>OX376303.1:32192353-32817567 GCA_947369205.1 Cantharis rufa | reverse complement strand
TTAATCCGTAAATAACAAAATGCCGTTGGTAGTGATGAATTCGTCTTGTTCAGGGGGTGTAGGGACTAGGGAGAGAATTGCAAAAATTACCCCACAAACAAGTTGACTTTATAAAATGACAACTGATTTGCGTAGTGAAAATATTTAGAGGGGGCCTCAAAATTTAATTGCGCGTGGGGCCTCTCAAGTTGTGCAGAAATAAATGCTTATTATTCTGGCTGAACCATCGGAACCCTGTAACGTAACACCTTGTATATCACTTTTATTATTTTTAGCAAATACTTTTATTCTAGGAATTTCCAATTTGAATATTTGTATCTATTCAAAAGAGATCATTCATAATTTTTGTTCAAAATGATTATATTATTCAAACAGCATCATCTAACGTACAAAAGTTATATCAATACCTGATCACTACTGTTATCAACGTTATTAACCGAATGTTGCACGATAGTTATCTGTAAATTGAAATGTCAAAATTATAACCTATTTCTATGTAAAATTTAAATTCGTTGTATCATATAAAATGCACCGATACATAGATAAATTGCCTAATTTTGTATTAAATACGTTGTTAAAAACCAAATATGGAAACTGCACCACGGTACCTTCATGTCAACCAAATATATTGCTGCAAAATTATTTACAGAAGAATTACTGCACCAACAATAAGGTGTCATACTAAATATTATTGTGAAATATTTTTCTAAATGATTATTTTAGATTTTAAAATCAGCTAGAAAAGAATATGCTGCTGTTTGTTTGTTACTTCAACGTTCGGGCTTGAAAAATTTAGAACAATTAAACAGACACATTTCAAGTAGAGGATTTCACACTTCTTCTTTAAGACAACAAGAAAAGAAAGTTAATACTGGCGGCGATAAGGATCCAAAAAAAGATAAAGATGATAAAGACGACGATAAAGTTTCGTCTTTGCTAGCGAAGGCCTTTTTATGGATGTTATCTGTGTACATGGCTGTAGCAATTTTAACCTTATTATTTCCAAGTTCAAATAAACCAGAAGTACATACCTATTAAGTCGCAATGTTTTCTTAATTTAATCGTTGCTATTTTAAGGTAGTTAGATATGTATCTTGGAATGAATTTTTATATCAAATGTTGGCAAAAGGAGAAGTGGAAGAGTTGATAGTACAAACTGATCTCGATATAGTTACTATTATTTTGCACGATGGAGCAATAATTAAAGGAAAAAGAGTTAGTATTAAAGATTTCAGTTGTAAACGTTATTTTAAAGATTGCATTTTAGGTTGATCATAAAACATACCACATGAATGTTGTTGATGCTCAAAAATTTGAAGATAAATTGAGAGAAGCTGAACGTAGACTGGGTATTAAAGAGGGTGTTCCTATTACATACGAACGAGGTGCGGATGCAGCTGGCAAATTTTTATTGACACTCCTATTTGCTTTAGTATTAATGTTTCTGCTGGCACGCAGTAAGAATATTCGTCCTCCTATTAGTATGGACACTTTTGTAAGTACTAAATGTAATTATTTCAAAGTTAGAAATAATAATAATTTTTGTTAGACTCAATTAGGCCGAGCAAAATTTACACTAGTGGATCCACTCACTGGGGGACAAGGAAAGGGTGTTCGTTTTGCAGATGTAGCAGGTCTACGAGAGGCCAAAATTGAAATTATTGAATTTGTTGATTATCTTAAGAGACCGGAACATTACAAAAGTTTAGGTGCAAAAGTTCCCAGGGGTGCTTTACTTTTAGGACCTCCAGGATGTGGTAAAACGATGCTTGCGAAAGCAGTAGCAACGGAATCTAATGTGCCTTTTCTATCGATGAACGGCTCAGAATTTATTGAAATGATTGGAGGATTAGGTGCCGCAAGAGTTAGGTTAGTTTTTCTTACAATCTCTTGAAATGATTTTGTTTCAAAAATATAATTTACAGAGATTTATTTAAAGAAGCTGGCAAAAGAGCTCCGTGTATAATTTACATCGACGAAATTGATGCTGTAGGTAAAAAAAGAAGTGGGCAGCCTAATGTTGCTGGTACTAGTGGAGAAAGTGAACAAACACTAAATCAATTGCTAGTAGAAATGGACGGTATGGCGACTAAAGAAGGAGTTATTATGTTAGCTTCCACAAATAGAGCTGATATTTTAGATAAGGTAAATTGATGAATAGGCTTTGGTCTAAAGCCAAACATATGACATGTTATTGCTTTGCTTTGTATAAATAATTTGTTAAGTGTATGTGTATTTTAGGCTTTGTTACGGCCAGGTAGATTCGATCGCCACATTCTAATAGATCTTCCAGATTTAGAAGAAAGAAAACAAATTTTTGAACAACATTTAAAAGTAATTTCTCTGGAAAAATCTCCAGCAACCTATTCCAAAAGATTAGCGGACTTAACACCTGGATTTAGTGGAGCAGATATTGCTAATGTGTGTAACGAAGCAGCTTTACATGCAGCTAGAGAAAAAAAGAAAGAGGTTACCAAAGTTGACTTGGAATATGCTGTCGAACGTGTTGTTGGTGATATAAATTTTTATTTCTTTATTACATTATATGGTAAATATATTGAAATTTTAGGTGGAACTGAAAAAAGAAGCCATGCAATGTCTGCTCATGAAAAACGAGTGGTTGCTTATCACGAATCGGGTCATGCTTTAGTTGGTTGGATGTTGGAGCATACTGATGCCTTCTTAAAAGTTACCATTGTGCCACGTACAAACTTAGCCTTAGGTTTTGCACAGTATATACCAAGAGATCAAAAATTGTATACGAAAGAAGAGGTACAAATATTTAAAACTAATATTAAATAATATTACCATAATTTTTGGTTTAGCTTTTTGAGAGAATGTGTATGGCATTGGGAGGTCGTGTAGCGGAATCCTTAACTTTCAATAAAATTACTACTGGTGCCCAAAATGATTTAGAAAAAGTTACTAAAATGGCATATGCTCAAGTTAGAGAATTTGGAATGAACAAAACTGTTGGTTTGGTATCATTTCCAGAAGAGGAAATTAAGGAAAGCGGAAGGCGGCCTTTTAGTAAATTATTAGCAAGTGTTATTGATCGAGAAGCACGAAGATTGATAGCTCAAGCATATAAACATACCGAAGAAGTACTTCAAAATAATAAAGATAAACTAGAACTGGTGAGTTATCTAGTGTTTTCTAACTGAATAGTTAAATCATTTTAATTTTAGTTGGCCGAAACATTGCTAAAAAAGGAAACTCTTAATTACGATGATCTAGAGCAATTGCTTGGTCCTCCACCTTTCGGTGATAAAAAATTAATAGAACCTGCAGAGTTTGAGGAATCAGTAAGAAAAGATGTGGGTGATACTCCACCATCAACACAAGATGTAAAATCTAATGATAATGCAACGACATCTTCTAAGATTTCTTAAACTTATTTGTTTGTAGTGAAATTCTAATTTGTTAATAAGTTAACAAAGTTTGTTTTGTTAATAATAATTTGATTTTAATTAAATAATGAAAAATTGAAACTGATTTAATATTATTGATAATAATAAAGAAATTTTCTGTAGTCCAAAGATCCAAGTTGAGATATTATATCGCTGCAGTATATCCGAAAAATAAAACTGCCCATTCTTCAACCTTCCGTTATATTATTTATTCAATTTTGTACAGAAACCAAAAATTAGATCTTGTATTAATTTGGAGACCTCCCTGTCACACTCTAATGGCAACAAAGCTGAAGTGAAATTCAGTTATTTCAAGATTTACTATTATTGAGATCCATAATTTGCAAATTTTTAACTTATACAATCAATGCTTACTTTTTCTGCATAAATGAAAGAAATTTTTAAATTACAAATAAAGCAATGGGTGGTCCTTTTCTGGTAAGCAGTCGAGTAAACGGCACATTCCATTCATATTTCACTATTAGTCACCCAATTTTATTTACCTACCTGGATTGGGCAAAGCGGCATACCTGAAAATTATGGCAAGATGAATTTAAACCACTCAAATTTTAAAAAGACAAGTGCTTCTATCGTAAAACTAATGTGAAGGTAGCGGTTTACTTCCGTTCAAACAAAGTATCGCTTCAACGACAATTCAAACATTTCAATCTTGGCGCTAACTATCGTGGAAAGGTGGGGAGTAAGCAAATGGAAAAACAAGTTTCAAGTGAATAGTCTACTCAAAGAGCAGTGCTTTGATTATAAATTTAATATTATTTAGGACGTTGATATAATAAAACCGATTATACGAAATAAAAGTTTAATTTAACAAGTAAGTAACTTAATATTATTATTTTTAATTAATTTTTTATTTTCCTTGTTTGTGCAAAGCGAGCGAAGGCATTGAGTTTACTCGCAGCTTATTTAAATTTGTCCCGAGGCTAATTCACTAATTATGCCGTTTAATTTTTAAATAACATAATATTTAAACGTAGGTCCCTACTCAAAAATTACTTCAAACTGAAATTTTCGTTTACGCCACAATACATTTTTAAATAAAACATTGACGAAGTAAACAAATTTTAATTTTCTGAAGTGTTAACTGCTATTACGATTTAAAGATAAATAGAACATTTCTAAGAATATGATTTGATTACTCTGCAACAAATTTACACCAATACAATCAACAAATTAGGAACTATCCGTAATTTTTCATTTTTGATGGTATTTCTTTTTATTTATATTTGCATTAGGTGTGTTAATTAGCATAACTTGTAAATACCTACTTTATAGTCAAGATTCATTCGAAATACTTAATTACGTTTAACACAAGACTATTATAATAGTTCAAATTATAAAATAAAAATAATATGCTTATATAAATTTAAATAAAGAGAAAAATTCAGATGAAATATTTTTTGAACCAAAGAATTTACAAAAAATATTCTATAATAATAGTATATTGGACAACAAGGCTGTAAACTAGGTTGTTATAATCGCAAGTGCGGATATTAAGCACTTTACGGCCAAGCAATATGTACTATTTGATAATACGTTTCCGAATAATTACCAAGTTTTTGTTTATTTGAATTTGAAAAAAAAGACCGGAAAAGATTACAATTAAAATCGATCTTCTTGTCAATCGAATGATAAGAATTCACTAGTCATGCTTGTTTATGAAAATAAACGGACACGAATGCAACATCTTGCAATAATAATAAATTACATGGGAAAGTGTAGAAAAAGTGCTGATTCCAGCAAACGACATAACCTCAAAAATCAACAACCTAAATAAGTTGTAGTCCAGTCATTTACTAGGGGAGGGGGGCTACCCAAAATTAATTAACTAAAGCCAATGTTTGTGATGAAAACAACACGTCAAAAGCTAAAACAAAAAATGTTTGTTCGCTTTTGCCCCCCCCTTCTCCACATATTCAACCTAGTTGCGTCTATGGTCATTGTGTAGTGAAAAAGAGATCTGAGAAGTAACTCAGAAATAAAAATTTTTTTGCTTAAACTCTTTTAATATCAAAAAAGGCTCGAGGTTTTCTATGACAGGTTCAAACCAGAACAGGGGCAAATCTTCCATGAAATGAAAGGTAAAGGTCACGACTAAAAATTTGATATGAACAAAATAGGTCAAAACAAAATTAAAGTAGATAAAATTTTGCGTAAAAGTATTAAAAAATTGTTGTTCTAATTATCTAGTTTCCGAGTTATAACTCTTCGTAGATTTTCTTTCTCGATTCTCGTCTGAAAAAACGATGTTTTCAGTTCTCGATGTGGAGTTTTTTCTGTTCATTTAACGTAAAAGTGATCAATAAATAAGTAAAACTAGACTCAATTGTCTTTAAATCTATTTGTTATATAACTTTGTAGCTGTAAGTGCCCTAGCCAGTGTTACCAATACTTCAGTAGAATATTCTTCATTGATGTTACCAAAATTCCTCAAATTTCCATAAATAAGTAAACGAAATGTGTCCATAAGACCGATGAATCCAAATAAACGTTTTTATTTTAGTTTTTTGACCTTTTTTTTTTCAAGATAATATTGTGTGTGATTTACTGAAGCCATGACGATTATGCTAGGCTAAGCCATTAGGCGCAATGATAACATTATCGCAAGGAGTGTTCCCAACGTGGGTTCTACGCCCCACATGAGGGCAGTTAGAACCTACATAAGTCTTCTTTAGTCGTAATTAGGTTTCATTTAGGGAATAATTCAATTTTCGCATAACAAAATTTTAAAAATACTTAGGTGGGGCATGGTAAAAAGTAGTTCTGGAAACACTGATCTAAAATGTAAAAAACATAATTTTATACCTAGAAAAAAAAAAAGAAATAGAGTAGATATAGTAAGTTACGGCCTTTCAAATATTTTAATTATTATTGGTGAAAATTGTGTTTTTAATTTTTTTTGTTACAAATTTCATTCAAATTTTCAACAATTTTGTACACTGTACCAGATACAGTTATTTTTTATACAACGAAAGTTTTATTGAATCAATCATGAAATAAGTTGTTTAAAAGTTTTTTTTAGTGTACTACATTGAATTTACACAGACTTCATGTTGCTGGTACATATAGATCTTACTTATAAATCAATCTTTATATAAATCAAATATGATGTAGGAAGCTGCTATAAGTAGAATTTCTTTTTTATTTTTAAAAAGTAAGAAAGTTTCCCAATTTAAAAATTATGAATCTCGTTAATATTTCATGCGCGTCACTATTACTGCTTTTAAATATTTCGATACTTAAAACGAGGTACAATAAAAAACCACACACAAATAAATTCAAAGAAAGCGCAAGTTATCTCAATTATTTTAGATCCTAAATTAGAAGTAACTTCGCTAGCATGTCTTATTTAGCCGCTCTTAGCGCATGTTATGTCGAAAACAAAAAAAGGACAAACGAAGATAAAAGTTGAAAAACTAAGCACAAATGAATTACAAACTATTTCGACTATTTTGGAACCAAAATTAAAATGGAAAGGTTAAAAACGTGCACATAATTCGACAAATGTTCTATCTTCATCGATAGTATTTTGGATACTCCTAAATTAAAATACATCCAAGATAGTGCGCACACACAATCCTATAAGCTACCGCATTACTACTGTAGTCAATATTATTAGTTGCATCTCTAAAATCACAATTGAAAAAAACAGATATAGAAAGCGGAAGCAAAAGCAGCGTGTCCTCTTCTCAGTTTATTTTATATTATCATACGGTTTTCTTGGTGTGTACCAAATTTCACGTTGTCCTATACAATTAAATTCTTAATTAATTGATCTTTACGCTAAATAAATATCATAGGTAGTCATTAGTTTAGTTAAGTTATCCAAACAACTGTTGACTTAAGTTTGAACCTGGGAGAGTTTACAAGGCTTACAAGCATTCTCAAATTCGGTTTTAGCAGCCGAGGGATCTAAATGCTGAAATAATTTTTGACAGAGAAAGAGGTTCAGAAGCGGACTGAAGGGCTGATTATGATGTAGTAGTCTAGTAGTAGATAAAACTTATACCAAGTGAAGTGATTTTTAGAATTTTAACGTGGGGTCTCAAAAAAATCGCAGCTGAAATATTTAAGCTTTTCTCGGTTAAACCCCGTCTTAAATTATTTTTAATGATTAAATTATAATATTACTTTTAAAAATTAGAATTTGTATAGACGACAATTTTCGATTTTCTGATGCTTAATTTGGTAAAATAAAACACGGATCTTATCTGTCTATCGCGCAGGAATGTATTAACGAGATTCCCGCTACCATAATCCATGATTTTTGAGTTGGGACGACTAGGTTTTGGTTACTCCAGTTGATCATAGTGCTCATAATAACTGGAATCTACCATCTAAACCTGATGTAACCAAATTTAACTTTGAAATTCCGGATATGTCATCTTAAATCATCCTTTATCGAACGTCATAATATATTTAATCAAGAAAATATACAAGATTATACTTACCGAGATTTTTTGAAATGAAACTGGCTATTTGTTGTTCACTGTAGTACCGCTTAACCTAAATGGTACCACCGTCTTATAAAAGGATTACTTACAAATTTCTTTGTCTAACATCTTCATTTTCAATTTCTCGGCAGATGTGAAATTTAAAAAAAATTATCTCTGGTTTATGTAGGTCAGGGACAGTCATATTTCTAATTTCTGGAGGGGGCCAATTTCTGAAAAATGTCCAAAATATTGAAAAATATATAAGTATTTAATAAGGATATTGGTTTAAAACCCTATATTACATTCATTTGATGTGGATTAAAGACACTTGAACATTCCCCATGAAATTATTATAGTTAAAATAGCATATAAGTAATCAACACTGTAAAATTTAATTTAAAATGAAGATTTATATTATTCGCCAAAATTTAGAAAAAAATCCGAATGAACCATCAACATTACTAACAAAAAATAAATAAATATTTTAAATCTTATAAGTAGCACCTAATTAATACTATAAAATAAATAATAATTTAATCAAAAGTTATTTTTAAAAGACGGAAGGCATTTTTTTATTATGGATTACACATAACGAACTTTTAACAAAAATAAACTCATTATGATACACATCATTGCACAATCTTAAATGATTAATTTAATGGTGTGATAAAATTAATAAATTTATTTTAATTGTTTTTCAGAGAAACAATGCTCAAATGGGGTGTAATATTAACTCTGTCGTTGGCAGGAGTTTTACTTATTTTTCACGAAGTGGAAAGTTGCAACGAAGCAGTATGCGGAAGCGTCGTTAGTAAATGTTTGCTAACACAATCTTGCAAATGCGATCTTAAAGACTGTGCATGCTGTAAGGACTGTTTTAGTTGTCTGGGAAATTTGTACAGTGAATGTTGCTCTTGTGTAGGTATGTAAAAAATTTTAATTACATTGTAGGTTCCGTAAAATGCAGTCGATTAATTTACAGATATGTGTCCAAAACCAAACGATACAGGCGGCAGTTCTTTAAGTAGGAAGTCTCACGTTGAAGAATTTACTGAAAAAGTAACCGGTCTCTTTCAAGTTTTGACAGAATACCCAGACGTTGGGAATAGGTGGACGAGTTTTACTTATGCTATCGATTTAGACACTTCATTTTTTGCTCCCAAAAAGGAACTCAAGTTACATATGCGTACGTAATTGTCACATTTCTGTGCCTTAACTTTAGTAATATTTGAATTGTAGAAAGTGTTGAACAAGAAGTAGCACCTATAAAACCTAACGTCACTACGCTCAACTGTACTGTAGCATTTATGTCGCAATGTATGAGTTGGACGAAATGTAGAAGTAGTTGTCAGTCGATGGGAGCATCTAGCTACAGATGGTTTCACGATGGCTGTTGCGAATGTATAGGTCATACATGTATCAACTATGGAATCAATGAGAGCAGGTACGATTTTTTTCAATAACTAAAGGAAAGCGCTATCTAATTTTTAATTGCTGCAGGTGTCGGAAATGCTCATTAAAAGATGAAATAACAGATGATTACGATCTCGGAGACAACGAATTAGATTATGGAGAAGAAATGGATTTGGATGAAGATCCAAATAACGAAAGCCTGTAGTAGTGATTTTTTAAATATTAGATAATAATGTTATGGACAGTATTATTATTAATTGGCAATCAAAAATTGTTAGTTGTATTATATTTTTATTAAGGTATAAGTTGTAAGTTTACAAAAATGAATATTTAATAAATTAATATAAAAGCTACATATCATATTTAAGTTTAAAAGCATATTTATGTATCTAAAAAAGTATAAAATGTATAAAAGAGTTTGTACCAGACAAACACCAACGCTAAAGTTTATCGTTAAATTCATATAAAAAGTTTATATAGAATGATGAAAAAAATGTTGTCTATTCAAATTTCGTATATCACAAATTAAAGATTTGAACTTTTCCTCAGTGCTTAATTTTTATAGTATATTGTTTTAAATACATTTTTGTCATCATTCTATATTAGGACTAGAAAAGTTTGTAAAGATCTTACAAAATTTTACATTTTTAAAAGTTAAAATGTATTTGGCAGTAGATTTAATTTAAATTATACAACGTATGGCAGTTATATTATGATCAAAAATTTTTATGCTTGTGAATGTTTGCGCAACTTGAACTGCTTTTAAAATGCGCTTCTTACTTTGCCCTAGTTAACAGATTAAATTGTTAATTTGGTAGTAGGTACTACACTAGTGGCACAAAATCGAAAATATCAAGTAAGAAACTAAAATTGTATTTGAAAGTTTCCAATCGTTACCTTGATGGCTTGTACCTTATTTTATCTAATGCAATCACTTTTAAATATTTCAAAGCAGATCAAGCTTGAACACAAATTTTGTATATAATAGTATTTCGTATCAAATTTTCATTTCAACAAGCGCTCGATAGACTTAGCACATTAATGGTGTACGTAATATTATACATCAAATTTTTATGGCAGTTACGCATAATTGTACTGTGGTTTCAAGTCGAGAGAAAAAATTTAACGTTTAATAGTAGAATACACATTATTTTGTATAATATTTAGGTACCTAGTAATAAATGTGTTATACCACAACAATTAACATCTTGTAGTAGGTTATAAAATTTGAGTGCAACTTGTATATATTATATAGAACACCGATTTATCAAAACCAACAAGAAAGTATTTTAATTTATAATATAAATTAATTGAAATGTAAATAAAAAACTAAAAATAAAATTCAAGATTCCCCATTGATTAGCTTACTTTGGTAGTTCAAAGATGCCATTATTGACCTGGAAACCCTAGCAATTAACAGACAAATATAATAACGAGGAAAAGTAGCAATGCATCGGAAAGAATGAAAAGGTACATAAGGAGTCGGAAGCTATGAAAGAGCTATTTGGTCATCAGAAAAAATAAAAAGTACTACAGGCAGTTTATTTGACAATTCACCTGATAGATGGGTAGCCCAACCTAGTTGTAACTTCTTTTGGTTAATAAATCGGATTCTGCTGGTAAATTGCTTTTTTCTTGATAGAACATTTGTTTTACTGAAAACAAGTTTTGTCTTGTAAGGTGAATTTTAAAAAAGTCACCTGCAATGCTTTTTTCTAATAATTTATCCTTTTCTTACAATTAAAAGGCCCCCAAATATTTTGGAGCTGTATCCCGGATGTGCAGGGATCAGACCTCATTGTGTTAATTTTTTATTAGGGTGATGGATTACTGAACAGGCTAAATAGGGAGAAAAATCTTCCAAGGCTACAAGATGTATGGCTCTGGAAATTTGTAACAAATAAAAACAAAATGCTAGTTATTTCAACTACAATAATACAGGAGAGTCTTGTTTATATGATATATTAATTATTGTAAGCCATGTCTTTATAATCGAGGGTTACATTTAGCTAGGATATTATCTTTTATGGGATCGACTAACCATATAAATCTTAATAAAGCTCATCCTCCCTCGAAATACCTGCACTGTGGTGTTAGATGCAATTTATAATCTACTAAAATAAATAGCTATATTTTGATGAAACTTAATGTAATCTTATTGGCTTTTAGAAGGAGTGTGTGTGTGAATAATTCAAATTGTGGAGATTATTAACTTTTTGCTTTTAAATATCCTGTAACTGTTATATTTGTAATGTTCATTGATTAAAATCCAGTAGATGTAGACAACCAACTTGGTTAAAGCCTTTTCATTTCAGTCCGACACCGATTAATATAGTATGAGGTAGAATTCACATGAAAAAATTTGTTACATCATTAATATTGTAGATACAGATTAGCAGCAACAAGCCAGTTAATCTCAAACATGTTGAATATATTATAACACACAAAACAAGATCTACCTTTATATCAAGTGTGAAAGTTAACTCTATTAAGGTAGTTAATATACTCTGAATTGGCAGACAAATATAATTTTATATAAAAATTAATAATGTGACTTTTTAAAAAGTACCTTAGAAACTAGGATTCAACTATGAAACTACTTGTAGCTTACAGATTTGCTTTTAAACAACCATATAAAGTAGCTTGTGCATCTGTATTTTCCGTAATTATTTTTATATAATTCAGGAAAAAGAAAGTTTAAGTCTGTTAAACTTATTTGATTTACCTTTCAAATTACCTGTTCATCTTTTCTATTGATCTTCGTAAGTTTGGTAAAGATATACCTTCAACCTTCATTGTACCATCCGTACTATTAATATTTACTAATGCACTTGAACGATATTATTAAAGTGCATCTTCATAAAGTTTTTACTGTAAATATAGAACTTTCAGTAAATTAAACTTCATCAGCGACCTTCGTGACATTCAAAAATAAAACCCTCAAACAAACAAAACCAAAGAGATTTTATATTTAACAATAAATTCTTGGTGCAAGTAGTTCAGAACATAGCATCAAATGCTCAGTTTCTTTATGTTTGAGGGTTTTTAAGTTGGTTTAGGAAACAACGATTGCATGTGGTCAGTAGGATCGTTTTCATTATCACTATCGTCCTGAGGTTCTTGGGATTCTGGTAAACGAATAAAGGGTAAATGGTCACTACCACTCCATATTGAATACAAATTTGTATGCATTCGAACTGCTTCCTATAAGTAAAAACAAACTGAACTAACTTATTGCATTTTCCATTGAAAAGATCAAATTTTTTAAATTCTAAAGAACTACTAGAAAATATCAACTTAAACCTGTGGGGTACTAATTCTGCATGAAATTACCATAATTGGTGAGTACTTCTTTTACAGATTTTATGTTGTTTTCAACAATTTAAAACATAAATGATCAGCTATTGTTCAATCGTAAGTGATTGAAATATCAATTATTACAAAATTACGTAACAAACATTCAAAATTACTCACAGTGCCGCTGTTTGTTCCATCTGACCCACGTTCTGATGCACTTGTTGATCTGCTATGTATGGAAAGACAAGAGGAAGAATCGGTTGAAGAACTGCTTTTGCGTGACGTTAAAGGATGTGGTGGAGGAAAAACATCATAATGCTCTGTAACCGACATTCCACTCGAATGTGGCATGTCTACCGATTGCCAAATACCCCTAAAAGATAAATTGTTAACAATTAAATTTAATTTCTATAAGTACTACCTTTGCAGAGGTCCAGGAGGAATTCGTCTCGGTAATCTATCTTCGTGAGAATCCAACCAAGATGTTCCTCCAAAAGGTTGAATAAATTGCGATGCTAACGGTCCGTGTGGTATTGCACAGCGCATTGGTCTGCATGATAATAATTGGATTGCTTCTGCCAATCCTTCACCACTTGTAATTGTTCCAGGTTGAGGCGGAATTGATTCTATTGTAAAATTAGAATCAACTATTTGAAATACAATCAAATATGTATTAATAACCTGGAGTTGTGCTTCGACTACGATCCTGTGAGACTGCAGCAGGAACTGTTAATTTGGTTGGAAAATATCTTTGCTGCCACGGAGAAGCTTCTACTCGACCACAATCCCAAGGCATTGACCAACGTCTCATTGTGCTATCTCCACTTTCGCCACCGACTTCTGGAGCTGCTGCCTCAGACCACCTTCTTTGGCCAACTAAAGGAAATAGAGGAAAGTGCAATGGAGATCTACAGCTACGTGTAGGAAATGGCGACTTCATGGTATGCAATTGACCAGGATTAGGAAAAGGGCCCCGAATTACTTCACCATGGCTTGTAAAGCCATGAACTGGACTTGGTCCTCGAAACGGCTCATGATAAGGAGAAGAACCTCTTGCTTCGGAACCTATATTTATCATACATTTTAATTTTTAATAATTAAACTTACAAAACTAATAGAACATTATTACTTTTTGGACTATCCAATGTACTTCTATCGGTTTGAAAATGAGGACTAGACATACGAGAACGGGATTCGTGAGAATAAAATTGAGCAAAACACTGTTGTAAAGCAGCCATGTTACAATCCGAATCGTGTTGACCGCCTGGTGTAGTTTGACAAGAAGGGCACATTGCCATTGGTCCCATATATTCACAACTTGCTATAGAAAATTGATATTGTAAATTAATAAATGTTAATAAGTTTTCAGCTATTATTAATTGATTATGATCTTGTTGTCGTTGAGCATCAATTTCGGTAAAGGTTTCTCCGATTATCATGTCTTGCATAGCCATTGCTATATGAGCTTTCACAGTGTGACTCGCATATGTTGTGGCTTTAGCAAATTCTTCCCAACTAGCTTGGCACTGAGACGCTAGGGGAAGATTACTAGACTGAGCTAAGGTATACAAAGATTGTGATAATCTAACACCAGCAGAACATAAACTATTCACCATCTAAAGAAAGTATTTCATTTAATAAATAATGTTATCAACTTTAAGTTTCAATTTACATACTTGCAAATAACATATCCAACTATTTAAACATTCTGTCGCAGCTACTTTTAAAGCATTAGGGCTTGGAGGTTGGGGTGTATCTTCCACCGGTTTAGTCTCTTGATGTTCGGAACTACTAGGTAAGGTATCACTTGCTTGTGGTTCTCTAAAATTACTATGAATAGGTAAGGAAAATATTAATAAAATGGTAATACTCACTGTTCCATCTTAATTATTTCTAATAACTAATTAAATTGACAACCATTTCAAGTAACCATTTGATATATTGTTGTTTATGCAATAAGATGGATAATAACGAAAAAATATTATAATTACAACAACTACATTGTATAAATAGACAAGTTTTTCATATAAAACAGAGTTGTTTGTCAGGTTTTAAAAATAATTTACATTATGCTTCCAAAATTGACAGCTACATTTGCTCCATCTATACTTGACTATTTTATTTCAGTTTTTCGTAAAAATGCAAATGAATTTTGCATGACCAAATGAATGATCTACCAAATTTTTAAAATTATTTCATGTGCTTCTTATTATAGAAAAATATATAAAAGAAACTTTTAAAATACAAAATATTTAATTTTAATTATTGTAATATGTCAGTAGTGGTACATCAGTGGCGGATCCAGGGGGAGGGTCATGGGGGGTCATGACCCCCCCCCCCTTGAATCCATAATTGTGGCTAAATAAAAGCTTCTCTAAAGTGTAAAAAGTGTTTATATTTAATTTAATATTTAAATTAAGAAAAAACTGATAATATCCATGAAAATCCTAACTTTTCACATACGTGCTTCTAGGACAAAGAAAAAAATCGCCTGCGGCGCATTTCGCTGACACGGTCTAACGACTATCCGACTATATTCACTACTTGTGACCCCCCCGTTGCCAAAAGTCTAGATCCGCGCCTGCGGTACATAGGGAGCGTTCATAAACCACGTAGTTTGATTTTGACCTCTTTAGAACCCCTCCCTCCCATCATGTAGCTTAACGTAGCTTTTACCATGATACCCCTCCCCCCCCCTTTAGATGGAACGTAGTTTTTTTTCCTATAAAGTCCAGAAGACATGTTGTGTCCTGTTTAAAAGATTTCCATAACTCATTAACATCATTTTAGATTTTGGCTTTTGAAAACTCGTTGGAAAAACATTTCCAATAAGCCTCGTAAAGATTATTGTACAGGGTCATTTCACATCAATTGTTTGAAACTTGAAGTGACACTTTAAAGAACACCAGAATAATGCAAGTTAGTTTTTAAACACTTTATTTTTTTTATTTATTTTTTTTTTTTATTGACACCATGAGTGATTACAATCCGTCCGTGGACGATAAGCAACATTGTTTGTCTTGATTAATTACATGGCACAGTAGAGAGCCAGCCCACTGGCAAGCCTCTTTTAGAAATTATTACATAATCTAAAAACTATACATAATGAAGTTGTCATCGCTACGCTCAAGTTCTTTGGGGCAGGTCCGTCGGGTCGTACCTCTTCAGTCTTTTCGTCTGGAGTCCAAGGAGTAGGTCGCATACTAATACGTTGGGATGGTCACTTAGTCTTAGTTGGTACTTTTTGCTCAGAGATGATATTTCTTCCTTTATGCTGACTACCTGCAAATCAGTAGCAATATTATGATTTGTAACGTACCATGGAGCATTACAAATGTTACGTAGCACTTTGTTTTGGAAGCGTTGAATTTTCGCAATGCTGGAATCGCAGGCAGCACCCCACAGCTGTATGCCATATCATATGGGTTTTAAAATGGTTTTATAAAGTAAAACTTTATTTTCAATAGAGAGAGGCGATTTATGACCCATGAGCCAGTACATCTTTCTATGTGTTAGTCCAAGCTGCAGACGTTTGCTCCAAATATGCTTGGCCCACGTTAATCGTCTATCGAGGTGAAGTCCCAAGTACTTTACTGATTCCTGTACAGGAAGGGTTTTGCCATATAAGGTGACACTTGGGCAGGTTCCTCTTCTGAGAGTGAAGGTAATGTGTACAGACTTAGTGGTGTTGGCTGTAATTCGCCAAGTCTTCAACCAGGTTTCAATTTTGCTTAAGTGAGTCTGCAAAAGTCGAGATGCTTGATTTGGATCTTCGTCGGATGCCAGTATGCCTGTATCATCTGCATAAGTTGCTGATTCAGTATTTTCGGTTACCGGTAGGTCCGATGTATATAAAAGATAAAGAAGTGGTCCAAGAACGCTACCTTGCGGAACCCCAGATAAAATGGGATGTAGGGTCGTATAGGTTTCTCCGTATTTGATCAGAAAATACCTGTCTGTCAGATAAGAACCCAATAGAAGACTGAATGAATGAGGCAGGTTTTTTTTAATTTTGTATAGCAGTCCAAGATGCCACACCCTATCGAAGGCTTGTGAGATATCAAGGAAGGCAGCTGAACAGTATTTTTTACATTCTAAGGCAGTTCTGATTTTCTTCACAATCCGATGAATCTGTTCCACCGTTCCGTGTCCTTGGCGAAAACCAAATTGGTGATCCGGGATTAAATTTCTATATCCTCAATAATAGTTAGCAATCTTTTCACTAAAAGCTTTTCGAATATTTTAGACAAAATGGGCAGCAGACTAATAGGTCTATAAGATGAGGCCTCAGTTGGGTCCTTTCCAGGCTTCTGGATCATGATAACTTGTGAGACCTTCCACTGAGATGGAAAGTAACCTCTTGTAAGGATTGCATTGAAAATTATTCTGATTAGAACGACTATCCGACTATATTCACTACTTGTGACCCCCCCGTTGCCAAAAGTCTAGATCCGCGCCTGCGGTACATAGGGAGCGTTCATAAACCACGTAGTTTGATTTTGACCTCTTTAGAACCCCTCCCTCCCATCATGTAGCTTAACGTAGCTTTTACCATGATACCCCTCCCCCCCCCCTTTAGATGGAACGTAGTTTTTTTTCCTATAAAGTCCAGAAGACATGTTGTGTCCTGTTTAAAAGATTTCCATAACTCATTAACATCATTTTAGATTTTGGCTTTTGAAAACTCCTTGGAAAAACATTTCCAATAAGCCTCGTAAAGATTATTGTACAGGGTCATTTCACATCAATTGTTTGAAACTTGAAGTGACACTTTAAAGAACACCAGAATAATGCAAGTTAGTTTTTAAACACTTTATAACATTAAAGATTAATTGTAGCCGAGAGGCAAAGCTAATCCATCGTCAAACAACCAATTCTACTTGCAGATGTTTCTGGCTCGTCGCAGCAAACGAACCTTCTAAGTCCATGCTTCTATATAAACATCTATGATTTCTGACATATCGTCTTAATGCAATGTTTACACTGGGTCTAATATAAATTAAATGGTGACAGTAGGGAAATTACGCGGGTGTATTGGCATACATGTAAAATCCGTTTTGTGTTTGTGACGTCATTACCTGTTTTCGATCACGTGAATTTTTCAAATAAATTCTAATATTTCATAAATTATTTGCAAGCTAACAATGCAGAATTTTGAAAAATTACTCGAATATTCTGATTATAGATATATTGAACTATAAATAAATGCGATTTTGAAGTGAATTTGAATTTCATACAAATTGTCCATTGATTTCGTGTAAGATTTGTTGATGTTTGATTAAAAATTGAGATAGTATTTTGTTATTTGATCTTTAACAATAGTTTTAATTTGATTTTGATTTTGAGTTAGATTTTCGATTGTTTGATCGTATTTAAGTGCATCTTCGTGATTGAGGTTTCCGGTTACAAGTTTTATAAATGATCCTAATCCGTCGAAAAATGCTCTCTTTTGTCTTTTTGGATTTACTAGAGGGTTTAATTGAAAAATTTGTTTATTTATAGAATTTATTAAGTGATCTATCAATTGGTAGGAGTTATAGAATTCTTATTTATGTTTTTTGTTTATTTTAACATTGTTAAGTGATGAATTTAAAATTTGGTATTGATCTTGTAATTTATTGAATTCATTTATTATTTGGGAAATGTCTAAAATTTGTATGAAAGTCCATGATGAGATTTTGTTTTGGGCGTTCCCTAATTTTAAAGGTAAGAGTCCTGGATTGTTTGTGAATTTTCTGAAGGTGGGTTCGTTTGCTGCGACGAGCCAGAAACATCTGCAAGTAGAATTGGTTGTTTGACGATGGATTAGCTTTGCCTCTCGGCTACAATTAATCTTTAATGTTATAAAGTGTTTAAAAACTAACTTGCATTAGTTAAATTATAAGGTAAGTGAAGGTAATAACGCCATGTTAAGCTTTATGCATTTTTTGGTGAAAACTAGAAGCACCAAATGCACAGAAAAAATACTGTTGAAAATTATATTGCATTTGAACTTGTAGGACCTTTTTTTTTAAAGATTCAAATTGGCGTTATTGACAACACCCTATCAGCAATAACGCTAATTGCAAATTAGACTTAGTATAATCTTTTTATTCTAATATTTCACCTGAAAACTGTATTAGAAGATGGTAAATCTTAAATGTAACCATATTTTGTGGAAAGTTACTTTTGTGGAATCTAATTAGAGTATGAAGCACTATTTTGGGCCTGCGTGTATTTGGTCGCGTCTTTTTGGGTTCCGTCCTTTTGTGACTGCGTCCTTTTGGTCGCGACAATATGTCCGAGTATACCGAAGCACCACGGTATAAAGAATACGCATGGTATTAATCTTTATACCATGACGAAGCACTATGCTGGTGAAAACATATGGTGACATTGGCGTTATTGCTATTCCACTTACTTGACGTTATTGTTCGACATACACGAGATTTATTTTTTTCAACTATTTTAGGTAAAAGCATTACTGAACGAAAAAATCTGATTTCACCATAGTGTTCTCTATAAAAAGTAGTATTTGATAAGACATTTGAAAAAAAAAAAAATCAATTACAGATAGCTTGTTGTTGCTATTAAATTTAACACCTCTATTTTATAATAAACTATCGCTGATTCACTATGATAGGCTTTTTCATATGGCTACGGTGTTGAAAAATAGGTATTGTAAATTTGATCGTTGCCATAGAGTTCTTAAGATGTCTCCCACTAATCACTATTGCGATATATCGGTAAATTGTTGTATTTGCGAAAATATGACTATATGGCGTTATTGCCAGCTTGGCGTTATTGCCTTCATTTACCTTATTGTATATTTAAATATTAAAAGATTTAATAAAAAAAAAGAATTGGTTGTTTTAGTTCCTTCAAATAAATGATTTCGCTTTTATTGTTTTTATGACTAACTATTTCGACTTTATTATAGTGTAGCAAAAGTGTAATCGTGTATGGACCAATAAATTTATTTTCTTTTTTGTTTCGCGTTCTACTGTTTACTTTAAAAACTTCTTGCTCTATAATATGAAATGTATGTTGTTCGTCACCTTGGTTGTGATTGACATCACATCATTGACATCAATTTCATACATACATATTCATACATGTATATTCAAAATGGGAACGAAAATTGCAAAACATGTCTGCAGCCCCCCTCCAGTAGTTTTTTGCGAATAACTTCGCGACCTTTGAGTCTCAAACGAAAATAATGGAAGCTCATTGAGGCTCAAACAATAAATAGAGGGTAGCGGAGCGGAGGGTAGCGGAGCGTCGGTTTTGACGAACGCAACCAAGGCAATCGAGATTCTAACCTAAAAACGAGTTCTGCGTTTATTTTTTAAATTATTGCATAATGTTGCGTAATACACCCGGATATGTCACAATCGCGTCTGCCTGCCAACACTAAGACTATATCAGAACGCACGCACCGTCAATAGAACTTTTATGTTAATGAATTTCCCTATCTAAAATGCATGTAAAATTTTGATTTTCAAAAGCCATTTTCTCGAAAACTAATAGATAATCCGCATTTTTTCTTTTTTTATTATACACAGAAAATTGTCCTCTTTCCTATAGTGTAGGTGTCGAGGCTCAATTCTTGGTGGCGATTCCCTGACGATCCCTAAGTTTTATCGGATGTTGTATAAGTTTGCAAGAATTTTAAAATTAAATATTTATTGAGTTCTTTGGGAATTTTGTAATTTTCATAGTTATTATTGTTAACATACATGTTTTGATCAGAGTTTGGTATAACGATTATTTGGTTTGGCTTGTTATCTACAGCGTCTTCTAAGATGGGGATTCCATTGTTGGTGGTTTCGTGGAAGTTTGAATGTGGAGTACCATTGGTGGGTAAATTTGGAGGTCTAATTTGGATGTCAGATAAAATTTTAATTTAGATCTCTCTATTTGAATTTGAAGTGCTCGGATATTGTTGAACGGGTTGTAACGTAATTTCTTTTAGCATTTCTATCACGTTTTCGTCAACATCTCCAGGATTATTGAAAGTTGATGCGTTATCGACAGTTTCTAATGCGTTGATTTTAATTCTTGAAAGGGCGTCTGCGTTTGAGTTTAATGTTCCTTTTTTGTACACTATATCGTAATCGATTTTTCTAAATTTCAAACGCCATCTTATCAATTTAGCATTTGGTTCTTTTAGGCTAAAAAGCTACGTAAGCGGTCTATGATCTGTTGCGATAGTAAATTTGCGACCAAAAATGTAAGGGCGGTAATATTTTGTAGCCCAAGTAATGGCTAATAGCTCTTTCTCTATTGTCGAATATTATTGTTCTGTTTCGTTTAAGGTACGTGAAGCGTAACCTATTGAGTGATCTGATCCGATTATCTAATCAAATAAACTAAACACTTTTCATTTTGAATTTCTCTTAGGATATTGTCCATTACTCTTTGGAAGGTCGCTGGAGCGTTCTTGAGTCCAAATGACATTCTACGAAATTCATAATGTCCATTTTCTACTGAAAATGCTGTTTTCGGAACATCGTTAAGGTTCATTTCAATCTGTTGGAATTCTGATGCTAAGTCTAAGGTGGTGAAATATTGACACTTGCCTAATTTGTCCAATATATCGCTAATATTTGCAATTGGATATTTGTCGTCGATGGTATGTTCATTAATTTTGCGGTAATCGATTACTACTCTCCATTTTCTTTTACCACTAGCGTCCAAATTTTTTGGGACTATCCAAACTGGTGAAGAGAAGGGGGAATTTGAATTTTGAATTATTCCTTGATTTAACATTTTTTTCATTTGGTTTTAGATTTCGGTTTTATGTATTTCGGGATACCTATATGATTTAGTATAGATTGGGGTTTCGTCTTTAAGTTTAATATGGTGTTGAATTTAATTAGTAAAAGTTAACGGAATTTTTTCGCAATAAAATATGTCTCTGTATTCGAAACATAATTTTCGGATTTGATTATTTTCTTCTTTATTTGTATGGTTTAATCGTAAATTTTTCAAATTTTCTTTCAAACTATTATCATGAATTTGGAGCTTCGTTGGAGATGTACCATGGAGCGTTACTTATTTTTTGCAGCGTTTTGGATTGAAATCTTTGCAAGATTTGCAAGATTTCAATATTTGAGTTGCTAACAGATCCCCAAAGTTGGATACCATATGACCAAATGCGTTTGATAATAGCTTTATACATATTGTCGTGAAACGAAGGTCGATCATATTTAAAATTAGAACGCGGCCATTTGATTTGTTTATGTGATGCAAATTAGGTAAAATTATTCAAAGGTAAATAACAGCTGATTTTGTATTGTTACTTAAAAACATTTTTTTCACACAATTTTACCATTTTATTTTGTAACCATCAGTGTTTGTTTCGTGCTACGAAGATCTAAAATAATAACAGTGAATTTCGAAACATCGTGTATGTTTTTTAAGAACGTACGAAAGTTTAGTTTTCTTAAGGTTGAAGCAGGCTCTCTCCGCATACGCCGAGGAGGACAAAGACGTGTTTTACAAGCCGGGCTTTTGGAAGCCACCCTGAGTGCAGTTTTTCACTAATTTCTGGGTGAAATTTGTGAAACTAACGACAAGTGTGATATTTTTGAGACGACGACCAAATTTGGGGTTGAATGACCTTCCTAGAAAGATACAAGCGTATAATTGAAAAATTTGTCAAAGGACGCCTTGAGGACGCCATTTTGAAAAAGAACGAAAAATTTTATAATTCATTTTAATATTACTTACCTCGATGAAATTTGAGAACGAGGAACTTCAAATATTATTAAAGTGCATTAACAACAACCGTTTGAATAATCGTGGCTGCGATTTGGAAGGAGCTTTTTATGAAAAACCAAGTTTTGTACGGCAAGGACGGAACTGTGAACACAGGCGAAGACTCTTTCGGAATACAGTAGCATTAGGCAGCTTATCAACTGGAGGGGGCTATTACGTCATCGACAACAGAGGCGTGCAAGGTATCGTTTACTTAAGATTAAAAGATAGTGAAAATAAAAAAACATTTAATTTAATTTTTATGAACATTCAATTTTTATTTTGTATAAATTTAAAACACATAATCACACTAGAGTGGCAAATGATCACAAAATTAAGCGATCCGAATTTAATAGTAAATGTAATTTTGATATCAATTGCCATCGACATTTTACACCCGATTTTAATTAGCTACGAGTTTGTTCGATATTATTTTTGCCTTTAAATAAACCATTGTTTTCGTTGTCAATAAGAGTTTTACTTACGACTCAGGGGATAAATAAGATCGACAAGAACCTACAAACTGAGAGTCTCATCTCCCGACGAAAATCTGGCAAGCCGGAGCATAATTTAGAGTTTGTACGTGAATTCAACAAAAATACACAACAATATACAACAGTATTTCTCTGCGCATTGTAAATGTGACATGGACTGATTTGTGACATGGACAACAAGCTTATACAATTTATATGGCGCTATAGAAGCCTCAGATTAGGCGGCTTCCGGAAGTTCGGCTTTAAATTCTTTGAAGTACTAAACTTGGTCTTATTTTATAAAATAGATATAACATTTAAAAACACAATAATACCGTAATTTTGTGATTTTGTTGTAAGGTTATTATTTAAAACACGAAGTTTAAAAAATACAAAATACTTTTGTATTTTCTAAATTCTTAAAATAGTTTTAGGAATTTGTAATGCGTCAGAATTTTTTGGTGTAAGAATTGATGTTTATTGAAGCTCTAAGGGGGGGGGGCGATCGCCCCCATCGCCCCCCCTGGATCACTGACTGCCGCCCTAGGTAGCTGCCTTTCTTGCCTAATGGATAAATCGGCCCTGAATGCTATGCAGAAGCTTTTAGAAACAATAAGAACGATTGCTTTAATTAAATACTCACGAATTATCCTTGTGTGACGAATTATACCATACATAGGTGCAATTCACTCTTAAACATGGAACAAATATTAGAAATTAAAATGGAGCTGTGAATATATTTAGATGCGATGATAGAAATATAGAGAAGTTTGAATAATTTGTTGATAGATCCAGGGCCGCGTTAAGGCATGTGAGTACCCTAGGCATATGTTTTTTACCGCCCTCTTAAAATTAAAATTTGAACTTATTATAACAGCATAATATTTATTAGCAAAATAAATATAAACTATGAGAACAAATTAATTTACTTAAACAGTAGACAGTTTTTTGTTCTTCGCTTATTTTTATTCTTTACTCTCTTGCATTACTATGCGGCACTTAAAAATTGTTTATGTTTTCTACATAATGTAATATGACTTCTAAATAAGTACAATTTACAATCAAGTTTCTATTTATGTTACATTCTTTATTAGAATTAATTACTATTTTTGCCGCCCCTAAAAGAATGCCGCCCTAGGCAGCTGCCTTTCTTGCCTAATGGATAAATCGGCCCTGGATAGATCCGCAATCATAGAGTGACTAAAGTAAAATACACAATAAATTATAATATTACGAGTTATTTGTAGAGAAAAATTCGCTATTTATGATGATATTAATGTGTGCTTGATATTGAAAATTTGCTGGTATATTTTCCGTCGGGCTACTCAACTTGGTAGAACTGTATATTTAATAACAAAAGAAGTTATCGCAATTCAAACACAAAATGATTTGTGTATTTTGGCGAAAAGCCTAAACTAGAATACCTACTGGAAGTTTTTAATTCACAACCTTGCATTCTAGACATAATTTATTTAAAGGTTTTCTGAAAGCAAGTATTTTATTTATAATTTTACGAACTAATAATAATTTGTAGTAAAAATTTATATTTAATAGTTTTTACAACGTTTACCAAAAAAGATAAGATTGGAATAATATTACGTAATGGTTGTAGGTGTTTCTAAATTTTTTTAATTTATAATTTGAAATTTAATTTTTTTTAAATTATATTTGTCAATCACCCTGTACATCGTCATAGGTTATTAAATTCCTTATGGTTTATCGAAGTATTTTTAATTTCAAGTTCAGTTAACTAAATTAATTTTATTTCATAATTAATGAGAGGCAATAAATTTTTATACAATAGTTTTTATTTATTTTAAATTAGGTATGAGTTTTGAAATAAAGATTAATTAATAATAATACGGACTAGTTTATTATCAATTAGTATTTATTGCTACAGTAATATTACACGTTTGTGGTATAAATATTCGAAAACACGTTAATTATTTTAAGATAAACAAAGTTGAAATCAAAAATGAAATCAAGAGTGAATTTGGTGCTTTTGGTAACTTTTTTTTTAAGTTTACATTGCATTCATTCTAACCGAATTTGCACCGATACCGTCCATTGCTTGTGCCCAGAAGACTACGTCCAAACTTGCGAATTAGATGGAGAAACTGGTCTAGTATTGAAATATCTTTGCACAAATCCAGTTACTCAACATGAAATTATATGCATACCAGTATGGCGGCCGTGAGTAAGTAATTTGGGGAGACTGGAAGTCTAAAGTATTAAATAGTACTAATGAAAGTATTTGTTAACTATGTACATGATATAAAATGAATATTAATATAATCCTATGTTAAAAAAATATAATTTATTTAACGTTAAATTAAATTGTTTAAATTTTCTTGTAAACTAATTCAATTATGTGATCATTCTTTCTTGCAAACTCGTCAATCACATTTTGATTCGTCAATCACTGCACTGAAATTTTCTAGTAAACTTACCTTCTTTATATTCTAGTAAAAGACTGGGTGTTGGTCTATTTTTTTCTATTAGTTTTTGATTTACACTTCTGTTCGTAAGGTAACGCATTAAAATTATTTTTTAAGAAAAAGTCCAATATGTCGTTTATTTTCATTGATTAAAATAATTTAAATAGTTTAATAAAACAATAAAAGCACAAACAGGTAGAAGTTGTAATAGCAAATACGTTGTATATTGCATAAAACTTTAAAGAGACGACAAAGTTGACCGTGCGTAGGCTAGTTGAAGGTTGAAAGTACAAGTTGCAGTACAGGTTGACGGTTGACTAAACTTAAATGCATTGGATTTTATTATGGGCGCAGTGTCTAGGATTGTTATCAACGCCGTCGTCAACATTATTCAGTATACAGTTTTCATCGAAGTACATACTTATTAAATTAAAAGATTTTGAATTAAAATATTATGGCTACCGTACCACATAGTGATGATTGGGTTGAATTCTTTGAAAGTTTTAAAAATTTTCCCGAACTGTGGAGAGTCAAGTCCGATGTTTTTAAAGACAGAAACAAGAAGAAGGTTGCTTGGGACACGCTTTTAAATATTTATAAAAAGATCGATAAAGATGCAAATATGGATAGCTTTACAAAAGGGTTACCAATATTCTGCCGTCATAAGGAAGAACACCGTAAGTCGGAAATTTTTGAAAAATGAGTTAATATCAACTTAGTATATATGATACGTTATTCTACAGATCTAATACGATAAAAAACAGAAAAATACTCATTAAAAGGTAAAAAAGTCTTCTTAAATTGCATTTATTGCTATGTTTATTGCATTGCATTTAAATGTTTTTGCCATTTATCTCGATTTCAACTTTTTCAGAGTTACGGTATTCTTCCTTATGACGGCAGTATTAAGACCTGCTTCAGAAGAGAATTAAAAAAGGTGGAACAGAGAGTAAAGAACTGATGTTGACGATCCAAGTTGTCATCCAAGTTTCCAAGTGTGTGGTGAACGTGGTGATCAGGTTGATGATTTAAGTTGACAACCAAGTTTAACGTCTATAGACCCCTTAAGAGCGTTTCTTGCAACTAGCAGCCATCGTTATCTTATCATATCAGCATCGCTATTAAATTTTAATCGCAAGTGTCGATTTCCTAAGCTTTTCTTTAGCTAATAATTATGTAAAAATATAATTAAATAATTATTTTTAATATGACTTTTAATAAATAAATTTTTCTTGTTAGTGGCTGACTTTTTTTGGGGAGACGCAGTCTCAAAGACTTCACTGATGCCCGCCACTGATGCATACGTTATATCCGTTAAAAATATATTAATGTAATGCGAGTAAATTTTCTGAACAACTGCGTGTGTACTTAATGGGTTATTTTAAATAGTATGAATTTAATAATATACTGTAATGATATTTCTAACCAACAGCCGATATTTTTGGACGAGCTTTGTCTTCTTGGTAGTTTTGATTCGGTTGGAGTCACTAATCGATTTGCACCGCGATTCAAAGACTTGTTTTCATGTCGGCAAGTCGGTTTTTAATTATTTAATGCCAATAACAAACAACGACTCAAAATTGTTACACATTATACTACCAATTTACACAAATATTATTGTCTAATGTAATTAAACTTAAGGTGTTGTGAAATAGTGACAAATCTTGCGAACGTGAACCTAAAATTAAAAAGTGTTTAGAAGAAATATGGTGCATACTGTATAATTTGAACTTACGAGGGAATTTGTTGTTATAAGGTTGGAAGAAGGTTGGTGGTAGAGGACGTTGTTCCGAGTGCACGCAAAATTGGTGCGTTACAAATTTTGTGATTTTATAATTTGCGTTAATTTTGCCAAACGATTAACTGATTAAGTCAGGGAGCATATCCTGATTGTTGATAGTGCGATTGTATAAGAAATTATTGTTTGCGTTTTGTTTCAAGCTGAAATAAAGCAGAAAATTAAAATTTGATATTTGGATGATAAGAGAATTTAACAACGCCGACCGCCATTTGCATTTATGCGAAATATTATAATTTTAACAAAATTTACTTACCTCAAATGGAAATTGGATTGAATTTGTATGGAATAGCAGAATACACGTGTGTAATTAAGGCGATTATTGAAGGAATTTCACAAAAACAAAACTATCCGATCAATTCCGATAACAAAAGTTCAGTAGCAGAAACACCTGTTACATCCAGCGTGGTACGGAAGCAAGTGACTAGGGACAGCGAGGAAAGCGGTGGACCTCAAACGTTAATCAAGCTAAGAAATTATTGTTTATTTGAACTATTTTTATTTCTCAGAATTCTTATAATTTTCATGTTTTTTTTTATTACTAACATTATTACACAAACAGCGAAATTTGGTAAATGAATTTAGAAGTCATATTTGGTATAAAAGTAAATGCAATTCATTTGTCAAGTGTCGCTACACAATTACACAAAGAGTCAAGAAACAACATCATTAAGTTTCAAGTTATTGGCAATAAATAAACCCTATTTTGCGATATTATTAAAGATTTTTGTTTTCTTGAATCATACGATTCGTGGGTTTCAAATTGAACTCGCTCCTGAGAGTCAAGTATCTCCGAAATTATCTGAGCTAGCTGGAGAAAAAGGTAAGAGTGTGTAGAGCTTTGAAACTTTACATTACATCTTTTTGGCGCCGCAACGTGTAGGGCTTTTGTCAGGTGGCGTTTTTATCAAAACGACCAGAACGAGGGGTTACATAACACCTTTTTGACGCAGCAACGTGGAGCTAGAAACCACGACTTCAATAAGAAATAGGGTAGTTAGATAAAATAAATTAAATAAATCAAAATGGCAGAAAAGGGTTCGATAGATCAGGGGGGAATAAGCGTAGAATTATTAAGGCAAATTATGAACGAAATGAGAGAAAGTATAAGAGGAGATATGATTAAATTAGATAAAAATGTAAATGTTAAATTAGATCAAAATACAGAAATATTAAGTGGGGATATGAAAAACAGTCAAAGGGAAAGTGAAAAAAAGATGTTAGAATGTCTGAAAGAAAATAGAGGGGATATAATGAAATTAGATAAAAATGTAGAAATATTAAGAGGAGATATGATTAAATTAGATAAAAATGTAAATGTTAAATTAGATCAAAATGTAGAAATAATACGTGGGGATATGAATAGGGGTTTTCAGGAATTTCAAGAAAAATTTAATAATTGGGAAGAAAGACTAAATATAACGAATTTAAAGGTAGAATTTGTGGATGAAGAAATTGGTGAATCGAAAGTAATTTTGAGGGAGGAAAATAAAACATTAGAAAACGGGGTTGATAAAGTTAAAATTTTTGAAGAAAAAGAAAATGATAAAATTAATAAAAATTTAGGGGAGGAAAATAATGACTCTGAAAAAAATAAAACAATTGATAATAATACAGGGGATGAAACGGAAATGAGTAAGATTAACAGTGAAAATAATTTGTTGATAAAGGAGAAAATTTTGATAAATCCCAATTATGCAAAAATTTTTGTTAAACAGGTTGAGATAATAATTAGGGGAGAGAATTACGTACAGGATTATGTGCAGATAAAAATTAAAGTTAAAATTTTGAGACGGAAGTATGAAGAGATGCTTTGGAGGGATGAATTAAAATTTTATGAGAGAGAGGGTGAAGGTGTGTTTAGCCACACATGGAAAAGTAAACTTTACGAGCGGGAGCTAGATAGAGGGGTGGTTCTTTATTTACAAAAAATAAAGAAGATAAATTTTGAAGGGATGCACAGGTTGCAAATGAATTGTTATAAAAAAGATTCGGGGGAGTATAAACGCAAAAAAAAAATTAAAAATTTGAATTATAAGAGAAATGGTAACTACAAACAAAACCAACATGCAAAAGTTAGAATAGATCGAGTGCATTATTTTAACGAAGGAACTTCACAATTAGGTGATGGTCGGTTCCAACGTGACAGGTGTTTTAAAAGTAATTTCATCGAATTAAATCCAAGCATTGATAATTTAGCATCGGAGGAAAGATTAATTTTAATACCAATTGAACAGCACATGAAAATAAAAACAAAATTTGAAAATCAGAACTTTGAAAATTTAGAAATATTGCGACGGGTGGATTGGGAATTTTTGCAACAGGTGCTTGTTAATATGATTAGGGAAAGAAAAGTGGTGTTTGATCCGGGAAAATTAAGAGGAAAAATTACAATTTTTAATAAACATGATAAGGAGGTGCGAATAATTGCCAATTGTAATGACATTTAATTAATTAGATAGAATTATTTCATTTTGAGGATTTTATTTAGTTGAAGGGAATTTGATTTTTTATTTAGTTTAGTTTGAGGAAAGTTTGACAAGGGGAGGATTTTTATTTAGTTGGAAAAGATGCACTGGGGAGACTTTTTAAGAAAAATTTTTTTATATCATAACTGACTATTGCTCAAGCCGATATTTGCTTGCGACAATCTAGTTATCTTATCAAATGATCAACTTGGAGCAAGGGGATATTAGATGTAATGATATTTCTAACCAACAGCCGATATTTTTGGACGAGCTTTGTCTTCTTGGTAGTTTTGATTCGGTTGGAGTCACTAATCGATTTGCACCGCGATTCAAAGACTTGTTTTCATGTCGGCAAGTCGGTTTTTAATTATTTAATGCCAATAACAAACAACGACTCAAAATTGTTACACATTATACTACCAATTTACACAAATATTATTGTCTAATGTAATTAAACTTAAGGTGTTGTGAAATAGTGACAAATCTTGCGAACGTGAACCTAAAATTAAAAAGTGTTTAGAAGAAATATGGTGCATACTGTATAATTTGAACTTACGAGGGAATTTGTTGTTATAAGGTTGGAAGAAGGTTGGTGGTAGAGGACGTTGTTCCGAGTGCACGCAAAATTGGTGCGTTACAAATTTTGTGATTTTATAATTTGCGTTAATTTTGCCAAACGATTAACTGATTAAGTCAGGGAGCATATCCTGATTGTTGATAGTGCGATTGTATAAGAAATTATTGTTTGCGTTTTGTTTCAAGCTGAAATAAAGCAGAAAATTAAAATTTGATATTTGGATGATAAGAAAATTTAACAACGCCGACCGCCATTTGCATTTATGCGAAATATTATAATTTTAACAAAATTTACTTACCTCAAATGGAAATTGGATTGAATTTGTATGGAATAGCAGAATACACGTGTGTAATTAAGGCGATTATTGAAGGAATTTCACAAAAACAAAACTATCCGATCAATTCCGATAACAAAAGTTCAGTAGCAGAAACACCTGTTACATCCAGCGTGGTACGGAAGCAAGTGACTAGGGACAGCGAGGAAAGCGGTGGACCTCAAACGTTAATCAAGCTAAGAAATTATTGTTTATTTGAACTATTTTTATTTCTCAGAATTCTTATAATTTTCATGTTTTTTTTTATTACTAACATTATTACACAAACAGCGAAATTTGGTAAATGAATTTAGAAGTCATATTTGGTATAAAAGTAAATGCAATTCATTTGTCAAGTGTCGCTACACAATTACACAAAGAGTCAAGAAACAACATCATTAAGTTTCAAGTTATTGGCAATAAATAAACCCTATTTTGCGATATTATTAAAGATTTTTGTTTTCTTGAATCATACGATTCGTGGGTTTCAAATTGAACTCGCTCCTGAGAGTCAAGTATCTCCGAAATTATCTGAGCTAGCTGGAGAAAAAGGTAAGAGTGTGTAGAGCTTTGAAACTTTACATTACAATACATATTGTTGTATTATTTTGCACGAAATGCACTATTTCCGTGAGAGTGTTCTTTCATTTATATTTTTGAGATGGTTTGAATTATTGACACTTAATAAAAAGGCATATGTAACAATAAATACTACTTACAACACAAATATGTAATTTTAAGAGTGCCTGAATTTTGTGGTGCATCGTGTATAAAAATATAAAAGGTAAAAAGTGAAACGAGGGACGACGTTTTTCGAGTGGCGAAGGTTGGTACTGGGGTATTAAGGCGGCATGGTCGCCGAGTTTTCAAATGCCGTAGTAAATTTTTATGTCTGCGAATATTGCGTTAATTTTCATGATTTTTGAAGAACTATCGAGAAGTTGGAAATTGGAAGTACCTGAAATTAATGAATATTAAAATCGATTTGTAGTTTGAATGCATGGATGATCGATGTTACCAGATGAAAAACCAGTAACGACCGCATGAAGAATAAAATCAAAATTTACACTTACCTGTTGAAGAAGCTAATTACCAAGAATAGATTCCACTAATTAATGCACTCGAGGAATAATCAAACAATTTTTTCTTAAAATTATATTATTTGTAGATACCAATTATTTTATCAATTCAACAATACATGTGCAAAAGGAATGAACAACTCTATCGACTACTGTTAACCACCTGTCGGACTGTTATCAAGATCTCGAAAATCAACGAACGTGGTCTACTTCAGTGGCGTACTAAACTTTAATTAATTTTGGTAAATACAAATTTTTCGTTTCAAAAACTTTATTTGTGACATTTACAAAAAAATAAATTTCTTTATATTGCACATGTTCATACACTGCGCAATTATTAATCAAATTCAAGTCAAAGTTTTAAATTATATTAAATATAATTTGATTGTTAATTGCTGCATCACATTTACACACATAAAAAGCCTTATTGGAGAATTATTGTTCTCAATTAAAGTATCAATATTCAGTAAATTTTATAAACTTATTTACTCTGTGGAATTGGTGTATTTTATTCGTGTATAACCTGCATCCCAAAATTGTTCAAATAAGCCACTTTGAATCCACCCTGAGAAGTCTTAGCTCTCCGACTTGTAAATCCGCAGAGATTAATGATTACAGTGAAATGTGTAAAAGCCGGAATCGCTCGGGACCGAAAAATCGTTCCGTGTTAAGCAAGTTCCGTTTTTACCAGATGCTCTGCTTAAAACGGAAAAAAATCTGCATAAAACGGAATTTTTTTTAAATAGATTTATAGTAAACAATTTAATAAAAATGTATTTTGTTAATTATTATAATACATAATGGACTACGAATAAACGTTTACACAAAAAATGCAAGATATGCAGAAAGCAAGCAGCAAATGAAAATATAATTCATTTGCATGCTGCTGTAACGCATATTTGATAGGTATGCATTGTAAAATAATATACAATATACCGCAGAAGAAATTATTACTAGAGTAGTCTAAACATTGGATAAAAATCGTCGACCCGGAATTATATTGTCGTACAACACAAAATCAAAAAAAATGAGTTAAGATAGCTATCTTGTTTCATTTTTTTTACTCTATCGATGTGAATTTTCAAAATGACCTTAAGTTGTATAGTTTCCGAGATATTGGGTATCAATTTTGTCGTATACGCCACAAAATGCGGTAGCCTCATTATTATACTGCCGCAAACGCCAAATTTTTGGATATACGACATAAAATCAGTGTAAAATTGTGTAATAAAATTATCCTCAATTATTTTGTCGTATGTGTGCATCACATGTTATTGTGTCGTATGTGTTCATATTTGGTGAATACGGTTCCATTCTGTCAAGTTAAAATTATTAAATATTACCAAGATGATCATGTTACAATCAATTTTAAGACGTCAGGAGCCCAAATAAATTTTATGGCTTCATTGTAAAGGAGATCTTCCAACACCAAAAAATATTTTTTGGTGAAATTAATTTATTTAAAAATAATTTTCAAGGTGAATTTAAAAATATTAAATGGAAAAAAATACCTGTGGGAAAAAAAGTGATATTATAAGTCTCTATATTTTTATACCTAAAATTGATTGAATATTACAACAGAGTATTAAAATAATTAATATGGAAGATAGTGGAAACACATAATTTTAGTTTATTACCTATATATTTTTTAATCAAAATCAAAAATTTTTATTTCCAAAAACTTTAATTTTGTTATTTTTTGTTAATAATAATAATATAGAATATAATTTGTTTATTTCATTAATTTCATTATTTTTAAGTTTTCTCTATTAATTAGTCATTTTATTGAATATGATTTTGTCGTATGTGCTATGAAAGTGCTATGCATGATTAAAATTTCGTTAAAAGTGGCGTATACGACAAGATACTTTTAAACAAAAACCCCTTAAAATCAAAAATTTATTTATAACAAGATCTATATCTTAGTACCAAAAAAACCGCAATGAAATGAACCATAAGTGACCAGAAAATCGAAATCCGTTTTTCGAGCCAATTTTTTTTTATTGCGTTTCAATCTTTAACATCGATTTCCCAAAACTCGATTTTTCGGATATACGACAAAATAATATCAGGTCGACGAAATGTCGTACGTCTTACATCGCAATTTCATAAATAAGCTTAATTTCGCTTCCGACTTACAGTGGCTCCAACAATTATTAATACACCCCTATGTTAACCATGAAAATTGCACATTTTGAAACCGTTTTTTGACATAATGAAACTCGCTTTTACAGCAAAACTTTTCAGATATTTTTTATTGCAAATTTTAATCTCTTCAGTTTTGTTTCTATACATTTTTTTATTTTATTTTGCCGTTTACGAGTTACAGCGACTTGAAGAAAACTCTGTAAAAAACTCCCATAAGAGCAATGTTAATTTTATTAACTTTTTTACTTTTTAACTTTTTAACTCTTTTTTACAAAATACTGAAATCAAATTTTAAAAAAATATAATAAATTAAAAAAGTTATAAGGAATTTCAACCACAACGTTCATTTAGGGCCACCCTGCATTTTTACATTAGGCAAAATTAAAATTTAAGAAGCAATGGAAACAACATCTACGAAAAGTAGCTTGAAAAAACTAATTGTAGTTGAATCTTCATTTGTAATTTTTGGTCTGTAGACTAAAAATACGGTAAAAATAGTACTTACTTACCTACTGACCAAATTACAAACATATTTTTAAAGTCATTTTTTAATACCAGTTAATCGAGGACAATTCCACGCTCTATGCCGTTACTGTTTGAATCAAAAAGTTGAATCTGTTGCTTTCTTTCTTTTAAAATTTTAGTTAAAAGCTGATTTTCTTGATACACAAAATAGTCGATTTAAGAATTCAAACGGATATTTTAAATTTATTAAAAGTCGTCTATTTTCTAAAATTTGGACAAACATAATAAATGATTCTTATTACCATAGCAGTGTAATGTGGTCTGAAGAAGTTCAGCAAAACATCGGAAGCTTTATAGCGTTTTATTTGTAGTCAACTACTTTGTCGAAGCCAAAATCACATACTAGGAAATTTAAGTAATGGGGTGGCACAAAACTATTAGGCTTTAGATCACAGCAAGGTATTCAAGACCAAGATTTGAACCACCATTACCCGCTTCCCAGTCGCCCGGTATAGTCGTAAGGTATAGGGCTCCGTCAAGTTGGCCCCTCTACTTTTAATAAGTGTTTAATAGCGAATTTTTTAGGTGTGTAGAAGTGTAGAAGAGAGGATTGGATACCGATTATAAGGGAAGAGCGATAGAAAAGGGGTGAGACCTGGAAAACCAAAATAAAATACCGTTTGGAAAACCGTTAGAATAAAACGTAAACCACCGAAAAGTTGATTTGGGTGATTGTTTTAACGCGAATATAAACAGAAAGTTAATAAAACATAGGCAACGCGTGATACATCGCTTGTACGTTGGGTTGCATAAAATAAGGTGTTTAGAAAATTGAATAAGTTTTAATAAGTTTTTAGATAACGCTGTAAAGTTAAATGAATACTAAAGAAAAATCAATAACGGATAATCTGAAAATTGAAACACGTAGAAGAAACAATAGTACGGGAAGTTTAGACGATTATATAAAAAGCGGAAGATCTGAAGAGCTAGAAAGGACTGATACAAATCTTACAGTCTTCAAGAGAAGTAAGAAAATTATAAGAACACCAAATAAGGACAATAAAGAGATACAGGCAGAAAATAAAAAGAAAATAAAGTCCTTAATATCATCCATATATTAAGGACTTTTTGAAGACAATAAGTACTGATATAAAGCAAATGAGAGACGAAAGTAATAAAATGAAACAGGAAATACGAGAAAACACCAAGAAAATTCAAGAACAGATCGAAATGCAAGCGGAGGAACTAATAGCGTTGAGAAAAGAACTGGGGGAAATTAAAGCAAGTTGGGAACATGATAAGAAGCTAAAAGAGGGAAGAATAGATAAGCTTGTACATAAGTTAGAAGAAGTCGAATTCAAATTGGAGTTACAGGAAAGAAAAAAGAGGAAAAATAGGTTGGTCGTTACGGGAATGAAGGTTGATGTGAATGAACAGGAGTCTCTAAGGGATTATACTGCGCATAAAGTAGGGGGCGAAAGAAACGTAATCGAGGTGGGAAGTTTTGAAGAGAAAATGAAGATAATGAAAAATAAATTTAAGTTGGCCAAGTTACCTGGAAAGAAAATATTCATTGATGATGACTTGACATACATGGAAAGAAGAATTCAAATGGAGATAAGAAAGCAAGCCGAAGAACTGAAGAAAATGGGAAAAAAACTATGGCTAGGCTATCAGAAGTTAATATATGAAGATAAGGCATTAAAATGGAGTCAAGAAAAGGGTGAACTACAAGAAGTAGAGAAACCCCCACCAGTGTCAAAAAACTGAAGAACACAAACAACAATGAAAACCAAAAGACGAACAGGCGAGAAAAGGATAACGAGATGAGACGACACAACACAATAAGTAAAATAAAGGAAAGACTGATGATAGCAACCTGGAATGTTAGAGGAACACATACGAGGAAGGAGCGATATGAAGTTTAGAAGAAGAAGTAAAAAGATACAAACTGGATATTATAGCGTTACAAGAGACCAAACAAAAGGATAACGAGGTTATTGATGTGGGAGAGTATTTGCTGTACCATAGCGGCGGAGCAAACAGAAGATTCGGGACGGGATTCATGGTAAACAAGAAATGAAGGCATGCAGTAATAAATTTCGAACCGATAACATACAGATTGTGCAGTATAAGACTTCGAGGACGATACCAAAAGATAACTATAATAAACATACATGCTCCAACTGAGGAAAAAGTAATTGAAGAAAAAGAAGCATATTATGACAGATTAAGAGAGGTTTACCAAAAAATTCCGAGATATGATCTAAAAATTATTATTGGAGACTGCAACGCAAAGGTAGGAAGAGAGGAAGAATATGGATCGACAATAGGAAAATATAGCAAGCATGTCGAAAGTAATGAGAATGAACAACTGTTAATTAGCTTTGCAACAGAAAGAAATTTGAAAATTGTGAGTACCGACTATCAACGAAAAGATATAATATATAAGGGAACGTGGACATCACCCGATGGTAAAACGGTGAATCAGATAGATCATGTGTTGATAGAAGAAAAACATAAGAAAATGATAACAAACGTCAGAAGTTGTAGAGGAGCAGATGCCAATTCAGATCATTGCCTGGTGAAAGTAATGGTTAAACAGCTAATACCAGAACCATATCAAAAAATCCAAGAAAGAATGGAAAGATATGATATCGAAAAACTGAAGAATGAAGACAACAGAGATAAATATGCAAAGGAGATAAAAAGCACCTACAGACAGGAGAAAAGGAAATAGAAGAAAAATGGGAAATAATGAAGAATGCTATAACGAAATTATCAGATCAAATTTTGGGAAAGTATAAGAGAGGCAAAAGACAAGACTGGTATAACAATAAGTGCAAGATAGCAGTAGCAGAAAGAAAACGAGCAAGAATAGAAATGATAAATAAAGGAACAGAAGAAGCAAAAGCAGAATTCAGAAATAAAAGAAGTATTAGGGCTAAACACGTATGTAGAATAGCGAAGAGAAGAGCAGCAGAGGAGGAAATGAGGAAGTTGGAAGAGAGCTATAGAGCAAAGGAAGTAAGAAGGCTTTACCAATAAATAAGGACGAAAAAACAAGGTCAACAAGTAAAGGAAGTGTATAGTAGAAGTAAAGATGGAAACTTGTGCATGGATGAAAAGAGAAGTCTCGAAAGATGGGCAGAATACTTTGAAGACATACTGAACGAGGTGGAAGAAGACAACTACAGACTGGAATTGGAGATCACTTCTGCAATGAAGGATGAAGAAACAGAGAAAATAACACCACCAACGGAGGAAGAAATAGAAAACATAATAAAAAAGATGAAGAATAACAAAAGTCCAAGGGAGGGGGGTATCCAGGCGGAAATGATTAAATATGGAGGTAAGCAGATCATAAAAGAGGTATATAAACTGATTAGCAAAGTATGGAATGACAAAAGGATGCCAAAAGAATGGTCGCAAGCAATGATTTGCCCAATTTTTAAAAAGGGGGATAGAACAAGATGTGAGAATTATCGAGGCATAGCTCTGTTAAATGTGGTCTACAAGGTATTGGCAAATCTCATTAAAGAAAAGTTGCAAAAATATATAGAAGAAACTGTAGGAGAGTACCAGTGTGGTTTTAGACCTAATCGATCGGTGATTGACCAAATATTCACTCTTATACAGGTGCAGGAGAAGTACTATGAGCATGCGGCATTTGTTGATTTCAGGCTTACGACTCCATTGATAGAGAAAAATTGTATAAAGTTTGGAAGAATTGGGAATACCAAGAAAGCTCATAAGATTGATCAAAATGACTCTTGCAGACACAGAGAATAAGGTCGCGGTAAACGTTAAATTATCAAAGAAATTTAAAGTAAGTAAAGAGCTGCGACAGGGGGATCCCTTATCAGCAATTCCTTTCATAGATGCAGTGGAGTGGATAATATGACGAGCCGGGATACTACGCGATGAAACGCTATACAATAGAGGACATCAAGTGATAGCGTATGCAGATGATATAACGGTATTGGCGAGATCTAGTAGGAGCTTAAAAGATGTTATGTTACAATTAGAGGCAAAGGCTAAAATACTGGGCTTGAAAATCAACGAGAATAAGACCAAGTACATGAGGATGGGGGAAAAAGGTGAAGTCAAACTGGGAACTTGTTTTAGAATGGAAACAGAAAGTGGGAAGCAATATAGTTTTGAAGAAGTGGACAAGTTTTGTTTCCTAGGGACGGTTGTGACGCAAAATAATTATCGCAGTAAAGAGATTAGCACTAGAATAGCAGCTGGAAACAGAAGCATAGGTTCTCTGATGTCGGTAAAAAGAAACAAAAGCGTATCACGAAAAATTAAAATAAAGATATATAAAACAATTATCCGACCGGTGGCGGTGGTAACTTATGCTAGTGAGACATGGACAATGAGTGAAACAGATAGAGAAAACTTGGAGATATGGGAACGAAAGGTTCTAAGAATTATTTACGGAGGGAAGAAAGTGGAAGACGAATGGAAAAGAAGAACCAACGCAGAAATTTATGAGTTGTTTGATGAACCTCAAATAACGGATGATGCCTGATCGCAAAGAATTAGATGGTTGGGACACGTACTCCGGCTTCAGGCATCTAGAATTACAAGAAATTAAGTTTAAATTAAAATTAAGCTAGTAATTTGCAATAACTCAACTTGAGGAGGTGAAACTTTTTTGCGACTGTTTTCTTCGTTTTCTTGCGATTAACTTTCTTCTCTCTACTTCTTATTTTTGGTTTCCTAAGTTTTCAAAAATAAGCCTTCCTGTTTAATTTTAAATTGCAATAATTGCAATTGTCAGAAATTTTTTGCAAATTTGCTGTCAAACGGTGTTACTGGTTTTCAAAACTCGTACCTTTGGGATCCTGCAGATTTTGGGATGATCAGGCTCTGGAAGGTTGTCGTTATCATTTTTAAACACACATTCAAAATTCACTAATAAAAATAGTAAAATGGTAAAATTTAAAATTATTTACAAGGGCTTACAAGTTAGTAATCGTAGATGCCTGTTTTCGGCTTCGAGAACCCTCTGCACAGATTGCCACGGAAGTCTCACGCACGTAAATGGTTTCCAAATTAATATCCGGGTTTCATCGCAATACATATGATTATTTAATTATTTTAATTCTAATTCTCAAATATATAACAAATCAAAGAGCTCCTTTTATACATATTCATATTATAGCTAAGAGTTTCATCTTTACTGCATCCCCTCACTCCTTTTTTTAAAAAAGTTAGATTTTATAAAAATTGGGAAAATATATTAATTTTGATTGTGAAGGAACTTAATTTATTATCAAGTTTTTATCTTAACATCAGCCAGAAAGTACATTCTAATCATTTTATAAAATTTGTGTGTTCGTTTTAGAGGAATTGCTTCTTGAAGAGTTTGTACAGTAGTAAATCATTACATAAATTTTTGAAAAGCAGTTTTTTGCATACTAATTTACAGACTTGTATCGTAGATGACAAAATAGAAATTATTGATAAATTTTATAAAATTTTAAATAAAATTGGCCCCATATGATAATAAAAATTAAATCATTAATAAAATTAAATCCCACTCATTAAAATTTGAAATACTCGATCAGGCTTCTAAATTTTGTAACTTTTATATCTGTGGGCTTAGTATAATTTTCCATTAGCAGGTAGTGTCGAACTTCAATTTTAACCATTAATTATAAAGGTTACCCAACTATAGAAGCAGTATATGTGTTAGGAGTTCTCAAATCCAAAATTGATTCTTGATTTATTGCTATACGACATAGTTCACTACTTCTTGCGTATAGATCTTGTAGGTCTTTGCAACTGTCAGTAATAAGAACCGTTACTTTACACACATCGTTAAAAGACACACTGGGGCATCAGTCTGTTTTGTTAAATTTGACGTCATTTGTGGGGGAACTCACCTGTCTAGTAAAGGTAGAATTGCTTCAGATATCCGTGCTCGAATACAAGACTTTCATTCTACATATCCAGTTTAGTTCTTGATGAAACGGTAGATTCACGGTGTTTATCGAGGCGAATACCCATATAAAAGACTATTATTGTTGAACAAATGTGTCGTGAATTAAAATAATAATAATGAGTGAGTGAGGAAAGTGCGTTTTGTGAATACTAATGTGTTGGAAAATAATTATTAGCAATGTTGTTTGAGAAATGTCTTTTCAAAAAATATTGTTACTGCATTATTACTGTTGTTCTGGTTGAGTTAACCAACAGGATTATATGTCAAGGTAATTTATATTTAACCTATTTATAACCGTTGATACTTCTTTTAAAAATGTGTCCACATTTTAAAGTTGCCTAAATCTATGTCGTTTGGGTTTGGGGTAGTACAGTTAACTGAAAAAAAATTGGATTAGGCCGGTTTTAATCTATGTCAAAAAGTGATCGTATATACTGATTGATAACACTTGTCCCAGAATGAAAATCATTACTTTTTATCCAAAATATTATTTTATTTTTTATCTAGATTACTATTTCGATAATTTCATTGGTAGGTACTAGAACTTTAAATATTGTGCAATTTAAAAAAATGATTGACCAAAAAGGGATTAATTGGATCAATGGGTATATAATAATACATTATCGTACATTGAAATCAGGAAGTTTTAATTTGATATGCTTTAAACATCCAAGTTGTTTTAGTAAGTAATTTTCCTTCTTATATAAATCGTTACATATCTACTTATTACAGCTGTTTTCCCAAAAAAAAACTAAATTTGATTCGAAATTATGTTTTCTTTTCCAAATTGTCAAATTTTCAAATATCTATTATTTTATAGAAAATGTACGAGTTCTCAACCAAACTAGTTTTTATAGACCCACACTAAAATTTGCATTCAAGTTATTTATACAGGTAGGTAATTATAATAAAGTTTTGGAAAAACAATATTAAAAGTAATTATTGAGAAATTAAAAAATTTAGATGCATGTTTAAAATTTAAATGTGTAAAAATTGTTTTAAATACTTTTTTATATATTTTGATTATTTATTAGGTACACAAAATAAGAATCCAAATTACATAGATTCAATTAATTGAAATAGTTATTTACGTATCTAGGGCATTATGAAGATGTTTATGTCGAAGGCAACCAATTTAAAAAGGCGAGGGCCGCCAGGCCCGAGAGTTTTTAAGTTGCTCGAGAGCATAAACATCGGGTAATGCTCGTGATGCATACAACGTTTTATATTTCTCTGCATTTGAATTTGTCAACATTTAAAATTTTTATAAATTTTGAATTTGATTGCTAAATTTAATTTTTTTTAAATTTTCAATTGTTCAATTAGTGGATCTTCATTTGCAAGTTGTATTTTTAATTTAAAAAACAATTGTAAACAATAAAATGGTACATTTATTTAGTTTTTAATGCGTTTACGGTTCCAAAAGTAACAACCACCCGCGAACCTAAGACTAGTGGGACAGTTTTGACTTGTTGTCGAAAAAGATATTGCCACTACCTTAAAAGCCGGCTTTATTTGATTGGGAATCGAACCTACGACGTTAACAGCAATCAAACACTCTTTCTAGCCCACAATTGTGGTTATTAAATTTTTTTGTAAAACTCAATTTAATTTGCAAAATATGAATAGACAAATTAGAATTTTATTTTGCAATCCACTAAAAATTGAAAAGAATAAAATATAATATTAAATGCAAATGTTGTTTGTTCAAAGTGTGAGAAGTCAAATATTATACAGTGTAACATAATAAATGCATTTTTTCTTTTCACTTTAAGCTTAACTCTGACATCATTTATTTAAATCACGAAATCAAGTTTTTTCATAAATTTCTTAAATTATGCCAAAATTGGAATCCATGTTTGCGAATATACATATATATTATAATATGGTCATTACATTGCGCATATCATAGAGGTCATAGCAAATATAAAATGCAAAGTAAAAAAAATTAATCATTTTTGCACAGGTACACCACAATTTTTTATAACAATTTAAAAATTAATAAGTTTTAATATAGACTAATGCAAGCAGTTGAAAAAATTATTTTTCATTGAATTACGCAAACGGAAATGAATGTTATCAGATAAAATAATAAAATTCAAAAATTTATTAATTTTTATATATTTTGTTTTATTTATTTTATTATTCATTAATAAATTCTAATATAACTAACGAGGAAAACCCCTCAAGTGTAATTCTAGAATTCAGACAAGCTTTGGTAGAGCCAAAAGAGCACTAAATTTAAGCAAACATCGGTTGTTTATTAAGTGGTGCTATGAGCATCCTTTTCTGAGGAAATAAAGTTTATAAGTTTGAATGCAATACATCACTTAGTATAGTATACAACAAAGATCTAAAGGTTTTCTAGAAGCGAATTTGAAGATCCAGGTTTACTTCTCTGCAGTAATAGGAATTTTTATTTATTTTTGATAATTTACCTCTTAAGTTACCCTGTTTATAAGAGTAAATTTACCCTAAGAATAGTATAATTTTATGTTTAAGCATAAGAAATGTAAAATTACCCAGAAAATATTAGTATTAAATACACCTTAAGTTACATTTCTCCTAAAATTGGTGGCAGGAAAGTAACCACCGTTGGAAGGAGAAAATTTAGCTGGAAATTTTTTAAAACTTTTTTTTTAAAACTTTTAACAGCTATTTTCTCAGAAACGATTACTCATAGCACTTGAAAAAATCAGCTGTTTGTTTACTTTTAGTGCTTTTTCAACTTACCAAAGCTTGTTCAGATCCAGATCAGAGTGGGTCCGTCAAGTTGGCCCCTCCACTTTGGAATTAAAATTTTTTTTTGATTTATTGGAAAGTGCTCGCGAAGTGCTGGCGAGTGCTGTAAATTTTTTTGAGAGTGCTGGGTCCGTTCGTTTTTTATTGGAAAAATGCCGTTTTCAGACCGAGAGAGGCCAACTTGACGCAGCCCCTCCTCTTTGGATATTTTAAATTTTTTTAAATTTTTTGGAAAGTGCTCGCGAAGTGCTGGCGAGTGCTGTAATTTTCTTTGCAAGTGCTGGGTCCGTTAGATTTTTATTAAGAAATGAAAATTTGAAAATTTGGAGGGGCCAACTTGACGCAGCCCCTTCACTTTGGATTTTTAATTTTTTTTTTATTTTTTGGAAAGTGCTCGCGAAGTGCTGGCGAGTGCTGTAATTTTTTTTGAGAGTGCTGGGTCCGTTAGATTTTTATTAGCAATTGAATTATTGACATTTGACAGAAGCGTCAAGTTGGCCCCTCTTTTTTTCAAATTTATTAAAAATTGAATTTTTTTAATATTATTTAAAACTACTCTTGAAGTGCTGGCGAGTGCTGTAAATATTTTGAAGATACACATTTTATTAAAAAATTTCCAGAAGCTTTGAAAAAATAAGCTCCGAGCAAGATGCAGTGAATTTAGAAACACTTTAAAAACTAGTTTTCAACAAATGGATGCTTGGATTCTAGATCAATATAAATAAAACAGGGATATTTCTCTTAATTAATTAATTTCGATTTTAATTTAAATTTTAAATACGGAGAACATCAGAACACCGAAATCAATCTAGAATCCTTTACACACACCAACCCTCAGACAATGGTACACTCGCTAATAGAAAAAACATATAATAAAGCAAACGGAGGAATATAATATAATTAATAATTATAAAGTAAAGCGTTTGTCATATACTTTAATAAAACTAAATATCACACTTTAGTGCCAAATCTATGATAATCAACATATTCGTTCTTTTTACAGGACCGTACTTCGGCATCGTGTTTATTCAACAACCTGTGTTCAAATTAAAAGACTCTAAGTTTTATTTATATATATCATCTATATTATTAATTATACAGGGTGACCCAGACCACCCGTATCAGTACTTTTTTTCAAAAACGGTAAGTCGTAGAGAGTTGGGCTAAAAAAATTTATTACAAAAGCCCTAATGACGAATCTAATGGTGATATTGGCCCCTCCAAATTTTCAAATTTTCATTTCTTAATAAAAATCTAACGGACCCAGCACTTGCAAAGAAAATTACAGCACTCGCCAGCACTTCGCGAGCACTTTCCAAAAAATTTAAAAAAATTTAAAATATCCAAAGAGGAGGGGCTGCGTCAAGTTGGCCTCTCTCGGTCCGAAAACGGCATTTTTCCAATAAAAAACGAACGGACCCAGCACTCTCAAAAAAATTTACAGCACTCGCCAGCACTTCGCGAGCACTTTCCAATAAATCAAAAAAAATTTTTAATTCCAAAGTGGAGGGGCCAACTTGACGGACCTGATCAGAGTTACACTTGGGAGATTCTCCTCTTAAGCAAAAATTAAAAATAGTCATATGACTCCCGACTAGAATTTAACAATTTAAACTCAAACTTAAAGTAAACTATAAAAGTCTCATCTACAAAAACCGAAATAGGCAGCAAAATATTACAAAATTGTGTATAAAAGCGAGTTAAAACTTGGGTAGGTTAAAACGCGGCCGTAGGCAAAGTTAGAAACATGCCCATGTGCAAAAACCAAACTTTTGCAGTATTTAAAACGTTATGTTAAAAATAACAAAAAGTTTGAAAATATAAAATAGTTAAAGGTTGAAATAACGGATATTGCTTAGTTGCCGCTTGGTCACTTCCGTTGGTTTGCATGCCTTTTAAAAGTCTATAGCTTAAAAAGGGTGCGTTTTTATAGACAGGCAAGTTAGGTTATAGATTCTAATATTTCGGATTTCTTGGTTTATGTATAGCCATCGGCATCATCATCATAAATACTTTTAATCCGTACATTTTATATACGCTTTCTATTAATTTTACGAGTCTAATTGAACGAAATAATCTTATAAAAGGTAGTTTGAGTTGGGAATAAAAGTTGGGTTTTCAGTTTACAGAAGTTTGCATTTCCATAAATTTTTTCTTTTAAAATCAAATCGTGAATATATTTAATTTAAGAAATGAATCACCTGAATATTCTTTAATTGAATTCTGCAATAATTAATTAAAACCTTGATATTATTACGTGTTGAGAAAGTATATTATCTTTATAATATGTTAATTAGCTAATAATGTTTAATTAATTAAAATTAGCAACAAATGCATAGTTTAAAAAAAAATGTTTTATGGCATTCTAGAATTAATTTAACAATTTTTTTGTGAAGGATGATATATAATTTAAAATAAAAATATGAAAATCAATTAAAGATAAATTAAATTTGTTGACAATTAACTAGTTTGGAAAAAAAATTAATTCGTATTAATTGTCGACTTTATCGATAGTAACTTTTTTCGATAAAATAGCGTTTTTATATTAGACTTAAAGAAAGTGAAACTATTTAAATAGGATAGAATTTTACATATTAAAATATGTAGATTTTATTTATTTCATCAGACTTTTACTATCGATAATTAAGGACCGATCCGTACTTTACCTTACATAATAATAATTTTTTTTTGCTTTTCAAAAACTTTAGGAGTTCCAGTGTTTAGCAAGCTAGATTGTAGGAAATATTGAATAAAATATCTCAGAAATTTGTTTAGTAAATCATTCAGTAACCGAATCACTGATGTAGTAAATTTCACTTGTAAAATTACAGTAATGTAGAAAATAAATATTAGTTGTATTAAGGTAGCGGTAGATCAATATAATTTCTCCAACAATTCGCTTCAAATGCACCTACTTTTGATCCTTCTCTCTTCTTCTAAATATTCCAAAATTTTCCTAGGAAGTAACTTTTTTCTATTAAGTAATAGATTATTATTTTTAATTGGTCATATTTATTTACTGTCGTAGCTATTTTTAGTTTATAACAAATATAATAAACAATAATTAAACATTGTAATTCCCCTTCTTTAATAAATAGTATAACGGGAAATTGAAATTCAAGTTTTGTATAATATGCATACAATTTGAATAATTTCAGAGGATAGATATTAGTAATCCTTTAAACACATATAATATAATTTGAATATTTATTTTTATAAATAAATGTTATATTTACAATTAACCTCATAATAATGGTTTCATGTAGTTATAATTATTAGAATTTTATAATAAACACATTTTTGTAATCTTCTAATAGATATGTACAAACAATTACAAAAAAAATTTTTTTTTCTTGTTAAGTAAGAAGTAAAATAGCGAAACATGTATTACAGGATATTTTGAAACTTTGACGGTACGATATTTATGCTTCATTAGTAAAAACTCTTGTATTAAGGTGATAATTTAATATAGTATTTAAAAAGTTTTTATTATAATTATATGTTGAGCGTTTTTAACAACTATGGTCATTGTGCCTACCCAACAGGCTGATGCAGATTCGAACCCACGACTTCTGATTTCCAAAAATTTTGAGTTCTTTTCAAAAATAGATAAAATAAGAAAAAATTATTGTTTTTGAAGCAGAAGAGTTCACAGTTCAATTTTTTTTAATGAAATAAAAAATAATAATAACTTAAGAATATAAAAATAAAAAAATATATTTATATTCTAAATACCGAAAATCAGAAGGAATCAGACTTTTTGTAAAAACTTGCTTTATTTTAAATATTTCTTTTGTTAATTTTGCCGAATAAAAATTTAAAAATGAAGTAGCTTTAATTTATCTACTATTTTTATTTTTATTATTCGGTTTAGTATTACAGCAATTAATAATAATTATTGTATAAAAATTTAAAGTACTACATTACGTATGCAAGTCAAACTGCATTGCAATATAGATATTGTCACCGACATCAACAGAGAAATCGTTTTGCCTTCCTTGTAGCTTTCGCAAACAAGCATGTTAATTCCAAACATGTAATTTGTAACAAATACTTGTTCGTAATATATTAATTATGCCAATTTATCGACTTGATTTTACCATCTGTCCACGTAAATAATATATTAAGTAAAAGGTTTCGAATTATGATAATGCTAGACAATAGAATAGAATCATTGTATTCTCAGAATAAAAAATTAAAAAAATTTGTATTAGGTGATTAAAATGTTAATGAAACAAATAAATAAAAACTCAACTTCGCTATTTTGGATATGTACACCATGTAGTTACATACACCATTGTTGACCAATATTAGCCTCGGGTAACCACATTCTTGTTTAACTATATTAAAAAAAGGTGCATTTATAAGCTAATTTTAATTTTTATGAATAGGTTACTCTGTTTTTGCGTCAAAATCCAACCTGCATAGAATGTAAACATGTTTACGTAAAATTACTTTTACTAAAGTTTTTAATGTTAGATTTCTTTAATTGCTACCCAAAAGGGTAGAGGTGTAGGGGGCGATTCCCTCGAAATTTCCTGAAATTTATAAAAAGTTATAACAAACAAACAAGTTACAAGATGACTGGGGGGACAGTAGGTTACTACCCCGGGACCCCGATTATCTCTTGGACGGCCCTGGCTACTGATCATAACGAGTAAAAGTAGCACAATCAAAGACAATCTATATTGTGGTCAAGTGCAATCATAATATTAGTTTTGCCTTCTTATAACTAAAGCGCATTCGTTGATTGACAATTACTAGATATTACAAAAGGTAAGTTTTCGTTTACCCTTACATATTTTTCTTGCCTATAAAAGACTGTTTTTGTTTAAAATCAATTTTTTGTTTCACAAAATAGTAGTTTACGTAACGAGTTTGGAAGGAAAGTTCACCAGGAGTGAATACGGGATACGAAACAAATGAAAATCTTAATTAAGTCAAAATTTCTAAAAATACTGAAGATTCACAACATTAACTATTTATACAAAAACCATTATTAAAATCAGCTGACAGACTTTTATAAAATTAATTTTTGTATCAAACTTGTTTATTTATGTGTCATATGCATAATTACGTTTATCGTCTATCATCAATTTATCACACTGTTACGAACCAAGACATGTTTTTATGTTTTGAAGTTGAAAAACATGGTTACATATACTGCAAGCGAGATTCAAGTTGTTGCTTGCCATAGTTCATGATTAATTACCAAATAGTAATTTTTGGAATAATTCCTTTATTATTCTGACCCATTGGAAGTGCATTATAAACTAAAAAGTAATATATGTCAAATTAAGATCCGACAAGTTGACAAAACATTTCAATTGTTGAGGATGATCTGAAGATGAAAATCTGAAAATCTAAATATAATTTATTATAGTTTCATCGTAAATTTTTAATATTAGATGATATTACGTTACTTAAAGTAATCCAAATATTTAATTTCATTTTCAATAGTAGGTGTACCTACTTTAAAGTTGTCAGGTTAGAAAGTATGTAGTATCTGTAATACTCAGAGAAGTGTTGAAGGTTACTAAGTAATTACATATTTTTACTTATGTCTTGATAAAATCGGCATAATTAAAATAATCATATCCTGTAACGTTCAAGATAGTATATTTGGTAGCAAATACCTTTGTTAGCAAATCAAACGTAATAGATAATATTAGGGTGTTTTCAAATCGAAACATAAATTTTTTTTGCATAATAAAATAAGTATCATCATAATATAAAAAAATGTAATATTTTTGTTGTTTTTAAATAATTACACTTTAGTTATTTTCAAAAACTTTTGTCTAAAATGTAGAAGTTGTCGATATTACGATATAGTAAATAATAAGATTATAGAACAATACAATTCCAATAACTAAATTTATTTATATAGTTGATTTAATCTTCTAGACTTTTCTTTTATCAACTCAATAAATTGCTGTCGTATTATTTTTTGTTATTATTTGATCTTTACAATTTTATTTTTCAATTCCATTCTAAAAATAATGTTTTTGAAAATAATATTTTCCTCTTCTCAGGCAGGAATTAAAAATTAATTTTAATATCTCCGACTTTGTAGGCTGGATTTCTTTCCGCTATGCTGTGCTTTTTTAATAATTATTACTTTATATCGTAGTATAGTTACCTGTTATCTATGTTATAAGTTTCATCTTTAATATACATGTTAAACGTCTGACAATTTATTAAATAACTAATTACCATATTTTTTTCTAAATTTAAAATTTGAAGCAACTATTTCTTTTTCTATCAGTTTTTTTAAGTGAGTAAGAAAAGTTTTACTTTGTTTTATTGTTTTCGGTATGCATTTTATTACAATATATAGGTTGTAGTACAGAATGCAACAGTTTTAATTCATTGTAATTAGTTAAAATAAAATAGCAGTAATTATATTATAATGCAAATTAGATCGATTTTTTCTTACTTTCGCTACTTTCACTATCTTTTTTTATATAAAATATTTTCATAAATTTTAAAAGTATTGTTTTGATATTAATTCTACAATTCTTTAGAGATCTCACGTATAATTTTCATAATCAAGTTAATATATATTTGCAATTATATTGTTTTAATTAAAAGTATTTTCAGGTGTGGTCATTTCTAGTTTCAACCTTATTAAATATTCCGTAAAATCAAGGCAATTCTTATTATAAATCAAAGTTAACTTGTTGGAAGTATTACATCCGCTGGTAATTTTTTTATCGGCGAAGTCATATCTATACGATGATTGTTTTATTCGAAATTATTAATTGTTTAAATAAACATAATTGCATAATTAGCATCTTTTTATCGCAATATCGTTTCGTTTGCCACTCCATGCCAGGGTTAAACGTTAAAAATGACCATACCACGCTCAAAATTTAAAATGTCTGAAAAATATAAATAAAAAGACTTGAACACCGGATGTGCAGACTGAAAGCCATTGGTTAATGAATTCATCAAACGTCTAGCGGAAATACAGGAATATTATTTTTTTTAGTATTAACCAGATTTAAATGTATTCTTTAACTTTCACTTCGATTTACAATGTGAAAGCTTAACTTGATACTAAGTTTTTCATTAAGAGTAAAATAATAAAAGCAATCGAACATATTTTACCTCGAGTTTATAAATTGCAGTTAATCGGTTGCCACTTGAAATATGCTGAAGGGGAAAGCAAAAACAAGGTATGATTCGATGTGGAAACAACAGATTTAAATCTTTTCACCGCTCAGAAGACCACGCACCCACATGCCAACTATGCCAGAAGAAAAATCATAAGCGGAAAATCAAATAACGGATAGCAATATCAAAAAAAGCTTTTACATTAAAATTAATCAATTGGACGGCGGCAGCAGAATGACGATGATTAATTTATTAACACTTTCAAAATTTAAACTAAAAGTTTTATTTAAAAAATAAAAAGAATTTATTAAATAAAATTCTGGTCTACTGCACATTCTATTTCCCGTCATCTTTATTTTTGTGATTTATCAATCTACCGGTCTTTAATAACAGCATTATGTATTATTTGCTTGATCTTGGATTAACAATGTTATGACAAGAACGATCACAATGACAAGACAATCAAAAGCGTGACTTAAAATTGCATGTGGGAACTACAACTTTTTTCATCATTTTGTCAGTTTCCTTATAATTATCCTATCAGTTTGATTATATTCTTTAGGTAAGAAACTGCAAACAATATTTTTTAATTTCTTATTTTCTTATTTTTTAATTAATTTTTTAAATAACTTTAATTTCCAATATTGCACAAAAAATATTTTATGCATAAACTACGGTTTCAACTTTTTTATCTTAAATTTTTCTTATTATTCTTGTCTGTAGAGACTAATTTTTTTTATCGAAATACAACTTCGAAAAACTTCTGAAGATACACGATATTCGTGTGAAACATGTCGTGTTAATTATGAATTAAGTAATTAAAAGAATCTTTTATTTGCGATGATGTACTACGAAACTATACTTAGGATAAAATTATGTCTACAACGATAAGAAGACAATCCATGATTGATTTATAATATTCAACAATTTGCAGAAAAGAATAAATAGTTTTTACTTCATAACTATGTCTTGTAGAAGTAATTTTTCGAGTTGTAAGTATCATACGAAGGAAACCACTTACAGAATCAGTGCTTGATATAAAATTGTTGTTTTGGGCAATTAACAAGAAGTCAAGGTAAAAAATGAAGGTAAAAATATAAGAAGAGAAGTGTTAATAGCAATATATAAACTTAATAGCAATGATTGGACAAATTTAATAATAAAAAATGCAGTATACAATTCATTCACGGTCGTGTTGTCAAGTTGGTTCAAACTTTTTTTAATCCATTTGAAAATTATTTATGATTCTTCTACTCATTACTTAAAACATTTACAAAAATGGTACGTCATTATTTTACCAATATCATCAGTTAACAAACAGTATAACCTGTTTAATTGCACTTTATGCTTAATTCGTATTTTAAAGACCTCCATAATATTATTATATTGTATTGAAGAAACTTCCTCAAACTTGTTTATAGTAATAAATTAATAATTATTCACACAAAATTATAAGTACCTTGTATATATAGGTACAGTCACTTTCTCTGAATCGCTTGGCGCTTGATTTGCTGTTAATTTAAAATGGAAGTACTTTAACCTTTGAATATAATATTAATTATAAGGTATTTCACTTGTAGGTGTTTAAAGTATCTTGATCTACAACTACTGTCAGATAAAACCTACTTTTTAAAATCATTTCACTTATGCTTAATGCAGGTTAACATTCATTACAGCATCGGTATTCTGCAAAAATAGAGATGTTATGAAAACCCATCAGAACTTTTCCGATATTAATGATGTGTTTTAATTAATATTATTTTGTAGAAGACTCGACTTCAAAATAGTTCTGAAAGGTTGCAGATAAAATCTTTTATGAAATACTTGAAGTGAAAACATCGCACTCTTGCGATAATAATGCAGTTTTCAACTAGTCGAATTGAACTCTTAACCTTTCACGTTTGGAAGACATAATAAATAATCTACCTGCATTACATACCGTAACTGGATTACCTTGTAATGTAATAGTTAGTATTACTAAATTTCCAAAATAGTTAATGTTGATCGGCTTAAATATACCTTACGAATTTTAAATATAAATTATATTGGATACCACTAATAAATCTTCTAGAATATTATGGAGCGAAAATGTATTTATTGTTGACCAAATGAACTGATTTATAAGAACTGGATGACCTCAAAATACAATTTCATTTCAATGACTAAGAAGTATCAAATTTTACATTCAAGGCTTAGACAATTGACAGGAAGTCCATTTTAACAACGAACTTCAATTTTAAAAAATAGGTTTAACATACATTAGCAGATAGTTATTTTATTAAATTTCTATATTATTGTGTTAGCTTTTCCGTGTGGCATATTGACAGACGTTGAATATTAAAGATTGTATATTTTAATTAAATAAATATCATATTTACTGTATAGGTCTAAATGTTAAATGTTCACAAGAAAACGTTTTAGAAATTGCTCAAAAACAGCAATTAATATCTTCATAACTGACTAGATATAATATTTTGTGAAAGTGCTATGTGAATTATAAATTTTCCCTTTTTTAATCAGTTATTTACGTGAAATTTTGAATTTTCAAGACATTTTCTGGGATGCTATAAATCGGTTCAAGCAAAATTGCATATATTAATTTATATATAGATTTATTATTATTAATATTTAATTACAAATTATACCTAATAAATATGCCGCTAATTGCATTTAATATTATGCTCAAGTTTTTTTTAGCCTGAAGCAAAATATTATTTTGTGAATAAAAATAAGAAGCTACCTACATTTAAATTTAAAGATCAAGTTAAATTGCATTTGAATAAATAAATAATCATCATTCCTTATTGTTTTTACATTGCACCGTTATACGGAAAATCACTTTTTTTTAAAATCGTTTACCTACCTTGAACTACCGTTGTAACCACTTTATTTTTCGTCCATGTTACGTACGTATGTCTACATAAATATACCGACTATGTGTAATAATTATTCTGTTTATTGATTTAAAAAAATATTTTATAAGTAAGCTTTCGCAGTTCGTGCATCGATGACTTATTATTATGTATAGCTACTGCTACGTGCATACTGATTGCACATCTTAACTGAACCAAATCAGTTGAATACGTCTGACTGTTTACTTTAATTAATGAACGGAACAAGTTTTACTTTTGCAGGACTTTTCCAAAGTAGATATTCCTAATAGTTCTCAATGAGAAATTGTGGTAAAGCTACTCGATGCGTGAAAATTGCTTTTGACAAATTATTTCCAGTAACTTCTCATTCTCTCTGTTAATGTTTGCACTAACTCGTAAAATAATAGATAGTATTAATAAACATCTAGATCACTTAATCTGTTAGTCTAAATAATTCATTCTTTTAGTTATCTACTAACGTAATCAATTCATTTAGTCACAAATTAAATTTTTTAAATTTTTTTGGAAAATTATATTGATATGCTTTTTTCCAGTGTCCCAAATTTTAAATCGGGCAACCTCCAGAAAAATACAATTTTTAAAAATGTTTTGCCCGGCCAACCTTCAATAATAATAATAATAGATAGTATTAATAAACATCTAGATCACTCAATCTGTTAGTCTAAATAATTCATTCTTTTAGTTATCTACTAACATAATCAATTTATTTAGTCACAAATTAAATTTTTTAAATTTTTTTGGAAAATTATATTAATATGCTTTTTTCCAGTGTCCCAAATTTTAAATCGGGCAACCTCTAGAAAAATACAATTTTTAAAAATGTTTTGCCCGGCCAACCTTCAAAAGATCAAAATCAACAAATTAATTCAAAAATTCAGATTATAATTATTGTTATTTTAAAAATTCAAAATAAATTTAATGTAAAATGAGCAAGCAAATGCAATTGATAAGTCGTGCATATTTACTACGGACTCCTAGAATTCAATTTTAATTTATAAATTTTACGAAATAATTAATTTTAATTTTCTGATATTCAAACTTATCATATTTTATCAAAAATACCAAATTCGGTCAAATGTGTCAATTCTCAAGATTATATCAAAAATCACTCACTCAAAAAGATTTATAGTTAAATACAAATCTCTAATCAAAATTTCAACTAAATTTCAGGAAACAAAACTTTTCTAGTCGCTTCTGGTGGCTGGAAACGCCTGGTTTTCACGCTCACTAATTGGCGGAAAAACCAGTAAATTTAAAAATTAATGCAAATTTAAAAATAGATTTTCACAAAAAATATTAACTTAACAAAATTAAAAAATTTAAAAAATTCATGCAGAATTTGGAATTTATTTGATCCTGATTTTCATTAACTTGGCATTACCGATTTTGCAATATATTTCTTTGCTTGATTGTATGCACTTCCGCTTTCTGGTGTTTGTTTTAACTAATTTCCCTTCATCTACAAGACCTCAAATTTTGTGCACAACCTTCGTTAATGGTTGGTTTATGCGTATCTTAGAATTAGTGCGTAAATAAATGAATTTTGAAACAAATAAATTGCTCTAGAATATCGTTGATAATATCTATAAGTTGTATAAATTATATAATAAGAAATTAAATTAAAATAACATTATAATAATACTGGGTGGATTGGTATTTAATCAAGCTTATAAATGGATTGATCTATTATTACGGCATTTAAAAAGCAACAACAAAATGCTTTATATTTCATGACTGTATAAATAATAGTACCTTATTACATAATTTGGTTACTGACAATTAAAATTCAATTATGTATAACAATTAAATAAAATTTTGCGTAAGATGTAAATATACAGCGTTATTTTAAACAAAGCTTTCGATTGATTTTTTTAGCAACCTAGTACCAAATTTGGTCATGGTCGTTTATAACCTGTCTTCACACTGCTATTTAATTACCAAAACGTTTCATCAGTGAAAGTACTGAGATCTAAAGTACAATACTCTTGATTTAATTTACATTCCGACTGCAAGTAATTAAAAACACTGGAGATAGATACTGCTATTATTAAACGACACATTTAATATTTAAAATTCTCATATCTAAGATTGTGTTTATTAATGAACAGTTTCTAAATTTTTCTTTGTTTTGCAAAAAAAAGTTGTTATTGTTATAGTAGGTGAGAATAAAATCTTCGTGTGTATGTGTGTGTATTTGAATTACAACATAAAACATTCCTATGAAGGTACAGGTACTATGTACACTTTTCACAATGAGCTGTTTATTGCTATATTATTATTATTATGCCACTCACATAAACGAAATAATAATTTTGATATGCACATACCTACCGTTTCAATACTTTTCTATTCGATTACAAAAGATGAAATAATATGCAATTTTGCAATTCTAGATTACATATTATGTATTGAAGTATGAGCGCATATTATACCAAGAAATATGAATTAATTATGATTTTCTCAGCCTCAATATACCTGCTATGTACTACATATTAGAAATTAGAACATATCTTTGTTTCTAATATGCATAAAAAGATAAACAATTTTATTATCTTTTTGGTTTTTAAAAACAAATTTCTGGTATTAAAAGTTACATTAAGGAAGTCATTATTATGATGACTTGCTTAATTTACACAACATTGTAATAATATTACTACTCAGAAAGTTAGAAGTAGTAGTTTATTTATTGTAATGCTTTTCATAAAATTGATCTCAAGTTTGCCAAGTTAAAAAAAACTCTAAAATTACCACCTATTAAAGTCACTTCTATCACTTTTAGAAAACCATCAATTATCCCCATCTTTTCCATACACTTAATCAGTGTGGCATCTGAAAGGTTCAATTAGCACCTTGAAGTTGGGTCGACATGCACGATAATATTAAATGACCCACTCACTATATTGCAATTGAAACTTATTTCTTAATTAACGAGTTTTATTTAGTTTTAAAAAAATCAGCTTTGAATTAATAATTTAAAAGTGCACTCAACTCTTCTACTTTTCTCAAGTTGTATATTTAGTATATAATTTTTACTAGTAACCACTAGTCGCTTTTCTACAAAATTTTACAAAAAAAAGGAGGTTAATGTGATAATTTAATAACGGTTTTTTACATGCTCCAAACCCACCTAGTGACTTTAACGGCTCATTGTAATCTACAGTATTATTTACTATACGTAATTTGTAAATAAGTCATGAATATCAGGGGCTGGTCTTCCTAACGGTAAACAATCTGCATGTTAACAATTAATAACATACGAAGTTCAACACAATGAGAATTTACCTACCTTGAAAATTTGAAAATAATAAAGTATTATGCAATTCTATTATAAATATATATTTTTGAACTTACATAATACAATTAAGAATAATTAATTTAAAAGCATAAAATTTTAATCTCTCTGGAATGCAAAATACATATTTTAACGCACGATACCGATGTTATCGAAATCATTATAGAAACAATCAAACAGAAATAATGTACAGATCGTGGGGATTTTGCGATTTATTACCTTTTGAAGTGAGATTATTATGTAATATGTTAAACGAGCCTTATAGGTAGTTTACCTAAATTATAATACAATAATTAAAAAATAGGCAATAACGAATTGGAATTATCGAAATTTTACTTTAGTTAAAATGCAACATACTATATTTTAAAATCAATTGATTTTGAAAAAAATTAAATATAAATTGAGAAAGTTATAATGATTGCCTTTGCTATTAATAAACATATTCTTGCGTATTATGAAGAAGCTAACCATCATTGAATACATAAGGTCATGGTGAAAGTCATTAATATTAATTAATCTTATTAATGGAACAGTCATAATCAGAAAGTAAAAACTATAAAATTCGAGAATCCCCATTCAAATTTAATTCTTATTGTTCGTAAAAAAAAAGCATTTAAACAGCGTACAGTAATGTGAAATCGAAACTGAAATTAAAAATAATGCAACTTTCCTCAATCTAATGATTTTTAAATCACGTTTCATACGATCACTTTAATTACGCGTGAACGTAAAAAATCATTCACTTTTTTTAATTCTATGTAGCCGCTGAAAAGAAATTTTAATTATAATTATTTACATGTATATTAGGTAGATATATATTATTACTATAAAAAATATTAAATATATTTTGTGATTGTGATTGAATTGTTTAGAAAAATTTGGGGGTGGAATCTTTTGAAATAAATATATCCAGTGTTAATATGTATTACAGTTGTAATATAATTTTAAAATATTACAATACTTTATAATATCTTTATTGAACTAAATTTTGAAACAGTATTGATGATATTATAAGATAAGAATGCTATGCTATAACTAGGGCAAATTATAATAAATAATAATATAAACTTTCAAAATATTTACAACGTAATTCAATAAGCAAAATTATAGAACAATCTCTATGCGGGTGGTATGTTAATGGAATATTCACGATATTTATAATTTTATGGGTTAGGTGAAATTAGTGAAATTATATGTATTTATAAAATGTTATAATACCTAGTAATTTTAACAATTATTACCAATTTTTAAATTACAACTTTATATTGTATAAGTATATTTTGTTACAGACGTTAAATGTGGACATCCAGCTGTTCCTGTAAATGCAAGAGTTACATTAAGTTCGCCAGGACTAGCACCTGGAACGATTGCTACTTTCATTTGTGATGAAGGATACGAAACTTTTGGAAATACTGAGCTATCCTGTTCTTCGAGTGGACGATGGATTGGCGAACTACCGTTTTGTGGTAAGTCCTCCAAATTTATTTAAAATTGATTTGTTCATTATAATTTTACAATTGCAAAAGTTCTATTGTAACAAAATGAAATTAACTTTAATTCCCTTAGGTCCAATTTTATTATAAAAGTTAACAGGGCATTAAAATTTAAAAAGCGACTTAAAACAAAACCGATGTTTTGATAAAAGTACTAATGAAAGTTCTATTATAAATTCTAAAGTTAAATTCTAGCTACAAAGTTTGAAGGGTAAAAGTAGGAAAGAATGTCTTCTCGGGTAAAAAAGGCGAAGCATTCTCTAGTCACTTAACAAATCGACTAGTAATGTAAAATCGACTAGTAATGTGTTTTCATTACTGGTCGCTTCTATCACTTCTCATTTGAATTATAAAATGCTATTAAAAAAATTTGCCCGGCGTGAGGTTCGAACTCACGATCACCAAATGATGTAATTTATCATGTTTCAAGAATATACACGTTTCATCACCTACTTTGCAATTTTTAAACGATATTTTTTATTTTTGTCATAATATACAGGGTGTCCCCGTGACCGTGGAGAACCTCTTAGGTGGTGATAGAGGACACTTTTCTAAGACATATTTTTAAATAAAATTTTTGTCCAAGTCCAAACCCTTGGGGGTACCTCACTTTAAAGCAATTTTTTCAATTTATGATTTCAAGCGGCCATTGCACCGATATTTTTGATTTTTTGGGTTTAATGGATTAGAGCTTTTCTATAGAGCATTTAAATATCTACAAATTATATTATAACCCCTTATAGCCTAGAATCAACAAATTTCGAGTTATGAATTAAATTAAGGGAAAAAATGTCAAAAATTTCCGAGTTTTATTTTTTTTACTTTTCTTGCCAACCCCGTATCTTTTAAACAAAACGTCTTAGAAAAAAACTAATGGCCCAAACCGGATAGGGAATTTAACGGGCTACAACTTTAGCTTAATAATTTTTTTTGAACAACCAACCGTTTGCACAGAAATTACGAAAATAATGATCAAGGTGTAGGTTAAAAAAACATAAATTAATGGAAAGAATACTGATAGGTGTAGCAGAACTTACCGAAAAAAGCACCATTACAAATAATACAGTGCAACACCTTTTGAAAAGAACATGCCTGTGTGCTGAAAATGAGGGAGGCCATTTTGAAAATTTATTAAAATAAATTTTGTGAATTTATGAATTTGTGAAAAAAAGGTACTCTTCCAACAGACTTTACTTCCAAATGCAAAGTCCGTAAGGTTCAAGTACATATATAAATATATTATATTATAAAATTGGTCCATGAAATTAATAAAATTAATAAAAGATTTTTAATTGTAATTTTTAATTATGAATTAATATAATTATAATAATAATATTAAAATATTATTATGATATAACATATAATAAGTACTATATCATTTTAGTACTTTTTATTTGTTATATTAAATAATCGAGACATTCCACAAATCCTCAATTAAAATGGGGTGGTGGAAAATTACTGGAAAACAATTGCTCGAAGGAAAATTGCTCGAAAGCAATTGCTTGAAAAAAAGTTCCTCAAATGAACAATATCTCGAAAACCGCAATGGCTCGAATTTATTAATCTTTTTGATTAAAATTTTAAAAGTTACAAAATTTATAAAAATTTAAAATCATTAGTCAATTTGGAATGTACTGAGTTCGAAACAAAAAAAAATTTTAATATTAAAATGAGTGGCTGACTTCTTCAATTCAGATATGAATTGAAATCCGAATTTGCACTAAAAATGAAATTGTTCCTTGCGCTAGCTTTTGTACCTGAAGAATATGTAATGGAATAATTTGATCGGTGGCCTAAATCGAAGACAACGGCGCCCATCTCGCTTTCCTATAAGTTTGTGGAATTGTTACCAAGGTATTCTTGAAGGGGAACCAAAAATCAACAACAGCGTTGAAGGTTGCCATAGAGGTTTCCAGGATAGCACTTTCGGCGGATCATTTGGAAATTTGTAGATGCTATTAAACGGCAACAAAAACTTACAGAATTAAATATGGAACAATTTTTGTCTGTCGTTGAACTTCCAGTAGGTAGCCGTAAATATCGCGATTGTAAGAATTCTTCGCGTAGTCCAAATTTCTAATACAATGTAGATGTTACAGGATATATCCGCAATGTTGCTTACAACATTGGATATTTAAGTGTATAAATGTATAAATGTATTTTTTGTAAATATAGTTTCCAACTTCGAGGAATTGTTATTCGAGCAAAATTGTTATTCGAGCAATTGTTTTCGAGCAATTTTCTTTGGAGCAATTGTTTTCGAGCAATTTTATAAATTTGGAATATCTATTTTCAACATTATATTACTGTTTTACACACAGTCGCACTACAACCCAGGGTGGGGTTTGGCTAACCACTTCATTTTTATGAAGGGCTTTCAAGGCAGATTACCTAGGTGGTTTGCTATTGCCCGCTGAGGAAGGACGGTTAGAATAAAGTTCTTACTTCAGCCAGGTTCGGACCAGGATTCTCTGCTTAGTAGTCAACGCACTTAAGCATCAAGCCGTAACCGTCCTCGGTGTAAGAATAATCAAAATATGAAAAAATCAATTTTTGTATACGACTATTGTAGAATCCGAATAGCCACATTCTTAAAATTGTTGTAGAATGATTTCTATTCCAGTGACTTGTATTCCAAATACTTTAACTGATTAATAAATCTTATATTAAGCAAGTACTAATCGCTTATCTGTCAAATTGGTTTTCGTTCATTTGTTAGTGATAATGATGATAAATTGGACAACAAAATTTTGCCCGTTTTGGTAATTGCGCTCAAAACTTATACAACTTATACCTTAATAGTCGTATACAAAGTGTAGTCCGGAACACGTTCCACTCATGCAGAATATGCAGAATTCCAATCTTGTTACAGAATATACTATTAAAACTGCAGAAATGCACAAAGTTTGCTTTTTTTGTGTTTGTGCATTAAGGCTTATTTTGTAATATTGATACACTCATAGTACGATATTTAAGTAGTTAAAAACAATATTATATATGTAGAAATGTAGATAATATAAGACCAGCAGTGTGGCGTACAGCCTACACCGGCCGACTGGGAAGCGGGTGACCGCGGTTCAAATCCTGGTCGAGTCGAATACGCTGCTGTGATTTAAAGCCCAAGATAGATCTGTAGGCTGTGAGGAAGGCAACGGGAAACCACCCCATTGGCTCAGCCAAGTTTGATCACGACGCTTCTGATAAGAAGCATACGACGAAGAAGAAGAAGAATATAATATACTTATTACAGTATACTTATTACAGAACACACAACCGGTGGCGGTGTTCCATGTGCTCGATCGAACAAGGGCCCGGTCCTTTAAAACATAAAGTATTTTATTTACATAATATAAAGTTAACGCGTGCGACTGCTATTAAAAAAAATTTGGGCGCCAAGTTTGACTCTAGAGCACAGAGACCCATAGCTGCATTGTTACGCCACTGACTTATTAGAATATTAAATATATTTATTATTTGGCTACTCGAGGGTCATTTATAAATTTAAAATAAAAATCACTTTTTTCGAGAATTAATATATTTTATGTGAACCAGTTTCGACAGTCGTCTTCTATTGAAAAATATTAAAGTTAATGTGTTTTTGACAAATAATATATTGGCAATCAAAAATTTTATAAATATAATTAAATGCATATCAGTATTTCTTTTATAGATATTTTCTTTGCTTTGATGCACATTTATATTTTACTCGAATCTAGTCTATCACGAATTGTTGCAAAATATAGTACCTACCTATTATATTGAATATATTATATTTTGATAGGCAAATATTATATAATAAGTGTAGCAATGATAAATATTATTTAATATTATTTAATAGTTATTACTAAAAATAATGAAACTCCTACAACATAATACCATTGGTCAAAAAGTAATTTGTAAAATATTTTTTAGGAACAAATATTGCTTATAGAAAGCCTGCAAATCAATCCACATCGGTAAGAGGTGGTGGCGGTCTAAATGCAAATGATGGTGATAAAAGTACTGACCATGATGGCAAAAGATGTACGGAAACTCAAAAAGAAGCTAGTCCTTGGTGGTCCGTAGATCTCCTTAAACCTTACTCTGTAAAAGTGGTAAGGGTTACTACACGAGGATGTTGTGGACATCAGCCTTTACAAGATTTAGAAATTCGGGTTGGAAATAGTAGTACAGATTTACAACGAAATCCTCTGTGTGCATGGTTTCCCGGTACAATTGGTAAGTATTATAATTAAAATATAATTGCTTTACTTACACTTGACTACCGCTAATGTCCGTACTTCCATAAGCCATGCAATTAATTTCAATTTACATTGCTGAGCACAGTAACCTACATTTAACAAAAATTATAAAGAAAGTAAAAATTAAGCTAAGGTTAAAATAAAATTTTAATTCAATTTTAAAAATACGAATTTCTATAAGCTTTATTTTCATCAAAAGACTAAAAGAGAACGCTGCACTTTTTTAACTTTTGAACGTTTTTAACAATCGAATTTTAAAAATCATACTGCATTATCCTTATAATCAAGAAACTTTCTTCTAGATTGCGAACTACAGTTTCTAATCGTGAATGCCACGAACTCGACAATTCAAACTAATCGATCCACTAATAGTAAACCATTACGCTGCATTATTATAAAAGTAGTTATTTTTAACGAACCATATAAAGGCACTAAAGTTTACAGCTCTAAATATTTTATTGTTTATTTTTACTGAATATTATAAAATACAATTAAATTATTTTAGTAGTGCAAAGCTCAATAATAAATTGCCTGTTCGGTAATTACATAGTCGGTCTGCCTGCATATAAAAGTTTATTATTTTAATAAACAATTTTATTTAAATTTAGTTCCATCAACTTTTAAAGTTGCTTTAACCCCATTTATTTTTTTGTTATATTTAAACCACAAAATAACCCAATTCTTTTATTGTTAGAAACAACTATAACGGTTCGTTTTTTAGAATTATTACGTCTTGATAAAAAATTTGAATAATGGCTTTATGTACAATAAGATTTCATCTCTATTGTATGTATACCTACTTTTTGAAGGTTTTCGTATTTTGCATTTCGTAATAACAGTAATTATTATAAAAACGGCCTTTTCTTTTTTTTTTAAGAAAAACACTATAATCTTTGATATTCAAAATAAATTTTTTTAATTAAAAGGAAGTTCCTTAACAGAAACTGCATTACAGTAAAGTAATAGGTATTGCATTAAACAATTCCTTTAAGGCCTCGTAAAATTAATTAAATAATTTAAAACTAACATAGCACGATATATTTTAATTGCAAACACACAATACATTAAGAAATAAAAAAAAGCATTTACTAATTATATTTCTCAATTACAATTTAGATGAAGGAATCACGAAAACATTTACATGTGCTCGAACATTGATTGGTCAACATGTCTTTTTGCAACTGGTTGGGGTGGAAGGCTCCCTATCTCTTTGCGAAGTTGAAATTTTTACCACTGATGGTAAGTAAATTATTAATATATTCATATTGTAGCAATATTTTGATTGCAATTTACGCAACTACTATTAAAATTAAGTTTTTGTGAAAATACAGATTTTATATTAATATTTTAGCAAAATGAAAAGTAATAATTTATATATTTTTGTTTAAATGTGACACTTATTTAGAGGTAATGTTTATATTATACACATTTACCGGTAAATGTGCACATTTTCCTGTTACTTAGAATTACCATAACGTTATTATGTATCCATGGAAAAGTTAAGAAATTTTGTCAATTCTGCGATTAAAACCCGGAATTTCCGGTCTGTAACTCAACAAGTGATCACATCAATCCAACTGCTGTTGTTAGTTTTTGATGATGACGCAACAACCTAGTGAAAATTATATTATATTTTCGTACTTCCTTGATTAGATGTTACATAGTATATATTTTATAAATTTAATATCATTGTATTCATATGTCACAAAAAGTGTAAGGAAAAAGCCATTTACCAAATCTTTATTATGGAGACAATACTATGACAAACAGAGCGGAAATTGATTAACAGTTGCTTTAAAATTTTACACGGTATTTTCTGTTGCATTGAGTTTTTCTAAACTTATTGTTTACTTAATCTACCAACTACGTTTTATACTATGAGAGTTACTTTTTACATTTTGCAAACAAATAATATGATTGTATAAAAATAAACTTTTTAATGTGGTTTATCGCATGCTATAATATGATCGTAACCTAACAATTTTACTGCAAAAGCTATATATAGTTCAAAGCGTAAATATAAAAAAATAACAAATGTACACGGAGAAAGTAATTTATGATCAGGCCAAATGGTTAAATACAACAGTTTGTTCTATTAATTTGCACAGAATTTGTCGGAAGGAAACCGAGACTTGGTGAAGTAATGTTTATTACATGTCATTTATTAATACACTTATCAACACAGGCTTAAATTACAGACTTCAATTAATATTATGAACTCTACTGAGAAGCTGAACTCAGTAGTGTAACTACTAGGATTCCGCGGGTTTAGAGGAACTAGGAATTTAAAAGGGGGGAGGCCGAAATGGATCCTAAATTCTGGTATTATAAGGTACAAATCTATTTTGTTCTATTAATAATTAATAGTTATTTACTGCAGTTTGTCGTTATTCATACATGTGAGGGGGCAGTGTTTTAAATACGGAATTCAGACTTCATATCTCCCATTTATGCGACTGAATAGACTTATTAATTCCATAATTACAACTATTCTGTAGAAAATATTACCTTCAATTTCATATAAGACCATTTTAATCGTAATAACCGAAAAAACGAGATTTTACCGAAAAATCAATATTTCGCAGCTTTATTTCATCATCTTTAGACCTTCAGTCCGTCCATTTCTGAACAGAGTTCGTTACAACTCCATTACAGAAATACATAGATCTTTATCGAGTAAATACATTTCCAATAGAAACAAGTTTGGCCGTACCTTAGGATTTATTTTTATTGTGTATATTTTTACACAGATATTCCATTCCATTCCTGGACAGAGTTCATTACAACTCCATTACATAAATACATAGATCCTTATCGAGTAAATAAATTTGCAATAGAAACAAGTTTGGCCTTACCTTACACTGAGAAAAAGGATTTGTCGCCCTAACAGAGCTATTAGTAGCTATAGCCTCAACAGAGTTTTTCGTTGCTGTAATAAGTTTTCTGCTGCCATAACAAAGTTTTTTTCTATGCAAAATAAGAAAATCTGTTAAATCAACTAATCTTTTTAACTGAATAGAAAACATCTTAGTTACGGCAGCAGAAAATTTGTTGCAGCAACAAAAAATTTGTTATAACAGCAAAACAAAACTCAGTTGAGGCTATAGCTACTAATAGCTATATTTTTATTGGGTTTATTTTTACACAGATATTTTGTTTATTTTGATGATAGGGATCTGTCAGGCAATCGGTACCACGAATTCGGCCGCGAAAAATATTCTATTGGAAAGAGGACAATTTTCTGTGTATAATAAGAAAAAGAAATTTTCTTTATTATCCATTAGTTTTCGAGAAAACGGTTTTTGAAAATCAAAATTTTACATGCATTTTAGATAGGGAAATCATTAACATAAAAGTTCTATTGACAGTGCGTGCGTTCTGATATAGTCTTAGTGTTGGCAGTCAGCCGCGATTGTGACATTGTGGGATGTACATCGGGTGTATTACGCAACATTATGCAATAATTTAAAAAATAAACGCAGAACTCGTTTTTAGGTTAGAATCTCAAGTGCCTTGGTTGCGTTCGTCAAAACCGACGTTCCGCTACCATCCGCTCCGGTCCCCTCCGCTCCGGGCGCTACGCGCCGTTTTGACGAACGCTGACTCGCTAAAAACATCCCTCTAGGTCGCACCACCACGCCAAAGGTGCAACTCAAAAGGGATGAAACTCGTAAGGTGTGAAACTCGTTAGCAACGGTCGGTGTGCTCCCGACCGGTGGTCGACAACAACTGAATACAAGTGCTCCGCCCATCACTAAGACTACCTATATCAGAACGCACGCACCGTCAATAGAACTTTTATGTTAATGAATTTCCCTGTGTAAAATGCATGTAAAATTTTGATTTTCAAATGCCGTTTTCTCGAAAACTACTGGATAATCCAAAAAAATGTAATTACAAAAATTGCTTAGAAAATTGTCCTCTTTCCAATAGAATATTTTTCGCGGCCCGATTCGTGGTACCGATTAACTGACAGTAACCTGATGATAATATTGTTGTGTTTCCAAAGTCCCCATTTGATTACGTAATTTTAATTTTCTAGTTAAATATTGTAGTTTTATTAATTTTTGTAAATATTTTGCTATTTTTTGATTTTCGTAATTATTTTGTATTTTCACGCATTTCCATTGGAATTCCAAATTCCAAAATTAATTTTGAATTTGAATGAGTAATATTTTTATTTGTTACTTAATTATAAATTGACTCAATTTGGGCAAGCTTGGAACATTTTTATGAAAGTGCGATATTTTGTATTAACTATTAAGTTTTAATTTTAATAACTCTTAAACAATTTAGGTACTACCTCGCTAATAAAACAAATATACTATTCGCAACCGGTTTCGCAAATTTTATTGCATCTTCAGGCGATTAACTACAAGAAAATATAAAAAATTAAGATCCAATAAAAAATTCTTTTACATCACATCAACTCACTAGTCATTTAGCCATTCAGATATTCATTGTAATTACTTCGAGGATACATATGATCGATTAATTAAATATTTAAAACAAGTTTTCCTAAATTTAAAAATTAAAATTTGTCAATTATTAAAATGTCCTACAGGTAGATAAGTTAAAATTTGTTGATATAAATAGGTGTTTTATATCAGTTCAAACAGCGGCGTGTTGTAGGTTTGTTCTTGCAGGTTTAATAGGATTATATTTTGGTTTTTGGATGTCTTTTTTATTTCGTATAATTCCCATAATTTACGTTTGATGGTGTTGTCTTCTCTATGCAAGATTTTGATATTTCTGTTATCCAACTGGTGTCCTCTCAATTGTAGATGTTTTCCCACTTGTGACTTCTCTTTGTCGCGAATATGTTCTGCGATTCGAGTTTTCAGCTTTCTACCCGTTTCTCCTATATAAATGGCGTTACATGCAAGGACTGTAACGCCATTTATATAGTCACAAGTGGGAAAACATCTACAATTGAGAGGACACCAGTTGGATAACAGAAATATCAAAATCTTGCATAGAGAAGACAACACCATCAAACGTAAATTATGGGAATTATACGAAATAAAAAAGACATCCAAAAACCAAAATATAATCCTATTAAACCTGCAAGAACAAACCTACAACACGCCGCTGTTTGAACTGATATAAAACACCTATTTATATCAACAAATTTTAACTTATCTACCTGTAGGACATTTTAATAATTGACAAATTTTAATTTTTAAATTTAGGAAAACTTGTTTTAAATATTTAATTAATCGATCATATGTATCCTCGAAGTAATTACAATGAATATCTGAATGGCTAAATGACTAGTGAGTTGATGTGATGTAAAAGAATTTTTTATTGGATCTTAATTTTTTATATTTTCTTGTAGTTAATCGCCTGAAGATGCAATAAAATTTGCGAAACCGGTTGCGAATAGTATATTTGTTTTATTAGCGAGGTAGTACCTAAATTGTTTAAGAGTTATTAAAATTAATATCATAACCTCGCCGCAGCAAGAAATAATATTAAGTTTTAGAATATTATAAATTGATTGGAGAATTGATTATTCAAGTGTGGATTTGGATATTTTGAAAATTATAATTGAATGTTCAAATGTCGTTAAATGAAAGTTAAAACCAAAGAAAGCATAAATTAAATTTCATAGCGGCTACGTTTATGTTCCAAGTTATCTCGTTAGTTTAGATTTTCCATTTATATTGAGAATTTTATTAGAAAGGAATTTATTTTTGGATTTAGATTTTGTTTAATATTTGGATTGAAGAAGTCTCATTGCTTACGTGCGGAAATTTGAATCGGGGTTAAATTGAATTTATATTTTATTTTTCACCCAACAGATTTTACAGCAAAATATGCATATCCATCCATATGCATTGTTTTTAAGTTCAGTAAGTTAAACAGTCTAGTCTAGATAGTCTAGACCAGGGGTGACCAACTATTGTGTACAGAAGAACAACTTTTTATCTCAAAAATGTGTCACTATTGATTTCGAGGTTTCGAAGGGTTTTTTATCTTTTTCTCTAATTTCTATTTTTTATTATTATTTGTTTAATTTTTAAATATTTTTTATTTTTGTTTGTAAGGATGTTTATAATAAATAAAAAGATCCTACAGTTTCCGGATCAAGCACTTTAACCAAACCCTCAGGTTTTTATAGATAACATCAAAGTTGTTGTAGAATTTGATCTCATTGAATGTTGCTATTCTAAATTCTATTGACGGTATGTGAGCTTAACGTAAATTGATGCAGCAATTTGTTTTAGTGGATAAAGTCACCTACAGTTGTCTTCTAACTGAGGAGCTATTAATATTGCGATATAAAATTATTTGAAATTAGAATTCACTAGTTATATAGCCAAATTTAAATTAAAAACGAATTCGTGCCAATCTAAACCCGACATTTTAGAGTTTGGGTTGCTTCGGGGATATTTTAAATTGTGGATCAATTTACTTTAAATTCTGTTGTTTTCTTAAATCTGTCTTCAAGAGTAAAGGTTTTTAATAAAAATGATAATAAATGTAATTTTAAGATATTTTTATACGCAACAGCTTCGGTAGTAAAGTTTAGATCTAGAAAATATACAAAAATTTATGCTAAACCGCATTTGGAAAACATAAAGACAATTAATACAACAACAAAACAAACAAAAAGACAGTTAATAGGTGGGGCTGACCTTATGGAAAAGGCCAATTATAGATAATCGTATTACGTATTTGGTTCTTTTCTCCCCTAATTTTAAAATGATCTTCAAAGTTGTATGTTTATATTTGTAATTTACGCTCTCAACTACCATAATTTCATTAGAAGCTTATTTTAAATTCGCACTTATTGTGTTATTCCTGAGTCTTCCATGTAGCACACAACATGCGAAGTGCGTAATAATATTATTTATATAAATAAATTTCAAATAGATTTTACATGTTTTTTTAAAACAAGTTTCATTAATTTGCTAATGGCTCGATACAAAATAATTTGTTTTCTGAACAGATTTGTATGATTTGTTTCACGATAGATAGAGATCGAAATTTGGATTTACACTTCTTTTTCAAACGGAAATTTAAACAATGAAATATAAATGTAGGTACTAATTAAATTTGTTGAATAAATCCCATGTAAACTTGGTAATAAATTGTTAAATGTGAAATGTTGCTTTAAATTATATTAATAAATAATTTAAACTTTAATAATAATGAAAACGGCGTTTTAGTGATTAAATGTATGTATTATAGTAGGACATTCTAGATTTAATATGAAGCTGCATAGCATCAAAGAATTTTATGATTTTGATCCGCGAAATCCGAGAGTACAAAATTATTTATGTAAAAACATAATTCATAAATTAAAAATTTCTGCTAAATCAATAAAACTGCCGAACTTCAACCAAGATAAAATTCTCCAATTTATTATATACTCTAAACTCAGTATTTGCTCTCAAATTCGGATAATCATTAGAATAATATAAGCTACAAAACTTACTTGTACTATGTGCTTGTATATTGTAAATGCACTAACTGCTTGGGTAAGTAAAGAAAACGGAACTGTGAGAATTTATGTAGAATTTATAATTAAAAATTGTATCTTCATGACTTTTAAATAAATATTGTAGCTAGCAATCTGGAAAAATAAGTACAATAGTTATAAATAATAAAATCATGCATCTAAAAACTAGAAGTAAGTACAATTGAACTGAATTATCTGTAGCATGTAATGATCGATGTGGGTATGTATACATAATATAATATGTAGATTACAAAACGAAAATCATGTGAAATATAAATATGACGCTGGGAAAAGATGAAATCAAACAAACCATAAAAATGATTTAATAAGGACCATGTAAACAAAAAATTAGTCATTGCATAGATCAGTTAATTAATTACCTGATGATGTTGTAATATGCCGAAACCGTGAGTGAATATAAAAAGATGTAACTTCTTTTTACTTAAATGAATGCTGCAATTTAGCAAAATCCAACGAAATTAAGAATATATTTTACATAGCTTCCTGGTGTGAATTCAAGTGGTGGCTTCATGACTATAATAATCATAATAACACCAATCTTCATTAGTGCATTAATTTAACCGAATTTTTTTAATTAATTACTTTTACTTATCGAACAGCTTGTTGACTACTATGTAAAACATGTTTTGTATTACCATTCAATTAAATTTAACTTTCGCTTAGATCAGTAATGATAATTCCAATAGTAAAGCATCAAATAATTTGGTTCAAGGAAGTTCGAATTTCCTTTCTTGTAATTCATAAAATCTCTATTGGAATTTCTTAATGCTATCAAAAATATATCTGATTGCAAATTCGGCTGACTAAAAAAACTCGACTTTTTCTTGTAGTTAAAATTTTTAAATCTTATAAAGTATTCAATAAATTTTGCGAAATTGGTTTGGTTGTATTGAGTTAATAAAATGTGGGTTGACCAAATCACATAATATAATATAGCCAGGTTCGTTACTCTGTTATGCTAATTTAATAGCTTTGAAATTCATAGTTGATCTATTTTCTTCAACTATCTGCGTGGTTGATGATCCTTAAATCTAGGTATATAATCTTTCTTTTCGCATAACATCATAATATGTAATAATATAAATTTATAAATCATAATGTACCAATATTTAAAAGGTACATACTTTTTAGTGTTTATATCATTATATAATTTAAAAATATATAAAAAATATTTAATTATAATTTAATTCGTAGGTATTAGAGCTTGCAACTGCAAAATGAATAATAAAATATTAATTTTAGTTCATATCGAATTAATATTTACTACCGTAGATATACACACAGGTAAAATGGAAATTAAATTATCCAAAATAAAGCAAAATATATAGTTGAAAACGATTAACTTGTTAATAGGTGGATATGGAATAATTAAAATAATCCCAGACCGACCCCTAAAACAACTGTGCGTATTATGTTTGTTATACAGCATTTCATGATTATTAGTATATCAATATATTATTTGAATGGTTATTACTATTTTAATTTAATTACCTGTTTCTATTCTACTTGTAAATAATTGTTTATTATTATTCATTAGGTGCCTCAAGTTGTTTAATTGTATATTTCATTCTTGAAATATTAATTTAAAAAAAAACCGAAAATAACGATAGCTATTAGGCCAGTTATTCATAATACTTATTTTAAATATTACAGAATTCTCTGTGGATCGATGTGCACCTCGTTCAGCTCCAGAAGACGTTCAAATAGCAGCATTTGCAAGAACTTGTTATGAATTTGGTGTAGGCCGAGGTGGTTCTTTTGCGGAAGCACGTACTTATTGTCAAAGTCACTCAGGTGATTTAGTTCATGGCATGAGCCCTGGGGCCACATCGTTTTTATATTCAGAACTTGAGCGGCGAAAGCCTATGCTAAAGACCCAATTAGTGTGGATTGGAGCTCAAAAAGAGCCAGGACTTACGGCACGAACTTGGAAATGGGTTAACGGTAGGTATATTTTATTAACTTTATTTCTATTTTATAAAAATATTTGCAAGAAGTAATTAAAAGTTATAGAAAATAAAATACACGATATAACACCAAAACCTTATAATTTAAAAATTATACTTACATTTAATTTCAGTTTGCATAACGCAAGTATAAGAAATCGTGATTCTTCGCTCAATAATTCACAATGAAAAAATTAAAGCCAAGTGTTACGACCTACTTTCAGTAATATTTATTTAAAATTACTAGAATTTGTATCTAATAATCCCACTAATCGTTTAAAATAAAATGATGGGAAGTTTTGTTTGTTTTAGTTATTGATTATTAAAAAAATTGTGCTGTCTCAACTTTCCCTTCCCAGCATAATTTATTTTTGTTCGCAACTATTAAGATAATTATATCAAGCGTCACTTTTTTTTATTCATAATAATTTTCAGGCGACCTTGTATCTCGGCCATCGTGGGGAAAAGATCAACCGAACAATTATAATGGGGAACAAAATTGTGTTGTTTTGGATGGAGGTAGAGGATGGCTGTGGAACGATGTGGGATGTAATCTAGACTACTTACATTGGATATGTCAACACAGTAAGTTAGTAAAAAGTCCACCAATTCACTATAAAATCTTTCCCAGTATTTTTCCTACACATTAAATAAAATTATAAGTAGGTATTCAAACTTGAAATGTTAATCAAAATTTTCAGATCCTTCTTCCTGTGGTAGTCCCGACAAACAGTTGAATACCACCATAAAAGGCACTAACTATAATGTTGGGTCAACAATTGAGTATCAATGCCCCGTTGGGCATATGCTGGTAGGAAGTGCTAACCGAACATGCAGCGTAGATGGATTTTGGTCTGGTATGTCTCCATCGTGCAAATGTAAGTTTTCCTATGAATTTATTTGAATTGAACATTAAAAAACAAAACTTTCGCAGATATCGACTGTAAACCTTTGCAGAATATCGATCATGGAACTGTTACAATGAAAGATAATCGTACAACTTATGGGGCACGAACAATATACACGTGTCACGAAAATTACACCTTGATAGGTCACGAACAAAGAGTTTGCGGAAGCGATGGAACTTGGAGTAATAAAACCCCTCAATGTCTATTTGATTGGTGTCCAGATCCACCCACGATAACTGGAGCTGTAGTTACTACTTCGGGACATCGTGCTGGAGATACTGCAACTTACATATGCCAATCGGGATTTCTTCTATTCGGACAAGGGGTAAAATTTGAAATTAATAATTTGACCAAAGTAATATATTCAACTTTAGGTATTATCGTGTGGACTCGGAGGAGAATGGTCTGGCAAAACACCGACTTGTAAATATGTTGATTGTGGTGCTCCACCAAACATACACAATGGACAATATCAACTGGTAAATAAGACCACAAGTGTAGACAGCGCAGTTGAATACTCTTGCAGTGAAGATTATTGGCTCGACGGACAAAGAACGCAAAAATGTACAAGGGAAGGTAAATGGTCGGCCGATCCTCCTTCGTGCGAATGTAGGTGTTAATATAAATATACCATTCGAAATTTAATTTTAATGTCATAATTTTTTTTAGTAATTACCTGCGACGAACCAGAGGTTCCAACTGGTAGTTACGTTGTCGGTTACGATTTTAACGTACATTCGACAATTGAATATCATTGTGAGGTAGGGCATTTACTTAAAGGTGAAGCAACTAGAACATGCACCAGAGAAGGTGAATGGTCGGGAATCATGCCTTTATGCGAATGTAAGTGCTAATTAATAATAAAAAATCTAAAAAAATTTAATTTAAATGGTTGAGTAGATATCGATTGTGGAAAAGTACCAACAATCTTATACGGAAATTTGGAATATGCAAATGGAACTTCATTTTTGGGTAGCGAATTAAGTTACAGCTGCTCTCGTAACCATAGATTGATCGGTGTTCCAAAAAGATTTTGCTTAGAAAATAAACAATGGAGTGACTCCAGTCCTAAATGTGAAGGTATTTCTTATTGTTATAATAGAAATTTCCTTTTAGGCTAAAGACTTATTTTCAGAAATCAGATGTCCAGAACCAATCTTAGCGGAACACAGTATATTATCGGTAACCGGAAACGATAGAATGTACGGAAGGACTTTAATAAGAACTTTTGAATCCACAAATAATGGAGCTACGTCTTATAAAATTGGAGCTATTGTTAAATATAGATGCGAACGAGGTTATAAAGTGATCGGCGAACCTCTCAGTACTTGTGAAGATACGGGACAATGGAGTGGAGATGTTCCTCGATGTACTTGTAAGTTTTTTCCATTACGTACTCTTCACATTAATAGCTAAATGGTCTGCTTTTATAGATGTAGACTGCGGTGCAGCAGGAAAACTTGAAAATGGTGTTGTTACACTAGTTTCCAATGCGACGTACTATGGAGCTTTGGCTTTATATTCATGCGATCCGAATTTTGAATTGGACGGCGTATCAAGAAGACTTTGTTTGGAAAATGGAACGTGGAGTTCGGATACTCCCATTTGCAGAGGTATATTACAAACAATCGATTAAATTGAAAATCTAATCCATTTTTTCAGAAATACAATGCAAAGATCCAGATGCATTAACAGGCGTAAATTATCAAGTTAGTACACACAGTGTAGGAGGTATTACCCATTACTCGTGTCCTAAGGGGCATCGTATGGAAGGAAACTCGACGAGAGTTTGTCTTAAAAAAGGATTGTGGAGTGGTCAAACGCCTACGTGTGTGCGTAAGTTAACAATTAAAATAATAAATTAATCAAACACGTTTTAATGTTTTTACAACTTTTCAGCTGTCGACTGCAACCATCCTGGTAAGATAGAAAACGGACGAGTAATTATTATGAATGGAACTACATACAATAGTGCGGCTGAGTACCATTGTATTCCACAGTACGAAAGAATCGGACTTTATCTCCGCAAGTGTATGGATAATGGAGAGTGGTCTGGAGAAGTACCAAAATGTGAAAGTAATATAACAATCGCCGTTCTTACACGATATTTAAACGTTTGTATTTTTAGAAATTTCCGAAGAATCTCAAGAAACCTCTGGTCTGGGAACCAGTATTGGAATAGGTGCAGGAGTTGTACTGTTTCTTTTATTACTTTTAGGCATAATTTATTTAAAGCTGTAAGTTTACAAAAGTGATTAATAAAATTGAATGACAAACTTTATGTTTTAGTCGAAGAGCTACTCCGGTAAAAAATACCGAAAACATTGAAGGTGCCGAACGTAAAGAAGATCGCAATGCTGCAGTCATGAGTTATGCAACTCTTAGTGATAGAAATGGCTACATGCATCCAACAATTACCCCTAATTTATACGAAAATATACACGATGAGTGCATGTACGATGCACCCTACGAAGAAACGGGTCGAGATAGTGGTACGTACGAACCAGAACCTGTAGGAAGATTAAATGGAAATAATGTTACAATAAATGGAGTTCAAGTTCGATAGTTGTAAAAATTGTGATTGTTGAATAATTTTATTGTCTACTTTCTCTGTAGATAGACCCGCAATTATTTATAAATGTTAGCTTCGTGACGAGTTACGTATTGAAAACCATCTATGAACCCGCTTCAATAACGTCATATCTCTTGCAATCTTAACTTTGTCCCGATAGACCATTTCAGTCAAACGATTTTTTTCAACAATGTTATTAATTTCGTTGCAACACCAAAGTTTGTAATATTTATAATACCTACACGCGTAAGATACCTACATTTTGAATTAAAAATTAAATCAATTTTTTTTTATAGAATTTTGATATTTCACTACTTATATTTAAATTATTAAAAAGCACTTTAACTCTTTAAAAAGTTACAGTCCAACTTCGACGAGCCATGCTAACGTTTATTTTTGTTAAACATGAAACTAGAAACTTTTAGATTTTCACGATTGGACTTCAGGAAGTTCGACTGTAAATTAATTTTAGTGTCAAAAACCTGTACATTTGTTATATTTTGTGTAAGAGTTGATATGTTTGTATGCACAGTGTGATATAAATGAATTTATGATAAATTGTAAATATATGCTATAATTTTGTACTTATTCAAAGTGTAGAATATGTAAAATATGGAAATAATAATAATAATAAGAAGTAATACAATTCCTTTTTTCAAACCAAATCTAAACAAAAATTTAATAATGTATTATTAACAAATAAGATTTGCGTGCATCCGTTTTAAAGAATTTTTTGAATTTTCCTATTCCTGTAATGTCAAGAACTCACTGGTTCTAGAACGTATAAAATATAATTGTTGTGCTAGAACTGCTAAAAAATATTGCAATAAAAACAAAGTTTTAATAAAAAATCAATCAAGCTTTCGTTTTGGTTAATCGGCTATCATCGATTGTTGTGAAAATTGAAAAATATGCATAAATACGTATAAATCCGGTCTCCATTAATGATATTTTAAATTAAAACAATAATATTGACGACGAAATTTTACCCATATATAAAATTAATTTTATTACTGTCTATCGTAGACCAGCAGTGTGGTAAAGCTGGTCGCGGCGACTACGCTGCTGTGATCTAAAGTCCAAGTTTGATCCATGGGCTATGCGTCTAGTAAAATTAGCACCCTGTTAGAATATTATTCATATGCTCACAGAACCGTGAGTGCCGGGTGTAAACTTGGTACCTCAATGGTAATAATAGAACGAATTCCTAAGTAAGATGTAAAGAAGAAGAAGACTGTCCATCATTTTGCCTAACATGCAGTGACTACATTATCAAGAATTTTGTGTTAATTTGCAGGAATTGCAACAATTCATCCAAATATAAAAAAACCTGATGTGGACACCACATGACTTCCTTGTTAAACTGTTAATACTTTTCTTATCATGTATCACTTTACATGTGCCCATTTTGCCCAGGCAATGCGCCGTATTTGAGTTATGCGACATACAGACGTCTGTACATACGTACAGACGTCACGACCACGATAAAACTAGTCAAAATGGATTCAGAGAAAATGGATTTGAAGTCATAGAAAGTTGAAATTTTGTATTTGAGACTCTTATAGCATCTAGTTGTGCACCTCCTATTTTTGGTTGAAATTTTCCGAGCGAAAAGGGCACTTTACTCCAGGTAAAGCGATACATGACGCGCACTAATGGATTAACGAGATTTGAACTACAAAATAATTATTCTACATTTTAAATATTAAGAAAAGTATTAACAGCTTATTTTTAAATTTAAAATTAATTTGTTGTAAATATTTTGTAATTTATAATTATTATTTAGATTGTTCGAGCAAAAAATTTTATGTTGGCAAGAAATTGGTTGTAACTTCGCTTATTACCGTCCGCATTAACCGGGAGTGATCGCTTTTTACGGAGGATCTCCGTAATTATGAATTTTGAGTATCTTTTGTTGAGAATGTTTTGATTATTTTGTGAATAAAAGATTTTGATTTGCTGTGAGTAAAATTTTTATTATTAATTTGGCCGAATTTGGATGATTCGGATTGGTATCACGTCATTACGCCTAAAACCACTACACCTAAAACACTTGCGACTATAAGTCAGTACGCCTAAACCTTTACTCCTAAAGCATTTTACGACTAAGGTTTTTTACGCCTAACATCATATAACAAAACTTTTACACCTAATCCACTTACGCCTAAGCCTTTACACCTAAAGATTTTACGATTAATGCATTTATATTTTTGTTTATTTAAAAAGATAACATTACAACATTACATATTACATAGTACAACATACATAATACAAGCAAAAAAATAAAATTAAATACTTATACAATTTATTAAACTGCTTGAAGCTCGAAGTTGTGGTCAATAATGCCTCGAAGGTAAACTGTGATATCAAAGTTTGCATCTATAATATAGGTCAAATAGGTCTCGACGATTCTTTTGATGTTTTCAGCAATTCTTCTGTATCGTATTCGGCTTGGCGGAGGTAGGCATCCCGATTTGTACCGCTCAATCTCAAATTGATTTGAACACTCTTCCTTTTTTAGTGTTTCTGTAAACTTCCAAATAGAAGAATGGCATCCACTCAACAACAAATGAAAATCCCGGTGCCATCCTTCAACAGAGTTGTTCGTCTGGGTAGGTCATTTAAAGTTGCCTTGTAACAGTTCCAGAGATTGATAGAACCAACTTGGGGATCTTTACGGGTTCCATTGTTCGTGTGAAAACGGCATAACGCAGTAATTGTTTAAATGCTTAAAATGAATATTTTATTGAAGTCATATTCATTAACGGTATTGACGATTATTTTAATGTTTGTACAAATTTGGAGTAAATTAATTTGCAACCGGCAACCTGCTTTGGGCATAAATGCATTAGTCGTAAACATTTTTAGGTGTAAAGACCTAGGCGTAAGTTGGTTAGGTGTAAAAGTTTTTGGCGTACATAATGTTAGGCGTAAAAACCTTTAGGCGTAAAATTCGTAAAATTCGTAAAATTCTTTAGGCGTAAAGACTTAGGTGTACTGACTTAGTCGTAAAGGTTTTTTTTTAGGCATATAGTTTTAGGTGTAAAGACGTGGAACCATTTGGATTGAATGGAAAGTAAGAAGCAATTGTAAAATTTTAGATTTGGATATTTTTAATTTCATTTAGGAGTCTCTTGCTTGCAGAAAAATGAGTCGTGTGGGTCATCTCAATATTTTTTTCTTTCACGAAGCAAATGGTATTCTGATTAATTATGTAACCATATTATTAGTGTAAATAAATTATGCCGATTTGTATTTATAATTTACTTATAATAAATTGTATAATTTTGAACTATTAATAAATTGTCAATAACTACTAATACTCCGTAAAAAATGATCCGCACTAAAATCTCAACCCCCCGGAATGTTAAATAAACAACATTTGTTTGTAATAATAAAAATTCCCGGAAGGAAATCCCCGAAAATGTTACTTTTTACAAAAAACTTTTTATGAGCCTCCCCCCCCCCCAAATGAAATCCTGGCTACAGGCCTGTTTGCTATACATAAATATTGTTGATTAATATTATATATTGATGCAAAATATAAAATTTTAAATATTATTTTGTACAACGCCGCGCCGTCCAATTATTGTTTTGAACAAAATGTGCGATCTAACTTCCACTCGTTGCGCTTTTATCGTTTTACGTTGCCTTTCCAAGATTAACTTTTATATTTACGAAATTAATGCAATTTTAATTTTTAATATCCAAACTAATTTTCTCGTTCTCAATCAATTCAAATTCATAAATCAAAATCTTCAAAATTTATTCAAAAATCTCTTCAATATCGTCTAATTTGCGGACAGAACTTCCAAATCACTTAATGAAAATATTACGCACTGAAATGTACTCATTTCAACCTTTATTTACAAATCATATCAATAATCTCGAAATTATCTCAAAATTGAGACGCAAATTTGTCCGTCCAGTTTAACGGACCTGGCAAAAAGCAAAGTTGCAACAAATTTTCGTGCCAACATAATATATGTATAATTGTTAGCGTGAACAATTATTCGACTATTTATAAAAATTAAATTCAAAGTTTTAAACAATTAATCAGTAATTTTTATAATATTTTTGGTGCTGATTATGGAAAAATTATTGAAAAACTCCCATTACGTACAGTGTTCCCGCAACCCCTCGCTTATGCTCGGAGCGCATCGTTTTGACGAACGCTTACTCGCTAAAAGCATGCCTGAAGGTCGCCCGAACTCCCAAAGGTGGTACTCGAAACAGGGAAATCTCATTTTCAGGTGGGTCTGTGACAAACTTATATATATAATTTGCAAAACAAATTTTTTTAATGCTCAGAAAATTGTCCTTTTTCTAATGGTACATAGGAAAAAGTTGAATTCGTGGTCCCATTTTCGTGACAGTAACCTTAAATTCAAGCCAGGCTACTAAGTTTTTTAAGGCAATTTTTTTAAATTTTATTAGTGAGTTTTGAACAATAATTATTAAAGAACAAAATATCAAGTGTTATATCTCTAGAGTTATCTTTAGACTAGAAAAAAATCTTTTTAAATTGATACGCTCCTCATTCTTATCTGTTCTAATAGAAACAGGAAATTAAAAATAATAAATTTCCTATAGTATGTTATTTTGTTATGATCGGGTCTCAAGGTGTAAGGTAATCCAAAGAAATGATTATGAATCCCACTGTGGTATCACCCTATACATTTCTTTCAATAAGAATTGTTTTAGATAATTAAAAAATAAACGAATAAATATTGAGATAACGACCATATGAAAATATTTACTTTTTGTATTGGGTCGGCTGACAATTTTTTTTAAGTAATCAGCATTTTCACTTTAGTAAATAGAATTTTTCGAATCAACTAACATTAATTTGTTTATGTTTAAAAACTAATTAATTTAAAATCAAATTACGCATGTTTGAATGTAGGGCACGTTATGGCAATGAACATTATCAAGTTTGTATGAATTCAATTTGTACCCATATAAGGAAGTATTGATCAGAAATCGTTGCATTCTAAAGTATGTTATCCAAAATTAATTTATTTGATTAAAATAATCGTTTATTACAATAATTTAAATCACCACTAGCAATTTCAAAATTAAAAAATTTGTAATACAACAGATTATTTTCAACATTCAAGTCTGCCGGTAAAATATTTCCAACTGTCATTGGTTTACTTTTAGGTCACCAAGGTGTGGTTGGTAGCGTTTTGACATTCGTAAAGTGTGAATCATTTTTGATATCAACAACTGTCAGTGACTGTAAGATTCACTTTCATTTTTATTCTATTTTTGTGTTGTTCGTAAATTCAACTCAAAGTAAGTAACTCTCAATTAAAATGTTGGTTATTTATGTAATAATCGTTATGTACACCAAAGAAAAGTCCCACATTATGTTCCTTATGTTTGCAGAAATGTCTTCACGTAAAACCGTCAATCGTCGTGGTACGACAAAGAAGCGTGCCCAAAGAGCAACTTCAAATGTATTTGCTATGTTCGATCAAGCTCAAATAGCAGAATTCAAGGAAGCCTTTAATATGATCGATCAAAACCACGATGGTTTCATTGACAAAGAGGATCTTCACGATATGTTGGCTTCGTTAGGTAACAAAATTAACTAACAAAGCTTTGCTTAGTTAACTAAATTATCATTATCTCCAGGTAAAAATCCAGCCGATGAATATTTAGATTCGATGATGAACGAAGCACCCGGTCCCATTAATTTTACCATGTTTTTAACTTTATTTGGCGAACGTTTGCAAGGTACTGATCCAGAAGACGTAATCAAAAACGCTTTTGGATGTTTCGATGAAGAAAATATGGGCGTTATTAATGAAGAACGTCTTCGAGAATTATTGACTTCAATGGGTGATCGTTTTACCGATGACGAAGTTGATGAAATGTACAGGGAAGCCCCGATAAAGACTGGACTCTTTGATTATGTAGAATTTACACGCATTTTAAAGCACGGAGCTAAAGATGAACAATAAGTACTACAATATGGATGATTCTGTTTTTTACATTTTATATGAAATATTTAAAGTATACTGAAGTTAGCAAAAATCTTGTTAGTATTATAATTAATAATTATCGTATTTAATTTGGGACTCTACTGTATTATTATAATTTTATAAGATATAATTAAAAAATTATTTCAGATTGTTTGGTTTTATAAAAGCGTTGACCTCAATTTTTATTTTGGTTATGCAGAACCCTGTAATATATGTGGAACGTTGGCGCCGATACTTGGAGAAGTCTCCGTATGATTGTTTACATTAGCGACATAAACATATGATTCAAACGTCAAATAGCACGTGTTGTTGAATATGAATAATTAAGAGATTACTCGTTTGCATGACACTCGGATATAAAATAAATGGCGAAAGTATTTGGCGCCGATTTAAAAGCGATCAACAAGTGGCGGGCGCCGCGACGACAGCGCCGCTATTTTCGACGTTGGCCGCGCCACGACGCGTCCCTCCACCTGTTTTCGTTGCTTGCATTCCTTAACAGCGACGGCTTCGTTTGACAACGAAGTTATTGTAAAATTGTTTTGATTTGTTAATTTTTGCAATTATTTGGAAAATTTAATTTTGTGTGTGTATGTGTGTGTAGATTTATGATTTTACTTGTTTTACTTTGTGAGGTGAGCTTTTGTTATTTTATTTTTATTTACATGGGTGACGTAGAGCAACGGTCGGCTGGAAGGCTCATCATCGGGCGCCACGGGCGTCTATTCTAAACGATCTCGTTCATTTTTTATTCGTAACGAATCACGTGGTTTAATAAACTAACAACGATAACAACGAACTTAACCTGCAAATTTTTTATTGCAATCTACAGGTAGTTTCAACCAATTGCAATTTTAGGGTGGCAAATCTCGTTATATTTTTTAAATTAAAAATATAAATTGCAAGAAGATTCTAAGCATTGACATTTTTGTTAGTAAAAATTTACTTTACAAATGAAATCTTTAGTATTCTATTTTATTACCAAAAGGGCTCCAAAGTTGTTGACATTTTTACTTTCTATTTCAGTTGGAACGACGATTCTACGACAACGCCCAATATTTTTTCTAAAAACATCACTGGCTAACGTTTAAGTGTAAGTTTTTCTTTTGTTTATTTTATTATTTATTTTGGAAACTTGTTGACATTATGACAATAGATTTCTACTTACAATTTCGAACGTTTGTACATGTAGAACATAGATGGCGCAACAGTACATTTTGTGAATATTAAATTACGAACTTCGCAAGCAACGAAATTTTAATTTTGAATTTCAGGTATTGCTTTAAATAATAGATCCTCAAAATTTAAATTTATTTTCGAGAATCAGCAGGTAGGTAAAAAAAGCATTTTATGTAATAAATGTAAAAGGCGGTTTGTTGAGTGATGAACTGATGAACATTTCTCAACGCATCATTTCACTATATTGGTGACCCCGATCGAACATCTTTTTTTCTAAAATATAATTTTTAGAAAATTTTACATTTAGTTCATAAGTATCAAGTCGCAATCTATAACCACCTACTACCCGTATCCAGCATAGTAGTTACCAGAGGAGTACAGTTACTCGCAAAAGTTCTCGGACACTCCTATGTTAACGATGTAAGTTGTACATTTTGAAGCAGTTTTTTGCCATATAAAATTCGATTTTACAGCAAAACTTTTTAGACATTTTTTGTTGAAAATTTCTTTGGCTTCAATTTTGCATCTATACATATTTCTATTTTGTCGCACCGTTTCTGACTTACAGCGACATAAACAAGACTCTGTAAAATACAAAAAATATTATCCTCTGTATATCAAAAACGCTGCGACAAAATAAAAAAATGTATAGATCCAAATTGAAGCCAACAAAATTTTCAACAAAAAATGTTTAAAATTTTGCTGTAAAATCGAATTTTATGTGGCCAAAAACGGCTTCAAAATGTTCAATTTACATTGTTAACATAGGAGTGTCCGAAAACTTTTAAGAGTAACTGTATGTAGCGGTCTTAATAATTATAAATATAGACGGAATTTTTGAAATATACATTTAAAAAAAGAAAACAAAGCCTTCTTGTAAATTGAACTTTTATCACTATGTCAGCGTCACCCTAATATTTTCGAGTAATTTTTTTTTGTGTAACTCTATGGCAAGAACTAATAGTTATGGTCATGGACATAGAAACATCTAAGTCCATGGTTGTGGTTAATTTATTTATTTACTAGTGGGATTATGAGGAATTTTGGTGGTGAGGCAGGCATGTGAAACCGAGGGGTTTGGGGTTTTAAAAAAATATTAAATATGTTTTTGTGAAATTATGTTTGTTGGTTTGAAAGAAAAATTATAAATTGATCTAGTTTTCTTAGTAATACATGTTTTGTATAACTAATGCATACATCTTCAGGTGCTACTTAATAAAATAGAGAATAAAATAAAAATGTCGATGACATAGGAAGCTATGTCACTGGCAGCTTCTAAGTAGCACCCGAGGATATGTGCATATGACAAAACGTCGTGCTGAGAAAAATAAATCAATTTGTATTTTTCTTCAGAAAATATTTTATACGCGAAGAAGTACAAGCACAGAATAAATTAGGAATTAACAAAGCATTTAAAAAAAACACTATTCAAGTTCTACAGCTCTTTGCGATCGAGCAAATTTTAACAAATTTGACCCTCAATCCTCCATTATGTCAACCCATCGCAGAAGGCATATCCTCAGGGACGTGCCCAAGAGCGGAGATGGCAGAAGTAAACTAAACCCCCAATACCCTCGAAAGTTGTTGTCATAAATCACTTAATTCTTGGAAAGCGATGGCGTTCCTTGGAAAAAAAACGAAAAACCTAAAAATAGAGGCAGCTCATTTGTATGATGCGAACAGCAAAAAAGTTGGAAAATTCAGGATTGGTTTCTCCTCAAAAATGTCGGTTCCACACATCCTTGCATGTCCTACCGTAATGTACACTGCTGAAGGAAAATGATGGAGATAATATTTATTTCATATTAAATTAAGTTGTGTAAAGTTTACTTAATAATATAATACGTTTCTCTTATATGGAGAAATAAGCGTATTGAGATTATCCGATTATCGGCTTTACACTATTAGCGGACATATTTGCTGGAAAAACTACTATGATAAACTGTTTGATGGAAAATTGAGTTCATCCAACGAAGTTTTAACAAGAGCCAAAATATAAATTGTTAAAATATTTTTTTATTTTATTTGTTTTTAATACTAATTGTATTTTTTTGACATATTTATATTTATAATAATTTATTATGTTTTGCCACAATAGTTAAAATTAAATCATTTTAATTATTTTTTTTTATACACTTTACTAGGTTAGGTAGGGCATAACGCCCCTGTTCTTGAAAACCGGCAATACCTGATTGTATAGATTACCAAGCAGACCTATTTGATTTGCTAATAAGACAGACTTTATGTCTGTTACTAATGAAACAGCTTAGTAAGTTAGGCCAGCGTTGCCATATTGGTTTAGTTGAAAATACCTAGATGTCGGGAGATTTATCTCTACAAATCCCTAGATCATCTATTTTATTACGAAACCAATAAAATAAGATCAAAAAACTTAATTGAAATTGTAAATTTTCATTTATTGCTTACGCTAAGGGGGGTGTCCAGACCCCATAAACAACCTCCTTATATACGTCCATGGTAATGGAAAAGGGTCGTTTTCCTTTTCTTAAACTTTTTCGTAAGAGAAAGAGACCTATGTTCAAAGTTGGATGTCAAATGGCTTTTATTTTTTTATTGAATTTTATCTTAATTTCAGTTTTGATGAATATCTAAATAATTTTTATATAATAATGAATTTTATTTGTAATGTCTTGACATTTATGTAAATGCCAGACGTGAAATATAATTTCAAGTTAACCTAAAAACTATCTAAATCATTCCTAATGGGAGGATGATAATCATTTTCACCTCACATTCAAAGTAGCTAATATTCACCGGCGGCTCGTCAGAGGAGGCAAGGGAGACTTAGCTTCCGTTGAAACTCTGGAATATTAAACTATTAAAAGTTTTAAAAGTGAAAGTTTGATTGTAAGAACTATCAAAAGATAGATACTCCTTTCACAATACTTATCCCAAAATTAAGTGAGGCTACCGTAAAAGCAGAATCCTACATACATGCAGTAGGTGATGTGCCACCACATGGACCGTAAAGTTTAACTGTACTACTGATGATTACATAATATAAGCCACTATCGATTTAAGGTGGAATGGAGTAAGCAATAGGGCTTAATAAAAACACATTTCCTTTTTGTGTATCCGAAGTAGCGCTTTAATGACGTAGTGGGCGTCAGTCTATTTTGTGAATTGGATGCTTTCGTATACCTACAATTATATATATCATTAAAGTTAATTTAAAAAGTTGGGATGAGACCGAAGGGGAAAAATCTTAGAAAATTCTAGGAAATCTTAGTAAATAGAATATCCGACAAAGTAGAGAAAAGAAAGAAGCCTTAGGAAGTCTTGAAAAATATATACTTTATTATTGGCCTTCTCAAATAAAAAAGGCATGAGCAGCCACTGCTAATATTTTGATTTTGTTTGTGAGTAGCCATTGATCTTCGTATATAGGTAGGCTAACTCGCAATAGCAGCTTGTGATGAAAAAGTTTAAATTAATTGGGTGATGCTATTTACAGGATACGAAGGTGCGCGATTCACAAAGGAGGCTAACGCTCAACTAGGTCATTAAAGATACTCAATAACGAGGGGCAAGTCATCAGATACATTTTTGTATACTAGATTACCTTTTCTGAGGTACTAAATTTCCTTCTGGATTGCCTTAAGATTTCTTATAATTTTCTAATATTTCTTACTCGTATTTTAGTAATTTTTGGATTTCCTGAAATTTTCCAAGATTTTCTGGAATTTTCTTAGATTTCCCTTCACTTATACACCAGATTTTCTCAGCAATTTCCCGCTTACACAATAAGGAAACAAGAAGTGTTCTCTTTATGCGCTAGATATATTGCAATATCGTGTTATATCGATAGCGGCATATATATATTTTTCGGAGGTTTTAGTTGATGCATAGTCATCTGTGTCTGATGATAAGAAATCTCTTCAGAGTAATTTCGAAACCCAAAGCAGTACTATTGCCAATCTTTGCGATCCATGTGATAACTGAACCATCTGAATGTATATGCTCTATGCTAAAGATGCTGTTTCTTCGATACCTTCTCATTATTTTTTGGATATGTATTTTGGATCTATTATCAAAAATCCGCTTTTAATTTGTTTGAAAATTTCAGTGAAATCATGGTTATGATTTTAATATTAATAAAGTAATTAATCCACAGCTCAATCTAAAATAGTAAGAACTGTACCTAATGGTTATATAGCGGTTCAGTAAAATTTCCAAAATTAGTAAACACAAAAAACTACTACACTATAAGTAGTAAGCAAGTTACCAATACAAAATTGTAAATCTAACTTTACTAAACTTAACTGCAAGAAAAATATTCTTATTGTGACCAAGTTACAAAATCGACCGTATTCTATCTTCCTGACAATTGCATTAATGGGAGAAATAACTGTTCACTAATTATTCAGACTAACCAAATTGCCAGTCCACTTAAATCTTCCAAACTAACGTTGTTCTAGACTCTAGAGCGATGTAATTGATAAATCCAGGAAATTTGAAACTGCAGACGGTTGAACGCACCCAAGATTTAAATCCAAAATTATTATGTAACGAATTGTCACTTCCTTCTGTTATTAAATTTATGATATTATTTTATTTATACTTATCGAATCTATAATTAAATGCTTGTTGTTGTTTTACACTTGATATAGTATATTAGGACTTGACGCTTTAAACTGGTGTGTAACAGATAATATAAAGAAGTTTGTTTTCAACAGAAACCACACTTGGATTTCAAGTCAAACACGCATAAACAAATCCGTGTGAAACTAATAATCTTGGTCTAACTTAGGATAATCTACCTTCATAAAATATTCACTATCCTATTTGAAGTTCCCTACAACTCACCCATACGAGTGGAAACAAAAAGCGAGGATGCATTGGACAATTGTTTATTAATGGCTAGTTTTACAATCGCATACACCTGATATAACGTTATATTTCGTATAACCATAGTTACCAATAATCGATATACTGGAAATAACCTTATACCAAGTTTATCCGATTGTAAATCTGGCCCAAAGAGTTATACTAGACAAAGGGCGGATGTAAGGGAGCGAGATAACGGAGTAACCTGCTCATGAACCATCAAAAACTCGCGAAATCAGCTAATTTTTGTTAAAAATTGACAAAAATACCTAAATTCTTAGAAAAATATAGGTAGGTACCAATAACAAAATGCACCTTGTTGTGGGTAGCTGTTTTGGTATGTATGCGAACCTTAAAAAAAAAAGTGTGCAACTGTGGCGGGAACTAGAGAGTTTTCCAATGGATCTGTTTGTTCAAATTATCCTCATCAGTATTTCCCACCGTAGAAAGTTAGTTATGCAAATAATTTTTTTTTGTAATCCTAAATTAGGTTTTTTTGAAAATAGTAAAAAATTGCTTGTTTAAATTTGAAATTTGAAAACATACTTATTTATTTTTAGTAATAAAATATTTTGACTTGAAAATTCCCTAGCTTCACAATAAAATTTAATAAATAATACTCGATACATCTTAAGTAAACGATATAATGTAGATATATTTTATAGATACATATATAGGAGAAATAGATTATTCAATTTATTTTATAAGCTTTCGACAACAGTTATTACATTCTTCGTTTGAACATATATTATCTGTGGAAAGCGCTTAAAACATATAAAAAATACACTATTAAGTAAATTGATTTTTATTTTGTTTCGTTAGCTTCTTTATTTTTTATTCAAAAATAATCTTTTAGATCTTGATCCTTTTTTTGTATGAAACCAGAATCGATAATATGTAGAAGATGTAATTTGGTTATAGTACTTATTATTAGATACAATAAAAAATTTAATAAAGATTACGATAGATATAATTTTAATATCAGATTTTCAATTACCTACCACAAATTCAAGTGCTGAGATATAAATGTTATATTCATAAATTAAATCATGACTTCTATGTAATTAAAAATTATTACCATATTAATTAATGTTTAACTACTCTTGCATTGTTAAGTATATTTTATTATTGTTTTCAAATTGATTTATTTTATCATTATTGAATTTATAGCTTTTTACGAATATGCTCCGAGTTTTATGTTTAATAACAATTTAAAACGTCGAGGCAAGTTATATTTAAGGGGGAACAGTTTCCAATATTTTTGATATGTGGAAAACGTATCATTTCGTGTAGGGGAAACTTAATCTCGTAAAGATGGGCTCGTTTAAGCGTTTAGAAAGTTGAAAGTTGCAAACACCGCCAAGGAAATTATTTATTTGTAGCTTTTCTTATATTTAAATAAAATATTTTGTTGTAAATATAGTTTATACTTAATTGAATTTTCTAAAAACATTTCTGATGTTTTTCGTTGCTCTTCATTCGGTAATCAAATTGTACTTATGCAGTGGGTGGTTGGTTTGATACAAGATACAAGAGAAAATCTTTTTTTTTTTCTTATTTTCCGAGATGGTACTTGCACATAGTTTTCAGTTTTAAATTTTATTATTAGATTACATACATAAGGTAATGTAATTTTCAAATGTACTAATTTTTGTTAATAAATGACTTAATATCTGCACGACATTGAAAGCATTTTAACTTTTTAATCTTGTTATATTGAACTTGATGTGTTTTGACGTTAAAACATATAAAACATTTATTTATTAATGAAATTTTTGTGGGGGAGAATGAAAGTGATTTTAAGGTTGTTGAAACTTGGAACTCAAAACATTTCAAATACCTACAAATTTTCGTATTTAACTTTTTTATTTTAAATATCTTTGTTGTGTTAATTTATTGTAAATATATTATTTTTTCGTTCAACATCATTTGTAACAAAATTTCCTCAGGTGTGTTTTAATTTATGACAACGCAACTTTACGATAAGAACATGTACGTTGGATTCAAACAATTGTGCTTTAGTGAGTCACTGTTTAAATTACAAAAATACAATACGCAATAAGTTTAACTGTATTACACATTATATAAACATAAATGAACTGTGTAATTAAATAATAATCTAATTTAAGTTGACAACAATTAGTCAATTGGACAAGGTATAGAAATAACGGTCTGAAAATTGCGATAAGGCTGTTGTATACAATACATTTAAATTTTAAACGAATCTCGCCGGTTGCTGCTAGAAATATTCACAAATTGTATTTGCCGATATAAAATTATGTATTCGTGTATGCAGAGGGACGTTTAAGCGTGTATAAAATTGGTTAGATATGAATAATAGAGAATCTTTGATTGATTTTTGCGGGACACCTTTATTAATATTTTAAAATAGTGTATTATCGAGTTAAAATTTAATAATTATTTCAATACACTAAAAGTTTACCTATTTATATGCAGCGAATCGTCGAATAAAATATGTTTAAAACTTTTCCTTCATGTTACATTATTACAGTTTGTATGCATTATTTACTATATGGACTGCAACCATTCATTTATTTAGTAGCTATTCCAATGTACTATTTCCATAGTTCTTGCATTAAAGCCTGTGATTACTCTTAAAAAAATAACACGAATATACGTTCTGTTCATTTTTGTATGCAATATTAAATTGTTGCAAATGTTACGCCTACGTTACGATACATGTTACACCTTAAAACTTTACATTGGGTTAGAATTAGGAAACATAATATGAAAAGCTTCAAGTTCTGTAATAATAATAAATTATTAAATGAGAAAAATCGAACTGAATTTTAAAAATAAATAAGAAAAATTAATTAATTTAAAAACGCTCGAGAAGTCCTTAACAATTAATTACTTTAATAAAATTATAATTGATAAAGTAATTTAAGAATAAATTGTTTTGATATTTAAAATTAAATTCAGTATTGCAAACAATCGGAACGCTAAACAGGTTTTAATTATTGGAATGGTTTAAATTATACAATGTAGAACATGTCGAATATCAAACCTTGCATTAAGGTATTAACAAAATTTAAAAAATTTAATTTGTAAATTATTATATTGCATTTATTGTTTGTATTTTTTGTAGTACATTTTGTTTTTGCGGTCATTGTACTTGATAAAATTCTCATAATTTCCAGGGTTTGCTAAAACTGAAATATCTTAGCCCCCATTTATCCTATTAACATGGGGCCAAAAGAAATGTGTTTAAAAAGTAACAGTTATTGGATTCCCATTCATTTTGCACCTAAATGCAATCTTAAAGGGCAAAATTAAACTCGAAGATTTTCACATATTTATTTCAAAACTTGAAATATTTTTCGCATTTCAGTGAAGTTGTGAAGGAAAAAAGTTAACTATTTGTATAAAGGTTTTTAAACTTTCCGAAAACAAAATACGAAAACAAATTTAATTAATAAAATGAATCCTAGTAAATTTATTGTGAAATTTTACCCCTTAAGGCTGTGTTATGCTACACAATTTAACGCAGAATTTTGTCTGCGTCTTGCGATTCTTTTGCTTTATTCTTTTGCGCGAAATTGTGTAGTATAATACAGTTTTTACAGTTGTTTTTAGGAAGACATATCTAAGAATCAATCTTGTAGCTAGTTTTTTTTTAATAAATTGCTTTCGACCAGTAACGTAACAATGCAGTCTTCGGCCTGTGCTCTAGAGTCAAATTGGGCCCCCAAATTAGTAATAAATTAACATCGACATTATATTATTATGTAGATGAAATACTTTAATTTTTTACCGGGCCCTTTAACGCCCGGGCCCCTTGTTCAATCGAGTACATGGAGCACCGGTAGTTACGCCACTGCTTTCAGCACCATGTTGATTTAATAAATAGGAATTAAGATATTTCAATTCCCGTAAACTCTATCATTTCTAAAAACTACCTCGTTTTGACAAGCAAACGACTAAAAAAACACCTTACTTTTGTAGCTTTGGTACCTTCCCAGATACTTTTACTAAGGTAAAAAGTTTATAGGGACTACAGATTTTTGGAACCCAAAAATGTGGGGACTTTGTTAATATAAGTAAAGTTTTAAAATGGCACAAAAATTCAAGTTTCTAGTTCCGAATGGCAACAGAATAAAATGCTATCGTTACACCTGTACCTTGTCAGTAGTATAAAGGTTCTCGGTTAAGATAAGTAAAAACTAAAACAGTTTGACCACGCTAAGAAAAGCTCTGAAGGGGCGTGGTTGGCGCTGGTGTATTTAAATATGTAAAAGAAAATTAAAGTGCATTCTAACCTAAAAAAGTACTTACCAAATAATGTTTAATTAAATTGATTTATTAAATATAGCTATGAAGATTTGTTCTTAAAAGTACACTTTTCTGTATACAATAAAGCTCAAATATGAAAAACACGAAAACGAACAAGGCAAAAAACCAGCACAATGACAATTAACACACAATGATTTGTAACTTTTACAACAGAATGTACTTGAGAAATAACTCGCTGTTCATTGGTTCATTCAAGTTTTTATCAAATTGACATATTTTCCGGGGTTTTTCTTAGCTTGGTGGCACTGTAAAACCTTTTTTATTCTACTCTACTGATAAATAAGAAATCTAGGAACTCAACTTAGTAAGTACTGCTTTCAAATTTTTGATATTATTTTTCTAAAAGAGTATACTGACTTTGGTAATTGACATAACATAATAAAGGCTTACGTAACAGTACTTTAGTACAACCCAGATTGATTTTTTGGCTTGGCTTTTAAACCTGAGCTTTAATAAAAATAGAAGTAGTTATTTGTATTATAGGTATATTCTTCTGCTGCGATTTCATGATCAATCAGCATTCAAATAAAGATACCGAGATACATGTTTTCTACATTTAGTAGAATGTATTTTGTATACAAGCAAAGAAAAATAAGTTTATTAGCACACAGGTTTCTTGGTAATTGAAACGGAAATGTTGCAAACTAGTTTTTCTGTAATATTAAAATAACTGTTCGAACCAATTTGCTATGTAACACCTTATAATACAAATAATATCAGCGAATTTGATATGTGAAACGGCAAACAAAATATTAAACAATAGACACGCATTTACATTTAATTCATTTTAATACTAAAATAGCTAATGTGAATATTTTAACCCTACAAATGCTAATTTATACATGAAAATTAAAATTTTCTGGAACTCAAGTTTTAATTTCCGTTACTACTTAAAGTCAATATAAAAAATTTAATAAAAGATAATTCAGCCTACAATGAAAATGTCAAGTGCTGATGAAATAATTATGTTTATATTGTTAAATTTGCGTTTTGCTTGTTGATACAACAAAATTAATTATATTAAATCATTTGTGATGTTAATTTTCTGTTTTGTCTAAAAGGATTACATTTAAAGTCAATCTGAATGATATTAGTATTGTTACCTTTAGACTGGGGTTATTTAGACATTTTCTGTTGTTTTAAAATTTCTTTTTTTATTTATGATAGAACACTTACAAGGACCAAAAACACATAATTTTTTATAATACAATATTGATTAAATTGAAAATTGTGTACAAAATCTGAAATACGCTGACTTAAGTACATTAGTATATTCGTAAACGTTTTGAATACTACCTATGTATACAATGTATTATCGGCGTCTAATTAAAATAATATTTTTATTCCAAAATATACGTCAATCGATTACGAAAAAAGTATACCTAAGGCGCTGGACACACAGAAAAGACGTAAGACGCAGACGGAGCGCGGACGTATATGCCTCTTCCGCGTCCTTTCATACAAAATGTATAGAAACGTCGCGACGCAAAACATACAGAAAAGATAGGGCGCGGACACGTCGCTTACTCGTCTTCTATATATTTTGTATGAAAGGGACGCGGAAAAGACATATGTCCGCGCCCCGCCTTTTCTGTGTGTCCAGCGCCTAACAAAATTATACTGCACACCGTTTACACGGTAGAAACATTAGTTTTTCGTCGCTTTGCAAAAGTAGTCTAAATTTTACTTGAGCATTTAACTTAACTTCTGCGTTACAATACCCAATCGTCCAATTGGATAAAGCTTTTTTCGTTCTGTTAATTTAATACTCAATACTTACGAAGAAAACCTCTCAAGTGTAACTCTTGGATCGGAGCAAGCTTTGGTAAGTTGAAAAGAGCATTAAAATTAAGCAAACGTTTAAAAATTTTTAGTTGCAATATTTCAGCTAGTTTATGCAACAATAATTTAAAAGTCTTCTAGCGGATAAAATGATAACTCGTCTGCAAGTGGTTAGGAAGTTGTTTTTCTTTTCACATATTTTTATATCTTTCCGAATACACTAGAGAACATACTATATTCTGCTACGCTTATAACACGGCACGAAAAAAACTATTAACTACGGGAAAGCTGTAACGAAGCTGTTCCAATCCACTTATTGATGCGTTATAATCTCAGTTTATAACTCGGAAGGCTATTTTCTTAGAAGCGGTTGCTCATAGCTCTTTAAAAATGAAAGTGTTTGTTTAATTTTAGTGCTCTTTCAACCTACCAAAGCTTGTCTCAACTCCAGAGTTACACTTGAGAGGTTCTCTATGTTAGTTTCACAAAGGTGAGTTAAAATTTTACAACGGTTAATATGCCGTCTAATTGTAAAATTTTAATTACAGATTAAATTTTAACTTTTACCTTTGTAAAACCGGGCAGTATCATACAGTTGTTTGGTTGCTTTAAAACCAAGGGCGGATTAATCCTACGATATTTCACGTACGAGGGCGCCGATAGCCTTGACGGCTTTTCTGTTATTATTTACCAACCTGTCTAGTGTTTCTCGATGTACTATTAAGGTTTAAAGAAATAACTCTTTATTCTGCAGCCTGCTTTGGACTTTTGAATATTTAGATTGCTACTTACGATTATAATTATCTTTTCTTGTTTGTTAGGTAAATATTATATGAAAATGATAAATATTATGTTTCGAACTCAGCCGTAAAGTAGTGGTTAGAGCGTTGGATTTCTATGCCACAGTCGCGAATGCGCCTCCCAACCAAGTACATCAGATCTTTTCGTTAAAGAGAAACGAAATCCGTCTCATTAAGTCAACTAATCAAACTTCACTTTTTTGTGTAAGCCATCAGTAGTCTGTGGTATGGGCGACCAAGAACAGAGTAGCATTCCAAACAAAGTTCATATAACGTCTCATCCATAACTAACTCCTAATATTTGGTCATGTAACCAAACTTATTGACGACTCCTGGTAGTGTATAATGAATATTTAGCTGCGTATTCTAAATTTTTTTTCACACCTACAAATATTATTATTTAAGCGACAAAGCAATTTATAAAATAAATTAGTTAAAAACGTAAATGAAGATTAATGAAGACATATTAAGATTGCTTAATATGCGTATAACACATGTCAGTATAAGCTCTCCCAGGCTGTTTATTTACGTGCTTAACACAATTTGAACAAAAATTGATTTAAGCGAACGTAACGGGCTTTCTAGGGTTTATTCAGTTAGCCCTGTCTTAATTAAGTCAAATTTTACAAACGCATTTTTTGAATAAATTTTTAATCTTATTTTTGAATTAAGTTATATATTGTTATGGTATGCATAAATTGCGTGTATTTGAAACAATAAAAGCTATCAGCCAATGGGCACCGTTCGTCCGAATATAAATTAGGGTGGCTAAAATAAATAAAGGGGAGTTGAGATCAATAATTTACAACTGTGTAGAGTTTCATATTTGTCTCGCATGTATTGAAATTACGGTTTCGCATTTTTACAAGCCAAAAATTCTCAAGAGATTTTGTTTGATATAAATTTTCTATGATGCAATTAAATTGCCTTTTGGGTGTTGTAAAATTCATTTTATTTGTTATATTTTTATTTACTTGTTTATTATAAGTTTTTTTAAGAGTAATGTTAAAAAACTATTTTCATACAAAAAGTTTGTTGGAAAATACTTTTCGACTGCCCACAACAAGTTAAGTTGCTCGTTGTTAAATATTGCTTATTGTAAAAGGAAATCTATGATAAATAACTTCCAATGTCGATCGGAGACGTAATGGTCGAGGAGTCACAAATTTTCGTACGTCTTTATGGAAAATAGTTTGCTAACGGATTATTATCTGTCAATTTTAATGCAGAATTTTTCTCTTAATTGTATTATAATTACTTAAGTAGGTTTACCTCTTTTTAAATTAAATTTCAAGACCCGCATATTTTTATTACCAATTACTCTGAACGATGCACTTTTTGTCTGGTAATTGTAAAATTCTTCAAAATATTTAAGCTGAAGCTGCGGGCGTTGCTAAATTTTATGTCATACAAGAAAATTTTAACCATTTGATTAAATATATTGCACAAAACTGCCACTCGTCAGAGCAAGATGTAAAATTTTAAGTGGTAATTATAAAACCACCTGCAATAACTCATTTGAACGAAATGCATAAACATAATTTATTAATATTTGATTCGGCATGTTCTTGTTATAAAAAGATCTAATCTGGAGGAAAATTAATTACTTTCTTAAGCATTCAAAATTGAACGGAATTTGAATTTATTGTTTAGATATACTAAAAGTGCTGTTGGTGATAATTGAAATCCTGAAACAATGCGGAAGATGATTAGCAGACATGCATGGGGTTGCAATTCAATCATGAGTAAGCAAAAATTTGAATAATAAATTTGATGAAAGCTCATTCATTTTTATTCCGATTTTAATTGTTAGTCATGCATTAACTGTTGGAAAGTTAATCAAACTTCACCAAGATAGTTTTCTCAGTTTTACCATTCGGAAAACCTTTATTTTATCTCCGCTCGTCTTGTATTATTTCCAAAGTTGTAGGTATCTACTACTTCCTATTTGCGTTACGCTTTGCTTCTTCATGTTATTTGAACTAATCAAATTATCTTATTGGAAAAATTCAAATTGCAAATGCACAGTACGAATCTGATTGTTCATTTTATTTCACTGATGATCTCATTCATTGTGTGTATTTAAATTAAAGCTGCAGCATATGTTTTTAGTCGTTCGATTTACAATATTTTACAAATTAATGAACGCTTTCGATACACACTATGAGTATTAAAATTTTATTTAATTTATTATCATTAAACACAATGTGTTGGGATGTGGGTACCTACTTTTATTTAAATTCGAACCGAAGAACTTTTAATTATTAAAATAGTTTAATTTGTTGCAAAAGTCTTTTATTTCTTATCGAGTCTCCTAAAAATTATTTTTACCGCATCTGCTGGCTTTCTCACTCAATATTTGCATATTTTTCTCTCAATTTTCCTGCTAGCTGTTCTGTGTAGTGTGTATTAGTGCATAACCAGAGGAAAGATTCTTCGTCCGATGTTCCTTCAATATTGGACATTTTAAAAATTCTATTTGCACCAAGAAGAATAGCAATGTACACGGCGTAGTTTAGCTTCTTCAACTAGACATGCAATATTTACCATTCTGTATTAAATTAGTAGAGCGCGAAACATAAAATTTCAAAGGATAATATTCGCATGAACAGGATTTATAATTTTTATTATTGTTTATTAATTTTAGACTTTTTATAACTTTCAAATTTTTTCCGGAAAATTATAAACAATTTTGAGTAGTATAAGTTTTGCCATTTTACTTCGTAACATGTGAAGCCGTAGAGATAAATATTATTCGGTTAAATATACGTATTATTACATATATGAAGGAAATAATTATGTAGATATAACTTCTCAAAGTTTTTAATTTTTATTGAAACTTTTTTAATATTACTCGTTTTTATAGTAGCAAAAATATTACATTGTTAAACTTTCTTTTCATTGCTATCTGTCTTGAGAATTGCTAATATATTTTAGATGACTGTAATTTATTTTTATGTTTTCAACTAAATTTATGTAAATTTTTTTCTTTTCTACATTTATATTCAACAACCTCATTTCGTTACGTTTGTATTTAATGGTATTCTTGGTATGTATATTTTGAGAGTATATTTTAGCAATATAGATAACCTAATATGTATCTATATCGATGTGGGTACGTATATCATCATTTATAGAACGATCGAAGGGGGCACTCGGTTTAATGTTTTCCTTTAGAAAGTGACTATTTTTATCGGTTTCCAACTTAAAATGTGAATAATTTAAAACGACGATTTTATACATTTGTGCATTTTGGTTTTTTTTATTTTATTTGTAATTTTATCGAATTTTTTCGAGTATACCTACATACATACAGCATATATATGGCATGTTCGTTCGGTGTGCGTTTAAAATCGCATTAGTTACAAAGACCATGAATAATATTTAGCGATGGCGAGAATTTTAAATGGGTAATAAATTTTTTTATACTTTCTTTAAGTTAAAGGAGACCAAATCTATTTGGACTCACTTAGTGAAGGCGATTGCTGATGAAGCGCAGCTTTGGTTTTGCACAGATGTATGAAACTGAACATAGGTACACCCACGATTTATACTCGTGGACTAACCGCAGGACTACCTGAAGAACATGTCTAGTAAACAATCCGTGCCGTCTGCGAATGCAATCATACGCATGACCGGCAAATATATATTTACGAATTAAATTGACCTTATTTAGTTACGGCCTTAGTTGGTCTGTCGAATTTTAATGGCATTTTGCATTTTTACAGGACCACCTGCAATACATTTAATCAAATTTCTTGTGACTACTAGGTTTTGATATTCTTATTCATAACATTAAACATAATTTACTTATTTAAATCGATTTCTCTGCATTTTTTATTACCCCGGCGCACTTTTCTTCCATTTAAAAAATGTTTTTGCTAATGGAGAATAAATTATAAAGTGTTTATCGAATAATCAAATTTTGGATTATTTAAAATTTCTAAATTACTTTTTAATATTGCGAGTTACGTTTTAAGAATAATAATTGAGTATTTAATAGGGAGAAAACAGCAGGATTTCAATTTTTTATTAACAGACAATTTTGAATACGACGATGACAGATGTACTTAGTGTACCTATAGTTCATGTCGAATACCATTAAAGTATTTCACAAAATTATACGGTACTATTACATGAATTAAGTTCGATATTTTGATTTTAATTTATTGAATTTCAAAAAATTTGTTTGACTTTTAAAATTTTTTTAGTGCAGTAATAAGTTATATGAAGTAGATAATGTGGTTCTGTCACCACCTACTTTCATTTTTGAAAACTCCCATGCTACCGCAACAACTGTAGATCGCGGCGGGTGTTAATAGGAAAATAATGAAACTTAAAATGCAAATTACTTGTGATTCTCCCCTAGGCAAGTCATTTCTAAATCAGCATGAGGACACTCTTGGGTTTCCACGTAGTCGCACGTCTGTTCAACTAGAAACCGCCACATTTTATATAGTGCTTTTAAAATTTTAATATCATTATATTTTGAAGGCACGTGTTGCCTAAAATGTATTTATTAAATTTACCTCCATATTTGATTTATATTGAGCTTTTATCATATTAATGCTGTAAATTCTTTTGTGAATTATTTGAAGTGACTTTGGTCATTAATTTTGTGCAATTCTAATTTGTTTACTATTTATCGTTATGGTATATGAAATATTCTTCAAACAAGTCTCATAACTTTTCTGCGTTTAATTTAATGCAGTTTATCTTCCAGAGATGATGACATTCAAAAACCGAATGCTATGTAAATCTTGGAAGCTTAAAAAATAAATAGAACATAATACAAGATAGTTTGGCGGTCAGCATTCTAACGTTTGAATTTGTCTATACTTTTTTTTATTAATTTTGATTCATTTATCTTTCATTATTTGTAAATTTGTATTTATTTGCAATTTTTACTAGGTTCTGTGTTTGTGTTATGATAATATTGTTGTTACTACATAATATGTGTTATATTCATAGACACTGGAAAAAATTCTTGGGAAAATTTTTCAATAAAATTACCCAGTGATATAATTTTCAACGAAAGTGTATAATGGAGAAAAGTTAAATTATGAGTATAATTAAGAAAAGTATGTTACCTATAATCTTAAAAATATTGAACGATTTTGTTCTAAACTATGAGTATATTAAAATTTTCATAACCTGAAACGTGTAATTTAAAAGTGTACCGTGCACTTCGATAACCACCGAAATTCGATGTGTATCGATGTATATCGATGTACGCCGTCGACTTCGATTCGATGTAGGAAAATTGAAAGTACATTCGATGGACGTGTAGTCACAGCATTTTTTAAATTCATAATAATGCTTCTACCCCAGTAGTTTGAAGTCTGAATTCGGAAATAATTCAGCAAAATCTAGAAATTGTTTTAGTCTAGTACGTACACGTAGTAGTGTTTTTATAAACACTAAAGTAGTGTAAACAAAAATTAGTGTTTTTTGGAAATATTTCGTTAACTGTATATACGGGAAAACTTTTGAACATTTTTTTTTTCAAAAATGAAGCGTTTTCGAGTTATAGCTGCACGAAGTTAACTCAACGAAGTAAATTAGTTATCTCCAGGTGAAATTTATATTCAGTGTAAAATGACCGGTTAAATTTACATTTTTTAGTTAATTTACATCAACAAAATGTACCTTCATGAAGTAAGTTTACAACAATGTTGAATTTTACAAAATAAGATGGTAATTGTACACCCAGGGCCGCGTTAAGGCATGTGAGTACCCTAGGCATATTTTTGCCGCCCCCTTAAAATTTGAACTTATTATAAGAGCATACTATTTATTAGCAAAATAAATATAAACTATGAGAACAAATTAATGTACTTAAATAGTAGACAGTTTTTTGTTCTTTGTTTATTTTTATTCTTTACTCTCTTGCATTACTATGAGGCACTTAAAAATTGTTTATGCTTTCTACATAATGTAATATAACTTCTAAATAAGTACAATTTACAATCAAGTTTCTATTTATGTTACATTTTTTATTAGAATTAATTAGTATTTTTGCCGCGCCTAAAAGACTGCCGCCCTAGGCAGCTGCCTTTCTAGCCTAATGGATAAATCAGCCCTGTGTACACCCTTGTTGAAAATTACACCACAAAATAAATTGGGCGGTGGTCTAGTAGCCATCAATTTAGGAGTAAAGTTAGCCTAAGGTGTACTTATTTTCGGATTTTCCTATTTTCGGGTTAATTTTGAATTTTTTATTCTAAAAATCGGGTAATTTTTGCAGGTAAAATTACACCAATGTTTTTACATGATTTTTTATCTTTTCAATTAAATCTTTATACTTTGATTGCAAACATATTGCATAATATTATAAGCAGTGAATAACAAAAGTTTTCGCAAAGTCTTATATTAGCAATAAAAACTGCTCTGTTTGAAAATCTTTCTGTCTCATCAAAATTGCGTTTACAGCAATATTTTTCAAGCATTTTTTGTTGAAAATTTCAGTTCCTTCACTTTTGTTTTTATACTTTTTTAATTTCTTATGGGAATTTTATTGAATTATTTACTGAGTCTTTTTTAAGTGATTGTAATTGGAAAACGACGCAATAGGAAAATGTATAGAACCGGAAATGAAAGGAATGAAGTTTTCAATAAAAAATTCCTGATAAGTATTGCTATAAAAGTTATAAAATTTCGGATAAAAATGGTTTAAAATCGTATGTAAGTGAATCGGTCAATGCAGAAACTGAATATGTCCATAATTGACCCATTTTGAGTTTAACATGTAGTCGTATTAATTTAAGGTAAACCGATAAAAATATTTTTTCTTATCGATACAAATATGACTTAAAATTACATGTACTACAAATAAAAAATTATTCAAAATATTTAATTTTCATATTAAAGCATACAAACAGTTTTTTGTAATTTACTCAAACCTACAACTGTCAATGGACATATTCACTTTCTGCATTGACTTATTCAAGTACCATTGGCTGTTTTTATAAGGGTTGCCCTTCTCATAGCTTGTTTTTATTTTGTAGAAGAATTTTTGGGCATAAATTGCACTCAAAAATGACGCATCTAGAAAACTGGGATCTCTGAGTAGCTCAAAAAAATTAAAAACATTCCTGAAAATCCTCTAACTCGAAAATTGGATGAGATCGTTGTTTTTAAGTTAAATTTTGCTATAATTAACCATTAATAATATTTATAATAATATGTTGTTGGCAGCTGCACGGCTACAAATGAATAACGAAAGGCTCCGCCCACTAAAATACACTACTACACCTTTTACGTCGAGCACACGTACCATCAACAGAATGAGCTACTCGCCGTTGTTTTTGTGCAAATTTTGAAATTTTTCATAATTTAATCGCCCCTGAACGATGGGGTTCCCATCTCAGTTTATTTTCTATTGATCAAAAATATCGCAAGGTTACATAATATGCGTAAGTAGAAGCAGCGTTTTTATAAAAGTTTTCCCAAGGGCCAATTTCATAATAAAAGTTACAGGGCATTAAAATTTAAAAGGCGACTTAAAACAAAACTGATGATTTTTATTGGTCTGTTTTGTCTTAAGTCGCCTTTTAAATTTTAATGCCCTGTTAATTTTTATTATGAAATTGCCCCTAAGCATTAATATTATCTTTTTGAAATAGCTTATCAAATAGTTTTGGTATATATACATTATTATGTTTTCTACAACAAATTATTGTGTTTAAAAATAAGTAAGATTTGCATTTTTGTTAGATGTCGCAGCTGCTAGAGAAGTAGTTGTGGTCTGGTAGCTATTACCAAAGCTATTACTAAGAGCTATAACTAGCTCTGGTTATTTTACCGCTTGCTGGCAGCTAGTTGCTATTGCAAGTTATCAGTCGGCCATTTCATTTTGCGACTTTCATTTTGTTAATTGTTTGCATTAATGTTGTAACCTATAGTATATTTTTTGAACTGATGATGGTCTTGTAGACCGATACATGTTTTCTGTTTATACAAGTAATTAGTGTTGACTAGTTTTTGTTTTTTAGTAAAAAGTTAGACAATATCGTTGTTTTTAATTTGTGAATATGCAAGCTTTTTACGACATCTCGGTCACTCAAAGTGAAATTAAAATAATTATCATTATAACATATTTGGCACTTTAAATAAACCTTTGACAAAAGTTACAGAAATTTTTTAACACTGACGGGTTGAAATTCTCTGTGGAACAGTAAAATTTCTCCGCGGACCTGCGGTTAAGAATAGCTGATTCCATTCCGTGATATTTTGCGTTGCAAGATAAATATTTGAATTCGATGGAAAGATAAAAGTTTAAAGGAACTTTGATTTGATTGTGTTGTCATTTAAATTTCCAGGTTGGACTAGTTGAGGGGAGCGGGTGGATCCTAGCACAAGTAAGGCGTGCACAGTGCACATAATTATTATTGTGTATTTTTACCTCCAATCAATTTAAAAAAAAAAATTGGAGGTATGGTAATCGAAAAAAAATTTCAACTTTTTTTTTTGCATTTTCGAGATCACCGTGTTCAGAAACGTAAAGATCTGCAAAAAGTAAAATAAAAATTTTTGTGTCGGTCTGTCTGTCGGTCTGTCTGTCTGTCTGTCGTTGGATTTTGTCGATCGATTTGCTTCCGAACCATCCAACCAATTACGACCAAATTTGGTATGGTGGTAGGGTTCACGGTGGAAAGGTGAAAATAAGGTTTTCGTCGCGATCTATCAATCAGGAGTGCCACCACAAGAAAATAATACGGGATTTTTAAAAAATATTTTGTCTTGCGATATGTTATTTCAAAGGCCGTAAAAGGCTTTATCCAGAATAGGTAAAATTAATCTTCTATCTGTCGTCTGCCAAAAATCACAAGTTGTCAAAGTTGAAACTTTAAGAGTGAATAACTCAAGAAATGCTGAAGGGATCTTACCCAAATTTGGTACGTAGGTACATTGATCCTAATGGATATGAGAGCATATGTAATCCTTCAATAGAAATCACTAATGCAACATGAAAAAAATAAAATTAACTTTTTTGGCAAAAACATGAAAAAAGTTTTTGTCGATCGATTTTCTCCGGCATTTCTGCGTCGATTGCAATCAAACTTATTGGACGTATGCCTCGTGGGCTGGAATGGTGAAAATAAGGTTTTGCCAGAGAAATCTTCACCAGGGCCACCACAATAAAATAAATTTAAAAAAATGAAAATGTCGTCGTATCTCCGGAAATGTTTAACCGATTCAGCTAAAATTTGGTGTGTCGATGGAGCTTTGAAAGTATAAGTATTGGTGAGAAAACAAACCGAGCCAATTGTAACAGGGCGGGGCAGGTCAGAAAAATTATAGAAAATATTAACTGAAATCTTAATTTATATATTTTTTGTGAGAATTTGTCAGATGGCTGGCAAAAATAAAACAATATATTCAAAATTTTAATAAACGTCATAATTTTGTGACATATGTGTCAAAATTAGGTTAATGTTGATTTGTATACCGAGTGCAGCATAAGAGTTGAGTTTAGGGCTTTCAACAATTTATTTTAGAATACAAAAATAGGTGGTTTGGTGGGAAATATTTTATAATATCGTCGTACGGACTGACGGAACGTTACTTTATAAGTAAAAAGTTCTGCCACTAGGTAGCGACCAAGTTTAGGCTGTTTGTTAAATTTTTTCGCAAATGTTTTCAGAATCAGTAAATCGGCAGTCAGTAATTTACAAAAATTTATTTTCGAAAAATCCGCTAGATGACCGAAAAAATTTGTTGTACCAATCTTGGAGAAATTTTATTTGTGACTTCTTACGGTATTATGTGACGTATATAAAAATTTTGGAAAAAATTCAGTGGCGTACAAAAATAAAAAATTTTTTTCATTTTAGATTTTGTTAAAAAAACTTTTATAGATAGATTTAGGGTAGGGGTGATACATATGTATAGATATATTTGCCAGGGCTACCGATATCTTTGTTAAGGCTACCACAATAGAAAACAAAAATGAACATTATGTCATCGTATCTCCGGACAAAATTTGGTGTGCTGGTGATTGGAGGTATTGCGGCAGAGAGTGACGATATTTTTATATTATAGACATTTTCAGCTATTAATGCATATATTTTCAAAGTTGTGAGTATTAATAAATAATTTCACCGCACCCACTGCAATAATAGCAACATGGCCGCTTATACCGGACTTTAGAATTAAGTGCGGTTGGTTGTAGTAACATTAATTTTAGTTTTGCTGCATAGTTTTTTTACCCGGACATAGTTTTAGTTTGTAGACGGTATAATATTGAACGTAATTTATTTTATTATAAATTTTTGTTGGAAATTATTGTTTAATGGTTTTATCGGTTAAATATCATATAAATGTTAATATGTAGTTAAGAAGTTGTGAAATAAACACAGATTGTACATAGTAACTTCATATACCCTGTGTTTTTGAAAAAAACAGTCAGGGGTAAAAATGAACCTCATCTATCGAGCTCTTTTCGAGTTTTGTGCGAAATTTCATTCCAAATTTCCAAAAAAAAAAAATCATTAGCTGTGCCTTTATAAGAAAAGTAGAACTAGACTTTTTTTTAATGATCAAATCTAAAATACGACAAAACTTGAACCGATACCGGATTTACCTGCAATACGATTCTGAACTTGATTGTTTCCAGTCACCTCGTCAAAATTAAGTGTACCTACCTATTACAGTTCCGTGGTGCGGAGTCCACGCTAAGTAGGAGGCTTTCTAATTCTCCGATATGTTATGATAACGCTTGGCACGCACAATGCTACATCATGCGTCATGTTGATTTTTGAAAACGAAATTTCTTAACAATGATCTTATATAGGTGTATAAATTTAAAGATTTTAATACGAGAAAGCTAAAAGGATAACGACTGGAAACCATCGAAGAGCTTGGGTTTTATATTATTTAGCTTAAAAGAATTTTATTTCAGAAACAGTTTGTCTCATTAAAACTTTATTTAATTGCGAGGTGAAAATACTTACAAAGTAACCAAAGAAGCATTAAAAATCAAAAGTCTAATACTTTCGGTTTTATTTAAGATTACGATTTAGTTTTATATCTACTTTTGACTTATAGCTCAATTTAAGTTCCACTCATCTAAGACCGCTATATTTTCGTTAATCGAAATTCTCCTTAAATTCATTTTTAAACCTGCGTAAAAATTTTGAGCTTTCGAGTTTTGAAGAATCCGTTATAACATATCTGTTTATTAAATAAATGCGAAATCAAAAAGACAAGAATATACGAGTGATTTAGAAATTAAATTTGTGAGTAGCCTTTATTAGAGAAATTGGGGAAAATTTACATAAATTAAGCAAGGGTGTTTTAATTGTGTTAATTTACTAAATGATATCTCTTTGATAAAAGCGAGGAATTACGTAATAGGTCAAACTTCTCAACATTCAACAATTAATCGTTTTAACTCCTTTTGTTTTATTTTTAACGTTAGGTATACGGTTTAAAATATAAATAAATTTTTTTGATCGGAGACGCAACAGCTCGAGGCATATTTTGATATTAGGGGAGTGCGAACCAATGCCGTCATAGATTTAGTTTCAAGAATAAAATCTGCCGCTGTGGATGAGTGGCTTATTCGATCAACACATCTCTAGATTGATATTCGTCGATTGACGATTGACGGTTACAATCTTCTTTAAAGATATGTAGTTTCTCTTTACCTGTCTTTTTTGCTCTAGAACGATAACAGCATCAGATCTTTCTCTAACAAATTTACACGAATCCGCGCAGCTTCCCTTTCAACTGTCAAATTTGCACCGCTACATTAAAGGGTGCTACAGATTATCGGGGTTGAGGATAACCGCTGTAAACGCCTGTAAATATTTAGATGACAGCTCTCAAAGAGAATTCGAAAAGATCATTGCAGAATTTTCATCAAATACAAACAGTTAAATTATTGTTTGTTATATTTTGTATTTTTAAGTTTAAAAAAATTCTTTTTAAATTACAATACGAATTTAGCAAAAAGCACTTATGTTTGTTTTTTAATTAAAACGTAAACTGAAATAAAATTTTCATAATATTTCGTTGTTTCGTTCGTTATTTTTTTTATTAAATCAAATTAGCGTTTCATATGCACGATTAAAATAGACCTGAAATTATGTTTCACAAATTTTTGGATAAAACAATACCGAAGATAGTGGTATAACACATCGCAGACATGTATACCGTCAATACACCACAAAGCTGCAGTCCCTCAGCATTACAGGCTTTAATAACAGTGTGCTCGCCCCGTAATCTCCACGGGGTTGCCGGCCACAATTATAGATATTACAATATATTGTCTGTCTGGTCAAATTACCTCCAATCACAGACATTACTGGCTGCTCGGCTAATTGTTGATAACATTCAACCCGTGATGAATCTACCTTTTAATCTCATTTTATTAAACTTCTATTCTAGGTTTCACTGTAATTATAAATTGTGTTGTTTTCGTCGAGTGTTTTTAAAATATACTACTTCGGCTTCATTATGTACTGGTTATTTTATAGTTAAAATTTTTTTAATTATTGTAATTTTTTAATTTTTTTATTACGCGAAATATTTGACTTTTTTTGAAAACTTCAGAATAACATTAGATTAGTCTGGGGGGCTATTTGTGTCCCGTGAACTATTGTGACAGCGTTGTCACCACTTATTGACACTGCAAAATCAAGCATTCTTATTGGTTCCCATGCACACTGTTCATCATTCAACATCAAACTGTTACCTGAAGCATAATTTCACCAAATATGATTTGCCCTTGATGTTTGGTGTATATAAGTTGGGTTTTTGCCAGTACCGTAATCAGGTTTAGTTTGTAGGGACTTCCGTACTTTAATACATACTAATGCACTATAGGGGGGTGGCGTTAATCACCATCTTTATATCGACAAAAATTATCGTAAAAATGATATTGATTATAATATGTCTCTTAACTGTAATAAAAACTAGAAGGGGTTCGTAAAGTTGATAATATAGAATTCACAATTTTTATTTTCTTGTAATCAATAATAATTGTTTTTTATGTTCTTAGTTATATTTTTTTAAATCATGTTGCATTATAAATGTATACTATGTACGTTTGCAGAGTCGATTATTACATGTTTCTTATTTTTATTATAAATCTACCTCTAGTATCGTCGAACACGATTTTAATTATATATTATAGAAGCTTGCATGAAGTATGATTTGTTCAATTAATTTTTAATTTGAATTTATTGAAAGTTATATCCATTTCTATGGTTGGGTAGTAGGTATTTTTTGTATAATGAATAGAGCTTGATAATAATTATGTTGAGTTGCTGCCCTTTGGGTGAATGAAATAATTGTAAACACTTAAAAGATATTTATTTACACTAAATTAAACTAACATTGCACTTGAAAACAAACTTAATTTTTACTTGCGCGCAATATGGCGTCTTGTCGCTGCGTCGCTTCTCTCGTACTTGGTCCTCGTTTTGCCGTTGTAGCAAAAATATATATATGAACCTTCTACAGCGCAGGACTCAAGAAAAGATAGGTTCACAAGATTAAAATAGAAAAGAAAATAGAAATTAAAAATGCTGAAATTAAAACAAACATGAAATACACTTAGATTAACATTATACAAATAAAAATAAATCAGATACACAATGTGAATGAACATATCGCCCACCTTGAAAGAACCCCTTTCAAAAACAATAAAAAAGGAAAAGTCATAGAAAAGTTGGTAGTCAAGAGTCTATAGGTAACACACAAACCTTTGATACTGCACGCCGAACTGTACCGGTCGAAGTTTTAACACTAACCACACGCACAACACAATCCTTGCCCGGGTGGATTTCGCTGATGCGTCCCATAGCCCATTTGAGAGGTGGTAAGTTCTCATCCCTCAGCAACACAAGCATGCCTACGTCAATGGATCGATTCTGCTGGGTCCTTTTGGAACGTTGTTGCAGCTGGCAGAGATATTCCTTGGACCAACGTTTCCAAAAATGTTGAACCATCTGTTGCAAATGTTGGTAATTTGTCAATCTGTTTGGCGGTACCCCTTGCAAATCTTCTTGCGGTAGTGCAGTTAGAGGTTGTCCGATTAGGAAATGGCCTGGTGTGAGAGCGGTGATATCGGAAGGATCACTGGATAATGGGGTTAACGGACGAGAGTTTAGACATGATTCTACTTGTGTTAGTAGAGTGTTCAGTTGTTCGAACGTTAAAATTGTTTCCCCAATGACCCTTTTAATATGTGACTTTGCAGACTTCACTGCAGCTTCCCATAAGCCTCCGAAAGTTGGGGACCTAGCGGGAATAAAATGCCAAATTATACCCTTTTGAGAGGTATAATTTGAGACATCAGCTTGGAATTTATTATTTTGCAATATCTGTCTTAGATTACTTAGTACATTGTTGGCGCCTACGAAATTTGTGCCATTGTCCGAGTATATATTTGTACAATATCCCCGCCGCGCAATGAAACGTTTGAGAGCATTTAAAAATGATTCGGTGCTAAGGTCGGGAGCCAGTTCTAAATGAACGGCCTTTGTAGAAAAACAAACAAAAATGCATAGGTAAGCCTTTGAAGTTTTACATCCGCGAGATTTTCTGTCTTTCACTGTGTAAGGACCTGCATAATCTACACCGGAGACTAAAAAAGGTCGTGTTGGTGTAAGTCGAGATGCAGGTAGATCACCCATGGTCGGTTCCATCGTTACAGGCCGCACACGAAAACAACGAATGCACTTTCTGACGACCTTTTTGCACTGAGATGGCCCAGCAAGTGGCCAAAATCGCTCTCGCAGAGAAGCAAGTAAGGCTTGTGGCCCAGCATGTAATAAACGCAAGTGTTCTTGTGTTATTACTAGTTTCGTCAAGATGTGGTCTGCCGGTAGTACGATAGGGTGCTTCTTATTTAGATCAAACTTAGAATGGTCAAGTCGACCTCCTACGCGCATGACGCCTAAGTTATCGATGAATGGGAGCAGCATTAATAGTCTGCTATTGGTCCGTAAGGGTTTCTTTTTGGACAGCTGCCTGAGGTCATCAGCAAATGTTTGCGATTGACAAACCTTAATTAGGTGCATTAATGCACTATTTAGTTCGACTGTGGTCAGTGAACCATGTAGTCGTGGGTTTTGCCTTTGACAGTTGTTTTTAAATCTTAGAATGTAAGCTACTACTCTTTGCAGCTTAGTGAGAGATGAATAGAGCTCAAATAAGTTGTCCGAGGATAATTGTGTAGCTAACACGAAATGAGCTGGTGACTTTATTTCGAGAAGGTCACTTTCATGAATGTTATTGCGATCTGAGACTGGCCACTGGTCGTGACTGTGTGATAACCACGTAGGACCACTCCACCACAGTGAGGCAGTGGGTAGCTCTTTAGGGAACACTCCTCGAGATAATAAATCAGCAGGATTATCGTTTGAGCGTACGTGACGCCAATCATCGATCGTTGTCGTAGTTTGGATTTGTGCGACCCGGTTTGCGACGAACGTTTTCCAGGTATTTGCTGGTTTATTTAGCCAACTCAAGACTATAGTTGAGTCCGTCCATAAATAAGCTTTAGTGTATGGTATGTTTACCGACTTAATTACCTTGCTAAACAGATCGGCAAGAAGGAGAGCCCCGCATAATTCGAGCCGTGGGATGCTCAGATTTTTTAATGGAGCGATTCTTGATTTTGCGCATAATAAAGATACGTGAATATCACCGTTAGTATCAACGGATCGGATGTAAATGCATGCACCGTATGCCAGTTCTGATGCGTCTGAAAAACCATGAATTTCAATTTCTGAAGGGTTTTTGCATACCACATGACGCGGAATAATTAATTTATTTAATGATTTTAATCCATCCTGAAAGTGGACCCAGGTTGTATGTAGATCAGTTGGTAGGGATTCATCCCAACCAAGTTTGAATGACCAAAGCTTTTGCAATATTGATTTTGCTATTACCGTTACTGGTCCGAGTATACCGAGAGGGTCAAAGATTTGAGCAGTGGTGGATAAGATCATTCGCTTACTGACTGATCGACTAAAGTCGTAGTCCTTTATGGAAAATTTAAAAACGTCTGTGGATGAGTTCCACCACAAACCTAATGTCTTGGCTTCCGAATCGCCAATTTGCAATAGCTCGTTGCTACCTTCGACTACTTCAACCAATTGAGGACTGTTTGAACGCCACTTGCGTAATTCAAAACAGGCTGAGTTTAGAATATTTGTGACATTCTCCTTTATTTGTAAGAGTTCCTCGATGGAATTAGACCCAGTGAGCAAATCGTCCACATAGAAATCCTTTAGAATTACTGCTGACGCAGCAGGATAAACGGAGATATTTTCTTGAGCAACTTGGTGCAAACATCTCGTTGCTAGAAATGGAGCTGAAGAAGAACCGTAGGTGACTGTTGATAGCTCATAACACGAGACCGGATCGGTGGGATTAAAACGCCATAATATTCGCTGCAACGAACGTTGCTTTGGGTTGATCAAAATTTGTCGGTACATTTTTGCGATGTCCGCAACAAGCACGTACGAATGTTGTCTGAACCGTAAAATAATCGAAATCAGATCATCTTGAATGGTTGGGCCGACTAATTGCGCGTCGTTGAGGGAGAGACCCGTCGTTGTAACCGCCGAGCCGTCAAAAACTACCCTCAATCGAGTACTTGTACTATCATCTTTAATAACTGCATGATGAGGATAATAATATGAATTAATTTCAAATGATTCGCGTTCATTTATGAGTTTCATGTGACCTAAATCTTCGTATTCTTTCATGAAGGAGCTGTACTGTCGTTTTAGATCATTATTTTTTTCCAATTTGCGCTCTAATGAATATAACCGTTTTAAAGCAGAGGGGCGAGATTCTCCTAAGTGTGAGATGGAGTCATTGAGTGGTATGTTAACCGTAAACCGACCGTGAACGTCTCGAACCGTAGTATCGGAGAAGAGTTTTTCACATAATTTTTCCTCAGGCGACAACGAATGTGTTGATTGAAGTTCTTCAATTTCCCAAAATTTGGCTAGCTGCCTTTCTATTAGGTTGTTGTGAGTAAAATTGCACTGAATTGACGAAGTTCCGGTGTACAGTGTGGGAGACATAGGTCCGGCTACAATCCACCCGAACAGTGTCTTTTGTAATATCGGTTTATTATTACCTAACTTGATTTGCCCGATGCACAAAATTTTCCAAAATAAGTCTGCCCCAAGCAGTACGTCAACATCGCCAGTTACATTGAAAGTAGGATCTGCTAGTTTTATGTCTACCGGAATGTTAAGATGAGACGGGTCAAAAGTAATCGCAGGGATACTGTCGGTCACCCTGGGTAACACAAAACAATTTATATCGATAGCAAAAGCATTACTGCAGGATGAAATGTTTATAGAGGTTCTTTGGGAAACCTCGGAAGTGCTTCCATTTATGCCGGTTACAGCAATCGCCACCTTTGTTTTAGGTAATTTTAGCCTGGCACGCAAGTTCTCGGTAATAAAACTAGACTGCGATCCCGAGTCCAATAGTGCTCGGGCTTCCACGAAGCTACCTGCAGCGTCTCTCACCTTAATCATACTGGTTGATAGTAGGCAATGAGCGACGATGCCACAAACGGTGTGTGAGGCTACTGTCGACGCGTTTTGACTGATCGTATCATTTGGTGTTTCGATAGGTAGATTATTTTCTGTAGCCGTAACTAGCGGGGGAGTTGACTGGGGTGGTTCCGTATCTAAATGAAGCAAAGTGTTATGTGTCCTTCTGCACCTTTTGCATTTTGTGGCTTTGCAAAATCTTGTTGAATGGCCTTTCTGAAGGCAATTTAGGCAAAGGCGCATTTCCTTTGCTCGCTGAATTCTTTCTTGAATGGAAAGATTTAATAGAGTTGGGCAATTACTGAAATGATGGTTTGCCTTGCAAATAGTGCACGACGTTTGGGAGATTGCAAAATTAGAGACAACCCTTTCGCGTTTAGATGGTCGCGACTCTGAGATCGGCTGTTGCTTGCTGTGCTGGCATTTTTCTAGTGTTTTGCAGCGCTTCTCTAAAAATTCGATTAGTTCTACCATGGTTGGTATCTCGGGGTTGTCTTCGTTGAGACGCTCCCAATCGCGTAACGTGACACTATCTAATTTTTGGTTAATAATGTGTATTAATAAAGTGGACCATTGATCGACCGGTTGGTCCAGTGCCTTGAGGGCGTTTAAATTTATAGTAATATCATTTACCAATTGACGCAAACCCACTAGCGATTCCTTGTGCAAGGAAGTAATGTTAAGCAATGATTTTACATGATTGCTTATTATGAGATGTTTGTTCTCATATCTTTCGTGTAATAATTTTAATGCGCTACCGTAGTTTGCGTTGGTAACCGGTAATGAATCGATCACCTTTAATGCTTCTCCCTTTAGGGATGATTTGAGATAGTGGAACTTTTGAATAGCTGGTAAATCTGGGTCATTTTCAATTAGTGACTTAAATGTGTCGTAGAATGATACCCAGTTTTCATACGTTCCGTCGAACGTTTTCAGTTGCAATACTGGCAACCGACTATTACGCTTGAAAGATGATTCACTCGCAGTGTGTAAAACTTCTGAAGGACAGGGAGCGGCTACTTCAAGTAGCTTTGAATTGTCGCGAATTAATTTTTTAGACCTAGCAATAGAATCAAAATATGACGCTTCAAACGCTTCACGTTCGTCGTATTGAGCTGGACTGTTGTCCAATAGCTCGATGTCGTTTTGAATTACTTCGTAATCCTCGAACAATGGTTCAAGCTTTTCAAGGCGTGCAACTAGTTGCAACATTGCAACGTCGTTAATTTCAGTTATGCTTGTTAAATAATTATTGAATTTAGTAATACGTGCCTTTATGCTGCCGCGTTTTATATTCAATTGCGCGAGATTTTCCATACTGCTGTATGTAATGAATTTCGACAAAAAAATAAAATTAATGTATGAAACCCAAGTAGAATTGGTAGGGATTAGAGGAAAGTAAAGGAATGCACTCACCCTAATTCAGAAGTCTTCAAGTGGAAACTTCAACTAACACCAACAATTCTTGTTCTTGTTACGCCACTGGCTATGACGTCAACAGCGACAAACAGTTGCTACCTGCTTGAACGTATTCGTCCAATGGATCGTCCTTCGGTAGTAAGTTGACTATGTGGTTGCGCGCGAACTCAGCGTGCAGATGTGCGAATGACTCCCGCACACAAATGAAAATATGTAACTGTAAACTGTAATTCACCAACACAAAACTACTAACGAAAGAAATGTTTCCTTGTCCAAGTTTATTTGCACTAAATTTGTAGTAATGTTTTTATTACAAATGTGTTGAAATCTAAATGAAATCCTGTTGGATACTTTGTACCGTTACTTATTATCATGTACTTATGTGGAACGATGTTTCGTTTCACTTTACGTGGTAAGATGATGCACCGAAATACGAGATAGTTTGTTTCAATTGTTCGAAATTTGACAAGCGATAATAATGTTCGCGAGGTCACTTGACGAGTAATGTTCTTTTGTGCACTAAATTAGTATTTTCTTTCTTGGGGTCACCAGGTTGTAATTAATAGTAATGTTTAACCACATACCAATTTGAACTCTTTGAGTGTTGTATCACGTCGGGGTCACCAAAATGTTGAGTTGCTGCCCTTTGGGTGAATGAAATAATTGTAAACACTTAAAAGATATTTATTTACACTAAATTAAACTAACATTGCACTTGAAAACAAACTTAATTTTTACTTGCGCGCAATATGGCGTCTTGTCGCTGCGTCGCTTCTCTCGTACTTGGTCCTCGTTTTGCCGTTGTAGCAAAAATATATATATGAACCTTCTACAGCGCAGGACTCAAGAAAAGATAGGTTCACAAGATTAAAATAGAAAAGAAAATAGAAATTAAAAATGCTGAAATTAAAACAAACATGAAATACACTTAGATTAACATTATACAAATAAAAATAAATCAGATACACAATGTGAATGAACAAATTATTTGATGATTGTCATATGGTGTAGAACTAAGTTCATGAATAATATAGAACGCATTTAGATATACAAACTTTCAACTGAATTAATATTTGATATATTAATTGGCGTATTTGATGAGCGTTTGGGTGGGTTTACTACAAATAAAGGCGGGGTTATTTGAACTACTGCAGACCACCCGTACTGTTGTTTTGCGGATACACAGGTATATTATGTTATTTCAAGTCCAAGTGATAATAATTATTTGTATAAACATCATTTGTGTTTGTTTTCTTTACATTCATTTTATCAATTTAATGTTAAATCCATAGGTAGTTAAGATAATGCTACAGTTTTTTCATTGGCAGATTAAAATTAGAACAATCGGATGAATTACTTCTAGTAACAAATAAAAAAGTAAATAGGAAAACTTTGATAGCAATGCACAAGTAAACTCAACATTATACTTAACTCCCTTTAATTTAAATAATATAATGTTGAATTTATAATGTAGAGAAGAATTGCAAAGTGCAATAATTAGTGATTACTCACAAATAAGTTATCGATTAGTGTAATTAGCCCATCAGTGGTACTCTGGTACAGCGAAATCTAGATTCCACTCTTGGTAAACTATGCAATAAGCAGACATAGGGTCTAAATGATGTAACCTTTCTTGGAGAGCAAGAAACCTTCAGGAATAAACTATTAAAATTTAAATGGGTTAAAAATTTACGGTTGAATAAATGTTGCCAAAATCAACGTGTTTTTAACATGTTACGGCTTTTATAAATGGTAATTCAATAATGCCCGTATGCACCAACTACAAATAAATATGCAAATAACTATTCGACCTAACTAGAGGTGTTAGGTATTTTGAATTGTTCGAAATTTCCGCTCTACAGATTTGACGTGAGTCATGTACATGTACAAATATTGCGATTTAGCCTTGGAACCTTACAAAAACTGTATAAAAACACATTTCTGGTTTGGAAATTTTGTAGTTGCATTTTAGAAATTTTGCCAAAAAGAAGAACGCCTTTTGATATACAATTTATTGTAAATTAAATTTTTAAAAAATTGAGAAATCTGGTTGAGTAAATAATGTTGGTTTATGTCAAACGCCGACGCACGCACCGCACGCACTGCACACACCGACAGCAAGATGAAGCACGAAGTTCTGTAGAAGGGTTTATGCATTTCGTTGATGCGCGTTACTTTTGCAAGTTTAGGAATTTTTTGTTAGTCAGGTATACTCATATATTTTGCAGGTATATCTGTTTATCACCAAAATATTTAAAATTGTAACCCTTATTTTTGTTAAATAAATACGTTATTATATATTATTTCACAATTTTTTACTTTAATAAATTGTATTTATAAGGCAAAGTCGAGTATTTTAGAAGGCGGTGTGTCACTAATACTGACCATGTCATGCCAGGAAAAACAAAAGTCAATTCTTTACTGATTCTCGCTATCATGACAATTTTTTGTGAACAAAATTAGTTGATATAGATATCGAGATTTCAGCAAGACGGGGCAACATACGATGCATCAAATGAAACAATCACTTTAATGCATTTAAAATTGAAACTCTGCGTTGCCTTTTGTTATCCGATGTTTTAAGCGTTCTACTCGCGTTCTGATTTGGTCAGATGTCTTTAAGGCGTCGGATGTTTTCTGTAGATCAGATGGTAAGTTGTGTAGTGTGTAGGCCTATCGGATGGTTTTGCATGATTTTTCCATCCAACTTAAATAAATTAGTAGTTGGTAGTCTGTTGTCTTACATTATGCGATGGGTTTTTGCATACAAATGAACATAATTATAATTATTTTATGTCACTTTATTATTTCATTCATACTTTTGTAGTCGATTCTTAAATAATTACAAAATTATGTCAAATATATTCTCTGTAAAATGTGTCATTATTCTTTACATAATTTATATCTGTAATTATTTATGTTTTTGTATTTTTTGCTCAAACTTTTCATGTTTTTAAACAATAGTTACACCGACCAAAATAATGTTTAATTCAAAATGAAAAAAGAGTTTGTATAAATCCAATTTTAGTGTAATAAGTAATTTTTATTTATAGAAACTACACTATTTTTTAAAAGTTATTAAAAGTAATTTCAAAATTTTTTTTAATCAAATTCTAAAATATCGAAACGAATCAAGTTTTATGATTATCAAAACGAATCAAAATTTTTGATATTTTACTAAACTAAATAAAATACAGTGGCAGGTTGTCCTAAAAGGCATAGAGACACTTGCCCTCTCATCCAAAAACCAAACCAAAAAATAAAAAATTATTTAAAAGTTTTTTAATATTTTGTGCCTATTACATTAGTATTTTGTGTCATAATTATATTAAAATTATATTCGAATGTGTAATAAATAAAACATATTTTTTTTGGAAATATAATTTACAACTTATCAACAATAATAAACTTCAAACATTACTGTTAGCTATTACGAGGGTGTGTTGAATCGTCACCCAACAAAGTACAATGTACATCTACTAGTCAGTCTACTCTAGTTATCTCCTGTATCGCTTGCTGTCTCTGCAGGTGTACAAGTAGTACTGGTTAAAAGCCAGCAAACGAGTTTCGAACTCGGAAGCCAGTCCAGATACCAACGTAACTTGCTTGTACATGTGTGACTAGTACATAGTGATTTATATTAATGTCTCAAAATAATGTCAAAAATACCTATATTACATTATGAGTAAAAAATATCAATAAATAAAAAACGCAATCTATGAACTCTTCTCGCAATTTATTACTACTACTAGGGTGGCGCGTTTCGAACTCAAACGGTCATCTTCAGACTCATTTTTAAAATATTAAAAACTTGAATGCTCTAGGACCCAGAGTAAAAGTGAATAATTAAAGTACTTCGGTGATGCCACTTATACCAGAATGCCAAAATTAAACAAAATTAACAAATTGTATACTTATATATTATAAAATAAAATTTAGTAATATGATATAATGCCCTATTTCACGATTATTTTCAATCTTCAGGCGCATATTACTAATTTTTATATTTGGAATTTTATTGAAAAGGTATATATAGGAAATAAAATAAAAAAATTTAAGAAAATCTAAATTGCAATACACCTACATAATAATTGATTTTTAAAAAATAATTAAATATTTGTGTCAGATTAACAGAAATGAACTTAAAAATTAGAAATTTCAAGTAAAATGTGCGGTATTTAGGATGTATTGATAAAATATGATATTTAACATTATAATCTATAAAAAAAATATGTATTTATTTAATACATATCGTAATACCTTTTACTTGAAAAATCTTATTTTTAAGTTCATTTCTGTGAATCAAGTTTTACTTTAAACTTTTTTTTATATTAGTGTAGAAACACAGCTGGCGTATTGCTTATTGATATTTGATAACAAACGGAAAATTTTGAATTGTAAAATACTAAAAAGCCAACCATCCTACCAAATAAAACCACCCTCATTCCGTCCCACAAGGAAGAGTCACACTAAATTACAATGAAATCAGAAGGAGGATACCTGACGCTTCAAGAACATCTGACCAAATCAGGTCTTGAGTGAGAATCAGGAAAACTTGAGTTCTTAGGAAAGTTTTTGACACAGATAATTATCACAATTTTGTGGAGGTTTAGCTAAAATTATATGTAGGAACTATGCTTAGTTTAAGTAAATCTAAACTAACACTATCATTTGAAACTGCAATATCGTTTAATCCGCAAAAATCTAAAAATAGTCTTTCTAAAACATAAGTGCCGATTTATATTTGACAAATTTTGAATTTCTTGAATATCTAAAGCGTAGGTACAAACATAGGGTGAAAAATAAAACGCAAAAGTTTGTTTTATTTTCGATTTTAATATGTAATAAGTAGGTCCACATCTATCTACCCATATTTAAGTGAATACTTGTGGAACTGTTTGATTCACGAAACGCCTAAATTAAATGTATCCACATTAACGTTCAATTATTTTTAATATTTTTTTGAAGCTACATAGTAAATAGTAATCTAATAATACGATAGGTGAGTTTTAAATACGCCAGAATGGAACGATTACTAAAATATAGTTGTAAAATTGCAACGTAATTGATACTTTCGGTTAGATTCGAATAAAAGTAAATTTCACACAATGTGTGCAGTCAGTTTCTTATCATTTATGAATATTTGATATTGTTTAACGTGTTGTGGATATTAAAAAAAGTAGTGAGTATTCTATGAAATTACCGTATTGCTACCGGCGTTGTACATGTAATTTGCTTTAAATAAAGATTGCGAGTGAAGATAGCCGACTCTTGCATTGATATCTATGTAAAATATCACTGTATGATTATTGCAGCGTTCGGGGATGTATTATGGCAATTACACATTTTTAAGATTTTATTTTTATAAGCCTATGGCTACAAGGCTACCGTGTATTCTGATTAATAATTATATAGTGAAATATATAAGCTAAGGCATTTATTATGCTTTTCGTGTTTTGTTTGAAAGCTTAGTCATTACATTAACAATCTAGCTGCATTGCGATTAGTTGAATAAATTATTAGTAGGCATTAACATGTACAATTTCAATTGGAAAATTTTATTCAAAAGTTCTTATTTTGAAGTCGATTCTTCGTGCACCATTCTCGAGCGTTGTGTTATTTGTATTTTTGAAAATTTCTTTCTTCCATCGTTAAAATACAGGAGGTTTCTTTTTTCAAATGTTTTCCATTTTTACTACAAGTTAACTGCAAAAACGTGATTAGCTAAATAATGCAATAGACAATGAACACAAAATAATCGTGAACAATATTCAACCTTCTTAACGAAACAATGACAATGTATGTTTCTAAAAATCAACATCAATTTCATGAATAAGAAATAATACATCCCGAAGAAATTAAATGTACGTGATCACGACCTTTTGTGTTTTATTGAAATAAATTTTAAACTATTAGCCGAAGAAATAATAATTATTTGTGGGCCTTTTATATTATAATCTATATAGCTATTTCTTCGTGGTAATTAAATTCAGCTCCGGAATGCTGAATTCGTTGATCGCTTTAAACTGAATTTATAAACGTTGTGATATATTATTGAAGGGCTGTAATTTTGGTATTTCTTCCAGTGCCGCATAAATAAGTTATTACAAATAAGCACAGGTTTCTTTGAAGATTTATTCGTTTTTATTCAACTAAAAAGTAAATTAAATGTACTAATAATTTATAAAAACGTCAAGCGAAATAATAAAACAATATAATTAAATATTATTATTGAAAAAAATGGTATTAATAAATTTTTTCCCATGTCTGAAAGATTCTTATATGGGGGTTTTATAAGGCAAGCGGTAAGGTATTCTCATTCACTTTTGTTTCGTGTCGATTATCAATCTCGGTTCAAGAATTTGCATTATTATTGAATATAACTGATTAGCATAGAGATAATATCCGTATTTAGTAGCCAAATGCAGGACGCAAATCGTTACATTACAAGTTCGTGTTCCAATCTGGCGAGGAGTAAACAAGCATTTCTTTTATTAAATTACCGTCAGACTAAGTTAGACAGTGCAGTCTGGCAAAATGCCTCTAAGCATTTTGTGGCTAGATCGTGTAAATCGAATTACTGTTTGTTTTCTTAGCTTTATATAATACCATTAGTACGTTAGAATTCATTAAGCGTGAAACCTACGAATCGTTTCAATAAATAAGTATGAGCGTTTTCCGAGATTTTATCAACTTTTAAAAGGTATGCCAGACAGAGAAGTACCTAAATTTGTCACATAGTCGTGCTATCTTTTTATTATCTAGTACTACACCAACTTTTATCGTAATTCGTTGCCGAAAAGTGAAAAACAAAACACAATATGCATATTAATTCTAACAGTGGTCTGATTTTACTTGTGATGTTTTTTCTGATTCCTCTGAATAATTCTTACATCTGATGTACGTTATATTCTAACCTAACTTTCTAAAACGCATAACTGACAAGGAAGGGATTCCCGGTGTCTCTAACCAATTTGGATTTGTTTTGGATATGTGGCAGAACATCCCAAAATAAGAGACCCTATTTTTTTTATCTGCTAATAAACGGTTTAAGAGTGTGTAATCGCCCTCTAAAGTAGGGTAGAACAATTAATTTTCATGTAAAAGAAATTCATATAAAAATTATATTATATTTAATAATAATATTTATTAGTTACACGAGTTTATAACAAAAATAGATTAGTAAAGCTTTTTTGTAAAACGACACATATGTTTATGGGGCCTAATCCTCCCCGCAACACGGATATGTAAAATCCTGGACACAGGATAGCTATATTCTAAAGAATGTAAAGCTGTTAATAATAATAATAATAATAATAATAATTTATTAGTTATAAAATTAAGTGTTTTGGCATTGGTTTCATTCAAATCAAAAAACTGCCATTTTTACCTTATTTTTAAAGAGCGATCACATCCCCTAAAACCGTTTATTAGCAGCTAGAAAAAACAGTAGCAACAAATCCAAATTAGTGAAAGACACCGGAGATTCCTTCGTTGTTCCTTCTACACGTAGATGTATCAAAATTATTTGAACATACAAAGTATTGGAACGACAATATGTTGTGTACTTTATTTTTAAATTCAATTAACTTGATCAGGGGCGATATTTTTATTTAATAATTAATACCCCCAAATATTTAGCTACTTAAAAGTGTGATAAATTGATAATACATTTGTACATCTTAACAATGCAAAAAAATATATATAACACTATAATAGTTATAACTCATATTATTTGCTATTGCAAGAAACCAAAGACAGACTTACCAAATGAAGTGCAACTACACTAGGTCTGTTCGTTTGCTTGCACTAACTTGAACCGAGCAAGCAAAGAACCAATCAACGAACGCACAGATCTCAAGTTACGTAATGTAAAACAGGATTTACACGTGTACAGTAAGCTTAAGAAAACTACTAAAGCAAGTAGCTAAATTAAAGGCTAATTTACACGTGTACAGTAGCTTAAGCAAGCTCCTAAAATAAGTAACTAAATTTAGTTACTTCCATGGTCTAGACTACACTTTTAGTACTAAAGCAAATAAACAAATTATCAAATATTTTAGTTAAGTGAATAGAGCAACAGCTCTACTCCCACCACCTAATTATTCAAATGGCAACAATACTTAGCTAGTGTAGACAACGATTTTAGCCACGTATTTAGGTAAGCTTTTAGTGGGTCAATACTTAACCCTCTATTACGCCATTTTTTTATTTTCAATGAAAACATTTTTACATGTGTACTTCACCGACGTACAGTAGTTGAACGAGTATATGTATAATTTTCAAAAAAAAAAAATTTTTTAATTGTAATTTATATTATTTTTTTCGCTGCAAATCGGTCAATTTTTTTAAACTAAGAACGATTTTAAACCTAAATTAAGTAATAAGTAAAATAGTATCAAAAAATCTGCTACACGGTTTTTAAACACGAAAATATTCCAAAGAGCGACTAAAACAAGGCTGCTTTTTGGTTGTAACTAATATGATACAAAACGTTATGTAGGGTTAATAGTTGCATATAGATATAAAGTTGTTTTTTTTACCAGAGAACGAATTATTTCACGACGAAGCACCATTTTAATTTACGTACTAAACAAAGTTGCTGAGAAATCTACTAAATGTGTGTAGACAAGTACTGTCACTTAATTTAGCTACTTGCTTTAGTAGCTTGCTTAAGCTACTGTACACGTGTAAATCCGGTATAAGTGACGGTGTTGTCTACACACATTTAGTATATTTGTCTAGACCATGCAAGTAACTAAATTTAGTTACTATATACAGGATTTACACGTGTCCAGTAGCTTAAGCAAGCTACTAAATCAAGTAGCTAAATTAAGTTTCGGTGCTTTTCTACTCACATTTAGTAGATTTGTCTAAACCATGCAAGTAACTAAATTTAGTTCCATATTTTAGGAGCTACTGTACACGTGTAAATTTGCTTTAAAGCTAATTTACACGTGTACATTAGCTTAAGTAAGCTCCTAAAATATGTAACTAAATTTAGTTACTTGTATGGTCTCGACAAATCTTCTAAATGTGTGTAGAAAAGCACCGACACTTAATTTAGCTACTTGCTTTCGTAGCTTTCTTAAGCTACTATACACGTGTAAATTCTGTTTTATTTTAGGAACTTGCTTAACCCTTTCAGCCCTGGATTTTTAAATTTGAAAATAAAATTTATTTTGTTAATTATTATTATTGATCGGAAGCTTATCAATAAGTCCGAAACCAAATTTGAACTGGTTTGCTTCATAGGATCTTGCGTAAACACCCAGAGTTGGAAATTGTGTACACCATCTTCAAAGAGCTATGGCGAGCATTTTTTGGGCAGAATCCCCAAACATCTTACGCTTCGCTTATTACAAATAACTTACAGTTCACATACCAATAAAAAGAAAATCAATATTTGATTTCACACAGTAATTATTCGTACATACCAATTATATGTTTGGGTTGATCGACATTCATCTTGCATGACGTTGAGAAAACGGGTTATTACATACATAAAACGTCAGAACTATCTAAAACTGCGCATATATTTTCTTTAAAATACATTGTTGGAAACACGTCTAGTGATTTAGAGCAAAAATATAGAGATGCACAGTAAGCAGAGCCCTGTAAATGTTATGGTGGCAAATGCCACCGGCAGGGCCGAAAGGGTTAAGCTAAACTGTACATGTGTAAATTAACCATAAGTTATAAGTTTAACATTTTTTTGGATTTTCAGCAGATAGCAATATCTATTTTGATAATCGACCTAGTTCAGTTGAAGTTCTGTTATATTCAGCACATCTTGAAACAATCTATGCCTTCCGTCTGCTCATGATTACCCCTTATCAGTGTGCATCTAAGGATAAGAAATTTTCTAGGGTAACCTCGATACCGGTCATGCTGTAAGAAGATACGATCTATATTTTTGACTGCTATCTGCATTTATATTATTAGATAGGAAGAACTCTTCCACAGCTTTGCTTTAACAAATTAATTTGAGTACGACATTGTGTAATAGATACTACAAAAAAAATCAAGATTTCTGTAGTATATACAATGTTTTTGTAAAAAGAACTAATTAAATATAATCAGCTTTAATTTATTTCTTAAGCCTTCTACAAAACCAGTAAAACTGATAGAAACAACTATTGAAGCCTTATGAAAAATATAGAATCTTATTATGTTTACTTACTGGTTGCTTGTAATTTTCAATTTAATAATAATTTCCGCGAGCTAATAATTTATATTTTGACTTCAATTCAAGCCAATGAATTTTCAATAGGCCAGTTTGGACTAACCGGCTGCAGTTTCGCCGAGAGGCACGATTAACAAGTGATCGTTAATAGTAGCCTATAGATAAAACGTCATTTTTATTTTTTATATCATATTAGTAAATAATAAATCACACGTCACAGAATTTTGTCAGCTCCAATTTTACCAGCAAACCGCATAACTTAAACCGATTAAAAATTGAAGGTGCAGAAATCATTTCGATATTTAATTACAGCATTTTGTAATATTTATAATTATATTAATATTTCATTAATACATATATGAACAATTTATTGTTAAATTTCAAATCATTTTAGTAAATTTATCCATTATATACCTGGATATTGACATTGCAAATGAATCAAAAATAGAGTACTGTTTAGACCTACATATGAAGCATTACTCAAATTTTAGGATATTTTTTTATGTAAAATTGCTGGTAACAGTCAACAAACCGACAGATTTTAATATAATTTTCTAAATGCGGTGGTGTGGTAGAGACAAATTATTAATTTTTTATTTTTGTAAATGTGGTCAAATTTTACTGATTAATTATCGTTATTTTAAAATTGTTAATTTTTTCGGTTAGCAGAGAGGATTATTTTTACATTAATTTTTAAGGGTAGCACATCCGCACTACTGAATTTAAATCTTTTTGTGTTTATATTCTGCAACTTGAAAAATTTAAAAAAACGTAAATAGCATTAAAATGATCTACTACTTCTTTACTTTACTACCACTAATTTCATAGTAAATTTATCAAAAGATCAATTCCATACAAGCAGTCGAGCGACGGCTGCCAAAATTTTTATTTCTAAAAACATATGACAGATTTGAAAGAAATTGGGAGTAAAAGAAACTTTTAGATGTTGATGTTAGATGATAGGTAGAAAGGTAGATGTTTCTCAATTTTACGCAATGTAGCTTATAATGTAACAATATACCTAAGCTGAAGCAAACCACTAAAGAAACTCCACTTTTTGGGGGAAAAAAGTGGATAAATCTCGAAAGAAAAAAATAATATCTACTGATAGCTGTAAAATAAACACACTGCACTGTCAGGAAATTCGATGAGTAAACTGTTCGAATAGAAATACGCTTCGCTTTGGGTATGGATTTGCGCTATTTTGTATATTATTTTATTTGTTTTGCGTAATTGGGAACAGGAATTGACTGATATCTAATTTTTATTTTTTTACCCGATTTCTTCACCTCAAGATATCTTTAAGGTATGTATTTATTAGATCAATAAACCAAGTAACCAATCAAATTTTTGATTTGTTGCCGTGAATTTTAATTGCTGTTTGATAGCTTACTTGGTTAATTTATCTATAATATCTCGAGGCGAAGAAATCGGACATAAGTAATTCAAAGTAATGAAATTCCACTTCAGTTTTTATTTTACTTTTCATAATCAAAAGTTCTTACAATTACCGCAAGACCTATACAAAATTTTCAGACTGACGTTTTAACAACATTTTTTCTGGTGGAAACCTCCTGCGGAAAAAAACCTTTTCAATGCTAGAATATTGTTTGTTTTCAGTAACTACTGTAGAACATTCTTGTAGTTGTAGATAACTGGGTTACACTTTTTTATTTCCATATTGTTAACGATATGCCACAAAAACACTTAACTCCAAAAATCAAAATCTATACAATGCTCAACAGATAATCACGCTGGGTTGTAGTTGAATAATTGCGTGTTGAAATTATAATACAAAAATACATGGAAATATTATTCGCCGCTTAATATCGCAATTCCTAAATAGCGAATATTTCAGGAGGCAAATATAGGATATTATTTACTGACAATGTGGTACTACTTTCCTACTAAAGTAAGAGATCAGAAAAAAAGGGCACTTTGCTCCCGAGGAAAACATACTATTTTTTCTTTGATGGAGACCAAAATAGAGCATCTAAATAGTGTTTTGCTTAGAAATAATTACAAACCGATTTTTGGAAAAATTCAATGTACTACTAACAGATGGCATCTAAAATTTTGTAAAAATGGAGTTACGTGGTTTGCTAATTAGGATAACGTTGTATTCCTTGTAAGAAGTTATTTTTATTCTACAAAAGTTTGTATTATACAACCGAGAATAACAATAAATCAGGTGAAGAGGGCAAAATGGGATGGGTTTCTAAATGATCCCCAAAAATTTCCAAAATTTTATTACATAAAATTTATGCAAAAATACGAATAAATAGTAGCATTATTTCCAAAATTATATTAACATTATTTAATGTGTCTATTTCGAAATAACAATAAGAAATGAAATATACTTTATTTCGGGAAAATTATGTCTAACTAACGAGGGGGGCAGAATGAAGTTCTTATTTTATAAAATAATTTAAATTGTGCAATTGGAAACTTAGAGATAATTGATTACGGCAGTTAATTTATATAGTTCAATTATTGTAACAATTAGAGGTAAATTTTACATAATATTGCAAAACTATTTTAATAATCTCAAAATCATATCGAAAATTAATTTTGTACAGGTATGTAGTTGGTATATTTATTTCTAAATTTCAACAAGAATATTTTTACGTTTACAATAACTAATGGCATTACTGCGTTGCATTACCACCTGTTTGGTTCTATCAAATCATGTCAATAGGCTATCGGTAACAATCTACCTTTTCTATTCGGGTGGGAATAATCTACTATAGAACATAAATGTCACTGATATTTTAATAACAATCTGATGTGACCACACATGAATTTTCCGTTTACTAGGTTTAGCGTACACCTTTTAGATTAATTCAATCTATTGACTCTTAAAAATTTCTTAATATTAAAATACCGTATACAGTTTTCATGTTTTTTGTTTTTCAACTCAACTCTCATGGACAGTACAGCCATTTACTCTTACTCTTCATCTCTTCTGATTTACCTCATTCCACTTCGACTTGTTTACTTTCTTTTGCTCTGCGTTCTTCATTATTCTTTTCAAGTTTTTGAACAGAATTTTTCATTTCCTTATTCTATTCTATTTAACTGATTTACGTTTAACTTTTCTTTGAAAATATTAAAATAATTTTCAAGTAAGCGTCACCATACCAAATTTAATTTTATAATTTGTACATTGCGATTACCTAAACTAGATAGCTTTATTAAGATAAAAAGTGAATAAACGAACTTTTAAAGTTGTGCTTTTTGTAATAACCCGGTTACCTGCATTCCCATTAACAGTATAGTAGCCGTTTATTGTGCAAAAAATGAGAAATTTTTTATGCAACACGAATTAGCATGAATTTGTACAAACAATAATAGTAATAGGGATTTTTTAAATTTTTGTGTCGACATCTCCGAATGTAACTTCTTAGTAATTGAATGATATAATATGCATTTAAATTAAATGTATATAGACGGGAAATGCATTTCATTACATTTAAAGCAAAAAGAAATTAATTTTCGGTCTACAATAAGAATTTATAACAAAAGTGAAATGTTTGTGTAGAAAGATTAACAATTGTATGCCTGAATAAAAGAACAAAGCAAATAGGACAAGTGGATAATTTCTTTGGCAAATGTTGCATCTACTGAATAAAACATTGAAGGGCTTAGAATGGGAATAAAATGAGTTAGCATCGACATGGTTAGATCACGAAACGTCGTTTATATTTAAATTTTTATCTGGCGTAATGTATAGTTAGTCTAGAAGATATGATTTGCCAGTAGCAGCCTAGTTAGGTATGTATTTATGTATATATTTGCTGAGAGAGTCGAAATGCACGACTAGCAGCCATCTTGAATTGATTTCCAATCGATATGTCATTATATTATTTCTGATAAATAACGAATGAACATTTACCTGTACCTACCTCTACTATTATTTACAGACAGTCGTGATTCCATATTGTACTTATTTATTATTAAAAATAAAACTAGTTCAAATTTTTGAAACCTTAACGTAGGTAGGTAGGTACTCTTTTTATATTAACGTCAATAAACATTCGTGCGAGTGTTGGGGAAGAAGTTGTAATCATAAAAAAGATCATATAATTTCAATCGTTTCGGTTAACGAATTGATTGACACCGTCCATATATCCAGATTGAATAAATTTCTTATTCTTCCTAAACTTCTTCTACTAATATATTGACGATTACATCGAAATGCACAACGTTTTGTCGAGCATAAATTAATAATTAAATATTTGAACCATTAATCAATAAAACTATTAGTATACATACTATGCAAATTTTTATTAGTTATGCTGCATCGATAGCAACATAATTATTTAATGCGATAGCCGAATAAATTATGTAGTTACAATTTAATTTTAGTAACTTTATAAATATGTCCAAGTCTACCTATTAGTTACATTGGAAACTACGCTAAAGACTTTAATGAATCATTTAAACGAAATGGTTTTAGGATGTAAAAAATAATTGAGTTTCAGACGTAAATGTTCACTTTCAAGTAAAATTTGTTAACGATATTGAAATTAAAAATGAAAGGATTCAATCATAAAATTTCTAATTTCATCAATTATTGTGCCAGGGGATGGTTTTCTTTTGCATTAATTTTTTGAGTATAGCTTGTCAAAAGTAGTTTTTATTATTTTATCGAGAAATTCTATCGGCGATTTTAACTCGGAAAATGATGGCTAAATATTATGTTTTATATTCCTAAATGTATGGCGCTCGTATTGCCGAAAAAATTCAGCCGATATGAAAATGGGGCTAAATTTTATTATAATAATGGCAAATAAAAAGTAAAATTTAAATTGCTAACATTTGTGATTGTGAAAGTGATTTTTCTTGACAATAAAAATTACTAAATGCTCTTTCAAAACTTTGTTTTAAAACGAACATTAGTAAATGTAAGCTTTCGTAAATGTCATTTAGCAACTTTGAAATTGAATTTTCTGCACATGAAATAATATAATTTGTCGGGGATTCGAACGGCTGGCAGTAATTATATTTATTATATTATTTATTGAGTACGCTACCCTCGCTAAAACATAGGGGACATAAAACTGCACTTGGCCGATTTTGATTCCCAGCACTCATTTGTAACTTTAGAAGAAATTCATAATGTATAAGATAAAATTTAATCAATGTACCATTCGCTAGTACCTATCATTGTTCAATATTTCATCTTACAAGTTACAAATTTTATGTTGCTTGGTATTTGGCGATATTTCTAGCTGTACTTATTACACTAAAGGGTGGAATTTATGTGAACCCCTATATAGCAATTTCCTTTCTAGAGGACTTAGTTGATTAGGACGGCCTTCTTATTGAACTAAGTAATTTAATAATGGCAACTAAAACGACAGGGCTGTGTTCTAATTAAATCAATAGAATATCAAACCACTTGCTTTTAAAATCAACGGGCCAATTTTTTTTTAATTATTAAATCAATTACTCGGTTAGCTGTAAGGAGTATTATACAAAAACTTATTAGATGTAAGGAAGATAAAATTTTTAGTTATTTAACATTCGATGGCAAAAGTGGTCTGAAGACGACAGGCATATAAATCTATAATATAGAAAAATAATATTTCACCTTAGAAATATATTATTTCCAAATGTAAATTGTTTTCTCTGCTAATTTGAATGAATCCGAGTTTTTAGAATATTTCTGCATAAAATTTGTAAATATTATTAACCCCATCGTACCACTCGTATTATATATGTACCTACAGATAGGAGAGCTATGCTTTGCAATTAAAAAATTACAGTTTTCATTTTCAATTTAAAAATGTACTTCAATTATTGTATTTTTTTGAGTAATTTCAATTTTGCGTATATTAGCAATGTGATACCACAGTTGGAGTGCAAAATGTAAATTGTTTCACCGTAGATTGACTTTTGCTTACGTAAAATATCCCAATACGCTAGAATTTATCAATTTTTTCAACATTTTAATTTTTTTTTGCTATGTTATATGTAAAATCTGAATTTATGTATCTTTCCTCACTTGTACCGCTGTCATGACAACACAAAAAGTCACATATTTCTCATTTGGTTATCGTGTATCGAATGGATAGGCACTCGATCAGGCCCTCGGGCGCACGTTATTCGCAAATATCAAAAAGCGGGCCGCAATCACCCCTACTCTCAGCTTAGTAAAAATACATAAATATAATGGATACAAATTGTCAATCCACTTCCCGGGGGCTTGATTGAACGAAGGGACGTTTAGGGTCTCCCGTGGTGTGTGCGGATCAATGTAGACCTGATTCCTGGCGATACGCTAACACGAAAATTACAAGGTAAAACACGATATTACGACAGATAAAAATTTATTGGTTTTGTAGTTGTTACCGTAACCATTTGTTCGGTTCAGGAGTAATCGTGTTTATATTCGCGCGCAAAGGAGGTGTGTTTGTAATTGACGCATAATAGCAACTACCATTATAATATAAATATATTATACGTAAATCTGCAATTGTTTTATTAAATTTAAGCTATCCGAACACCGAAGCAGCGCCACGAAGAAATACGTGGGACCTTTGGTGATCGAGCGTTTTAAAAGGGTTATATAAATGGTTTAGAAAGTAAACTTTAAATTTGACGAAAAGATAGGTTATGCAAAACACGAGGATCGTAAGAAAACGCTGCCGCTAAAGGCCACTTAACGTTGTTATGTTAAAATACGAAAACTACTTAAATTATGTATGAAATAGAAATTATAGGTACCTAGAAGTAGACTTTTAATTTAATCAAAGTTGCCGTACGTATGCTTGTCAGATGTAAAACATGTTTTACAAATTTACTTTCTGATAAAATCATAGTATTGCGTGCGGCTTTTTATAAAGATAGTTTTTTTAATGTTGGTAAGTCCTACGTATTGGACATACCTATAATGTACCACACATACTATTATTAATCTTTCACATTTATACAATATTAGCATGAAAACGAATCGAACTACATATATATATTATTGTGCTTTAGAATAAATTTATTTCTCATAATAGGCATATACAATATGTATTTTATAGGTTGTGCGCCATTTGTTGGTATATTGTTAAATGTATTCATTATATTTTTTAATCAGTCGTATGAACCTTGTTAAATGTTGATTGTAAACTTCAATTTGTAATTCAGCTTTAAATCAAAGATAATTTTTTTGATTGCGTGCTTTGAAAATTGCGAAGTTATATTTCATTACCTAACCAATTTTTTAACAACGCACGTCCGAAATTACGAATTCTGCGGACTTATCGCGTAACGCACAATAATACAACAATATATATCAATCCTTGTGACATTTATAATAATCCAAAAATATATTTGGACACGTTATCCAGTACATGGCTGACAGTGGGCTACTCGTCACCAAAGTGTGACCCTTCCTTTGTTATTGCAAAAAATACATTCATTATTCATCAAAAGTGGGGGACGAGTGTAATCAAAACAAATCGCGTTCACAGACCCACTGCCCTAGCTCGGTAATAACTGCCCTTGCCGCTGGTGTTATTGCCCCCGAGCCTCAAACCATGTCCTTCTTTTTCAGATGCAAGCTATGGAGATTGTTTCAACCCTTATTATACAGGTGTCGTTCATTATGTATTTGTTTTAACGTGCAAAATAAACGAAACCCGCTTATATTAAAATTGGAACATAATTTTCGTATCCGTTTGAGAGTATCGACTTCCGGAAGACTTTGTACGACATGTTTTCTTATGTAAATATCAAAAATACGGTCTTTTGTGCGGCATATTGTTATAAAATGTGAATATAGTGGCTTTATACTTTCTTTAGTACACTTGTATTATATTACTATATATATTCGTGTTTTGTGGGTAGAGGTATTACATTTTTGTATGTGAGTGGTTGGGGGTTATGGATACGCTTGTGTGTATCTGTGCCAGTAATGCTAACGCAAGCTTATTAAACATTTACTCGTTTTTGTTTTGAATATTTATTATTTTTACTTTCGGTCCGAATGAAATTGAATTTTTAACCACATGTACATTTTTAATTGCAATAATCTCTATGGATTTTTCCGAGCTTTTATAAAACAGTTGCTAAATACGACTTTATCCTTTCGAATATGAAATCGCATATATTCAATGAAAACATTTTTATGTTTTTACTTTTATATTTTATTGATAACGATAAAATTGAAATTTCAATTACTTTTCGCTTTTATCGTTTTGTATTATTTTTTAAATTTTCATTGGATCTCCAATGTAAATATTTGTTTTTTATTTTCACTGCTAATTAATGAATAATAACTTTGTATAGAATGACTATACACAATGCATAAATATTTTTTCTTCCTAATAATGTTAAAAAGTTATAATAAAGTTAACTAACAATTTAAATTTTTAAATTTACCTACCTACCTTGTCGGACAACAATTTATTTAGATCTTTAAAATTATGCCGCTTTGAGTGTTTTACACTTATACCTACCGTATTTTTATATCGATATGTGTACGTATATATACTACATACGTTTGCAGTAAAGCATGCTAAATTAGTAATGTTGTCATTCTTTTGATATTTAGGATTGAAACGAACGAAATTGGGATCCATTACTATAATTAGGGAAAAAATGTGACCATATGTGATCGAGGTTGACTAAATTATAAATGGACCAAAATGTAGGATTAACTTAGTCAACATTAAAATGTCCTTTTATTTTATGTATGTATATGTTTTTCGTCTTTTATTGATATGTCCATAAAAGTACTCCATCATGATATCAAAATTGGATCGATGCAAAAAGATTGGTCAAAATGAATTTTGAATATTTTAATTTTGTACAATATTCTTTTTAAAATTGTAATCGAGTCACAATCTGCTACTCTAGACGTATATGCATAGTCGTGAGTGGGCGAATAATGACATCGAGTATCGGTTCTTCAATAATTTACCATCATCTTAATAATTTCTTAATAATATTAAATTATCCTCCAAACTATGTAGATATAATATTAGGAAAAATGAGGTGCAGGTATTTTGGTGGGATGTGTCTGAAATTAAAAGTCTAGTTTGACTACCATGTACGTAAATATAATCACCATCACTATTTGCTAGGTAAATGAAAATTTAACATAGATGATAAAAACACCAATTCATTGATGTAACATAATTATTTTAAATTGCTTTCTAATACGATTATATTTGAAATTATGACTTGTACCTGTTATCCATGTAAAAGCAATTTAATTTTAACATTTGCAGTTTAGTATCAACATGAAATCTGCTCAAGTAAATTATTATCGATTTTAGATTGAGTTTGCTTATTGTTTCTTGTAGTATGCAGTGTATATATATTATTTCGTATTCGAATATGCTACAAGAATTAATACAATTTAAATTTGGTATTAAACTTGCAAAAATGCATTTATTTCAGCATACGAGTATAATCATTCAATATTATACAGCACTTTTTTTCATTAAACCAATTATTTTCTGAAAGACCCTCGAAATAAAGCTTTTCCAAATATAGCAAATTATAGTCGACGCACTTTTATTTTGATTTAGGGAATATCACTTTAAAAGTATCCCTCGATTACGTGTTCTTAAGTCATCTTTCATAAGATAAAATAATTATATTTTTGTAAATATAATATCGGATTGTATTATCTGACAGAGTATTTTTGCTAATATAGATGATAGAAAAGCACCACCTCGCTCAAAAAATGTACTGTTATTGTAATATCACCAAACAGGTAGATTATGTATTGCACTGCAACATGTGGCTTTCGTGCTGTGTAATATCAGCGTAAGCTATCTTGGGAAAAACTTTGAAATCGTATAATATTGTATGGATCTTATTTTTTTCTTGATGATATTTTATCATTTTGAATCGACAAAATCACTGCTTTGCAGGTTCTTTTGAAACAGTTAGATATTACGTCTAACTGCATCAAGCATCTAAAACCTACAAAAACACAACAATAATTGATCCTTATGAATGATTAGTGAACATTATTCAAGTTTATTTATCATGCCACACTGGAAAAAAAATATGTTCTTCTAACAAAGCAGACCTCAACAATAAAATATTGGGTTACTGTCAGTTAAATGGACCCACAAATTAAATTTTTTCCTAAAGGCATTTAGAAAGAAGACAATTTTCTGAGCATTTAAAATAAATTATTGCAGATTATCCATTAGTTTTCAAGAAAACGGCATTTAAAAATTTAAATTTTCCATTCATATATATTAGCTAGGGTTCAAACCACGATTTCTACACGGGTTTTCTATTGTCGGTACGTGTACTTTAATATAGTCTTAAAGATTACTGTCACATGCGATTGTTTCCAGTACGATTCAGCCTTGCGCTAACACAGAGGTTAACTGGCTTTCAAATTCCCACTGGCAAAGTTCACTTCCGACGAAAGAGATATGAGGCTAGCCCCGGCGCTCCATTAGGTGATGAAGATTAAAACATGCGATTGAACAAACTCGTCAGTTTTGTTTTAAGTCGCCTTTTAAATTTTAATGCTCTGTTAACTTTATTATAAAATTGGCCCTAAGAGTATATCTGAGCACACATGCCGATATCGGTATGCCTGTGTAGAAATCGTGGTTTGATTCCTACCTTAAAATGCATTGGTTCTCTTTCCAATAGCCTGTAGGAAAAAGTTTCTTAAAGGAAATTCGTAGGCTCAATTAACTGACAGTTCCCAAATATTGGTTGATCTAATACAAAATTAATATTTTTCTCTATGTAAGTAAACGTAATAAAATTCAAATTATTAAATAAGTTTCAATTATTTCAAAAGCGGATTGATATTACGTGTTTCTGATTTTGATGAAAAATTACATTCCTTTCTTTGTTACCTCAAGATCATCAAGTTTTCAGTTAATCAGCAAACAACATCAAGACTGAAGATTAATGTAATTTAAAAAATCTTTAAAATGACTACACGTTATAAATACGTATACTACCTACATTACAAACAAATAAAATAACATAATAAATGGTGATTTCATATCATATCATAATTTTGAGCAAAAATGATATTTTCTAATAAATGTGAAACTGACTACCAAATGCATGTGTATGCAAAACCTTACAACTGTTTATTTAGCAGAAACAAAGTTATTAGTCTGTTCATTTAACTGTTCATTAACTTCGTTATGCTGTTTTTCATCTCCTCTTAAATCTTTTCAACTGCATATATTAAGTTTTGCAGTTTCAACGACGATATTTTCAATAATAGGGCACCACTGCACCCATATGCGATTCTTAAAATATTATTTGTCTGTGATATGCTCAGATTTTTTAGAGCATCTTATTTTGAAGAAAAAGAAATGCGTGTCACGTGACAGCCAAAATAAAAGCCAAGTTCATACGGAATATTTATGTTTTATTTAAGTATGACGTTCATTTTGTAATTTACATTAAATTAACTAATAACTGCAAAGAAATGTCACATGTCGAAGGACATTCCAAGAATCCAATTTTCGCAAAGCATTAAGATAAATAATGTCTGATGCTAAATTTTCTATTTCTGATATCCTCGGTTGCTTGAATTAATCAATGGATGTTGTACATTTCCCAATGTCGTCTAGTAGTAATTCAAATAATTAATTTCTAACAATTTTAATTTATACTGATAATTGTCGTGTTTTTATTGGTATACAACAATACTTACACAAAGTGCAGAATTCTGAGTAGGAAATCACTAATTTTATGGTTGATTCTAAACTATAATAAATTCGTGAAGTAGGCGATAGCGGTAACGGAGCTATAACTTAATGTGGAATCCGAACCACGGCATAACAATTCGCGAATAGATCCTTGAAAAACCAAATATCTAGTCAACGTGTACAAAAGCCTGAGATGACATGATGTCACTGAATGTGTATATCGAGCAATCATATCGCAGTTGATTAAACTCTTGCAAATGGGTTAAAAAACTTTGCATTAGTTTCAGAAAGTTGACGGATTTAAAATTAGAAACATATGGAAAAATTATAACTTCAAAGAATTATTAAATCTATGACTTGATTGAGTGATTAAATTCACGACCTCTAAAAATAGGAAGTAATAAAAATTCAGTCGATTAATATTATTAAAAGGACTAAAAACACCAAGTAACTTTTTTCGTGATTGAATATTAACAATTTTAATCCAATAAAAATTTAGCACGTTGAACTTAAAGCCAAAGGCTCTCGTATAAAAAAAAATATGAATAATAAAATATCTACCAAATATATTTTATAAATCCTTATTTTTTAAAATAAGAATCGATGATTTCTAAAATTCAATTTAATTGCTTTGTTACGTGTACCTAATCCGCATGTTAAATAAAACACGTCTATATTCAAATATTTTTAATTAAAAAAATTTTGTTTGTCATAATCGAAAATGAATGGTATTGTGTAATTATTTTTATGTAAACGTATTTTTAAATTCTATTAAAATTAAATCGCTTCAATTGCTAATAGAGGTCAAGATAATTCTATTGTTAAGTACATACACGCAATATAAAACAATATAATAAATTATTGATATGGATGTTAATACTGCTATACGTAATATCCGAGAATTTAATAAATAATTAATATGCGTAACACTTTATTAATTTCAATTGAAAATATTAATTTTGCATCCTAATGTTAATGAATAAATAAATATATTAATGAATATTGTTCCTTTTACATTATAGAAACTATCAATATAAAATGCAAGGTTGTTAAATGTTATAATAATATCAAGTAAATTCATAAAATTTAAAAATTCCGTTTGCTTAATAATTAAAACAACAATGTCTTGTTTGAACCGTACAGTACGAGCACACTTGTTTCAACGGTTCTATACTCATATCCTGGTTACTATAATTTTAAATAAACAATAATTTTTATAATGTATTTATTTCTAAATTAAATATGAGACGAATACCTTATAAGTATTTCGGCATATATTTGACGCACGTACAACTTACTACATAAGCTTGAGTTTCGTTTTCGGAACGGAAAATTTTTTTTTTCGGTCCCAATTCGTGCGATTTCGGCTTATAAATTTGGGATATTTGCTTCACTAAACTGCATTAAAGGTATTAAAGACTTTAATAATTATGTATGTTGTTAACTAATCATGTTAACAAATTTGTTGTTAAATGATCTATTCTAGTGGCAGTAGCCTTGATTTAGCAATCCTCCGTATTAAATTAAATTTTATTTATAATATTTAATCGAATAATAAAATTTATCATATTCATCAGGACAATTTAATTTGAAAATATTTATATTCACACTGTGCTAAGTACTAACATGAATCTAAGTTGTGAATTTTCAAACAACCACGAAATCAGTCTTACGGTTGGATCTCTGCGCAATAGCAACGTAGACCCTTCAAAGCCTGAAACAATGTTGTGATCTAGATACTTACATAGATTATAGATTAAACCTTTTAGTTACCTTTTTGTGCTTTTGCACAGGAAAATTATAAATTAAGAACCTAGGGAGATCCTTACACTTATATAAATCGAAGTTTCCATTTTACAACGTTTAATGCTTTAATTTGTGATTTTTAAATATAATATAACCCATGGTAATGGATGAGAAAAAGGTGCAACCCCCAAACTTGTAATGCACAAGCTAGTACCGAGACAACTTAATTGTAGATTAAATTTTTAACATCCTAATGGGTCGATTCTGGTCACTTCCTGAAATCTCCTAAAGAATTTAGTAAAATGCATTTCTGGTCATATACAATTTATCGGTGTCAAAACTTCATGCGATGGCATTTATTAATATTGACAAGCTAATATTATCATCGCATTACTAATTGAAAGGTTCGGTAGAGTAAATAATATATTCTATTTTAAATTTAAAATGCGAAGAAAAACACTGCTTATTGTTACTTTAGCGATAGATACATAGTCTACACATCTCATTATAAAAAGAAGGACTTTTATCATAAGGTATAATGTAAATAACTATTTGTTTATCACTTTTTCAATCTTTAGTTTAATTAAATTTTGTAATTTTTACCATTGACATGACTGGTATTAGCTTCTAGACTTGGCTTCTTTGATAAAATCGACAATAGTTTACAGATAAAAATGTTATTGTTGAAATATTTAATTGCATTCAGTGCAGTGACTGTATGATACAGCAAATACCCAGTTTCTCTATAGAAATTCCACTATTAAAGCTAAAGATACAACTTTAATTCCTATATCATCAGAAGAATAGGATTTATGCTGCACATTACTAACTCTAGTTCCACCAGTTTTTCAGAGTTTTACAATAATTTGCCGACTTCTGCGAATGCTCCTGATACTGATCCAGGCTTCTGGATCTGGAAGAAGATTTCGATAAAGAAGAAGAAATTATTTATAAATAATTTTAATCTTCATATTTTGTAATAAATTAGCTGCATCTTAAATAATTTTTATTATTTTACAATATAAATTTAGTGAATTTTTTATTCACACTTAAAGTAATTAAAAAATTAATTTATAATTAACAGAAATTTTAACTTGTCGGTATACCTGTGCATTAGCTGTAAATTGACTTTTATCACTGCTAAATTACAAACGGGCCTTTTACCTATTTTCTTAACAATTATGAAGTTATGATCTTTAAACTTGTAGACAATATTGTCGAAAAATTTTAATGTAGTTGTGCAACTATTAAACATTGTTGACGATTTTCTGCACTGAAACTGCGCACGACTTTTTCGATAATTTAGCGTAAGAACTTTATATTTTTATTTATAATTTATAAATAATTTATTTACACAATGTTTGGTCGTGGTTCACTTCTCGCTTGTGGGCAAATCATGCCTATACCTTAAATAATATGGTATAGCTTTCAGCGTTTTTGTTATTTTTCTAAAACAACCTCTTCCAAGAAAAATCGTAATCTCTGCGAAAAGTTAATTTAATAATTTTATGTAGCTTCTTATTTTATTAAAATGTTTATTATTACATTTAATGTTGCATATAAAAATAATTTTAGTACCGTAAAACATTTAAATTCGAATGTTTTATAATAAATAAACATAATTTATAACAACAAGCTTGTGAAGTAATATGTATTTTAAATTATCAAATTTTGTTAAAATTTTTAATTAAAGTAAAATTTTATTATTCCTCCGTATTTATCAGTTATTTATTTACCGAGTTATTATATGTAATTATCGTCATTAATGGCATATATCGGTGTATATTTTAAATGTTGATTAGTCAAGTAACGACTACAGCTGATGTGATGTTTTTATTTTATACCTGCCATTACAATATTAATTTTGAATGAAATTTGTATAAATTTAATAAAATTTTGTTCTGGTTTGCGAAGCTTGAGCGATAGCTACTAATTCACAAAAAAAATTTTTAGAAATTCAAAATTTCTTCTTATTTAATAGAGAACTTGCCGTTTGTAGTAAAAATATGTAGTAAAAACAATGTGCAGTTATTATTATGTGACAAAAGTTCAATAATATACTAGCTTATTTTGTTTATCCACTAATGCGCATTTTTTTTAAATAGTGAAAATTCTACAGACCGCATAATGTGACTAACATAGCTAGAGTATACACTGTTGTAAAATGTATTAATTAATTGCTATCAATACAGTGGCGGATCCAGGGGGGGGGCGATGGGGGCGATCGCCCCCCCTTAGAGCTCCAAAAAACATTAATTCTTACACCAAAAAATTCTGACATATTACAAATTCCTAAAACTATTTTAAGAATTTAGAAAATACAAAAGTATTTTGTATTTTTTAAACTTCGTGTTTTAAATAATAACCTTACAACAAAATCACAAAACTACGGTATCATTGTGTTTATTGTGTTATATCTATTTTATAAAATAAGACAAAATTTAGTACTTCAAAAAATTTAAAGCCGAACTTCCGGAAGCCGCTTAATCTGAGGCTTCTATAGCACCAGGTAAATTGTATAAGCTTGTTGCAATTTTGGAAAACCCAAAATTTCTGGCGTTTTCCCTAATTCCTGAAAGAATCTGTTTAGGTAACAATGTTCTCCTTTGTCACTGCTTTTCATAATTTAAAGCAAAACAGAAGTTCAGTTGTGAAGTTAATTTATCATAAAATTGCAGTTGATTTTTTATAAAACAATAAAAACTATATGTGCAGTGGTATTATTCATCAATAATCAATATTCAATAATATTAGATATTATTTGGTTATACTTGCTGTTGGAGTTTCTATCTGAAGTTAACTAAAAAGGATACACATTATATTTCGTTAAATTAACAAAAAAATGTTGTCCCTGCAGGTCTACTACAATTTTTTGTAATATTAACAAATTTTATTATTATAGTAACATAAATACTTAGAAAATATAATAATTTGAATCATAGAAGTTATTATTCTGCGTAATAAATTTGCTAATATAACAAAAAAATTGTAGTAGACCTGCTGGGACAACATTTTTTTTTAATTTAACGAAATACTTTTTACTGTGTAAGTTGTTTTATTTACTTATGCTCGTTTTCACTAAAATGGGTTAAAAATTAATATACAATAAATTAAATTTCATAACAATTGAAAAGTTTTTGTAAAATTTTAATCATTGATTAAATTTGAACTTGATTTTACGTAAGCAGACATTAGATTTAAAAATTAACATTAACCGTATATCTATTATTATAGGTAATTAAAAGTCATGAAATTGAAACGGTGTCCGAGTCAGTCCACTCTGAATATATTTGTAAAGAAGCAAAAAATTCAAGAAAATAAAAATCGAGACAGTAAACCACAAAGTAGTGAATCTCAAGAGAAATGTTCTGCAAATTTAAATGTTGCTTCAACTATTTTTGAAATTGCTATTATACTTATACTCGTACTTTTCACTTTTTTATTTAAAATTTTTTTATGTTATCGCCTCCCCCCTATGACAATTTCCTGGATCCGCCACTGTATCAATAAAGTTTGATTGTTTAGAAATCCTTCAGTAATTCTAGACGGTATATTTAACTAATCGTTATCCTTTATTCTTTACCAACAAAGCACATGTTGAATTTTTTAATACATTTTTAAATTAAATTTATAAACAGTTATTATTATTTTAATAAAGACCAATACAGGGTGTCGCCTGACGATATGAAGATTTTCAGAACTTATTGTATGAGTCATTCAAGCTTTAAAAAAAATGTTAACTAAAATTTTTAATTTTTCAAATAAGAACAAACAAAGCTCTTTGAAAACATCGATATAAAGTGTGGGGCTATTAAATTCATGCAACTACCGAATTACAAATATTAAATTGTGAAATTCATGGCCCCACGCTTTTATATCGATGTTTTCAAGAAGCTTTGTTTGTTCTTATTTGAAAAGTTATTTTTTACTTTTTAGTGTTGTTTTCGTGCTTTTTAATGTTGTCGTCTTCGTATGCCATCGGCAGTTTTCACATATCTTCGCAAAGACTTTGACGATAAGTATGTGCCGAAAGGAGTGATTGTGAATTGAGGAAAAACCATGAAAAACGTATAATAATAATTAAACAATTGAGGAGACATAGCCTGAACATGCTTTTAGGCATCACCATAACAATTGGTGTAAAAATGTATTGGTTTTAAACCAATACGATAAATAAATTATATTTACTTGTATTTATTTAACAATTAAAGTGAATATCTAATAACTTCGAGTGGTAGTTTAGGTAAAATTTCGAAAACGATTACAATTTTCCATTAACATTTAAATACTCGCATGACAAATTTATAAACTTACTGGCAGCCATTTAAATTTAAAAAGTAAAAAATTACATTATAAAATGATACCAGAAAACCGTCTCTGGCTATCAAAATAAAGTAAACAACATTTTAAATCTACTTAAACAAATTAATTAAAAATATGGTAGAAAGTTTTAAAATGCTTTTATCAGACTTCAAAATGAATAATTTTAACAACTTTTAACGCTAAAATTTTATTTTGCGAAACTTCTTTTATAATACCATATGTACCTACCTATGAATAGGTATGCCTCTCGCGTTTAAAATTATGAAAAAAAAACTCTGTTTATATTGTTACGTAGGTATAATACAACAAATTTGCCATAATATTATGAACAGACAAATTTGTTTTGTATATTGTGTATTATAATTGTATAAATAAGCACTTATTAAAATAATAATAATATTAATAAATAATCAAATATGCGTAACTAATATCAATTTCCGTTTTTAGTATGACAGTTTTGAAAATTATATTAGTTTTATCATATCCGTATCGTGTAACTAACTGCTACATCCTCGTCTTTGTATTCTACTGGTAAATGTCTAAATTCAATCAGAAATCCTTGTCAGTTATCAATCATATCGTTAAAATTAATAAAAATTAAATACATTTTTTCATTTAATTAAATTAATTATTTATTATTAACAAGTTTTTTGCGGTAACATTTCTTTTGCTGTGCGATTAAATCAGGATCAGGATAAATATTTGATCACGCTATTCAAGTACCCACGGATTGATATACGCATACATAGTGTAGGCAAGTTGCAGGTCGATCAAGTCTGGTTTCTAAACTGAAAATATAACATACATACTAATATTGCTAAATCTGTGTACACCAGAGGTCTAAATTTATTGTTGTTGAATTATAAAACAATCGTTGCCACGTATCGGTTGCCACTTGTTTGGTGGTAACACAGAATTTAAAAATTATTAAATTAATAACCCGTATATTAAATTAAAAATTTCCTAATCTTGGCATCCGAAGTTTTAAAAAGCATTTTGTAATATTTCGAAAAATCAAACGACATGAAGTAAACACTAATTCGACTAATGGGCGTAATTCCACGTCCGATAACCAAATAAAATGCACGATGGTGTCTAATCGTTAAATACGAATTATATACGTCCCCGTAAACCACAATACATTCGTTAAACGAAAACTTGTGTTGGTCTAGAGAAACAGTACCAAAAATATAATAGCAACAGGTGCTATGCTATAATCATTGGTTGGTTAACACCTTGCTGAATGCATCAAAAATAAGATTGGCGAACAATAACTTCCTAATGGAATTGAGTTGCGGAAATATTTTGCATACTTACTTTTATTGTTTAAACTTTTTTTTTGTTAATAATAATTTAGCCGTGTAGGAGTTAATTACACATTGTGTTTACTGACGATTGATTTGTTGACCAATATTCGAAGAAATTATTGAAAAAGTTTATTTTCTTAAAATTGCATAAAATTTTGAATATTTTGCTCTTAACGACACTAACTTACATCTCACAATTTTCATGTCATTAAATGCAATTTCGTTAAAAGTTCAATTTAAATTGCAAAATTGTTCTTCATTTCGTATTGGAAAATTCTAATTTAACCTCTTATGAATATTTTATCTTTTAATTACTACGTAGAAATTGTAACTTTTACAAAACTAGATATCCGTTGGTCGTTTTCATAAATAGAATAAATTAATTCTTATTTCTTTTTTCTATTTACACTTACCACAATAATGTCGTGATGACGATAACGGTTTTGACAAATAATATATATTAGTTCGTGTTTTAAAAATGTTTGGCTAGATATAAACCAAGAAGAGTATAATTAGTTGGAAGTGAACAAAACAACAAAGTGGCAATTAGCGGTATTTAGCAAATATTCATGATGTGCTGTACTAGATAAACATGCACTTCCAGCGTTCGAATTTTATTCACATTGTTCTCTATCATTAATCATAACATTGATGTGTTTAAATAAAGCCGACAAAAAAATGGGCATCTAAGTATTAATTATGCTTTTTATAACCATAATTACTTGGAAATGATATATTGGTTTTAAGGTCATTATTATTAATTTAGAGTATAATTTGGGAATATTTGGTATTTATTCAAATATTCCAATTTTTATTACAATTAAGTATTGCGGTGTTTAAATATAATATCGATTGTTATTACATACTACACTTACAACATCAGGATTCATTCACTATAGTTTTTCTTCAAGTTTTCACGAACTCTTTCGTAAGAGTTTACACGCCATCTCCATTTGTACGTGCATCTTACGAAGTTTAGTATTTTTTGATTCTTATTACAAACTCCAACTGTGCTATTATATCCCTATTATTAAAATCATTTGTATTCATTCGATGGTAATTAGAATAATGGAGTGATGTTTTTGAAATATGATAGAATGTCGTGCAGTTTATGAAATAGGTGGAACTTTGATTTATGAATATTCATTATCGATTGTTGTCTGGTCTTTGTAAAAGTGTGAAAATTAGAAAAGTTCGTTATCACAAACTTAAAATTGCGATTTCTATCGGCTTATTTATAGTAATACAGCAACGTAACTGTGATTAACGAATTTACAGTTTAATTTATAATTGTTAATTTAAAATCCGAATATAAATTTTATTTTATAATTTTCGTATTAACAATTTGTTACAGTAAGATCGTGAGGAGATGAAGATAATTTATAAAATTTAACTTTTAAATCTCCCAATAATCCTGGTGCTCCATAATATAGTTGCAATAATATTTTTTCCCGACCTGTTCGTTGACCAGGACGATTTTGCGATAGCATTTCCACTTCCACATTATGTAACAAGAATTCAGTCATATCGTCATCGAAATTTCTCTGCATATTCAGAAGTTTAAAATCGATTGGGTATTGTCTTTAATGCAATCGAATCGTTCTAAAACTCTGAATATCCATTTAATTTTGTTCAAATTGTAGAAAATTTATACTTTGTTATTTAAATTTCCTACTATCACCGTAATAAGAAATTTTTTCGTTTTACTTCAATTTAAAGATTTTAAACTGTAGATTAAATAATTTTATAGGAACTTTTTTCTATAGAAAGGAAAAATGTATATTAGGACAATTACATGACAACGACAAATTTAAAAACTCGATTTCCGGTGCGCTTTGCATACTATTATAATTTATATAAATTAAAATTACTATGCTAAATGTTTTAATAAAACAAAATACTTCTCAATATTGTATTATTATTTTATGTTAAATTATAATGTACGAAAATTATAGTCGTTACGCCAAGATGATACTTTATTTTAAAATATGTATAACGTCTGATTACAATGTAATACGTAATTTAGCGAATTCCTAGTAAAGCTAATTCTTTATACTTATAATTAAATAAAATATTTATTTTTTGTTTGTCTCGTAATTATTACTAATTATTTGTAATATTATTTCCTTGTTTTCCAAACTGCTTGAATATCCATCCAAATTTTAGGACTAATGTAGCAGTATAGGTAAACCAACTTCGAAAAAAATTTATCAACATTTTTAAATATTGAAATTTGAGAATCATCAACTACAAATACATCAGTGATGCTTTTTCCATGTTTACCAAAAAAATATGAGACCCAATTTTTGCTAGTTTTCAAAAAAAGTGATTAGCTAATTAGTTTTGTAAATTTCAAGAGTGAACGATACAACTGCGGATTTGTGGGATCATAATAATTATAATATATTATTTTATATGTACATCAGTTGAATTATGGAAATAACAATACCTATCATTGTATTGGAGTGTTAACTGTTTGTATTTGTTATTAAATTATACGTAGTAATAAATATTTAATTATTACAAAATTTATATGAGAGACAAATAGTAATTTGTTGGATGCTATTGCTTCAATATTTGTTTAGTTAATTAAATTTAAAAATAATAACTTAAAAATCGAAATGTTTGCAATGATTCTCAGAACCTTGTTGACAACTACTAATATAAAGGTAAACGAAAATATTAATTTATAATCTTCTAATGTCTCGTTTCAAATATTCAAGGTGTTTATTGTGATGTTATGCGCAATATACAAGGCAGGTAATATTTGATGTGTACTATCGTTTGGACATCAATGATTAATTTAGTTAATATACGAACCTGAGCATCTCATGAGAATTCAATAGTATATTGTTTGGCCCAGAGACAACTTGAATTATTTTGGTGCTGTATCGTGCAATATTATATCAACAATAGCATAATTTGCAATTAAAATGTTTATCGATTATTTCGTGACGATTCTCCGATACCCAAATGTTAAGATATAAAATTAAGTAATTAAAATTCTAGTTCGACTGATCTCAGACATTCTCATCACCGAATTGGCTAACTAATAAATTATTTTTTGTATGTTGTACAGAACAGAAACCGAATTATTCCTAGATAAACCTATCGTAAGTTTCAGATTTAAATACATCATTGCATGTAAAAGTAGCCAGAAATAATATAAACTTGTAGTGAAAGAAATCGAAGTAAAACAAGTAATGCTAATTTTGAGATGATTGCTACGAAAGGATTTGCATAAAATGGATATTGGTTAATTTACCAATATAAATTATATGCGTGGCACATAAAAGATAACAAAGCATGTACTTAACTTAGCAGATGTATTAAAATTATTTTTCCAGATTTTTTAACTTTATTTTATTAAATGATTATGTATTACTGGGTCAATAACGTATATTAAAAAGAAACACACAAATAATAAACACTTTGCTCACTATAATTTTTCTAGAATAAATTTTTTAGTACTTATCTGTTTTGATATAGTGCCGTAGATAATGGTATCGGGCCATCATAAGGATTTCTCGCTCCTTGTAATTTAAAAATTTTTGATAAATTATTTAAATTGCAGTAAAAATATAAATACGTGTATTAACTTCTCAGCATTGAGGTAAAAAAAATCGCCATCGCAACTCGATATCTCTGTTACCAACCCAGAAAGTCCCGATGTATATAATGTGAAAATTTATAATTTTTCTACAGTGCAATCGTTTAATCTAAAAGTTTTCAATATTAATTGAATATTCACGAGGCGGTGCTAGTGACTACAAAATCGGTTGGAGTGAAAATATTTAATGATTGCATATAAAATATAAAAGAACACAGGAAAAGTTCAAAACAACAGAATTCTCTCAATTAAATTGAAATTATAAATAATTCTCTAAAGATAATTTATAAAGTTTAATTTATAAAGTTTCTACTAGCACGTTGAAGTTTCGATTAAATTGCAAATAATTTAAAGGTTCATTTGTAATAAATGAATGTAGACATTTTAAAAGGGGGATCGGTCTTATGTTGGTGTCATTATCTATTCGTTGACTTAGGTTCTGTTCGTGTGTCGTTAAAATGAAAATTTAATGATTTACAAAAACAGCTCTTTTTAAAACTGCATCACTTCTTTAATATATCTTTTAGTTTTTAATTTAAAGTGGGACTTCACAGTAAAGCCAAGAGCTATGAGGAAGCAGCCAGTTTTTGCCCCGATCTGTTTAAATATTATTGGACCGAATAAATTTTTACATTTGCTGGCTTCTCTTCAAAATTCTAAGTAGGTTTCACGTCATCGAAGTCGTCTTGAATGGAATACAACTCCGCCGAAGTAGTAATTTTTTTTTGACTAAATGGAGTTCGAGCATATTTAGCAATATTCGGTTGGCCAATTAGCAATCATGACAATGTTACTCCAAACGAGTATTAAATCAGTTTTTATTAGGAAGATCAACCGCTTTCATGATTCACGATTTAGCTCGACCAACAGCGTAAAGCATGCATGAAATCTATCACGTTAATGTCGTAACTTCTTGTTAATATGGTAGCAAGTAAACAAATTGTCGGGACACCGAAACTCCGATCGTACCGAAGTATTTTTTTATTGGGAATCGCCAATATCAAAATTATTCAATTATAAACCGAGAGAGGACGATGTTAATTCTCCTCGTCGTAAGATGGTATGTTATGGGTCAACTTGTGGAATAATTTACTGGAAGCTACAAACTTAAGATTTGAAATAATTGCTGGAAATGTTGGCTATGGTTATGTGCAAACATGTGTTTGTTGTTTATTAGGAGGTGATTACCGGTAGTGAGTTTCTACTTTGGAGTCAACAGAGTGCAAATTACTTTGCAAGTAAATGATTATTGCATGTGAAGCGTTATTACTTATGAAGGGAACGTGAAATTCCTGGGCCCGCGACGCAGCAATGCCTTGGAACATTAAATATTTACGGCGTTTACAAATTTATAACCTCTGCGCACAGTATTAAAATTAATTATTTAATATTAAACTTCCTAATTTTTTGTTAGGCTTGCCTGTTTCTGTAATAATTTATAGATTTTATGTCTAGTTATAATAAAATCATAGAATTATATATAAAGATATAATTACGTTTGGGTAAGTTGGAGGATATTTTCTTATTATGAAGGTATTATGGGTAGGTAGATGAGTAACGGACGCAAGTTTGGATATAATAATAATAACCAGAAATATTATTATTAATTCAAACTTAAGATACGACAACAAATTATACAAAGGTACAAAATATAAATAATTTATATTTTGAATATAACATTAATTCTTTTTTCTTTGACAAACATTATACCCATCATTTATAATTAAAAATACTCTTCTAAATTTGCTTTTTTTACATTCTTTACTTTTACACTGGTTACTTTTATAATTAAATTTTATAATATCCTTTGCATACCGGCTTGTTAATTGGATTTTATCTAAGTGATGTAATAAAGAATACAGTTAAAAGTTAACCCTTTACACAAAACATTCTACCTTGGGCAAACTCTCTTCTGACGTATTTAAGCATGGTTAATTTAAAAATTATAAGCATGTCATATCATTAAAAGCGTACGGGTATTAAGCTTTTATGATATCCCTAGAGCGTTATTTGTGTAAATGAATAAATTGTGGTCATCACAAATGCAATTCACTTCTTTCTTTTATCCTGTTAGTTGTTGAACAAAGTACGTTCATATGTATGGCTATGAGATTTGATTTGCTTTGTTTTGACAATTTGTTCTGTTTCTTTGAGTTGGAACTGAATTACACGATTGTCCGAAGAACGCTAAATTATAAAACTGCGTATTTACATTGTAATATGCAATTTCAGAAAGGCATTAAAGTAAATCAATTTATCTTACCTTTGTGATACTAAAGTGCATTTATATTATTTCAAAATTGCTTTATAATATGTAGATTATTGTTGGATTATCAACAAAAAGTATATCTCTAGAGTTAAACTAAGTTTTAATTTCGACGTAATATGTATTATCCTATGGCAAGTATGTGGCGGATAAACTACTCTTGAAGTTATGTCAATACTGCATCCAATATAAGCAGTAGTTGCCTATTCGAAAATTTGAAAATTGCATACTGCTGATGCCTTCTGCTCAGAATTTTGAAAGCAAAAATGGAGAAATACAAAAATTACAATTAATAAATTCTGAACACCTAGTTTACGTAATTAACGTTGTGCCTAATGATAGTAATAGGAAATTTAGACTAATTTTTCTGACGAAATTAACAGTTACTCGACACTAAATGCAACATCAAAATATAAGAAAAAATAATTATATATGTTAACTTAATTACTTCACAAATAATATCTTAAAACTCATTAAAAACATAATTAAAATAGATATTAAAAAATAACTAAGTTGTTTTAAATTTGGAAACTTCCCACGAGTTTGTGCTTTAGGCTTGCTTCAGATAAATTTGACAGTTGCAAATTTTTATCATTGTTCTTGGTTGTCTTTATCAATTTTTATTTAAAAACTTAAATTAATAGTTATACGGTGTGACCGTATATCGCGAAAACGTGTTTCATGTATTTCTTCTCTATTCTTAATTACTTAGGAAATAAAAAATTGACGTTTATTTGATTTGTATACGAGGAGGGGTGTCGCTAACTATGACATTATTTGATTGATACTTAATAGAAGTGTGACACTTTCCAACTTTGTGATTGTGTATTTGAACATATCAATTAACCTGCAGGATTTATAGTTCCTCCCTCGTCGCCATATTAATGACGTCATATATATGCATCCAATATTTCTCTTGATCCCAAGTTCGTAGGAGTAGTAATGCTCTTTATTAACGATTTATTGAACATATATATTGATCGACCGCTACACCAAGCCAATAACCATTAACCGTAATCATTGTTTAGCAAACTTAATATTGATTAAAGTATAATGCAACTTACGCTTTACTGGAATTTAATTTAGTGGAACCTACTATGTATGTAAATTTTATTCTTAAATTTTAATTTACTTTGTAATGCAGTTATTCGTTTTATTTCTCCAAGCGATGATGCCAAGTTGATCAATCATTATAAATTAATTTTATCAATAAATTTATTCAATACCTTTTCTCATAAATGCTATATCCAGTTACAAAGTTATCGAGTCGAAAAATGTAGTAAGTAGAATATTCTTGTGTTAAGTTTGTGAAAGATTTGTTACTAAGTACCTACCGAAGTTCCTACGAGTACACTTTCTTGTACTTGGAGACAGCAAGTTAGAAATTGTTTTTCTTGAAATGTTTCTTACAAACTTACTTTTTATTTAACCTAACGTGAAGTTAAGGCAATTGTCGATGAGATGTTTTGGCTTTAAAACGGGACTGCAAGATTGAACCTTATTGCTTCGAATCCTATTAGAGTCAGAAATTTTAATCTTTGTTAAAGATCGCTCAGCATCTTCCGAATCGGTCGGTTAATTGGTTGTCGAACTCTCTTTTCCTATTTATAAAACCTAACATTTTTAATTGCTTTTATTATGATAATAATATCGATTACTTTATATAGATGATTGTGTACTTATCGAATTATTTTTAATTATAGGAAGTTATAAGAAAATTTTACTTTGAAATGTGTTTTAATATTTGAAGTAAAACTTTTGAATTAATTGATATTTAAATTCGAGAAACTAATGATTAAGTGTATTCTTTTTCTTAATTTTAACTTTATAGCGATGAAAATTCAAATTGTATGAACACTCCAAAGCTCTTGTCAACTGGTTGAATTGTAAGAAAATTTTAAATTTCAATTTTAAATTTTTAAAATATTCAAACGCGTATGTTAATTATTTTAATATAATAGGTACATAATTGCTACTTTTAAAAATCCACAAGTTAGTGATAGCAAGATAATGCAAATTGTGTATTATTACTATTTAAATTAATTTCAATTACACCTGGGGCTATTTAAGTTTTTGTTAATTAACATTTAATTATTTAAACAGCTTGTCGAATTTATAGGATTTACTATGCAAATTTCCATATCCAATACATTCGCAAAAATTTAAAAATTACTTGACTCGACGTGAAGCATTAAAGTATTTTAAATGCTTTTTACACAGATTTAATTTAAGCTGCAAGGAACCGCGAAAACAATTTGCCTACAGACCTAAATGAGCCTAATCGGGGATCTGCCAGCACTGCCCTCATATTACGCGCGGGTTATCCGCAGGTTTTTTGGTCGAATTCTCTACTCATTTATTTTGGGTTGCAGAGCCATTGGGTCCTGGCGGGGCCGAGATAGCTATAAGCCGGCTCCGAAGTTGATGCAACGTGGCGCTTCACTTATTCACTCAAAACTAAAACCTCTGCGAATCAAATCTTTAATAATGGTCAGGAGTCTAAAGGGAACAAAGCTTCTGGGGCTGTTCATTCTCTTGGATTTTATTATTTTCTAATTAGTTGAATAACAACAACTGTGGAGATGCAAAGAACGAGGTTTTTGTCGACTTAGCTTGTTGCTAAGCTTTTAGATTTCATACCATGGCATCGTCTAGTTTTCTCTTTACAGTAACTCTTCTGGTACAGAAACGAGTGGTGTGGTTTATGACTTTGTTTGATTGCAGTTAAGCTAACTATCAATTACTAAACTATCCGAAATTCGAACTACGAATTCTTAGGGCATGAGCTTTATCTACACGCACCATTTAACCACCACCGGGGACGAACTAGAATGTGTGTTTTAATTCACCTTATCTGTTGCGCTTTTTATAATAATAAATAAAAAATCTTTTGTCTTTTAGCTTTCTGAACAAGTTAATAGTTTAGTTTAAAATAAAATTTTATGCTGGTCATATAAGGATTATAGGTTATGTAAATGTCGACACATTTATTAATTCTTGAATTTCGGCCTACAAAATCCATATTTGAACTTAAAAATATCTTTAGCTAGCGCAGTTACCAAAATTTCTCAAATTTATTCAAATAATATTATCTTGTAACTTATGTATTATCTTCCGCCGTAAAGTAAATTTTGAATATTACCTTACGCCACGCGGTATATTTATGTTGGTATGGAAAACTTGAACTTTTGTTTTTAAAATTGGTACTGAAACAGCTCACTTCCCTTTAATTTGAAGAAAAGTATATTAACTTATTTAACTTATTGAAGACGGTCACCGCTTAGCATTTAAGTGTGTTGAATATTTTACTGATGTTGAAAGTTAATCAACATCGGCACCGGTGTCACACTTTCAACACACTAGTGCGTGTAAGTGGTTCATTTCCTAACGCAAATTCGTGTTGAAAATATACTTTCCCGAACTGTAATATGTAGTTAATAAATTTGTTAACTTTTACCCAGGAGCTTTTAATTCGTTTTATGTGGTTGTTTAAATTTTATTTGAGTTAAATTTTGAAATTATAAAAAATTGTGACAGTATTCTCTTGAGTAATATTGAATTACTGTACAACCAAGATAAGATTATGAAGGGACATGATAGTGTTCGTGTAACAATTCGACTTGTTTGATATTTTCTATAATAACACGAATACTTGTTTGTACCTTTATTGTTGCCATCTATATTATTGATGAATTGTAAAACTTATTAAAAAACTTCAATTTTTATCGCATTTTTATCAAATGACGGAACCCAAGTAATGCAAGTCGTGGTGCTCATCTAAATGGGTGACCCCTTCAAGAGCACTCCTGTTGAACGTGTGCAACATTTTGCTGTAATATGTCAAGTGACTTTAATTTTGTAATTTTATGGGGGTTTTGATTTTGCATGAGAACTCGAAAAAAATATATAAAATTTAGTAAATTTTATTATGGGGGTTTCGATTTCAATCCGTGCTATACGGAATAAATGCGCACGTCGCTTTCATAAGCTTCTATTCTTGCCAAATGTATTTCATAAAACTAACTAATAATTGAATTTCCGTATAACACGTTCTTCCTTTAAATCTAAAGATTTTATTTTCTAGCAAATTTATTCTTTTTTTTTTAATCCTTCTTATCCTTTAAAACAATATCATCCCTCATATTAAAAATACGAATAATAATTTTCCATATAATTCGATTTAACAAAATATGTACCGCTTTCTGTAAGAGTTTATTTTTCTAAAGTGCATTCACTTTGATGCTTTTTTCACGCTTTCCCAATTTGGACAATGGAATTGTTATATACAGTGCCCGGATTTCGATAACCTTAAAATGACAAAAATACTTATTTAAATGCTCGGAAAATTGCAAAATCTGCCCTTAAAAATCCATAATAATTGCATTGCAAATAGACAAACAGTGAGACAAAACTTAATACATTTAATTATTTTATAATATCAATTGAAAAAAGAATAACTGAAATGTATAAAAAGGAGAAAACAAATAAAAACAATTAAATAGATCCAGTAAAGCTAGAGTTCCCAATATTTTTTTAATAATTATAATTTTTAAGTAATATGAAAGCAAGAGCCTACATACCTACAGATATTACTAAATAAAGGGGATATTAAGGGAGATATTAGATATTACTAAATAAAAGAAGTGGTTATCTGTTGGGAATGGGGCTTGTTATTTAGTAATGGATTTTATTTAAATTATTTATTAAATTTTTTAAATTTATTTATTTTTAAGTAATTTTATTTAAATTTGATTATTAAATTTAAAATTTATTATTTATTTGTTAAATTTCTTTAATTATTTTATGAAGCTGTTCATATCTTTTTGAACCGCACCATATTTTCCAACGAAAAATTTAATTCTAAGTAATAAAACTTTAAATTAGAATAAAACAAAATAAAAAAATTAATTTTTAATAAAATCGATATAATTTTTAATATTTTTTTTTGTTAAAATTCATAAGGAACTGGAAAATACTTAAGAATGTCAATAATGATCTAAAATATGCCCTTAAAGCTGGTTCACACTATGCGATTTCTCATGTGACTTTATCGTAAAAAAATCCTGTCTAAAATCGTAAGCAACGCTTATGTCATATGACCAACAGTTTTTATGTTTAAAATAGATGTAGCTGTAGAAAATAGAAACCATTTTATTGTCAAAATCGAGCTTAGTATTTAGCTTCGACTTCTATAATATCAAAAATTGCATAGTGTGAACGTAAAAATATTTCTAATACGACAAGTAATACGACAAGTCACATGAGAACTCGCATAGTGTGAACCAGCTTTTAGAAATAATAAAAATTGGAAATATTGCCAAAAAGTGAAAAAAAATGACCGAACAAGTGAAAAAAATGTTGAGATCGAAATTTATGTAAAAGTCTGCATCGTCTAGGTCTAGGACTTACTGAAAAAAGATGATTAGGGTTACAAAATCTGAGCCCTGGTTTTAAGTGTCGTATTATTTCCGGAAATTTGAACTTTTCCAGTTTTTAAAATCGAAATTTCACTTTCTTTCACACAAATCTTTATTTCACTTTAACAATTTACACTTATTTCGTTAATTTATAATCTGAATTAAGAGCATTAATTTAATTACCGAAAACCTTTCTCTAATCTCAATTCAAATAATGAAATTAAAATATTTGTTTATAATTTGCAATTCACTTTGCATACTTTTGCCCGGACATCTATGAATGATCATAGTTTCATAGTAACTAATTTGTTGCAGTTATCTGCGATTGACACATTGATATTGATATTTTCAAATTTTAAATTATGATCTGATCTGAAGTGGCTATTATTTTTAAATCAAATATCTAATTGTTAGATCTCGAAAGTGAAATAACCTTCTAAACAAATTTGATTTTAATAATTTTATTTACCAGATTTACATTAATCTTGTTAAATAAATCAAGAATACTGTAGTGCAGCATTTCTCAACCTTTCAGTATTTGCGACCCAATTTTAATCATAATTTTCATCACGCCTCCTCTCATATAATATTTTGTTGTTTTATTTTGAATGCTTTTTATTTTAGTAAATTATATAATTTTTCTTATTTTCATTTATCACTCCCTTCTAGGGGAACGCGCCCCACAGGTTAAGAAGCGCTGCTGTAGTGTAGAAGTTATATTTGCTGGTAAATAAAGGAGGGAAATCACTAACCGCTCAATATTACTGATATTTTAGAGAATTGTTTTTATATTGTATATGCGACAATAGAAAAACAGATTTTGGCTTATTTCTAGCCTAAATACCAAAAGTAGTCAGGACCTGGAACTCTCAAAATACAAAGGCGAATTGGTTAACAACAATTCGGTTGTTCCTATGGTTTGTCTGAAATAAAAGTACTTATTATGAAAACTACGAAAGATGATACCTGCCTCATTGTTTTGTGAATTAGAAATAACATGATACATAATTTTGTTCTGTCGTTTAATGTAAGAGAGACAAAGATGCAAAATAATGAGTTGTCTTACAAACAAAACCTACGAATTTGACTAATGTAGTAATTCATGCATATACAGTGACCCAAAAAAGTTTCCGTCCGATTCTATATTTCCCTATATTATCGGGGGTTAAACCACAAGAGGTTCACTTTTTATCGGATAAAATTGTTTTTGGACGAAAACATGATAGCCATGGAAAAAACTCGAGAATTAAGGGGATTTAAAAATTGCGAAAGCGTAGCTTGAACTGAAATCGCCGAAACTGGCATAGCCGAATATCGGGTCGTCGAATTGACTGTCGCCGAAACGACGGTGCCGAACTGGAATCGCCGAAATGACGGTGTCCGCTAAAAATCCGATCTCTAGTCATAATATTAATACGAAAAATGTATTAACGCCCGAGATCTCAGCCGGGTCTCTTAATAATAAAAGTTACTGAAGGATGAATTTAAGAAGCGATATTTACCATGTAGTAGCCGTTCATAGGTAGCGAGAATATTATTAATACTAATCAATATGACTTATACTTATAAGTACCACGACTTCTAAGGACTAGTCAAGGTCATCAGAATGTCGCAGCGACTGAAAATGCTACTTAACAGTGGTGACAACTTTGAAGTCGCTTTTTAGTAATCTAAGGTAGTCACTGTTACTGCCATAACAATTAAGTTTCTAGGTTTCGAAAATTTTAAGGTCGTCGAATAGGTCCTAAACGACGTCCCCACTACCAGTAGAGTTACTTGGAAGTAATGGAACTTCCAGGTAACCACTATTGCTGTCAAGTACGGAGCAACGACTAGAAATTTCTCAAATTAGTCATTTATACAACCAAGTAGTAGATTTAGTAGCGGTTACGTAATAGTCACTCATGCAAGGTTCCAGTCTCAGTTGCTGCTACTTTGGTACTAGTTGGGCTAAAAAAGACTTTAAAAAACTAGTATTCTTAAGCTCTTTTACTTGTGGATAGAAGTTTAATGAAATCACCATTTATAAAAATTTGCAAAAAATAATTATTTGCATCAGTGCAGCATGCTCAAAGCATACACGTGTATACTAGGGAGCAAGAAATCGCGGTTCTATTCCTTGTCGCGCCGAATGCACTGCTGTGAACCAGTTGTAATATGCTATTTATAGATTTTATATCCTCAAATCTCTTAGTATTAAACAATAATAATAATAATATTAATTTTATGTCAACCAGGTTAAGATTTTTCGTTTCGAGATATTCGCAAGTTAGCATTTCTTGTGGTTGCAGATGCAATCCAGCCGAACGACGACGCTACAACTCGGCCAATTTTACGAATTTTGTTATGAAATTTTGAGAAATCACTCCTACAACAAATATCTTTTGATTCTTGTGAAATTTAAAAAATCGAAATTTTAGAGTGTTTTCTCCCCTCTTAAAATTTGATCTTTCTGTCCATTTTATAAGAAAAAATACACGACAATATATTTGATATTTCTTTTGAAGGGATTTTTCAAGATAGTTTTGAAAGATAAAATCGTACATTAAAGGGTTAATCTTTCCTTTCCGAAAAAGGGGGGGTCCTTTAGTTCTCTCCGTACTATCCGCTACCATATGGTAATAATCAAATTTAAGAAATGCTCTTTGTAGCACAATTTTGTAATGGTTTCTGAATTTTAAATGGTTTTTATAATCAAATTTAATAGAATACTAGCCTAATTTTTAGAAGCTCAAAGCGTCACCGCTCATAGTAACGCTATTGCAGATTTCTAAGTTAAGCCTTTGATAATTCTACTTATAAAAGGTTATAGCATTCAGAAATGCTTACAAAGTAGCGCTACAATGTCCAATTATTAAAATCTTGTAATTATATCACAAAGTAAGTAAAAATCGACGTACGTACTAAAGCACGATTTACACTAAACAGATAATGTGACTACGTGATAGGGGTAATTAGGATATAAGTTTTATTTTATCAATTATTATATTATTAATTTAATAGATTTAGGAATAATATTAGAACTGATAATGTGAAACAAAAATAAAGCAGTATATTTTTGTAATTTCCCATAAACTATCAGATTTTATTTTATTATCTGAGCATATTATCTATTTTACAGTAGTAAATGTGTAACTTGAGAATTCTGATCATAATCATGCGGTGTAAAAATTAATATATCAATTTTATACAAGTTGGTTATCAACATAGTTGTTTCACACTTTCACACTTTAGCAACCATGCGTGAACCATATTCATATTAGAAAACACATGTAAATATGTAAATTGAAATTCTTGGCCATTTATAGATGAAATGCTGTTTAAAAGCTGTTTTATTACTATTCTAATTTTCAATCTAAAAGTTCTTTCTATGCAAATGCATCTCTGTAGTTGATATATTTCTCCAAATGTTGTAAAACGTAAAGTGTCCATTGTGTTTTCGAGTTTAAAACTCATGCACAATAACAGCATAAAAGTTGTATTATTTATTACATGTAGGAAGCTAATTAATTTATTTATTTAAAATGTAGATAATCTTTGTAGAGCATGCGAGGATATGGTTCAATGGTTGTTGTAATGAAAATTAAATCTCTCTGGTGGGATTTGTAAATTTGGCATGCTTTTGAGAAATACCCTTTACATGCTCGACAAAACTTTTCTTTACTAAAATAGTAATCATTACTACTCCATATATTCTTCGCATATGGTACATCCTCCTTACGACATTGTAACTTGTTCAGTTCTTTGTCGATCACTTGTTTCTTAGCTTTAGCGAGTCGACGAAAAATTTTGAAAAAGAAACAAACAAAATTCGAAAAAACACAAATTTAATGTTAATAACAATAATTAACGATATTCCCCAGAGGGACGTTTTTATCCGCTTCTTATTTTATTTTTGCCCACCTGGTTTATGTAAGATCCTAAAATCCTTATCTTGTATGTAAAATTACAACACAAGTTTAATTATTTTTACTGTTATTTATAAATTTTACTTTATATTCATTCACCTGCAGTAAGGTACATTAATTTTTGTTGTGTATATAAAACCTTAGTAAATACATTTTTATGTTTGTATTTATTGCTCAATAAATTTTCAATAAGCCTTTGCTCTAGTTGTGTGCTTGTTTTTTCTTTGCATTAATCTAACAAATGAATTTATAATAAAATTTTTATGTAGTAACAAGTATGCTTGGTAAACAATATTTAAAACTACACTTTTATTTGCTGTTTTTATATAGTTACTAGTCGGATAAAAGTTTCTAGTTCGATGGCCAAATTTGAAGAAATACGCTCATCACATAAATTATAGTTCCTTATTGCAGTTATTACATTGCAAATTATGTAACATAGAAGCTTTAATACATGAACCGCCACTGGTTGTCTGTTCAAGTATCCATGTATAAGTAGGCACTATAATCTGCATTTATGTACAGCCGTCATCTGGCCACTCTGTTTTGTTAATTATAAATTACTAAGGGGCCTTCGTATTTACCATGAACAAGTTATACTTACATTTCTGCATGGGGCGTTTACAAATTGAAATTTTAAACAATTCACAGTCACACGTTTTAATGTATTCAAATTAAACTTTAAAGCTTGTTGAAAATTTGGCAAATATGTATCAAATTTTGAGTGTCAATGTATTTTCGAGAAAATGAAAAATGTGACTCGTAACTTGGTTTTTTAATTTTTCAAATCGTTTCTGCTAACATAGTGCTTTAGTACAATGTATAAAAAATGTCTTTAACCGTTTGATAACAGGATGGATTTATCGAATTTTATCCTACCTTATTTTGCAGAAGTGTGGGGACTGTTGAACAACTTGACCTTTTTGGTGTCTTCAAGTTTAAGGACAAATCTCAAATCGAGAAAGCACTTTTATAACTTTTTATTTATTCCACACTAGGGGTTTGAAAATGTATCCTCGCAGCATTGCATTAGGTACTGCTGCCATGTGTTCCTAATCTGGTTCGTATTATCTCTTCGTCCTCTTTCTTATTGGCTAATTATGTAATTTCAACAACTACTGTGTAATTTAACGGTAGGTATTTTTTATGTGGTAAGCAATTTTATTAGAATGGGAACTTTTAAAAATTACCAAATTTAATGAAGGACTACAGTTTTATATCCTACCTTTGCGTGTACGAAAGGAGTTAAATTGCACTAAATTCATCAAGTTAAATCTGAAATAGTATATTATCCACGAGTATTTTTTTAATTTGCAGTACTTAATACTGAAAAAGAACAAATTTGAGATTTCAGACTAACAATGATCGATTCTTTAACGATACGAATTTTTTTAATAGTAATAATGATTGCTTTTGATTTATGCTAATTATTATTGTTGGCAGATGTTAGAATATAATATAAAAATTACGTTTTTAAGTGTAATTTTAAAAACTGCACTTTGATGTAAATTTATTAAATTACAAGTACGCGTATTTACAATTTTTTCGTACAACAATAAACGTACATTTTTACTCAAACCCTGAACATTATTTAGGGATCGGTGGTTTAACTGCACCCCTTTTTCATCAATTATACATTTTTTATCATCATTTATAACGATTTTTTTAATTACAACCGTACCTATGGTAGGAGTTTTTACAAGTTATAACTTTTAAAATTAATCGGTTTAAAAAGTTGAGCTTTAATTGTATTAAATTAGTTTTACTCTGGAAGGTTTTTAATATTTTATTTTCTTGGAGAAATGAAAATTACGCCTCGGTATAATTAGCTAGTGACATTGGTAAATATAAAATTATCGATTCGGTATAAGATTCCGTAGAGTGATAATTGTTACAAAATATTAGTGTTGGTATTTAAATCTAACGTAAAATCAGTCATAAAGTTTTATGCAGCATTTTCATTTTACGTCATTAAGATTACTGTTTTAGAACCAATTACCTTTGTAACATTTAGAAAATTTATATCGGTAAAACTGGTAAAGAGGTAGAAAAAGCGATTAATTTTATTTTAAATGTATTGTTATAAAAAGTTTTTTCTTCAAATACTTTTTTCTTCATTTAATTTTCTCCTAGAGATCCAGATTACGGATTTAAATTAAAAGAATTTTAAGTATAAGCCGGAGGGGAAATCCAAGTTTCATTAAAATATATAAAGCAATTTAAAGTCAGTTTTTACATTTATATTTTAAACTTGCACAAAATACTTTCTAGCGAAGTGCCGAATTAACTTCGGAGAGAAAGTATGTTTTAATTGCATTAAAATATTGTATATTTTTCAAATTTAAGCTTGGGTAGGGCTGCTTTCAGCTTTTGTTTCTTTTTGTGACTGCGATATTCTTATTCTTTGCTTATGACTTGCTTTCTGATACAATAGAAAAAGGACGGAAAGTTTTACGTTTATGATTTGGCGAATTTTGCAGCAGCGAAGCTTAAATTTTTTATTTACATTGAAGGAAAAGCCCATTAGTTTTAAAATTAAAATATACATCACTCGGCCAGTTTTATAAATCGCAAACACCGAAGCAAAAACAAATGGCACCCCCGTTCTCTTGCAATATTACACTATGAAATTTATGGTGAGTTATAAAGAACGTAGCTATACTTGCCATTAGCGCGAGCAGTTTAGCTTTTTATGGTGGACCACAATGTTGAATGTTATAAAGATGTGTTGACTTTTACTGATTTATATTTTCCACGTTTATTGTACTTTTAATTTTTCGGTTGGTGTAAATTTTTTATTATTATTATTTCATATTATAATATAGATAATGGAAACATGTTTGCTTGGGTGTTTTATAAATTTTGTTTATATTAAATAAAATTGTAGCCATTTACGCATAAGTTAGTTGTTACATTTAGGGGTTGTTATTACGATTCAATAGCATCAAAAGTAATAAAAATGTAATAATATTACATTGTTTTCGTTCAAAAATGATGATAAAATACGAAATATGCTACTGTAAAAACGTAATTTTAATAGAAAACAGGTTATATTACAAAATAACGCTATGAATTTTTGTTTCGTTCAATTTTTAGTTTGCTCCAAATGTATGTTGTGGGGGTAACTAATACGAAAAAACAACAATAACTAAAAAATACCCTAAACATAATGTACTCTTCGTTTTTATAATTATTTGTAAATTTTGTTTCAGTCGGACCGTATATGCTTTTTTGTTATTGGTGGGATCGACAGCGGCGGAGATCAGGACGAAAATAAGGGACTCGCGCTTTTTATCTACTGAAACTTTATTATAAGGTAAGTGAGTGTCGAAGGATTGCGCGCATCGCGGCGGTATAGGCGTAATACACAGATAAGCTCGCGAGCGTTTAATAAAATAAATTAATTAATAAGCTTTTACTTTTCTCTAAATTTGAACGTTTTGATACTCAACGTTATTCTGTCTGAACATAAATTACCTAAAGAAATAAAAGGAAATGTACTATTTCCGCAGGTTAATAAAATAGTTTATGGGCTACAGCGTGGCAAAGTCGTAAACAAATACATTTAAAATAAAATACTTTTATTGTGAAAGTGAAGAAAATGTTATTTTAAAAATTTTTTTAATATCGCCTATTAACTTCGGTAGATAAAATTTTACTTTCTTCTGATTAAGTTGTAACTTTTTGTTTGTAGCGTACATACGAGTACGTAAGTAAATTTGTTTCATATTATGTATTCGTCGTAATATATAAAATATACATAATTATGTCTGCTGCTGTAATTTTTAATAATAATTATTTAATTGGATATTGTGGAACCATAATAATTATAATAAGCGAACTAATCGATATCGGCAAAAACAATTAGTTCAGTAATTTAAATTTTAATATTTTAACAAACAAATATATTGATTTCATAACTTTAGTGTAATTGAGTTTCTTGAATATATTATACACGTAATTACTAATGAATAGCAAAGTAATGTTTACATAATAGTTGAAGTTACATACAGTCGAATAGTCGTGTGTTATTGCTTATTGATCAGATCAATCAAATAAATTGGTTTTACAAAGAAAATTTAATCGATTCTTACTTTATTCCTACAAATTTAATCGTTTACAATTAAAAATATTAAAAATCTTATTGCAACTTGGTTTATGTTCTAAGAGCTTTCCAATAACAATTGGTTTTACTTTATTATCCCAGAGGAAAATAAATAATATTAAATATCTTTGCAAAACCTTGTATACATGAAAGTCGCACATAAAATAGAGTTCTTGTTGAGAAAATTTGATTTGTTTTTAGTTTTACTTCTATTGTTATTTATAATTCCTTATCTTTACGTTCAAGTGATTATACTCACACGTTTGGAATTTATTCATAAAATACTCGTGAAGTTAAAAAAAAAAGTTATATGCCTCAAAAAAAACATACCATATTACCCAGGCAACCACTGCTTTCACGACTGTTTCGACCTTTACCTTTATGTAATTTAGAAAGTGCCCTGCGAAGCGCATAAACAAAAATGAATGAAAAATTGGATAAATGAAAATCAAACTTTCAAGACGAAGCACTAAATTCCGAAACGGTAAAGTCAGTTCACTTATATGACCCTCAGCTAACATAAATAAAACTATTAAGAAGACAAGAGTCGCTGTTAAGTATTAAATATGGGTCGACAATGTATTAAAGCTAGCACTCAGTTGAAGACTTAAGAACTAGTGAACAGAACTAAAAGTACTATAAATGTAAAGAGCATGATATTCACACAAAGAGTAGATTTAGTCAAAACATAACCAAACAAGACTACAAAAATAAATTGCTCACCGAATTTTAACACTTGGTGACATATTGATGAAGAAATCACCAACAGGAGATATCATTCCAACTAAATAAAGGCCTATGTAATAATGATTCACTAAAATTCACCCATAACATGTTCTCACGAAAGCTAAAAATAATAGAACTTTAATTACAAATATTTCTATTTCTCCGCTATTTCTCCACCTTCCTTGGTTAACAAATATAAATAAAATGACGTATCTCATTAAACGAGTTGGTGTGATCTCAGAACCGGTAGATATTCACTTTATGTCGATATTTTGAGGTAAACCATCCAAAACGCAATGAATAATAATTAATTCACGTCTGGAATATAAAAGGGTATTGTCTTCACACTTAATTTTTGAATACCACAATTTTGTTGATAATTATTGGGATATGGTCATTTTAGTTTATTTTTAAATTTGGTCCAAGTATATTGGTTAAATAATATTCACCATGTATCCGCCGGAATTTCAGCTCCGTAATTCAATCAGTGGTCGCACCAAGCCATTGCTGAGGATATTTTTATTTTACAATTACGATTATAAAATTTTCTTATAGATATTTATATATGAACGGGTAGCCGGTAGTTTTAGTTTTCCATTATTCTAAGTACAGTATTTACGTATTTCTATTACATGAAATATGCTAATTTAAATTACATGTAATTTAAAACTTTAATGCATTTAAACTTACTTACTCTTTACACAAAATGCTCTCTGCTAAACAGAGGTCTGCTTGTTTGAAAGATCTTAAATTTTAAAAGTAAAATCTGTTATGTTTACTCTTTTGCATCATAAAACCAAACCGGAGGTTTAACACCAAAAATATTCGTAAGGGAGCGTTCATAAACCACGTAGTTTGATTTTGACCTCTTTAGAACCCCTCCCTCCCATCATGTAGCTTAACGTAGCTTTTACCATGATAACCTTACTCCCCCCCCCCCTAGATGGAACGTAGTTTTTTTTCCTATAAAGTCCAGAAGACATGTTATGTTTTCTGTTAACAAAACTATTTAAAAATTATTTGGTATAAAAAATGAATAACATTGCTTTCATAATAAATGAAGAAAACTACGTAGCTTGACTATAATCCCCCCGTACCCTCACGTAGCCCTGCGTAGCTTTCTACCTAACCCCTCCCCCCCCCCTTGGCCAAACCACGTAGTTTATGAACGCTCCCTAACGTTTTCTGATCTTGGCATGGAATTCAAAAATTACTCGAAATGCATCCTTGTTGTTGATGATGACGGCATGTGAAAAATTTTTGTGTGAATATACTACTATTATGTTTTGGTTTAAAGTTTAAAATTTAATAACAATGTGGTTTTATGTAAATAGTAATTATTATTAGATTTGCAGTTTAAAATAACATTAATATATCCACCATATGAGAATCTAGAATGTAGAACATTTTTATAAAGGATGCAAAATATAATTTCTATATTTGAATTAATTTTATTTTTATACGAATTTATATTTCAATATTACATAAAATTGTATAAATCTTAAAAAGGAAATAAAAATAAAATATGGAGAATTTTTATAGAGCTTACAATAATACGAAACTGAATTTGATTCGAAAGTTTTTGTTCTTTTGCGAAGCTAAAACTTAAAAATCTTCATCTATATTTATCTATAAGTCATTTTTTTTATTACAATAATATACCGTCTTCTGGCACCTAACATTCAAATAATGTATAAGTATTTACGCCATTTATAATCTCAAAGCCATAAGGTCGGCATTTGCTACGATAGTAAACAAACAGAAATATTCATGCATCTCATTATAAATCCATTACTGATAAAGAACTAAATATGTTTTAACAAATGAATTGTTTTTACTGCTGAGATACAAGGGATGTATAATAAGTTTGTTCTGTTAAAAAGTCACTAACGAATTTTCTAGATGACATTTTCAGGAAGTCCTGAAGCGAAAACGTATAAAGCAGTATAAATACTATACTTACGGCTGCTTAATTCTTTATTGATGTCGATTGCACGTTTCAATAGCTATTTCAACGAAAGATTGTAAATTATATTTTTTGTTCTCTATTCTATATATTACAATTGGACGATATACGCAGTTTTACAGTTACGAAAATGTAGTTTCGAGAAAAACGTGTTTAATGTTTCACAATCGATACCACTTCAACTTTGCGATACTCCAAGAAATCTGCTATAGCTTGTTTCGTTTCCTGTAGCTAATTTACATGTTTATGGGAATGTTACCAACACCCGAAACTACATATGATTACAAAGTAAAAACTAAAATTTTATTTTTTCAAATCTTTATCCTTGTATGCACCCTTAAGATACTTTTACGTTCGACTTTGGTTTCTATTATTAACTTTTGTAATCATGCGCAAGAACTTTAAATTTAGCAATTGTGTTTTGTTTTTAACAAATAATATTAAATAATATAGAATTCAACGAACTAATAACAATAATGAAAATAAAATTAAAACTTCAATATAATAAGTAATTAAACGTTAATAAAAATCAATTTTATTTTTAAGTTTTCAGCAAAGGTTATCACTAGAGGGCGGATTTATATGCGCTAAAAACGTGTAAACAAAGCTTTACTTAATTAGGCTTTACAAATAGCTGCTAGAATTTTTTCAATCCAATCAATGCAAAATCCTAGCAGGTTTTTGTAAAGCCTCATTGAGTAATGCTTTGTTTACACGTTTTTAGCGCATATAAATCCACCCTCTAGTTATCACTATTGTTAGAAAGTTTATTGTTTTTGTTTTTAATGTAAATTTTATTTTTTACAATTTTTTTGTAGTTTTTATTTATTCTATTCAGCACTATTCTTAAAGTAATATTACGTATACAACTTTTGATACCTATACATTATACGTATAATTAACTAGAAGCTGAGCTTTGCACAGGAATACTGCGTGCAGTCATGTAATGAAAAATTAAGTTATATTTTTATTCTCGTTTGATGTTCATTCGATTTTGAATAAGACTTTTGTTGGTAAATCTTTTCGACCTGTCGAGGCATATTAATAATATTAAGAATGATTTTTTAAAAAGCTTTTTTGTCATTTTTAACAAACAAAACAGCTATAGTACTTCGAATAACACTAAATCTATACTGTAAGAATGAATGATACTGTTTATCTGTTTCTTGCAGTCAACAGTTCAACTCTGTCGATGTATGAAGGACTCTAAGCAGACTGATCAACTTCAACTAACATTACATAAGTTTACCTTTTTAAAGATGTTAGAAATGAACTTAAAAAATAATGTTTCACCATACTATGCCATCATCTGATTTTTTACTTACTAATATGGATATGATTAAATCAATAAAATTTTTATCGTAAAGCGAAGAATGCAAGCTTAGAAATTTGTCATTTAAAAAACACTAACACAACTTTTGACAGCTTAGGACTAATGATATTTGAAAAAGATACAAATGAAAACACGAATATTTACATTGTGAAAATTAATAAGGAGAAAAGAAGAAAAATAGAGAAAAACAATGGAAAACCGGAAATTCAAGTTTTTTTTGAATATTTTTGAACAAGTAAAAATTAGTAAAGAAAATATTAAATAATAAAATTTAAATATGACTTTATTTATTACTTATACTAATTTTTCCTTTTCCAAAAACATTGAATGTATATTTTCCTGTCAAAAGTGGTGAATAAATTTTTAGTTTAGTGTTTTTAACATAACTTATTCGCTTTACGGTTAAAATTCTATTATTTTAATTTTCTGCTTATTTTGTTAAATATTATATTTTTAAAATCTACGTTAACACAAAGAACAAATATAATTTAGAATATACAAGACAATTTTTTAAAAGCATTTCTTGTTATTTATGTTTTCCCTATTTTTCAATTACAATAAAGCCTAGTATGTGTATTTCATAGAGAGACGAAAAGATTTGTCGAAGTTATTTGTGAATGAATTTCAAAAGTTCCTCGAAAAGTTAGTTGTTCAACTTAGAAATGCATGAATGGAAGTTGTTGAGATGAGAATTAAATTCGCTAGCGTTCGACGTCAACCAACATCAATTGATTGTGAGGAACACATTAAGTTTCCGTGAATTTAGTCAATTTTGTGTTAAATCGTAAAAGCTTATTTCATTTATTTGTCTCATTTATTACCATTATTTCTTCTAAATGTTTAAATCCTCTATAATTAGTAAATAAAACTAAAAATTGAGAGCTTTACTTGCGGGATTACCTTATAGTGTAAATACAATTTTATTGAAAATCAAACCGAAAGAGCTCTTAACAAGTGACATTTGATACAGTAAGGTTTCCAATCTTCTTGAACTGTAGAGCACTAGTAGTAGTGCGGCTATATTTTACAAAATACATTTAGAGGAAAGGATACTTTTTTCTGTTAAACAAATTCCAAAAGTTTTCGTCTGTTAATAGAGGACTTACTAATGGCATTACACGAACAATTTAATCAAAAACTTAACGTTTATGGGTTAAACAGTGCCGGATACGTAAGGTTCGGAACTTTAATAGTAATTATTACTGATAACTAGAGTACGGATTTCTAGAAAATTTGCTATACATAAAATATTGATAGCAGAAGTATATTTGTTATATGTATTTAAATGTCTATGAATTTGCTAAAAATAAAACATTTGGTGGTATTTTTTATGCTTATATGCTTGGATTTCGTTTTAAGCTTTTTCAGTGCTTATTTTAGCATATTTTTTTTGATATATTAAAAAAGAATTACATGAAATACATACAAAATACCTATATTTATTTTATTATTAGTAATATTAACTCTTGAAAATATATTAAATGGATTAAAATATTAGAGTTAAGGGGAGAAAAGGGTCATACAAAAAAAAGCATATTTTGGTGATTTTTTTTTGCAGAGTACCTAATTTATTAATATTTTTAAAAATTTTATATATTATTAAGCATTGTATTAAGAATGTTCTGCTAAATTTTTGTTAAAAAATATTGCGAAATAAGCCAGTGGTAGTGGTGAGAACTCAGTCACATAAAGGAAAAGGTTTCATGCGGTAGTCAAGATAACTCATGGTTGCTTCATCTGGAGTCAAAAAACCAAAAATATTTCTTTAGTACATAAGTTTATCTTGGATTTGAACGAAGGAATTAACAAAATATTCATTTTTTACTTTTTGGTAAAGATGTAATCAAAAAACTGCGATTTTTTACTTAAATTAAAATAATAACTTAATTAAAAACTAAGTTGTAATTGAAATTTAAAAAAAATCCTTCGTTCACATCCAAGATAAACTTATGTACTAAAGAAATATTTTTGGTTTTTTGATTTCAGATAAAGCAACCATGAGTTATCCTGACTAACGCATGGAACCTTTTTTTTATGTGATTCAATTCTCACCACTATACTACCACTGGTTTATTTTGCAATATTTTTTAACAAAAATTTGGCAAAATATTCTTAATATAATGCTTAATAATGTAAAAAATTTTAAAAATATTAACAAATAAGGTACTCTGCAAAAAAATCACAAAAATATGCTTCGTTGTTTGTATCTCACAGACCCTTTTCCCCCTTAAAGGAACAAATAAAACAATAATCTATCGAGCTTTCGGGAATGTGGTGTTCCCTTTTTCAAGAAAAATTTTTTTTAATTCCCGAAAGCTCGATAGATTATTGTTTTATTTGTTCCTTTACTCAAATATTTTAATCCATTTAATATATTTATTTTAGATCGGGAGCTAATGACGATTTGTCCTAACCCATTTTAGAAGTCACAAAAATTAATCGAAATCGGCAGACATCTACCCCTATGGATAAGGGTAATAAATAGGTTTGAAATTTACAGTAGGCCAATTACATTAGGCGTTCTGCCGACTTCACTAAATTATTAAATAGAATTTATAAGTGCCATAAAAAAAATGGAAAACAAATGGTCGATCACTACCGTATTAAAAATAATTATTGAAAATTTCTATAATTTTAGACGAACGCCCTACTCACCAGTGTGTGGGTAGAACGTAGTTTTTCCATATTTAAACATGTGTTAAATCAGAGTTTCTCAACCTTTCAGTATTCGTGACCCAATTTCAATCATAATCTTTATCGCGCTCCCTTCTCATATCATATTTTTTTTGTATTTTTGTGTATTTTATTTTTTATTATGTCAGAATGTTTTTTATTTTGATTTTATTTCAGTAAATTGAATAATTTTTTTTTCGATACGTTTTATCATTTTATCCCCCCTAGAGGCGTGCGTACCACAGGTTGAGAAACGCTGTGTTTAATGATAATCGCAATAAATTTTTAATGGAAAAATTTAGTAAAACATTTAGCAATCGCATTTTTTAGGAATAATGTACAGTAAATATTTTATTGTATTACTTTTTATTACTACTTTTTTAACTTGATTACTTTTAGTAACTTTTTATTGTGTTATTTTTCTAATAAATTTATATTTAAGTGTAATGCATATTTTTACGATTTTTTTGCTTAAAAGTCCGTATTCTACTAATAACTATCAATAAATAGACAGAAAAAAGTGACGTTAAAACTACAATTTTCCGAACAAAGCAAAATTATAATTTTAAAACGCCTTTGAGTGGTGGTAATCTAGGCCGTTATTTATCTTTATTTGTGTTTATACAAACGAAATAGTTTTAATGAAAGCAAATAAAATCGCACTAACGAAGTTGTAGCTAACTCCAGAGTTTTCCACGATTTTATTGACGACAATAATAAATGTTCGCTCAAGTTGGAGTTTTTCTAACTGAAATCGTTGAGGTAATATAAGATCAGTTGAAAAAAAGCTTTCTAAAATACAATAATAAAAATGTACTAGGAAAATGAATTTTTCTTAAATCTCTGATATTCTGTAAGTTTCAATATTTTTAATAAGTTTGCAAATCTGGTAAATATTATTGATTATTTTTGTTTTCGGAATGATACTTTCCCTCTCTGTTATTAATGTTTTTCTAAATTATGAAATTTAATAATAAATAATAACTCAGTGATGTACTGTATGTTGCCTTTCCATCACCTTTGGAAATTGTTTAGTTTGTTTTAATGCAGAAATTTTCCGTATTCAGTATGGAAATTACGTTCTTAACCTTACTTCAAAGAATATTATTAAAAAATTGGACATTAAGTTTAAATTTAATTTTTTTTATTAAAAATACTTTTATAATTTATTTTTAACATAGAACTTTTCTTCTTTTTCATTTTTCTCTATACATACTATAATGATATAATCTCAAACAATTTGAACTTATTTATTTCTACCGCGGAAAGGGGGACTCGCTGGGGAAATTTGGTGTTCAAGTGAAGGGTAATCTTAGGTAATAGAAAATCCTAGGAAATCTTACGAATATTACAGATGAGTCTTTCTTGCTTTCTCTACATTATCGAAAGAAAATCTTGAGGCAATTCAGCGAAATCTCCCAAGAATCTCGATTTATACTGAAGTTTAAGGGCACTTTAACAATAAATTGCTAATTTGACGTTTTACTTTTTTTTTGAAAATTATATAGCATTAAATAAAATTCTAGAAATTGACTTGATACTGACCAATTGAAATTAATTAATTATTATTAAGTTATAAAAGCATTCAATCGAAGAGAACAGTAAGTTCTATTAGTAATGAATTAAGATTAATTCTTTCATTTATTTCTAAATATACAGGGTGTATAACGTACTGCATTGGAAATCAATATTAAACGGATAATTCTTTAGCTATGAAATAACAATATTGTATCAACGTTTTGTGTTATGTTGTAATAATATTGCAAAATGTTCACATCTCTATTACCATACAACAATTACAAATACAAATGGTTGTTGAGCCTATACAACAATTATTGAACTGCATGTCAATATTGTACCAGTAATTCCGTTATGATACCAATATTACATCAATATTTTGTGCTATATGGGTAAAATACATCTTGTAAATATATTATGAAATTTCAACTTTACTAAAACAACTATGGTCGTTACACTCACTCAGCAGGCACGACTATTATTTAATTGTGGTTTCTTAGGTTTCCCACTACGCCGCACTGCTGGACTATTCTACTATTCATTTAATAAATATGAATCTGTCATTTGTTTGTTTTAAATCGTTTATGTGCACTACATACAGGAAATACGCAGCACTCAACATAATAAATAAATTGTATTAGGGGACGCATATGTGTTTTCTTTATTTGTGAGCGGAAATAAAATATTTAAAATGATTAAATTAGTAAATCTTATTTGATATATCTACGTATTTATTATTTGTAGTCCAAATTTATACATTGAACATCTACAGAAATCCAAATCAAAAGTGATTTTAATATTATGATAAATATTTTCATATTATTTGATATTCTTCGATTTTGTGAAATTTGTTCATTAAGATTCATTGTTTTCAGTTAAAAAAAGGTACATAAATACGAATTTCAAAAATTTTTAATTTTTTTTCATATGTTGATGAAGCGATGCGACGGTTCCGAACGACTAAGGATTTTGGCATTTAAACACTCCGGCTGCCTACACCGGATTGAGAACTTATGAACGATTAATTGCAATGTTGTGCATTCTTTCTTTATAAGCATTAGTGTTGTACAACATTTGCGGTCTTTTAGGAATTTTATTATTTCACTCTTCGAGGGGAAAATTCGATCACACCCTGCTAGCATCTAATCGATTTAAATTTTTACAGTATTATAAATTTTCGTTGCAATTTGATCCCGTTTCTTTGCAAATCGGCCAAACTAATGCCAGATTACTATAATCAATTCGTTTGATCATATAAATTTGGCGAAGACGTCGAGTTTTCAGCATATACCGCCGACCACCACTGTGCCAGTTTTAGCTTGATTTGGAAATAATTGCATATTGCACTAAATATAAATTGAAAGTTTTTATAACTTCTGAAATAAATCGTTTGGTAAGTGTAACTTTTTGAATTTATTTGTAAATTTGTCTTATACATAAAACAACACAAATTTAGTTTTCATAAAATCACAAACTGAACAAAAAATATTTGAAAGTCAGAATTTAAGGTTCCATTAGTATTTGCTAATATAAAAGTTGTTTGTTGGTCCATTTGGTAAAGCCAGTTAAGCAAGTTGAAGTGCAAATCACTAAGAAAAACTTTTAAACAGTCGTTGCATGAAGCGAACTCGTTGCGAACTTGGACCATAAAGAACGGCTGATCGATAAAATTAATTTTTGTTATTAACGATTATAATATATTGCTTGGGAGCAGGTTAGGTTTTTCTTTAATTAATTTTGAGCTTTTGAAATACTACGGATTTAATTTATTTTGAGAGAGTAATATTTTTAATTTTTAGCATCGACGTGCTCGAAGGAAAAATTCATTGTTTCCGCGTACACCGTCCTAAGCTTAATAGAATTTGTTAATCTCGCAAGATTTTTTCCGAAACACTACGTAAACTTAACCTTAGACATAAATTATATCAGTATTTATGTACTTACTAAACTGAATAAATTGTCTTATAAATGTTTAATTTGAACACTTGTGCAAAGTTATAAAGTTTGCTTTTTATGGAGAGAAATAAGTCCATGCAGGCATGTTTCATGAAAGTTATGGTAGTTTAATAATCGAATCGCGTTTTCTTGTTAGCGTTAATTTTACAGTACACTTGCGGTTAATAATTACAGAAAATGACCACCCACATTGATATTTAACTTACTACTGCTTCACCCTACCTTACGTAAATTGCATTTGTTTAATGACCTAAACTTTTGCTATATTTATAATTGCTGTTTTGATATGTCGTTTTATATTTTAAAAAATATACCAACTTCATTTTCTTCATTTTTCCTGCACGTTCTTTAAAATATCCTGACTCATTGGTTATTCCAAAAATTGCATATTATATCAAATTTATGAATTATTACTTATTAGAGAATTACGAATTACCTCTCACAAGAAACTCTTCTTAACAAATGATAACAAAATGAAAAACAAATTCGGTTGATTCTACTACTTTTCGTGTTCAATTTTAATTTAATATTTGTGACATTGCGAATTCATTATTGTGTAACTACTCGAAAAGTGAATTTTGATTCTCTGTGTAATCCGCTACTGTGTTCTTTTTAAATTAATTTTGGAAACGAAATAAGTAATCGCATTTCAATTTTTAAGACAACAGTTTTTCTATAATAAGAACGTTGCATTACTTTTTAACATTTCAATGTTTGTATTGAAAACTTATTTGGGATAGCTTGTAATCATTATAAAAATTATTAAGGAAATTGCATTTCCATGAATTTTGAACTTGCATTTTATGATTTTATATGAAAATTTATTTGGTCACGAACAAATTACTTTTAAACTTGAAATTGTTAAATAATTTTAGCTAACCTAGTTTTTTTTTACATTTGTATGAAAATTTTTAAAATTAGTTTATCAATTATTGTGATTAAAAGTTTTATTTAAATTCGACGAATACAAAAAGAGCTATATTGGTAACGATAAAAAATATTGTGATTATTTTGTTTGTACGTTAGGGCGGGATACTTTTAAGGGCGTTCATAAATAGTGTAATAATTAAATAGAAAAACTATTACACTACCCTTATTACATGTTTGTTTACCAGCTATACTTTTATATTATAAATTATACAAATAGCTTTTATTATAGATGCAATGATTCACGAATGCGAAATAAAAGTATAGGTACTATAAATAAATATAATATGCCAATTGGTCACCAAATAGTGAACGAATGCACTGTTTAGATTAATACAATTATACATATAAGTATGTAAAAAGCTATCAATGTTTAAATGCTCGTTCGGTTGAAAATGTTTATTTTAGCTTATAGGTGCGGTTTTATTGCATGTGGGTTAATTTTACAAAAATATGAAAAAATGCAAGGAATTCTTGAATCTTAATTTATTTTTAAGTTAGAAAAATTTCACTTGTAAAAATAAAAAATACTCGGGTATTTTTAATGACATTGAAATATGTGCTCAATATGATGATTTTATTACGTTCTTTGAGGGCGAGGGATAATTTAAATTCGATTACAGCAATGCAAGTTTCGGCACCACCGTTACAAACCATTTCCAGACTTGTTCGCTCGGCAATAAAAAAAATATTTTTTAAATAGTATTATATCGTTCGGCCGATTTTATTTATAAATATATCACAGCGACGAGTTCGATCGTCTACGAAACACATGTAGGCAGGTATCCACAATTTATTTCTATTACTTACCCGAAACTACGTACTCTGTTTATTTTAATGTAAACAAAAGTTAATAATACACCAACCACTTTCCATTATGTTATTTTTTTACTATTGTTTCGTGAAACTTTTGTTGGCTTTACACACATATATAAGAATACAAATTATGTGTGCATTTGTTTTTACATCTTTAATTACTTTTTTAACGAACATATCTGTTGTTATCTTTTCTTATATTGGAGAATAAACGCAACTTTCTTACCTATTTGTGTAATAAAACTTGCATTCAAATCATTTCGACGAGAACATAAAACTTTTAGAATCTTCATCTTTAATTACAACTTCAAGTTTCTAACATAGTTTTCTTATAGTGCACACACATTGTATATGTATTAAACACGTTTATATGATGTTACTTATACAAAAATATCGCAAGAAATAAACAGGAAGAAAAAATGAATAATGCGAATGGATGTTTATATTTTAAACGCACACATAAGTATTGTATTTTCTTAAAATTTAATCATGTATTAATAAATCAGAGATATTTTTATTTTGTTACTACTATATTCTGCTGGTTTAGAAAACTGGAGGCGGGCTGACATATTTTATTAAAATGAGAATGCTATGAATATTTCTCTTTGTTTTGCTTTCATTTATTGTTTCTTTAATTTTTACATTTTTAAAGTTGAAACAGTCGAGTAATAATATTTCAAACTTTTTTACATATACAATAAAAACTTGGTCGTAGTGAATTGAGTGCAGAGAGCTTTTATTTATTTAAAACCCCCACCCACACGGCAATTTTAACCCCCAGAGCGGGTGCGCTTTTATAAATATTACAATAATTAAATATACAGTGGAAGTTGTTAAAATTGCATGGGGTTGCTTCCATTATTCTAGGGGTACGGAAGGGTATCCGAAGGGTGTTTCTGCATTTATTTAGAACTTCTTGGTGGATTTTTGAAACGAACGAATGTGGGCAGATTAATTATTTACTCCAAGTAAAAATAAAAAGTAGGCTATTTGCGATTGTGCGTCGAAGGAGTAAGTGTATAAAATTTTGCTCTCATCGTCCTTCGAGTGAATCGTCGAGACTTTTGTAATTGACTTTGGGGTGACTTTGGTTTGGTGATCGACTCGACCGACTGTTGCTTGCTTTACCCTCGCACGAAGGCGTGCGTTTACTTAATTTTTATAAAAGGCTTTTTATTTTTTTGTAATAAGTAATAACACATAATATACACACACTCACATTCGGTACTTTAAATTTAAATTGAGTAGTAGACCTAAAAACTGTGGCATAGGTGCATATTAAGCGTAATTTTAAATGTTAAAATTGAACTTTTTACTTAAACATTAGTTACGTTGTTGACTCGATGGAAATTTAATGGCTTATCGTTTCCTTAAAAATTTATTAGTTATTTTATTTGTTTATTTAGCTCTCAAAGAAGTAAGTATTTGAATGTAAAGTTAATATCGTTTACGAAATTGATTGTAATTTTAAAACTTAGTTTAGGCTGTAAATAATAATTTATTTAGTTATAAATTATACCTTGAAAACTTAAAAGCGTAGTAAGTAAAATGAATTATTGTTTTTGGAAGTTGGTGCTTCTTTCGATAGAAAATCGGCCGTTAAATAATTGATTAGCAAGAGGTTTAAAGTTTACATAAGTAATGGAATGGCGAAGTATTGATCAAGCTCTAATAACACTAATCCCGTATCAAGCTACATTCTTCATTTTTTATTTATGTAGTAACAAAATAACAATTTTTTTTCATTATTTAACTTTTATTTCATAAAAATAGTGTTTACGTTCTTCTTTATATTTTGTAAATATGTATGTTTTCCCCTACTTACTATATATTTAATAAGAATAACACGGGAGCAATGTACTTAAAAATTACTTTATATTTTTAGTTTAGTCTGGAATTTATTTATAATTAAAATATTTATGGCACATCTCCCGGCTCCAAATATAATATGTTCTTGTCGTATTATTCTTTGTTGTGCATAAATAAAAAGTGCAATTTTTATTATAAACCTACTTATGATAAATATACGGTCGACTTCGCCTCGGATTGTTTGGTTAGCCAGCAAGTGCGTGCAAATGAAGTTAGGAGTCTCGTGTGTTTTGGCTTTCGTTTTGTCGATTGCTTTCGAAATTAAAAATTGCACAAGGAAAGCAATTAAATTAAAATTTTTATGCAAGTATAAATATTGTAAATTACGATCGAAGTCGGTTGTTTACAGAACTGTTAAAATACAATATAGTCAGAACAGCATTTCTCAGTCAGTTTTCAAACAATTCAATTATTTACCAAACGGATTGGCATAGAAGAGCGAGTTCTATTCAAATTGCACCGTGAATATTACATAAATGAACTCAAATAATTCATAAGTTTGTAGTCTTCGCGTTTAGGGTTATTTACAATGCACAAGGAAATATTTATGATCTCTCAGAGCGGATTGCCCCTGTTGTCTTATTGCTGAGTTTGATTCCTTTCTTAATTATTAATAGAATGGACTCTAGGCAATTTGTTAATGCACTATTCTAACTCATGTATTTTTAATTTTATCTCTCAATAATTTATAATATTAAAATCTATTAAACAATACGGTTCGATACTTTCGCAATTCATAGACACATTGGGTTTTTATAAACTCAAATCTGCTCGAGCGCTCCACACTCTTGAAATTTTTATTACTTGAATATTAACGGTTAATAAATTTGCACATTTTCATGTAAGATTGTTTTGCATGCATTGGGGGATTTCGAAATACCTACTAGTTTTATTTAACATTTTTCCTAACACCCTACCATAAGAAGAGTATTTTTATCAGTCAAAATATGACTTGGGAAGATTTTGTTATCTTTTTATTATCAAATTATTCAGAATTTTAAATGAATACTTCTGTCTTGAACTGTCACATTATAGAACTGATCAAACTTCGAAATGAAGTAGGTAAAAATAGCAAGTGATAAAAGCTTATCATTATAATCGTTTTTACGTTTTCTTCTAAAATTTGCCATGTGGTGGGCAATTTTTAGATTGTTTCTTATGTTTTATAACTATATCGTATTTTATCATAAAACGAAGATATATATATTTTTTAAATTTGTATCAATTTAGTGCCTCTATATAAAACCAATAATAATTCCCGAATAAAACCACAAACTGTATTACCCGGATGGGGTACCCGGTACCCCGACGTATATTTTTCGGAAATTTAATATTTAATGCACCTTTTTTGTGATTTAAGTAAGTATTTATAATTATATATTTATAACTTTTTTAAGTATTATATAAAATCATAAATTAGGGTAAAGGGAGTATAGATGGACCACCTTTCAAAAAACAGTCAATAATTTCTATATTGATTAAAAGCATGTTCCTTTTGGTAAACTTGAATAAACTAAATAAAAATAATGCCATAAAACTATAAAAATTAAAAATATGAACAGTTAAATTGGCCCATCTCTCCTACCCAGCATAGGAGACCATGTGGGGTAGAATTTTTTCGAATTTTTTTGTTACGTTAGTACCGCAGATTTGTAAACTTTCATGCAACCATCGGAAACACAATATAATACACTTTATTCAGTAATCTTTTTTTTATAAGGCGGTAATCTTCGTTACAGCCTCATTTACATCCTAAGGACTAAGTATTACTGCATTAATAGTGTTATCTAAATTTTCAAAAGTCCAAGTGCCTCAACAAAGAAAATATATAATTTAATATAATAAATAAGAAATAATTTTTCAGATCACTTAAAACAATTATTTATGATATTTCAAAAATCTACAAAATCTACTTGCATATATCACCTGCAACTGATGCCACTACATGTATATCGTCATGTTCAAAATTGGTTAATTAGGTTGATAAAATTAATTGTTTAATTTTTGTAAATAAATTTTGTGTTGTAAATAATTTTAATCGTCCTGTATATTTTAAATCGTTAAAATGTTAAGTTGGTATTATTTATTGTTAAGATTGTAAATTGAAAAATGTGTAGATATGCTTTTTGATGGCCGACCGCCAAGCGAACGGACGTACAATTAAAATGATATAACTAATAATTATAAATTAATTTCGGTGTGCTAAGACTTTTACATAGTTATATGAACAATAATAAGGGTATGTTTGTCCGTTCCAATTTAATTTAAGTTTTCCAGTTTAATAATAAAGTTTTGTGTTTAAGTTTTAAAGAGTGTTTATTTATTTAATTGAAGAGTCTCATGTTAAATAAGAAATAGGTGATCCGAAGAAGAATTAAGTTTTTTATTTAAAATTATATTTAATTTAACAATTTTTATAAATTGAGACAAACGGGTCATCACAATATACAGCCGAACAAAGCACTAATTACCGCAACAGTTTACGAGATATTACGAGTGGTCCGTCTCTCCATCTGGTCCAACTATACTCCCTTTACCCTATGCAATAATTCAAAACGTAACAATAAGTGTGCCTGGTTGCTCCAATCCTGTTTCTGAAAGAATTTGTAAAAGTACGGTGCAAAAAAAGAAAACTAGTATGCTTTGGGATTTCCGTGGATATGTAAACTTGAAAAAATTGACCGATGACGAAATTGAAGCTCTTTTTGAGTCTGAAGAAGAAGTATCAGTAATATTGGATGATGAAGAAGATAACAATTGAGTACCACTTGCAAATGCAGGTGTATGAAGAACATTTTCCTAATTTGAAGACCAGAATTGATAGTAGCCGTACATTTCTCAAAGCCCGTAGTCGTAATTTGTGTACTTCAAATGTTACAGCAAGAAGTAAAATATTATGAAACACTACCATTTGAAAATATAATTTGAGAGTTTTCTTGATCGTAAAATCGCTTCTTCTATCACTGCAACACAGCAGCTGCCTAACTAATTGCCGAGAGATGAAAGCGTTAGACATGCGCACAAAGGTGTATGTTATATGTGTACAACTGAAGAAAATGTTAAAAGAAAAACCGGAAATGTTGTACACTTTACAAGAAACGAATATGTGATCAGAAAATTACTGAAACTTCTTACTACTTGTTTAGATTGCCAGTAGGGAGAATTTTTTATTATTTTATAAATATTTTTATTACATTTTGCAAAAATTGTGTAGTTAATAAAATATAAGAAGAACTTTGCGATATTTTAAATAAATTAGTTGCTTTGATTACAATAATACGTTTTGAAGTCAACATTATGCCATGCCATTTCGAATTGAGGGAACCGCGTACCCCATTCGGGTAATATACGTATACATTTTTATAATCGCAAAGAATTCGCATTTGTAAAATTCTAAAAATTAGTAAAATGGCTTTATTTTATTTATAACTATTTTTTATACGATGTCATGGGCGTCCATAGGATCTTTTCCAGGGAGGGGCAAAATGAAAAGAAATGTATTATAAAAAAAATTCAACACTAAAAATTTTTAATGTTCTTTATTTGCCCAAAAGACAAATTTCAAATTCCGTGATTCCTTCGCGAACTCTGTAATAACTATCTCCACGAAATTTAAATGTATAAAAATTAAATTTAAAGATTTTAGGCCCGGGCCAGGGGGGCAGCTACCCCTTTGCCCCCCTTCCTCCGTAATGGACGCCCATGTAAGATGTCACGAAGTTTCAATGTGCTGTGATAAATACAAACAGAGATATTTACTGGCCAAGTCAAAAAAGTACTCGATACTCCTATTCGGGAACATAAGGGTTAATTATTTTTTTTTAGTTTTTGAAGAATGATAAATTAGATAGACACCAATACTTATTTGCCAATCAAATTTTTAATTGTTATGATATATTTTATTTCTTTTTTTAAATGAAACAGTTCTGTGCAACTTAACGAAGTTTTACTGCACCAAGTTTACAAGCTCATGCTGTTAAAATTGGTTGGATGAAAGTTTATTTTTTTCGTAGATACCTAATCTTAAAACTCTCAAAGACTATATTATATGGATGGTATGGTATGTTTAAACAATATCGATATTATATTATTCATGGTTTAAGATTTACTATAGCGTAAAAAAATAAGAACTAAAATTAAACATTAAGTACTCTTTATTAAATACCTATCGTAGTACCGCACCGTTCGGAAAACTGCACTTTTAACATTAATTTGCAATACAAAGTGAGAAACTTTGTGAGTCATCGGCAGATTTCAAAGTGATGTACTGGTGTTGACAGGGGTCCCGAATTAAACTTAAAATCGCTCCTAGTTTTTTTTTCAACTAGAATCTCGTTAATCTTGCTATAGTGATGTACCAACTAATTTGTTGTTTATTGAATTTTATAATAATTTGAATTATAATGCATCTTGATTTTTGATAGTAACCTCATTGCGAGGCTACTGTAAGAATTACGAATAAACTAATTATTTTATATCCGAAGTGGCTTGTAATATGGCTTGTTAAATATACATGTAATCCTGCTTTTATTGTTAAGGATATAACAGTCATAACCCAGAGGGACATGTTCTCCGCACTACAAGGATGGTCATAAGAAAGTTGCTGAAGACGTAGGATAAGGACAGTCTCTTTCTGGCTAAGAATGTTCATTGAATCAATAAAACTTCAACCAAGGAACGCAAGTTTCTTATATTTATGAAATTTTTTAATATTAATGAAAATATTCATTGTATGCATGAATCCATTGCATTTATGAATTTGTTTATTATGAAAGTTTTCTAAAGAAGTACATTGCTCGAAGAAATTTATTTAATGTTAAGGTGCTTGGCTGCCCTCTTTTTTCGAGAAATAGTTGGATGATATGGCCATCGTTGACAGTAGTTTACTATACTGAAAGTGATTTAACTGACAGAATAATAGTCGGTCAAAAACACAAAATTAAATTAAGAATAAAAATCAGTTTGTTGATCATTTAATCAACCAGGGGTGCGTTATAACCTAAAAAAGTATATGTCAAAGTAAAATCCGGCAGGTTGACAAAACGGTGACGGTTAAATTATCAATTTGATTTCTATTTATTATTTGTTCTGAAATGTTGTTTCATTATTCTAGTATTTCATTTCAAAACAGATCAATAGAAGATAAAATTGGCCAAGTTACAGTAATGCCGAAATTTGTCGAGCACTACATAATATGTATATCGGCAATATCTACATGTACAATTGGACGAAGTTGTGCAGAAACCTACCAACCCAATAAAATATTTATTTAGAAAATAAATAAATAAGATTTAATTTTAAAAATCCTATTGGGTAGAATATTGCAAATGACAATTATTGTAAAAGTGGTTATTTCCAAGTACAAAAGTACTCAAATTTTGTGGGTTTGTAGTTTTATTCATAATAATGACTATCCACATAAAATGAATAATAGTTGTATTTTTGTAGATTTTTAGCAAGTCAAAGCATAGTTCATAATAAGGCCATTTTCATAATTAACTAATTTTTAGAAAACTGTGGGTTGGTAGGTTTCTACATAACTACGTCCAATTATAGTTTCTGCGATATCATCTTTTATTTTTCTGCATCATCACTATACAGGATGTTAAATTGGTTCACGCACGCATCGGTATTGAGTAACTCTTATATGTATTTTTTTTATATTATATTATCTCTTTTAATATTTATGTATTATATAGTAATTTATCTAAACGAATTTCAAATAATTCCATTAACTTGTACTATGTGATTTGAACTATATAATATGGTATGCACCTAGTATATAATTCAAATATTCAAGAGTATGATTAAAGCAGTAAAATGTATAAATAAAGTGAATAAAATTATACTTATTGTATTGGGGTGCTCTGCAAATTTGCTGACGCTGATGATCTTACATATATACACAGTTGCTGTATTTAGAACGATAGATAATATAGTAGTAGTACTTTAATCCAGTACTAGACCACCACTTGCAGCAATATAAAACTGGAATAATCGAGTCTTAACTGGCTACACTTATTATTTACCACCCACAATAACGGAACAGTAAAATACCTTAATTTTATTGTTTGTTTAGCTAATGCGATTTCCAAATAACTTTCATTGATTTTTTAAGTTGTTGTTTTATAATAATAAAATTGGATATTATAGATTATTGAAAAATTATTGCTTTTTTAAATTATAACTACTTAAAGGTATTTCTATTTTAAAATTTATTGCTATATAATAAAATTTATATGAAACACATTACTTTCCAATAAAATATTTGAGCAGTAAAGAATCCAAATATAACACGCTGGACGTGCTCATATGCGCATATCGTACTGAATTAAACCATTATAATATTTAATCTTTATACGTAACCGATCGCTGTTTTGTTATTTTCATATATACTTAGCTGTTTTATGACTTTCAGCTATAATAAATCTATAATAAGTATTCCAGTCTTTTGCACACGTGTTTTGCTTCTACGTGAATTCAACTTTACCTAAGCATATTTATTTACTTGGTGCAGAAACTCTCGATGCTTAAAGTGGTTTACCTTACAAGTTTAATTGTTTTGGCTTTCAACTTTTCGACAAAAACAAATAAAGCTTTTCTGTCTCTATAGCTTTTGCTATTTTGTTGTGCTCAACTACTTCTCAATGCAGTGGCAGTTCATAGTTTGATAAAATAAGGGGGCTACGGATATAGTAATCCAATAAGTAATTTTATGGGTATTAAACAAATATTGTTCTCAGTTATGCCAAGTTCTGATTTGAAAGGCGACCCACCACCTACTAGCCACCCCTGCACTGGTTACTTGAAATAAATTCGTCAGATTCTGAATTTGTAGTAATTATACTTTTTTGTTAATAAAAAAGATTTTTGAATGAATAAAAATGAAATAACGATGGGGTAGATTTAGTTTTTTTTTTTAATTTCGGTTTATCACTCTTTATAACATATTACGTTTTCTGAGATTGTTTAAATGTTGATGACTTACAATGTATATTGATTTAAGGTAGCAGTGTTGAATAATACTATAACAGGTATAACGTAATAAATAATGCATCTGTTTCTATATAGTTGCATTAGGTTTAAAAGCAAATAAGTAAATAATTAATTACAGTTAGAAATAGTACATAGTACATAGAGTGGAGAAGTCTGGAAATGAGCATGCACTGCCGTAATAAATGTATATTACCATATAAGTTTAAATTTTCTAGTTTCTATAATTATATTTGGATGCAGTATTACAACAATTAGGATTTCTAATAATTTAAAACTAAAATGGGAGTTAGCTAAGTTTGCCAACCTGACTGAGGAAAGCCGAGAAATTACATGAAGCCAAGTGCAAGGTAAATGTATATTTTATCGAGCAAAGCAATCTAGCAAATTCAATTAGTAGAAGATTAGTTGTAGCGAGCACTAGAATTTCAGATTAGGTCTATACATTGGCTTTTCTGCACTAATTTCATATTCTCGATGGAAAATTATATTCTGTTATTCTATATTTTATATGTGGTAAGAGTAATCTGTTTGACCTCTCGTTGGCAGTGCCCAGCTTTTCGCTTCGCGATAGCTACGCTATATTTTTATTCTAGCTCATGTAAGCACCTTTTTTTATTTTATTATACCAACTTATACGTTCAAAATTGTTTAACTTGATGTACATAATTACGTTAAATTTAAAAATCTTGAAAAATTTTATTATTGCAAGCTCAAACATGTACTCTTTTTAAATTAAGTGAACGTAATTTTAAAAACAATAATAAAATTAGTAACTAACTGACCAAAGCGTTGTTTTAACAAAAGCAAACGGGACCTTCGTTCTCGTTAAACTAATTTAGCAATTTGCCCCATACCGTCCACTTTGAATAAAAATTTTAAAGTTGGGTGCCTTGGCGTATTTATCTTTCGTACCTGACTCAATAAAACAGCGTTTCCAATAATCAAGCGTAACCTCAATTTTAAATTTATTATATGAGGTAATAATAAAATACACGTTAATAAATTAGTTCCATTAAGTTTCAGCTAAATAGGCGGTTGACAAAAAAATAACGTTTATGGGCTTTGGAGATGATTTTCATCGCATAATTTTAATTAGAAAATATTTTTGCAGTAATTTATATGTAAAATAATCGATTAGTTATTAAAATGCGAGGGCACGTTTTTGCGTTTAATGTTAATTTTTAGTTAATTTTAGATGTAACAATGACAATGGTTAATTTATTGTCATGTGATTATTTATATAAAATAAATTCATTTTAAATATCTCCGTATCATTTTTTTTTTTAATTTAAATTCAAATTATTAAATTAATAAATGCTGACGCACTACATTATTTGCATCAGTTTTAGAAATTATCAATAATTAGTATGCTCTGAAGGGAAAATAGTGAATTTTAATTTAATTTGAAACAAAGTTTAAAAGCTATTAAATAGTCGACTCATTTTAAGTAAATAAAAAGAGGAATAGTATTTTTTTAGTATACACTGTAAAAAAATGAGTGTAATTTTACCTGCGAAAATTACCCAATTCATCAGAGTAAATTTACCTTAAAAATGATGTAATTTCTTGTTTTACCTCAAAAAATATGTAGAACAATCCCGAAATAGGTGTATTTTTCCTACAGTGTAGATTGATAAATAAAAGAAATGATAATGCATAACTAATAATTAATTATATATTATAATTTATACTTGATATTTGATTATAACTGCCGACAAGTTTTTAGTACTATAATGATTTAATTATGTATTGAATATTTTGCAAGTATTGTAATTAATATTGCACAATTATTTATTACACGAATGACATCACTGATTGAAAAATGGTAACTATGGATTATTATAAATTATCAATTAATTTATTTCAAATTCAAATGTTTTCTAAATAAAATATATCTACTATAGAATTAATGATATGATTATGATGATATCTGATGAATAACGGAAGAGAAAATTAATTTAGTGTTTAAACTATTTTTGTTAATTGAAATTTAAGTATTAGAAATGAATTTGACAAAATAAGAATTTCAAGTAGATTGTGAGGTATTTAGTATTATGTATTATTTTTGTAATATTTTAACCTATTATTTAAAAAACACTAAAAAGACATTAATTTATGAATTTTAACTGCTTTGAACGTTGGTCATTTATGAAAGAAAAGAAAAATAAATTTTAAAAATCGTATTAGAAAATATAATACTGTGCGGATTTACGGAAGAAAAGAACATTGTTATTTCGAGATATATTACTATGAGTAATTATTGAGATACTGATAAATTTGCAATTAATTATATTTTAACATTCAAATAATTTATAATCTATTTGAAATTTATTGTAAATGATTTTCTATTTTCTATCACATATTCCACTATATTATATGATTTAGTAACACTTTCCAGTTTCCACTTATGCTTCAAAACTAAACTAAATGTAACACTCATGATAAATTGCATACGTAAATTAGGGGAGTCACCGACCAATAGCCCCTATTTTTTTTACCTAATGCATGATTATTGTATCAATGGCATACAAGTTAGGTGTCAGTAGTATTAATGAAACATGAAGAAATGCTTTATTTGGCCTTGTCTAATAGGTTCCTTTTAAATGGTCAACGCACCCTGTATTCTACAAAGGTATCTAATTTATTATTATAAATATATTTTACAACTAAAGCTCTTATTAAAAATACTAAAGAAAGTTTTAAAAAAGTGTCAAAAAGGAAAAATAATTACCCGTGCTTTCGGGAGTAAATTAGACACTTTAACCCTCTCTTTGATGGCTGACGCCTCGTGCAAGTAGCTTTCACACACTGGACAAACAGAGTCATTTTTCCGGTTGTATTTTCACTAAATGATTTTCGTATTCTGAATTCTAAAATTAGTTAAGATACAGAAATGTCAACGAGAATCCAGAATAGGTATAACCCGTAGTATAAAATAATATGGAGAGTTGCATCAGAATAATATTTACCTACCTCTTTAAATTAATAAACTCCTAGTTATGTTACTCAACAAATCATCTAATTTGAATTGAATAAGCACGTACAAGAAATCTCCTTGTTTTTTTCCTCTATATATTATTTAAATCGGTGTGATTTTAAAATTTAATTTAAATTAAACTTAAAACTTTTAATGCGTTTAATATAAAAACAAATCTTTATAAAATTTATGATATTAGATTTTTCAGCTATTAAATTAAAATTGTGATTTACTACTTCTTTTAATTATTTTAGTTTTGAAACTTTTTTAATTTAAATTAGAAGGGGAAATACATAGTTGAATATTTCTTCTATGTATTAGTTATATTGCACGTATTATTTCTTTGTCCAAGGTTCATCATCTCAATTTTTAAATTGCCACATCAAGTTTTTCAGCAAAATTATATAAAATTAGTGTAGGTATACTTATGTGTAATGCATGATTTTTGAAACGACAATAAATACAAAATTCTGTTTTTGCTTTGATTTGTGTTGGTTGGTACCATTTCCATGTGCTATTTCATAAATAAACTTACGTTTCTCTAAAACACGGAATAAACCACTGCATCAAAAGTTGCTTAACTAAAACATGCTTAAGTTAACCAAGGTGTCGAGCACAAGTGTTGAGGTACATGAGCTGATAGGCTGATACACCTGTTTCTGTTAAGTGGATATTATACAGTTGCAGTTTATTCGGTCTACATAATTTTGCAACGCAATAAAATGCTGTAAACACCGGATGTAGTTTGTAAAATTCTGATCCAAGATTGGTCTTCGTAACTTGGCTAGTTGAACTCACTGAACACGAACAACCACGTTCTGAAATTTTGTAATGGATTCCCGATACCTAGTTTACAAATATGCCATTCTTATACCCAACGAAATATTTTTGTAACCGAAAGACCGATTACACTCCTAATACTAATGAGGTAATGAGAGTATGGAAATGTAAAAAATATGCACGATATTATCAAAATAAAAATATAAGCAATTCGGTTAAGAATGAGATATACTATTTTTTACATCCTAACAGGTAGTGTAATATATCTATGCCACGTAACATCTACAAACTACATAATATATTATTTTTATAATTCTAATTTGGACCAGCTTTATTTTGGTGTTTGTTGTTAATTTATGCAATACATTACGGTGGGGTAGCCCATTTTGAACAATTTTTCAAGAAAATAGGTGATAAACCATGGGCCACCAATTTTAAAAATTTCATACAGTGCAAAGTTAGGTAGATATGAACTTTGGGTAGCATATTTCCAATCCAAAATGCAAAATAATAGATTACCTGTAGTAGATGTAGAATAGCCGTATGGAATCCTATATTAAATTACAAAACTTAACATTTTTGTTTTGTTATTGTAGAAATTAATTACCCTCGAGTGAATAATTTGCTATTTAATTTTATTTTAAAAAATGGGCATAAGTCTTACAGCTGGTTCGGAGCAATACCTTTTAGACGCAATGGCAATTAAATAATGGTTAATTCGATATCAATTTTTAGATTCAAGTCGTTTTTATTGCCGAAACGTTCGTGCCTGTAAACTAAACAATGCGTTTTTCTGAAGGGGTCACCATCTTTACAAAAACTCCTTCAACTAATTCCAATTATTTCAGTTTAATTCCAAAAAATTATAGTAATTCTGCAATTAATTCCAAGTGTATTATACAGTTTTTCACATTTGGTAATTCTAATAATTCCATATTAATTGTGAGTGGTAATTCACTAGCAAAAATGTCTACCTCCACATTTGATTAATACTTTGGACTTGAACAAGGTTTTGCTACACTTTTTATTAAATTATCATTTTTTCAGCTTCTCTACTTTCGATTTCTATTTCAATAATTTATTTTTATTGCAATAGTGCAAACGTATTTCAGGCATCAGTAAGCATTCTTTTGCTTCCCTACTTTTTGCATTTCAATTCCAATAATTCCATTTTACTTCTAATCATTCTGACTAAATTTCAACTACTTGTACAACTAATTCCAAAACTGTCACCCCTCTTTTTATAACTTCATCAATACCGACAATTGTATAATATACCTCGTATGTATTATTTTTACCAATTTAATATTTTTGTCAATTATTGATTGTCTTGACTGATGTGGACCATACAAACACTTTCAGAGGATGTAGTTTTCTGTTTAAAAGAATACGCAAATACTATTCTTTATAATAAATAGATGATTTGAGTTTTATACTTGTAAAGAATTCAGAATACTTACAATGTTATAAAGTTATAATACAAAAATATTTACAGGTTAAGAATTAAATTAATTTATCAAGTCAACGCGGATGTCTCTGATGGTCAATTCTAATTTTCTCCAAGCACTACACACCAAACTAACCCTCGGAGTGGTATATCAATGTGGATTCATCCCTTTCTGTTCGTTATAATTGAATTATTTGCATATACAATAATTTAAGTTGATTGACAAATTTTACTTTTCTTTCAACAATGCTTTTAGGATTTTATAAAATTCATACTACATAGGTACATAATTTATGTTATAACTAGTAGTTTAAGGACTATTTTGGTTGTGTGCATCTTGTGTTGTTCTTGTGAGCAACTAAGCTCAGAAACCGATACAGAGAAGATAGGTCTTGCGTTAAAGGAAGACAAAATGCATGTGTTTGGGGCAGCAGTGTTTCCAGGCAGACTTGAACAAACTGTCATCATCAACCGATACAATTTCGATAAAGTCCAACATTTTAAATTCTTGCTCAACTATTGCTGTAGTTGATAACAGAATCCAAGAAGATTTCCAGAAAGAAAATTTTCAATAGCTAAGCTGCTTCACACGAAAAACCATGGTTAGACTCCAATGTGCTGTATTATGGGCTCCGAAGCTTGAATAGTCACTAATAAAGAATAAATCAGACGTTATGCGTGACAGGTATTAAGGAAGATATAGAATATCAACCCACGTCAAGCTAGCACACCCACCTTTTCAAAACAAAAACATTTTTATTCTATAATTATGGACTAATTTTGAACAACATTCGCGAATTTTGGACAACAACGGTTTCGCGTAAAAACATAAATCTTTGGTGGCGGTGCTGAGTTGACGTCAAGCTAGCACACCCACCTCGAAAAAACAACTTTTTTTTTAAATTTAGTATACCATAATTATGGACTAATTATGGACTCATTTTGGACAACATTCGCGAATTTTGGACAACAACGGTTTCGCGTAAAAACATAAATCTTTGGTGGCGGTGCTGAGTTGACGTCAAGCTAGCACCCCCACCTCGAAAAAATAACATTTTTTTTCATATTGAATTTCATTGTTCTAAAAATACTTCCAAAGTATAAATTTAAAAAATTACTTGAAAACAAGAGCCCTTTTCCAGTGGCGGATCCAGAGAGGACAATGCGATAGAGGCAATTAAACCCCACTTCAGAACTCAAAAAACATCAATTATTAGACCAAAAATATTCTGATTTGTTAAAAGTTTCTAAAACAATTTCGAGAATTTAAAAATATTTTGTTTTTTCAAATTTGAATTTTAAATGATGACCTTAAAATAAAATAAAAATACTTTATTGTATTGTAAATGTTAACACAAGACCACATTTTATACTTCAAATAATTTAAATCCGAACTTCCGGAACCGCCTAATCACGGCTTCAATAAATTCAGGTAAATATCAGCTTATTGTAATTTTGGAAAATCCAGAAATTTTTTTAATCCCCAAAAGAGTGTTTTTAGGTTTCTTAATACTCTACTTACCACTCTAATACAGAGTGGTAGATTTGAAAACGATTTAGCTTAAATTTCTTACCAATAATGAATAACCTCATTAAATGCAGTACAATTTTTAATAATTATTGTAATTTTAATTACGTGCTTTTAGTTTACAACAAATATAGAAAAACTGTAAAAGAAGCCTTTCTAAAAATAAGAAAGGAGAAACAAGACTGACTGAGTAGGTAACTCTGCGATAGGACTCGGACCGTCCTATCGTCGAAAATCTATAAATTGGATTTTTTTCAAATATGTTTCTTGTATCGCAAAATACCACGGAATTTTCCCCGAATAATACTAAAATCCTGACCTTATTTTAAAAATTGTTAATCTTATTTAATATCTCTGGTTTCTCAAATAAAATAGTTTTTGAGCAAATTAGCGTTAAAAGATATTATTTTATTTAATTCTTTTGTGATAATATTATCTTTGATGAAACAAATTAATCTTGAAAAAATTTAAATCGACAAATTTAATTTTTTTTCCGTAAAAAGTAAAAGATACACAGAGAGAAAGATTTCTTTGTATTCAATAAATTACCTTTAATCCAAAGAAACATTCTATTAAATAGTGACAAATAAATATTTCTTTGGTGGTACCTAAAAACATTCATTGCAATAAACTATGGTATTTCAATCAAAACTTTAATGTTCCATTGAAATAAGCTATAGCAGATTCAAATAAATATTCCGCAAAAAAATATATTTCTTATTTTCAAAGAAACCTTTTTCTCTGTGTATGTAGTATGGTATTTTAAAAAACATTTAATTTGAAGTGTCACAAAGAATAATAATTATGATGTTATTTAAATTTTTAAAGTTAAAGTAGGTGAGGGTGAGAAATTCTTGTCTTGTCTCTTTGTCTCAGCCATCACTATAAAAGAGTAAAAGCTCAATGAATCTCAAACAAAACTTAATCGATTTCATAAATAGATTCATTATTGTGAAAAGAAAGAAGTAGTACAAAGTCTTCATCTTTGATTTCATCCCCCCCCCACGGAAACCATTTCGAGACAGATCTCTTCTCGACAGCTTGGACTTACACGATGGGAATCATACGTCATTTATAATAAATTTATCTCTTTCAGCTAAAAATTCCACTTTGTAGAGAAAATCGTGCGTGAAACCAATATTTTGATAGAACAGTCTACCACTAACTCTGTATATATAATATAAATACCGCAAAAATATTGAAAAGTACAAAAAATTGAATATCATGTCTATAGCAATAGCACCTCCCCCCCTGGTTTACAAGCTTGGCCCAGACTTCTACAAGGTTGGGCCAGGCCTGGCCCTATCCTGGGCCCGTCATACTTTCCTGTATGGGCCATCATCTGGTTGATGTTTGAGGTTCTGTTCAATACCATAGACATCTTAAGTTATTAGAGAAAAAGTGGACTCATCATACTCAAGCTCTCGTGAACTTGACTGTTTTAATTTATTGCTGAAATACCCAAAGGTTTATGTAAGATTTTTAAATTTTAAATTTTTTCCGTTTTGGAAAACACAATAAATAATCAAAAGTTAAATGATTTATACCGGAAAAAAATTATCCTTATCAGCTCATAATGCAGTATCGCAAAAGTTTTAAATAATTTTATTTACGCTATTAAATTTTTAAATTAAAAATAAACTCTAAAATGATCGCAGGTGTTCGTTTAGTTATTAAGGTTATAATAATAGGTAATCTAAATGTTTCCAAAAAATTCCAGGTGATAAAACGTAGGTAAGGTACAAATAGTGCAAAACTTGCACTATTTTTTTTTAAAAACTTCATTACCCATTTTAGCTGAAATATTTACTGACATTTATTGTCGAATGTTACTTAAACTACAGCAAATTCCAAAGGCGTATCAAAGCAAATAAGTTACTTTCATGGGTTGCATTAAAATGTTGTCAAAAATGTAGCATTTGGTAAAACCCGACCCTTAAGGGCATAATAGTAAAAATGGTATAAAATTCTGCAGATAAATTTAAAAAGTAAAATGACAGTATTAAAAAGGGCAATGGGGATGCTTCTCTCACAATACATATCCAAACTAGAATTCGTAGAAGCACTGCTGCCTTCGGCATAGAACATAAATGCATATAGCATTATACTTAAAAACATGGCTTATTGCATTACTGCGGTTTCGGTATTACCTTTTTTTATGGGATTTACCATCTTGGATCTTGATATATGCACACTAAGTTTTGATAGTACCCATCACAATTAGGTTAAACCACCGCAAACTTATGCCACGGATCTTCCAATACTTTTAATTTTATTATAAATATTTTAATTTTGATATTTCAGCAGTTGATATCGAAAGTAAAAATTAATAATATCAATTTTATTTGAGTATAAGTGCTGTTTAAAGCCGTATAAAGCTTTCAATAGGAATAATTGTCAAGGAAACTGTCAGTTTGAGCGGCGAAAAGATTAAACTTTTTAAGCTTACAATCAAGAAAAAAGACTATCGTTTTTGTGCTAATCAATGCCCGCTTGATTTTATAGTAATTAAAATTAGGTTTGATTTCAGTAACTGCGTTTTCATATAAATCAATCAATCAATTTTAGAAATATTATAAATTAATACTAATCTTGCAATAAATAGCCGACGAAAACGAGGCAAAATAATGCTATGTTTAAGAAATCTTTTTTTTATTTGAATCATTTATCGATTGAATTGAGAAAATGATTTTCTTAAAATAAGCATCTCTACTTTCTTATTCTGTTTTTCCGTACAAGTTTTTGTAATTTTGTAATTCTTTCTTTTGTAAATCTTTTTCTAATGCTTTTTTCTTTTCTTTAATGTCAGGAAGCATTTACTTTCAAGAATGAAAGTATAAAAAAATACTATTTTATTCCAGTTGACCAATACTTTCCTCTACATCTCGCTGTCGATCGTCCATAATTATATACCGATGCAATTCGACTAATTTAAAAAAGATCATTATAATAATATTAAATAAATATTAAATCGCATCATACAAATTTTTGGGGGAATTTTTTATTTTTTTAACTGCGTTTTTCTTTTAAGTGCGTATCTTTAACGCTCGTAAATTCGTATATTATATTTTCTATATTTTACTCATATTAAGTAAATTATTTTCTTGAATTAAGAACTATTGACTCGAAATTATAGTAAATGATGGTTTTTTTGATGAAATCAAATTGTATTTTTCTTAAGTTAGGAAATACGTAATTAATTTAAATCCAAATTTTAAGAACTGTATTTTTATTTTCGGTAACTCTCGCATTTGCTGAAATCGAGTAAAGCATTTTCTCGATATTACAATAGGATTTCTCTCCACGTATACTTTGAAATTCGTTGGCTGACGAGCCTCGGCTACGGCTCGGTCTGTCTGAAACCTCTACGTAATTAATTATTTATTTTTATTAATTAACGGTTAATAGAATTTTAAAAATGGTAAATTTTGATTATATAAGTAGTAATAATTTGAATTAAAAAAGAATTTTTTTTATTTTGAACAAGGTATGCTCAAATCACAAATATGAAATATCGTTCTTTATAGTTTTTGTATTTAATAATTCGTTGATGAATTTTTCAGTAATTATTTAGGACTTATACTTTCTTATTGAAATACACGAAACGTGCGTTATCCGATAAAAGAATATGAAGCCACAAATATATTTTATCAAAGATATAATAAATTTTATAGTTTAGTAAATGTATGTATATTTGATCATTTGGTCCATATTTGAGGTGGATATAATTATAAAATCGGAGAATTAGTTCTAGTGGCGAGTGTCGTGTGGTAAAACCACGCGGTTTGTGGGTGGTAGGAGGAGTGGGGGCGTTTTTGCATATCAGTGGGGGTAAGGCGTGCGCGGGAAGGCGTTATCGGCCCTCCCGCGATTCTTGCCGCTAGGATTTTGTCAGTCTCGGTGTAGACGCGTTGAGTTTATCTGTGTATACAAACTTCGTTAAGATATCGATATCCACGTGTTCGCGCTTTGCAATGACAATTTCTTTCGTTACTGTTTTTGTTTTGTGTGTGTTTTAAGACGTAATAAAACTTACAGGTGACAATGCAGCACAACTCCGAATCGCCGCAGCAGTTCTGCCTGCGCTGGAATAATTACCAGACTAATCTTACCAGCGTCTTCGATCAACTTCTTCAGAGTGAATCGTTTGTGGACGTTACTTTAGCGTGTGATGGACATTCTGTGAAAGCGCATAAAATGGTTCTCTCGGCATGCAGCCCTTATTTTCAGTCCCTATTTTTCGATAACCCCTGTCAGCACCCCATCGTGATAATGAAAGACATTAAATGGCCCGAACTTAAAGCGGTGGTCGAGTTTATGTATAAAGGTGAAATAAATGTGTCGCAAGAACAAATTGGACCCTTATTAAGGGTCGCAGAATCGCTTAAAATTCGTGGCTTAGCCGATGTCAACGGCGAGCAAGATATGGTTAACCCTTCAGCCGAACTTACTAGTACAAAAACATTAACAAAGTCTATTAATAATGGTAGTGATTGGGAAAATCGTCAAGACGGTGACATACCGCCACGTGCAAAAAAGCGACGACAACTTTCAGGTGAACACAGTAGTATGAGTAGTCCAGCTGAAAGCGGAAATACTGAAATGCCCGACCCGCCACCCTCTGTAGAAATGTCACCTGCACCGTCCGCGACACCCGTACCGACACCTGGAGGACCGGAACCGTTACCGTTGACCTTGCCATTGCCACCACAACCTCAAAGTTTACAATCTCACGCGTCGGACGATATGGAAATCAAGCCCGGCATAGCAGAAATGATACGCGAGGAGGAAAGGGTAAGTTTTGCAAGCTTAATTCATCCAAATTTAAAAACAATTCAATTTTAAAATAGACAAAGAATTAAGAAATAATATGTTAAGTATAAATAGGTATAAACACATAAATAATGTAGAATTGTAGATATTAAATTGTCCACAAAAATAAAGTCTAAAAATATACGTTGCATCTCTTGATAAAAATATACGCGTCGAAAGGGAAAACAGCTCCACCGCGGGCGCGCGTTTATGTTTCAAACTCCCCCGCTGAACTTGCCAGATGTCAGCAGCTTTTGTACGCTTCTTTGCTACTTTATTAGGTTCACTTCACTATGAGAAGGAAACACGCATCTATCAATTTAGGTTGAACGATAACTTCTAATCCTTTTTTCATATCGAAATATTTTTTATGAAAATAAGTAGTATATTATATCTACGCGGACGAAGCAGTTGAAGGGCCGTTGAAAAAGTTGCATTGTTGTGTAAATGTAAATTTCATCGTTAAATTTTTGTATAAGTCCATTTTAATTATTTGCTAATTTAACGAACTTCTGTGAGTTGTAATCTCTCTCATTCATTGACTCCTCGAACCATAATCACCTAATCATTGTTTCGCTATTTATAAATCAGCCGTCTTATTTTATCTTCATTCGTAAACGTAAATTCTATTTATAGGATCAACTTATTGTCAGTTGCCTTTTGGTGATTGTTTAGATTGGTAATAAATTTATCATTATGTTGACGTTATGTAAAAGTCGATCAAATAATGCAATTTGTAAATTGCAATCAAATTAACACCTAATGAATCCATAAATGGGATGAATAATAATAAAATTGCTGTTATTATTTCTATATTAACTTGGGTCCCAATGAGGTGTAATGAAACCAGTTTTTGTCAATTTGTTATAATATTCATACCAAATACATGTTTCTTTTCTATTTTCACTTTCTACAACGACGACGCTGTGTTTTTATCACTTTATCTATTTTATTATGTTATGTCTGTAGGTAATCTGATTTCGGTCAACACTCTTGTCTTATAATTTTTTAATTTGCTCGTTTACATGTTAAATAAAGTCAATATTTTGTCTCAAAAATATATTTTGTTGCTTGATACACCCGACAGTTACAATTTCGATGGTTCTAAATTTGGATATGCGGTTATTATATCAAGTTTCACTGCGTGAACCACCAATCAGTTGATTGTCATGCTTAATTTTGATTATTTGGCCATTTTCGGTATTTTTTTGTATTTTATACGTCTGATTCAGCAAAAAATGGAATTCTAATCGTGATTTATAACGTGACTCAAAATTGTCAACATTATTATTATATTAAAAGTACCGTAATATTAAAAAATTAAAATACTTAGTTCACAACACCCCATACTCTACCCGCATATAATTTTAGCTAATTTTTAAATACTCACAACCTTCACTACTCCCAGACAAGAAGTTAACGATATTTTTCGTTTTATTTTACTCAGTTTGCGTGCATCCCTCTCCTGTAGTACGTCTGGGCTTTGGTTGAGAACCTCCGCTTCATTACAGCCACCAATTTTATTCTTCGTTGAAGAAAATATTAGTTCCATTTATTTGATAGATTTATAAAGTAATCTTTACGTATCCAACTCGAACTAAATAAATAATGTTAACATTGGTTGTGTTTTTCTTAATAACGCTTTTCGAATAATTACCTAATTTATTTTACTTGATTCTTCATTCAAGTCTCGTTATGTACCATGATAATTTAAAATTAAACATAAATTAAATAGAATTTCTCGATTTTGCTGGGAAAAAAATTTTTTTTTAAGAGGAATTACTATTTACATTTATTTATTATCGCCAACAGAATATTTTTTCCTGATTAAAACACCGTGGGGCACTCATAGATGGTTGGGTAAATGGGAATATGATATACTGCTCCCCCCAATACCTGCATGGTATACCTACGTAACACAAGGTATACATGATGTGCAATCCTTATTGATTAATTTTTTTATTTGTATCTCATAACATTTCATTAAATAATAATAATTCTATTATTATACCTATTTATATTATTTATGTTAGTCTGCGAAAACTCCATTGCCAAATGCCCGTAATTTTTATTGCATCTTCCTTTCAGGTAACAAAATTAAGTGCATATTATGTAGTTCAACATGATCTTAGAGGCGATAGTTAATATTTATGAGTTTTTAGGTTTTCAAATAGAAAATCAACATTTTATTGGTCTGCTAGGAGAACGGCGCAATACAAAATGTTCATTTTTCAGTAGAACATTTTTGAATTCTTTTCTTAACCCATTCGATGCCAAAGTTTTTAACATTCTTATATTGAGTTTATGTCTTTGAATTACGAAAAAATATTTAATAAAATTTAATTTAGTTTTCCGAGTCTCACCAATAAAAAAAAAGTTTTTTTCCATTAATCGAATTTGGCTGTGATTAGGCTAAATTTATTATGTTATTAGATAAACTTAAATAAAAATCAAAAATTAATATTTTATTTCAATAAAACATATAAACTTAGTACAATATGACTACATTCAACTTAAAAAATTTTACGATAAAAAAGTGATCTAAACCGTAATAAGTTTTTGAATAACACTATTCTACAAAACTTTCGAATGAACTAAACGGCAATTGCAGCAGTTTTGATAAAAAAAAGGGTAATTTCTGTATCAGCACTTTGATGAATCATTTTAAAACAACATATTAATTTTACAATAACATTACTAGTAAATATCTATTAGATAATAATGAAACTAACAAGTGTTCCAATATTGGAACGTGGCTTCGAATATGATTTATGTTAATAAATGCATATAAACGGTTAGCTTCTTATAATGATAAATTATTATATTTAACCAAAATAGGATATACAAAACTAACTGTGCAAAACAATATTCCCGGGGGAATGCTCTCGGACCCCCATTTTTTAAGAAAGTTCTCCAAACCTTTCACGTAACACCTTACTTCGGTTTGCCTCAACAATTTTCACTCACACGTCACCTCTGGTCAAAGTCGAAAATTGAAGGCAAAGCCTAGAATTAGCAAAATAACAATTTTTGAAACGGTAAAGAACATTAGCGGAATTTCTTCAAGGAATAATAATATACCGTTATCCTTCTAGCGATCGATTATTTGATCACATGGGATCAAATTTGAGTTGCTGCTCTAGCGTTCGTCGAGGTAAATCAAGCGACTACTGCTTTGTAGTTCAATCCACATCCATGCCCAAACTAACGTAAGAATTTTGCTATTCACATTGACCTATCGAGTTTACTTTCAAACCACCTTTCATGCAATATCGACTTGACTCATTTTAATTGTATTTGCCTTGCACTTTGACATAATGCGATAACGATGCTTAATATCCGTACAACATGTTCAGCATTAACACACCTTCTCTTTTTCAGTTTTGCCTTTTCCGGCACTATCTTTCACAATAGACCTTATTCTTCCAATTCCCTTCCTAAATGCATTTACTCATTTGTCAGTCACATTTTTCACTTCAAATATAAATTAAATAACCAAACAGACATAATAAGATCATTTTCTAACAAAGACAATGTTGACCATTTAGCTCAAACACTCAAAGCACTATCCACCTTAGCGCACATCTTTTTTAAGGAGACTCAACAGTAACTGCATTTATTAAACTACATATCTATACAGACATGTAACTGCGGGGGGGGGGGGCATGAGCCACCTAAAATTATGCTGGCCCACCCTTAAGTCACTTAACGATAATAAATATCTAACGGATTTTAACAAATATCATAGACTTTTATCAAAAGTGGTGACTGAATTTGATGCCTCTCATCGTAATAGAAGAAGCATTTTGCACTACGTGAGTACATTTTTCAAATTACTTACATAACCATTGACCACCCCGCTCCCCCTAAATATATTATGGTCCAGCCGCGTTACACCTTACTCGTGGACGTAGTTATGTAGAAACCTACCAATCCAGAATTTTTGAAAAATGAGTTAATTACGAGTAAGGTAAAATTAGTGTTTTCCGCACTAGTGAGGAAAAGTAATTTTTTCACACACACATTTTTCATTTTTTTTTTCATTTCCACACATGCGCATTCAATCGCAAACCCCAAACCGGATCTATCGGCTACCTGCCTTAAGTATTCATTCCAAACAAAAATAATAATTTGCAAATCAGTACTCTATAATACATAATTTACTAATACCTACATTTTTTTTCTTATTCAAACAATGAAAAGTGTGCATGAAAAGCTGATTTTTCCGCACACGGTGTGTTTTTCATCTCGGCTAAAGTCTCCATAAAAATATCATGTCTATGGTACGGAAAATGACACTTTTTGTGACTAGTTGCATAATAGTTTTCTTTCGGCGTGAGTATTTGGATATAGCTTTACTTTCTTCACGGCAGTATGGCGTACAGCTTACACCGGCCGACTGGGAAGCGGGTAACCGCGATTCGCTGGGTCGAGTCCCAACTTTGCTTTTGCTCCTATAATAGAATAATATACTATTATGTAAACATTTCCTAGTGTTCACTTTGATTTAAAAAATAATAATGATCAAACAAATAATTTTTACCGGATATTAATATATTCATATTTGGTTAGGAAGGGTGATTGGTTCGAAATACTCAGTGTAGGTACTTGAACTTCTGCTGTAAGGAATAACCTACTCAATTATGTATGAAACAAATAAGTAAACATCTTAATTTTCCTGAGGCGCGATACATATTTTATTTCAGCGTTGTAATACATTCTATACCTCAAAAATATTTTAAGGTTGGTGTTTATTTTTGGAGAAGTGTATGTAATTATGATTATTAAATAATTTACTTCTTATTACATATAAACTGACATTTTTTTTAATATAAACATTGTAATTAACATGTTAGCTTATAAGGTTGCTCGAAGAAGGTATTATTTATGGTGAGTTTCAAAAAATATTGTATATGCGGTACATACCATTCATTATAAGGATATAAATAATTTTCTTTTCGAATAACCGAAAAAAAAAAAAAGAATTCCGTTCAACATAAAATATACCATCAGACAATTATAATTTCAAATTGAATGAATTGCATTGTAAAATGTTAACGATTTTTTCGACCAAGTCAAACTTAAACTTTTTCGATAATAAGTTTTCTAAAACTAATATCTTCTATGTTCTATAGTTAATTTTGCGAGTTCAATATTGCCACTATATTTTTAGTCGGCCTTGTATATGAAAATTAATTTAAGTTTGATGCAGATAAAATATAATAGATAATTGCTTGCACAGCAAACTCAAGTTTTATTATAAAACTTTTCTGCAACGTTGAGCACTGGAAATTAAACTAAAAAGTTTTTGATTAATATTTAAATTTAGCAATACAAAAAGTGTTTTATAAAAAATACAAAATTATCGTCGGCACAATAAAATGTTATCGCCACTCTTTTCCATTGTAATACCTACCAATCAATATTTTTATACTGTCGACAGTTTCACCTGCTTTTTAATAATTATAATTAACGACCTTTAGGGGAGAATTGTTTCAGGCTACTTTTAAGTTTTGTGGTTCATTTTTATAATCTTTACTAAAAATGTCCTTGTTTTTTATCCTTAATGAAAAATATAAATTATAATGATTTATCTTGAAGCACGTAAATTATTTAAATTGTGGGTACCTTACGTATATTTTTTAACCTCGGCTATGTGTATCATCCGAATTTCTACAATAAAAAAAGAAGTTCTAATTACGTTTTGATTCTTTTTGGATAGATAATGACTTTATCTACTTTTTTGTTGTAAACGGTTAAATTTGTAGATCTACCTATGTTTAAGTTATATTTATAAACCAAGTCGCTAATGAAATACCAAATCTCATTTTGTTGTAGAAGATTAATTTCATTATTTATGGAGATGGTGGAATGTGCACCAAAAAGCGATAACTTAAAATTAACAAGAAAAATAACAAAACTCAACTTCAAGTATGGTACAATTAAACTGTAAAAGGTTTTGCTAAAAGCTTTCTTAAACGTTTTAAATATAAAATACTTTATAGGTACCTACTTCTTGTAAATGTTATATTAATATTTTACTTTATGAGTCGTGTTAAGTTCTTGGACCATGCACAAACAGGTGCTAGCTGCATGTCCAATTTTGGGTTGGAATGTATAACTGAGCTTTTCTGAAACTATAGAGTAATAGTTTTTTACTCGATTTTATTCCACAGAGATTTTTAGCTTGCGCAGTGGATTATCACAATATTTTCGAATTGCATTGAGGTTTTCATATTATTGCAGGCATTGTTTTTTTCCTATGCCCTGAGGCTTGACGAGGGCGTTAAGGCAAGTTTCAAATACTACCAGTAAATTTAGTTTATGTTTTAAATCCGACTTCCATCTGGAAGAAGGTATATGTATAATTACGGTTAATATGTAGTTAGTTATTTATTAATGGGCATTCTTTATATTGTAATTATGACAAATTTGACAGATGCGTAGGCTAGTTTTAATTATGTATTATACAACTCATATCCACGATATGGTTTACCAACTTATAATGCTAGGTATTGAAAATAATAAAAATGTACATATACATATTACAAATAATAGAAATATACTATTCCAATTTGAAAAGAAGAAGAAGCGAAGCAAAATTGAATCTGGATTGTAGATTGTTCACTTCCTTCGTTCTTTAATCGTGCAGGTGAATTTCGGCGTCGTCGGTACAGCTTTCTTCGCAAGAACAAAAACCTTTTTCGTTTTACTTCTTCAATTAGTTCCGTGCAATTTTGAAATAATTTCATGTTTTAAATTAATGCTTTCTCACAGGACGGACGCACTATATACACTTAAGTTAAATGTTGACCCTAAATAATGGAACTTCCAGTGTGCGGTGCGTTAAAAATTGTAAATTGTGGAATTAAAAATGATCAAACTAAATACGTAAGAAGAATTGAGAATTTTCCTGGACAATAAGATTACTTTTTATAACTCTAGAGTCGGGATACTTTTCTTTCAAGTTGAATTGTATTATAAAATGTCAAGTGGAGGTAGGTATACCGAGATAGAGTAACAAGTTCATTTGCGGTAATTACTTTTTAGACTAATTAATAAATGTCTAAAAATTTCTTTCGAAATAAAGATAAAGATAACCTAGATTTACATTATTTAAAATGAAGATTAATGAGTTTTCTCTGAATAAACTTTTATTACTTATTTACCCAGAATAAATAACACGCAATTACTATTAAATTTTATTTAAATATAATTACATTATACTTTATTAAAAAACATTACTACATCATGTTGTTCCCACGTAATACCATACTTTTATAACAAAATCATACAAATTTATTCTTGTAGTTTTGTATTTTATTGTGTTATTTCAGTATGAAATTGTTGGTAATTAATGTTATTAAAATTATTGCGCATAATATAATTTTCTTTAAAATTATTGATTGCCTTATAATTGCATTATAAATAGGTTCTCAGGTATATCAACTTTGTTTTTATTTTGTTGCATCCAAGAGAACTGTGTGCATTCTTGGTAGGTAGGTATACATGTTGTAGTATTATGCTAGATGTATGCATGCATACCTTCAACAGTCCATACTTATTATAAAGAAAAATATAGTAGGTAACCATTATTTAACATCTCATATTATTTACACCTACTTGCTCCATAGAATGTACACGTATGAATATTTTTTGTTTTATTATTATTTTTTTTATTTCCATTTGCATTTCATTTTGAAACAATAGAACTTTGCGAAATATTTCATTTGTATATTTAATATTTTCTGAATCTGTTCTCCAATTATATAAATTCGATTTATTAGGAAATGCTGGTACATAGCGTTCGTTACACGATAGAAGCTAAAATGTGTTCTATAATAATGTTACATTGTTTCAAACTTGACAATAACACATTATCTCGCTTGTAAAAAACGAGGCATTAATATTCCTAGCACCCTCGCTTTACAATATAAACTTAGTTACAAAATACATTAAAACTGTTTAATATACACATAAAATAAATCGTGTGCAACGTTGAGCTGCATTTATAGGGAGGCAGCTTTTGATCATAGACGTACTGAACGATTCTTTACATTTTATTTCATTTCCCATCATTTTTTATTTCAAAATTTTTCTGCTTTTATTGACGCATAAAAAATATTTTTTTGTGCTCTCGAAAAACTTCGTCCAATCACGAAACTGTCAAATCCTTTGTCACAACCCAATAGCAAATTATTATAAATAATGATTTTTTTTAATTTAACGCAACGCCTCGATCGATAATACTATCCATTTCTAATTACGGATATCTTGATAATATGTGGCTCTGTCTCATTGTATCGGTTACCGTGATATTGTAATTATTAGAATCAGTTGGCAGCAATACGAAATGCACAACACAATCGCGCAAATAATTTAATATTATCACTTTTTGTCGAACTACATTTTCGAAAAAGGTAAATACTATATATTTTAATAATTGTACAGGCCGATAAAAAAATTTAAATTATTTCAAGGCAAATGCAAACACTTTTGTGGGCCGTTAAATAAATATGTTTATTAGGTAAATACATATATATAATTTTATATTTTCTGCTGTGTAAGTACTCGAATTTTAATACGTTTATTTTTACATCTGCGGGATAAACAGTATGTATATTCCAATACTTACGAATTACTTCGCCTATAAAAATTCAAGTATTTGGCATAGCGCCAAACATGCATGCATACGTACGTACGTACGTACTCTTTCAAAATTACTTAATAGATTAAATTTTTTACGAATTTGTTTTACCTAGAATGCATTTAAAAAAATGATTTAATTTATACCGCGAGATTCCGAAAATACGTATATCATGTATGAAAGAGTTTACTACACGTGTACTTTTTTGATTTGGCCATTTTAATTAGCCTTACAAGTCGTCTTTTCCATAATGTGTGGTTTTTAATTTGAAAATTAAAGCAGGTGTGGAATGGCGTGTTGAGACATTAATATAGTAGCTCGAGGGAGGGTTTGATTACCTGCCAGTTTATGACTACCAAGCTGCTACTTTCAATTGTCACTTGTTTATAGAAGTTTAGATTCTTCTTCGCATTAATAATTTTTTAGTCATAACAGATAATAACTTAATTTATAAATTATTTTCTTACATCGATTATTTGTTACGTGGAAAGTTTCCAACTGAATAAATAGCTTTGATAGCATAAACTTTATATGAAAAACCTTATGACGAAGTTATTGTTAAATAAATATTTTAATTCTTTTAAAAGTAAAAAGTAAGTACTGGTATATGTATATACTATAAAAGTAAGTACGTGGTCGAGAACCTTCAATTATTAATTCGAGAATAGCTATTAGAAAACTTTTGTTCTACTCGTATTAAATGCTTAAAATATTAACCTATAAGATAGATGATTTATAAATTATAAAATAACATGAAATCGGGAAAAAGATTTATTTATTTTTAAACATGTTGTATATATCCCTGTTCTCGTTATTTCACTTCCTACATAATTTATAATACATTGAATTTTAATTGGCTAATGGATGATTTTCTCATCCTCTCACTCATAATGAAATAAAGTGGACGGCATTTAATTTCATAATATAGCTATTTTCTAGAAGTGAAGTTTGCGATAACGGCCGAAGCACGTGAAAATCTCTAAAACACAACTGTTCCAACATAAAATTTGTAATCATAATTCCTCATCCAGATTCACTTTGACATCTTCATGAAAATTTATTCATTCTTTTAAGCTGCTAGAAGAATCTTTTCAAAAGTACTAAGAAAATTGGTTTCGAAGTTTGAAATTCAAATAAATAAGAAAATTAGACCAAACTCACTTCTGTATCTGAAAATATGTATTTCATATTGTGATAAAATAGTCGGACACATGCGATATGTTTCCGCATTATTCATGGGGGAGGCAGTCTATTCGTCTAAGTTGCCAACTCGAATGTTTTTATCCAGATAGTCTTAAGGTTGGTTTATGTCAAGTGAACATTACCAATTTTTCAAAGGCGTTTGGCAAGCTAAAAAGGTTTTAAATATGATAGTCATTTTTGTAAGTAAAGCTAAGAACTTATTAAGTACCCACATGGTACCTACATGGTTCGTCTGTGGTGTAGGGTGAATTTGTCTGTTTACGGCCAATCAACAAAAATTTCTTGTTTGATATGTAAAATATTAATATTTTACTTTACCACTGAAAAAAAATGGTTCACCATATTGATGTATAAAATTCATCAGTATTATGAATTTTGTTTCTCGGTGCAAAAACGATGAATTTTAAGTATCATATTTTTCAGTGTATTTGCAAAATTTATACCGGATAAACGTCTGAACGTCGACCGCTGCACCTTAACTTTAGCTATTTTCTAGCTAAAGTTAAAAAAAAAATCGCATTAAAAAAATTTAATGCTTTATTTTAATGTTCATTGAAAAAATTCTGAAAACACAGTATTAGCTCGTTTTCGACCGAAATTTTTAAAACCCCATTTAAACTTGATTTAATTGTATAATCAAACAACAAACAACATAAATATATGACAACTATTTTAATTTCTTATTACAGTATATAGAACCCCTCTATAACGAGAACTCAAGGGACAAGCCCATTTACTCGTTATAACAGATTTTTCGCTATAAACAATCATAAAAACATATACAAACCGGCAAGGGGCCAAACGATTTACTCGTTATAGCCGATTTTTCGTTATAACGAGACTCGTTATAGAGAGGTTCAACTGTATTTTTATAGCAAACCTAGATCGAAGTGTGAAAATCTGCAAAACAGCACATCAAATTGTATTTTACAAATGTTTTATCAACTCAGTTTGGTGATATTTCAGTTTAATTAAATAAAGGTAACAGAAAATAGGCTTATTATTATTTAATTTTATATTCTATTATGGACGAGTCAGCGAAGGCCCAAACAGGCGAACTGACCCTATCAAGGATTTTCTTATATGAGACTGATAGCAGCGTTTTGATAAATAAATTGGAATTTTTTTTTAGTACAATTACCTGAATATATTAGGGAAATACATACATTATTTAATTTGAATATAGTTACACTTTGACTCTACATTTTTAGTTGTCGCTCCCCTAATATAGCTAACTATGCATAGCTGCTGTAGGAAATATAATTTAATAATTTTTGTATGGCAAAATATCGAGGACCAACAGGCCCCAATTATTTTTTAGTTGCTAATAAGCGGTTTTAGGGGATGTAGTCGCCCTCGGAAATATTTTTTAGATTTTTAATTGTTGACACTGATGAATGTCTAGGCTGAAACTAGTTTGTATATAAATAGAAATTATAAAATATTTGAGAAAATTGTTATTTTATGTATTTTAATTAAAACCTTAATTTTATAACTTATTTAAAATATATTCTCCGCGATCATATCATATTTTCGGTAGTGAACTTCCATTGACTTCTTTGGATCCTTATATACATTATACCGTACGGCGACTTTTTCTCTTAAGCTTCGTACACATTTGAGCAATTTTGCACGCGCGAATACTTAAAGCCTAGCTTCAAGGATGAAGTATACTGAGGGAACGTACACTTATGAAGATAAACTTCCCATGCAGATTACATTTCATTGCCTTTCAAGGGGGAGATGGTTGAAAATCAAGTTTTTACTTCACCTGTAGTCGAACCGAAAGCCACGATGGAGATATAGGATATTGTTTCGGATATCTAGAGAGAAAATAGTTTAAATAATATGTGAAATGTTAACGAATATAGGGTATATGGAGTGAGTAGTCATTAAAATTATATATATCCTATTTGATAGATAATATTATAAATTTAGAAACATCATAAAAAAGCTTTTTAGTTGTTCAGCACAGTAAACAGTTTGGAAATCATCGATAATAATTTTGAAATGAACCAAACTTCGTCAACGAGATCCTTTTAATCTTTAAATGTACTTTGTCAAACTTAAGGTGCCACATACGGTTACGCACGCTTCAAGGGGGCTTGTCAAGCCTGCAGACGTTCATAACATCTTGACCTCGTTTTAAAATTTTATTTCAAATGAAAATCGCATTATTTTGCAATAATTAGTATGGTTTATTTCTTTTAATTGAAACAATTTGTCTCCTCCAATAAATCAATTTTATTTAAAAAAAATTAATTTATTATTCCTCTTATTTATATCTCTTTCGATAACAATTCTATTTTGTTTATCTTATTTTATTAATTGCCAATTCTGGGCAATTTTTTTTATTTATAAATTAAACCCTTGAAAGTCGCAAGAATATAATATGCATATCTAGCATTAGGCGGTATATGAAAATAGAATTTTCCTTCTAAAAATCGACTTTTAAGCTATTACTTTATACAATGCAGTGCAACTAGATTTTCTCAGTCAAGGATTTAACATTAATTTTGCAATGCAATCATTTGATTGAAAGTTATGCTTTTAATAAGAAAACGCAATACTACCTACATATTAGAGTATTAATTCGCATTAACCGAGGTTCGATTAACTAAGTAATAAGTAATAAATAAATCTAATTAAATTTTATGAATAATAAAAATATGGGGATTTTGATAATTTTTGGAACTATCAATTTATTATGTAGGTTTCTATATTTATATTGATATAAATAAAGTAATTTGATAAATATTAAAACGGAAGATAATGAATAATTAAAATTAAGAGATAAAAATAAAATAATTTATCAATTATTCGTGGAGTAAAACGAAAATTCGAATTGACAAGGGTAGTTATTTTTTTTAACTGATAACTTATTAAGGGCATTCAATTATACATTAGCTTTACTTATCTATATTATCATATAATTTATACGAAATAGAATATTATGCGTTTTTATAGTAATTGGTTTTGCAGTTTATTATAGAGGCGGTTTAAATGCCTTTCGTCATTGTAAATTATGCATATGTGCACATGCATTTTTTATTATTGGTCTTCCATAAAAAGCTGAATTATTCGTGTGACAAATGCTGTATAATCTAATATTTACAATATATAATTTAAACGCGATCGTATATAATACATTCTCCCACATATGATGTCACAATAAATTAAATTTACCTGAACATTTGTTCAGTCAATAACTGATGACAAAACTATTCAGGTAAACGAGTTATACGAAAAGTAGTAATTTATTGGTAAAATTAAAGTATAATCGTTCTGGGAAACTTAAAAGCATGAAACAGTATATTTACCCATATCGAGTTATTACAATGGCTCCCATATACATAGTACATACAAACTAATTAAATCGGTAATACGTGGTGCGATTATTTATTTTTAGATCATATTCAAAATAATAGCACTTCGTATATTATTATTACTCTTCGAAAAAACCTTTGATGTTGGAAGTTAAAATGTGAAATTTTTTTACCACACAATATATCAATTTTTATTTTATTTTTTTTTTCGATTTGTATAAGCACATCCGAATTTTTAAATGTAGCTAAAGATACAAACTTCAATGTTTAGTACCACACACGTACAATTCAAATGCTATTATGTATACACGCTTTTCATGGTCAGGAGGTTACTAGCCTCCTAGTGTAAACAATTCGCCGCCTTCTTTGTATTGTATTTTTTAAGTAAGAGGTAAATTTTAATATAGTTAATAAAACTAAGTAGAAGATGTTTCGGTAAGTGCACTAAAATTAACTGATGATTGTTTCCGCGCTCTATTTAATTGAGCAAATAACTCGCCTACAGTTACATTAATATAAATAAAATATAACAAGTGCCATCCTGTAGAATAAAATAATTCGACCTCGCCTAGATAGTAGGCTGCGTCGATATTATTAAGTCAATCAAAATTGCAATTGCACTGACAGCTATATATTACTACATAGATGCAGTGCATCATAATATACATGTACATGCGGAAGTATTTATTTGTACTTCAAATAGTAATCGAATACCTACTAGATATTCCTCCAAGGTATAATGTCCACCTTTTACTGGCAAAGAACTTAATAATAAAATTTGATTTCGTAAAACACTGAATATTCATGCTACCTAATATTTAAATAAATAATTTCACATAAGATAAACAATTCTTATTTACTTTTTCGTCATTGTTTATTAATGTAAAATTTATTCAATTTAAATATTATAATATTTATTTAATTCCTCAATACTGCTAAAATGAAATTTTATTTTAGATCACATTTTTTAAAGAAAAGTGAGTGGAAATTTACTTTTCGGGTTACCTTATTATTTAACACTAGCCAAGTCACTCGGGAGTTTCCGGAGCTTGACCCCTACATTATTTTCATAAAGTTGTTACTTTTCTAATTTTTATGAATTTTTTTTCGGATTTGTACCCCTTGGGCTTCTAGGGTCTCTTATAAAATCAAAAAATACCTTTAAATTTTTTTGGTATGTGTAAATTGACATTTTATTAATTTTCAACACCGCAAATAAGAAATTCTTTTTTAAACTAGTTTATTTCATTGTAATTATAATTATATCTTATTGTTAGATGACTAAATAATTATGAGTAACACGTTTCTTCGTATTTAGAACTGGTTATCGTCATGTAAATACATAAATATGTAGATTACAAAACAAATAACATGAACCTAGTTCTGTGAGCAATTGAATATAAAATTAAAAATATTAGTTAAAATAAATAACTTACTGTTCATTGTTTACACTGGACACCATACCGTTTAAGCATTAAAAAGTAAGCAATGGATTAATAATGAATTAAATAGTTAGTCAGGTTTCTATTTTCGGACTATTTTTTTATTTAATACTGAAAATTAATTTCGAGAAATATTGTGAAGTTTTAAAAATTTCGATAATTTGGCTCGGAACATGAAAGCAACAACAGCATTTTAAATAATTACAAATATATATTTATTAATTAATCACGTTGTTTACAGGTGTAATGCCTAATGTAATGAATTAAAAGGCATTTAATGGAGTTTTGTTTTCAAAAGAACACCTAAATTTTATTTATTATTAATTAGTCTTTATTGAAACACACGGATTAACCCTTGGTGGTCTGAAAATACGTACCGAAATACATTGTTCACGTTTATTAAATGTAAACTTCGAGTGATATATCTGATAAAAGTGTTTTGCTACGTTGTTGCGGTTTGGTAAGGTAGAAAATTTTGCGTGAGGTTAAAACGAATCGTTTGAAAAGAACTAATTATATTTTGTTTTGGTATCGATAGTGTTTTACAATTAATCACAAAATGTGATTGTGTATTAATTTTATTATACCACATTTTTTATTTTTTGTTTATGATAATTAATTACTTTCGAATTAACATCATTAATCATATTTCGTAATACATTTTTAATTTCCCCACTCATTTAATATGAAGAAAATAATTAACGTCCTACCTTTTGCGAGTTGTATTGAAAAATTTTGAATTTTCGTTGTTCCTAGAAAATGTAAAAAAATTGAGATTGTATATTATGTACCTACTAAATATTTTGCAAATGTTTATTACTACAAAAATAATAAAATATTTATTTTGCTTCGATGTATACTGTAAATGCTCGTTAGCATCTTCGTGTTACAAAATGATAATATTTACACGCACTAAACATTTTAAAACGAAATATAAAAATGTTATAACATCGAAAAAGTAATCCATCGTAAATTGAAATAAAAGCAAACAATTGAAATATTTATGATATTAAATTGCAGGTGGAGCAAATAAATATTTGTTTTATGAATGTATGTAACAAGGTACTTCTACGTAAACACTAAACCATAATATTAATTTTTTCGTTCAGTTCGAATCCATTCTTGAATATCACTTTAACGAAAATAATTTTCAAAATGCTGTTATTATATTATTACCTAAACTATAGCAAGTGGCTGGTCGAACAGAGTATACTTATATAAAACTTTTTAATATTTTTTTACGTATAGGGAACACCGAAAACGATAATCGTATTATTAGAAAAAAAATTTAAGCATTAATAATAAAGTCAAATAATGGATTCTTTTATAGAAATTTATTTTATAAAATGTATTTGCTTGATACTATTTGTTTATTATCAATACATTTATATATTATGCCTCTATAATTAAAAACGAATTTTTAAAAGTAGGTCACAATTTCAATTGCTTGGCTAGTGTTATTTAACTTTTAAATAAATAATAAATCTATTTATCATGCAACAAAAAATAAGTAATATTTGAACAACGCATTATATTAGTTTAAATAATAATTTTTTCTTTATATTAAATCAAGCTCTTGTTAGTGAAAATTTAAAATATAAGCTCGGAGCGTTCACTAGATGACAAAATAAATCTGATGGCAAATATGTTTTTGTATTTTGGTTTTTAAGAACGATACAACGCCGTTAGAGATTTAAAATTATTGTGAATATTGATTTTGAATTAACTTATCGATAAGATACAGATAAGCCGCGCTGGCTACCTTACTGTACGATCAAGTCCAAATTCGATCTTGCAAGGTTACAAAACCAAAAATGACGAGTTAAAAATGTTGTAAAGTAACGATAAGAACAGGACGAAGTTTGGATACTGAATTCAATTTCAACCTTACATATTGTACTTCAGAGGGCTCATTATGTCGGACGGTTTTGTACAGTAAGATGTTTCTTTTCTCACTCATTGCATAAATTACTATTTGTGTTATCTGTAACTTTATATTTATAAAATACCCATCGATGTTAAATTTAAGTAAAATATTGTTGGGAACTTCGGATAGATAAAGAATTATATTAGCATTTGCTAAATTTCAAAATATATTCCTGTTTCAATTATTTCTCCAAGTCTTGATATCTTGTAATTATTACATCTAAAATAAGTCACGATCTTGTTTATTATATCTAATAAATAGTTAAAATTGAAGTTTTGGTTTCTTTTTTTAGATTTACGACCTAACGTAACAAAACGGATGACATTTTCATAAATCCTTCCTTTTTTAGTTGGGATTTAAAAATATAATTAATCGTAAATTAAAGTTACCAATATTATTTTAGACCTACAAATTAACCATCAGATCAAAAATCTGTTTTTTATTTTTAAATTTTTCTTATGAGCGACAGGAGACGTCTGAATTATCATCAACTTGGAAGAGGACAGTGTCATTTAACACTTCTGTAAAATTCTTTTGAATTGGTCCATTAAATTTTCTATATCGTGCCTTGGTGTACATAATATTATCTCTCCCTACATTTTGAGATGCAAAACTCAATAATTGTCTTTCGATTACGTATAGCGTATATTCTCTACCTAAATTTAAAACTTTTTGATTTATAACTGTTATCAAGATAAACAGTGTATGAAACTGTAAATCAATAAGATTTATTACAAAATTACGTATTGTTCCTAATTATCAAGTATTTTGAAAAACCGTCAACATTAAATGCATATTATATTTCTCATCAAATGAAATTTTGCAAACGGTGTCTCCTATAGTAAATCGAAGAATTATTTTTGTATATGCAGTTTTCAGGTGTTAAATAATTTGTTATATTTTTTCCGTTGCCATAAATTCTTTTAAAAAAATATTTAAATTTTTGTTAACACATTCCTTCGTGCTTCGAGTGGCGTTCCATCAGTTATAAAACGCGTTCCATATAGAGAGAATCCCACCTGGAAGAATTTCTATAAATTTAATGAAACGAGTATGAGCTTGATCATTTTCGCACTTTTCGGCTCTCTTTAAGTAATTAACAAATGCTGTACGTGCAACTTTCGAAGAATTACTATTAATTTAATTATTTTTTGAGTGACTACATCATTAGTTATTTGTAAAATATTTACCTACTAATAAATACCATGGTTCGTTATTCTGTGACGAGATTCTACGATAAGAAATATAAATAGTGGAATATTATTATTATGATTCTTGATTCATAATAAAAAAAAAAAAACAACTGAATGATTGAACTCTAGTTGCATTTTACTATCATCAAACAAATCTGTAGAGAGTGCTTCATTACCGCCAATTTATTATCAGAGATTGTTGAATTAATTCTTCCTTGGCGTGATTTAACTCGATCGAATTTGTCGACACATCGTGCTGTAGGAAATTTTGGTTCAATTGAAGTTGCTTAATGGAAATTACTTTTTAAATTTGGACTATTTCATTTCTCTGCCTTTTTTTAAAATATAAAATAAAATAGTACCTGTAATACAACGTGTTGCCGAATTAACGTACGCCGCTGGTTTAAAGAATTTTCTATCACAGTTTGTCGTTTATAACTTATGATTAAGGTTTTATTACCCTTATCCCTCTTCCCCTTACTGATCTTCATTTATGCCCTCACAAGAGACCGCTATCAAGTTTATAATATATATTTATGTTTATATTTTTATGGCTTATAAAAAGAAATATGTAATTAGAATATAAATAATAAACGCGATAAAATAAATAACCTTTTACGACCAGCTTAAATTAGCTATTGTAAAGTAAATAGTTTTAATTGCGCTTTATTTAAACATTTAAATTGTTTTATGTGTATATTTTAGTTAACGGATTTGTTAATTATACCGTATACCTATGGTTTCACTTATACTTTTGGTCGGCTATCCATATTCTACAATAATTAATTATTTACAAATTAGTCACATTGCCACAAATCTACTTACTATGTAAATAGTCAAATTTAACTTTTTGTTAGGACACAACCAGGCATAAAGAAATTCATATTTATTATGGTGTTCTAATAGGTAAAATAAACACGATAGATAACGGAACCTTTTAAAACTATTTTAATATTATTTTAAAATATTTTAGTTCTCTATTCAAGGTTTGTAATTTTTATATTGTTTGCTTTTTATTTAATATTACTCAAGTCTAATCTTTATTATGTTAATTTCTTTAATCTTTAATGATACTATGCGTAATAATGCTCTGTAACCGCGAAATCGGGGAATTTAGAATTTTTTTAAAACATAGAAATTCGTATGAAAACGAAACAAAATTATTTTGTTTACTCGAAAGCAATAAAGCCGACTGCAATAAAGAGTTAACAGTGTTGGTTTTATTTCCCGATAAATGGCTAATTTTTACGCAAATTTCGAAACGACAGATGTGAGTGGTGGTGTGTACCCAATCTAATCGATACTACCTTTTCTTAAACCCCCCTTCTCTCGGACATAAATAATTAAGTGTTTTTAATTTTACAATTGAAGAATTTAAAATAATTTGTCAGAGCTAAATTATATCGGTATCCGTGTATTTTATTGTACATACATAATAGTTACTTGTGTCGTCGTCTCAATAATAAATTAATTTATTTAATCGAAGGAAAAAGCAATGATTTATAATACAACTGTAAAAGTGTTTAATTTAATAATACCACATGAAGAATAGTGTGCAGATGTCTTATAAAGCAAAGCCCAAGTACATCCATTATTAATTACAATGTTTTTTTATACATTAAATATTGCGGTTGGTTAGATACTTGAAATAAATCTAAATTCTTTATTAATGATGGTTTTAATGTACGAAGTAATATCGAACATGAAATCCCAACTCTTACAAGAGTTATTATAGTCCACTACTTCATACATATACAGGTATATATCCTACCTATCTGCGTGACTCATTTAAAATTCAATGCCAAGAAAAACTAATTTAATATGAATAAGTAATTTCAAATAAATATAAAAGTTGTGATGAGCACCTACAAACGGGCATTAACTAATATAATATTCTATTATTTTTTATTTCTAACCATAAATTATAAACAGAAATGTATTTTTTCCAGAGTGCATATAAATTATTTATATATAAATCCATTGTACCCCGTCAGACGGGGGTATGCATTATTTAAAAGGAGCTCCTTTATACATATATAACACGAAATATCTGCATTTTATAAAATAACAATATGCACTGTCACCACTAATTTATAGGCGGACAAAGAATTCATTTATACTATCGTTACTTATGATCAACAAGCAATGCAAATATAATTTTCGGCTTCTACTGTATAAATTTTCACTTGACGAAATCAAAAAGTGTTAAAATTACACGTCTAGATGTTAAATGGATTTATTGCGATAACATCTCGACTACTCACTTCTCAACTTGTTAATACAAACTAACAAATTTGTAATGGAAAAATTAATAATGTGGGAATTTTAAAACAGGAAATAAATTTCAAAACAACATTAGTATAGTTAGATAATTTGAAATGAAATAGGCACAAGCTCTGTTCAGAAATTATTTATTGTTAGAATATGCATAAGATTTTAATTAAAATTAGAACATTTAATTGTACAAGTAATTAATATTATGGTGATTTAAGAGTATTACAGTTGCTACGTTTATTAGTGCATTATTTATTTTTTAATTTATTAGTAGGAGTTACTTAAGGTTTATCTTACATTTGCGATACAAAAACTTTTAATTCACAAAATTATCTTTTTTTACATAAATTTTCAAAATTTAAAAGTAGGCGTAATGCATGCAAACTTTTAACTAAACTAATATTATGTAATTTTTGATAATATGCAATTCCGCTCCTCGCGTCTTAATTTTTATAATTATTTTATTATATTTTTATTCGATTTGTTTCCGAGGTTCTGCTTTGTTAATTAACAATGACAAAAGGATTCCTCTTGATTAACTATGTGGGTGATGCGGTAAATTGATTTTATAAATTTTTCATTAGGGTACGTACGGACTTTTAAAAATAGAAACTTGATTTTCGTTTATTATTTATTTATTTTTATTTTAATACTGTCCCACACCGTTTCTAATAGATTTTGACATCTCAATAGTCGCTGCGGACACCGGGAGAAGTTGGTTATCGCATTTCTCACTTTCTAACCATTGGAACATTTAAAGTCAGCATAATGGTGTTTGGTTAAGTGTTAAAAATGTATATACTATTTGTTGAATATAAATTTATTTAACTATATTATTTATTTTTCTTCATTCTATAGGTGACACGGTGTTGCGTTTATCTTGTCTGCATATATAAATATATGTTATTACAAACGCTATGCGAGTTTCTTATTTATGGACTGTGTTGACAGTTCTCATTTGTTCCCGGCCTACACAACCCGTCTGTCTTTGTTTAATTTGTAGCAATTCTTTAATAAAATAATAAATTAAAGGTCAAAGAACTTTAAATTAAAGTTTATAGTTCGCCGTTGTTACTTCATGGTTCTAAAGAATTAAAAGTTTCGTTCCGTGCATTACTGAAAATTTAAAATAAAATATTGCGAGCCTTCCAAATGTGATTTCAAAAGAAATTTTGTAGCCATATTAAATTGTTTACATAGAAAACTCATTCAAATTTCCCATGAATAGATTCTTGGGGATGTAGTTGGATAATAGGTCAATAAATTTTATGTTTAAAGTTTATTTTTTTATATATTTTTTGGTGATTAAGTTGTTGACTTAGAATTGGCAGAATCTGTAAGCTCTATGTCAAAATCTCATCAGTTATATTTTTATAATATTTTATTTTTATACAACTACATCATCTTTTATTTGATACGCACTGTACTGTGTTATTTTCTTAACACTCGGAATTATTATAGAATAGTTTAAATTTTCTAAATTTCTATATTTATTTGTAATAAAATATTATATTTTATCGTCGAGATGTTCTTTGTTTCAATATTATCATCTATCATTAATTTTATTGTATAATATGCTACGTGAGACGGCCGATATTAAATTCTTTGTTTAAGTTTACATATTGTATCCTATTAAAATCGTAATTTATTTTTAAAATATTTTTGTTTTTTGTTTCTAAAATAATTAATTGTTTGGTATATATATAATGTTTTAAGTTAAAAAAATTAACATGTTTTCGAAGAAAGAGATATAAATTTTATAGAGGTTCGGTTTTAGTTGGTCGGTGTGTCATCCTTCTATAATTAATTTTATTATGGTAACAGTAGGGTTAATTTAAAAATACAGTAGCAGCCCCCCCTACAAGGATTCTCCGTGGTCTCCGTATATACTTATATCTATGATGTTAAATTTAAATATTTTAAATTTTGAACCAATAACTCGCGTAGTCTAGCGAACGATTTGTTATTTTAAAGTACGAATTAGAAAATCACATATTTGAAATGATAGTAAATACACACATTATTTTGTCAAACTGAAGCAAACACCAAATTGATATATCGACTGTGAGCTGGTTTATATGCCTCGGGACTTTTAGATGGTTAAGGTGAATAGTATTTGGCTCACTAATATAAAATATATTTTGGTTGTAAGAATTAATTGTCGACGAACATTCATCTTGTACCCGTACGTTAATGTCAAAACGAGTTATACTCAGTCCGGCAATTACAACATAAATTGAAGACGTTTTTCTTTCTTTGGTTCACTGTTAACTTGTAGAGGGTATTTATTATATCAAAATAAAAAAAAAGTTTGGCTGATTATTTTTCTGATTTATTATTTTATACTTATCGTTGAGGGATACCTCTACTAAATAACTGACCGGTTTCGATTGCGTAGTAGTAATATTATGCATTTTTTTTTCTCCTTTCGGATTAGTAATTTCCAAGTTTTTTTATAATTATTATTGTCGTAAAAAATTGCCATGTCTACCTATGTTTTAAAAATTAATTTGCGTTTAAATTTTTGAGCTTGATGGTAATAATTTTGAATTTTATCAATAAATCATTGAGATTTTTACAAAATATTTTGCCTTATTACTAATAATGGTATATAATAACACAAGTGCACTATGTTATTTTTGTACAATTTATATATCCGTGGCCAGACGTGGAATTATAGTTCATAACATATACATAATTATATTGTGCTGCTTGTAATGCCGACCATTCGTTCAAAACAGCAATCAAATCGTCTCAAATATCGTTAATATTAGTCGTGATCGTTTTTATATTACCATCTCCTTTTTGTCTGAGCAGCTAATCAGCAATCTTTACTTATATCTGCATACAAATTACTGGCATTTTTTTGCTATATTTTGTGCTTTTCTGAATTAACTTCTGTATAATCAAATTTATTTTTCATCCTTTTAACTTGATATCCGATGGAAGTGTTAGATGTTTTTTCAATATTTACACACATGTAAAGTAAACACGGTATTATAATAATTTCGAGTTTAGTTGGTTCGGAACTTAATGTAGTTTCTTAAAAGCAAAAGTTTTAAAAGTGATAATTTATTTTACTTTTTATATTTATTTTATTTGAAAAGCTTTTGTTTAATGAGGACTCGTAAAAATTGGGTTTTATTATCACAAACAACATTTGCCTTCAAAGTTCAATTATATATATTTTTATTTTAAACCGCGTGTGTGTTTTCTCACAGGACTAATATTTATTCAGCTTTTATTTATTTAGTATTATGTTGAAAGTATAGCATTCGCGGTTGAAATGTATTTTCATATATAAAACCCTTACTTATATACAACTTTTACAGTTTGAATGTTATTATTACTAAATGAAGTTTCCAATCTACACACTATTTCACTAAACCGTCGTCTTTTTAATAAAGCTTTCAGAGAGAATAATTACATACGTATTTCGAAAATAATTATTATCATTATCGACAATTTAAATTTTTTTGTAACCACAATTATTGGCTTGTAGGTAAATGAAAATAATAATTGTAATGTTTGGTTGTTTTTTCTCAATTATCAACCGTGTACCATACCAAACCTGTTTTAGTTCAATTTTATATTTTATTTAAATAACTTTCGAATAACTTCTCTTTTTTTTTCGTTATATAATATAAAACTTATTCGTATTGTATTTTTTGTCGAGTTTATTTATTTTAAAATTCTTCGATACTATTTAATCGCTAACATTTCTATTATCTTTATTCACTTAAAAAAACGATGAAAAATTACTAATTTATGTATTTGTAACCAGTTTATGAGATTGCTTTTTTAATATTGTTTAGTCTCAGTTTCTTTATTTTTTTCTTTTGAAATTCTTCGTTTAATCGATCAACTGTTTTCTTACTGAAGTTAATTTAGTATGACTGGAATTATTACTATAAATTTATACTTTTGTGTTTATTATAACTCAAAAGTATTATTTATGAAACTTTAGAATATAATTTTAATATGCAGTACAACTAAAATGAAAACCGTGAAATATAGGTGTACTCTCGAAGCTGGCCTCTCTAGCTTAAATGCAACTACAGAAATGTCAATCAAACAATGATTCATGATGTTGTATATTATATATAAATTCGTACGATGGACAGTTAAATTAAAAATACACATAGACTGATATACAACAGAGGTTTTTAAACTTTCAGTACCTAAGTGTAGTTTAATGTCTTTTATGATGAAATTTTAACAGATTAAAGGATAATTAACATAATGTGCCTATTATAACCATACTGTGCTTTTTTTTAAATTTTTCTAATATATACCGAGATATTCAGGATAAAGCATTATTTTAATTTTTGAAAATAGTATATAGCCGAGCGAACAAAATTAAAAACTGGCAGAAAATAGAGCTTTCATGTATACTAATTTTTTTTTTTATTTTCAGGTAAGCTTTATTAAAGTTGCAGTCTTGGAAACTATATGTACATATATGTGGTGAGCTGTTGCATATTTTACTTTTAACGTTTTTAATCTAATTGAAATGTTATTTTTAACGGTTTATTTTTATGGCGCTTTATAAAATTAATATTTAAATCTAATTAATTTTGAAGTTGTTATTTCTCTATTATACGTATCGTTAAGTCAGAAAACTATACTTCGCCTTTTTTTGTTAGTGTTTTTCGCATCTCTCCCCCCCCTCGTGGCTTCGTAAGCATTTCATTCATGAACGTATAACCCGGCAGATACAATTATAATTCTTAGGCTTCGTAATAATGTATTTTAAATGTATATTTAATATACTGCTTGATGGCGTCTTACACCAAATATGTTGATAATATTAAACTTCTTGATAGAAGATAATGCGTGTTCATTTTATATTCAAACACGAAATTGAGTTATTAAATTTAATTTAAATGCTGTTTGTGAATTTTGTAATTTTTTTTCGACTCTCGAAGAGAAAATTCTTAAGAACCTTAGGGCTCAAAATGTTCATTGTGATGTTACCTTAAAAAGCATTTTATTAACGCGATACAGTGCGAGAAGAACGAACGCATTAAGTGTTTATTATTATTATATAGGAGCCATGTATGAATGGCCGGGGAATAAAAGTAATATATATTTAATGATAATGGCCATGAACTCGTCTTGTAGAGAATATTAAAATAATAAAAATAATTAACCGACACAACGTCTGCGGCTGTAACAGTGGCGTATCTTCTTTGACTACGGTTTTTATAATAATTAACACGCCAATTTATTTCTTAATAAAGGCTGCTTGGTGATCTTATGTTTGGGACGTGTGGCAAAATTATATTTTAACTATGTATATATCGGGTGGATGTTATTTATACATTATTATATTATAAAAATTTTACGAACCGCGTCCTTTGCTCACGGTCGTAAAATAATATTGTTAGTTTTATTTTTACGAGTACATCTATTTTGTCTACGCATCGTATATATACTACGTTATAACCCCTGCTATAAATTAAAAATATTTTAAGTTGTTATTATATTTTTAACATTGCGTGGCAGTTATTTTTAAATTTAATAAAAACAATTCAATTACAAATTTTTATAGTAGTTAGTTATGCAAACTTTCAACAAAAGTTTTAAATTTAATTAAAAATAAATTCTCACGTTGTGTGAAGGTAATATTTTTTTATCAAATTGTAAAACAATTAAAATATCTGTGGCAGCAAGAAAACTTAAGGAACGCAGTATATGTGGCATTAAAAACTCAAAATTGGGGTGCTTACCTATAAAAAATTTATTTACTTCATATTTATGTAGGTAGACAAGCGAACAAGTGTAGAGCAAGCATAAAAGTAACCCCTTGTTACAAACGATCCTAACCACGCTCGCAACCAGACAAGCGAGACGAATAGGTCGGGGTGTCCTATTCGTGCAGTATGTGGAAACGATCGAGATATGCTCAAAATCAACAATTTCACGTTTCTGCCTTTTTTACAATACCCCAAAAAGCTCAACATGTCTGGTCGATGCTAAGGTTAGTTACATGGCATCGTTGTTGGTGGGTGTGTTGATTTTATACATTTTATTACTCACTAATGGCTCGATTCCAAATCTGCGGATATCTTAAATTTTTGTTATTTTTCTATTTTCAAACCAATCAATCGACTAAATTGTCACGACTTTCGGTTAGTGTACGTTACAGCATTTTCGTGAATTGCATTGACATGTAATAGCACCACTATTACCACATTATACCCTGTTCCCTACAATATACATTTTTTATGATACCAAACTATGACTGGATCGCAGGTGTGAAATTATTTCATTTAATCATCTATTATTAATTTTATTATGATTGTGTCATTTTAACTGATACTTGAAACATCCAAGCTACAAATTTTATTTCGATAAAATACTAGTTTATGACTATCCCACGTGTCTTCATCGCTCGTCGAATTCTGATACGATTATTTTTGTGGAAAGCAAGACCACGCAATTTTTTTATTTTCTTCTGTCCTAAAACAATACAGCGCTATTCACTCACAACGACAACAGACGACAGTTGCTACGGCTGTACAGTTCCGAGCGGGGAACTACGTGGAGACGGTTTGAAACTACAAACTCTAGTGGTGCTAAGAATTTAGATACCCAAAATAATCACCAAATACTTTTTAGACGAAAAATTCAAATAGGCTGTTAAAGAAGCCACATTTCTCTTTTTGAATACTCAAAATTTAATGTCTTTTTGATTAGAAATTCACTTCCGGAATTCGCAAAACGTCGAATTCTTTCTCAGAGACACTTCACTTCTTCAGTGGTTTGGCAATTTTATGACTTCTCGCTACAAAAATAATAATTGCAAAATGTACCCACCTACGCAGTGGCGGCCGGTACGGGAAGAACACTATGTCGGCCACCCAGCCAAAGCAGAATATTAAAGCAGCACACGATTTTAAATGATACTTGATGTTCAAACTTTGTTAGGTAAGGGAAAATAGGAAACGCATCAAATGCAAGCTTTCGTTAACATTAACACTATTCTATAATGTTATTATTTTAAATATAATTTTATTTTACATAATATCCCTACTGATACCAACATCTACATTATACATTGTACATGTTGTAACAGTTCATAAGCGAATAACATATCCTTTGCCTTATTTGCAACGTAAAATTTTATTATCCACTATTATTGGACGATTTCAGGGACGCTCAGCTGCTCAGAAGCTTAGTACTTCAAATTTAGATATAACTAATATAAGCTCAAAGTATAACATAAATAAGACAATCCTTAGCTATCCTTAAAGTTAGATAGATATGCTTTTAGTATAAACTTTAAACGATGCTATATTGGTTATACCTGAAGTTAAAGTTTTAAACTATACTCAGCCGCTGAGCAAAACTGAGCGTCTCTGAATGCTCTCATTGATTTCTGCGTTTTAACTCTCGACCTAAAAAAAAGGAGTGTTATAAGTTTGCGTGCATGTTTTACCGTGACAAATACAATAAAATTCATTGAAAATTAAATTTTCTACAATAAAATCCGCAAGAACATTTAGATTTATTGGTTGAGATGCAGAATGCATTCAATGTTGCAGATTATGGTTCTTTAGTAGTCATTATTACCTAATTCAGAAATTTGTTAATCTTTGACTCAAAATTCTTACAAACAATAAAAATTTGTTTGTTCATTTAAAAATGATTAAAGTAAAATAAAATAAAACTATTTTTTTAAAACCCGGCTTAAAGAATAAACCATAAAGAAGATCTGTAAAAAGAAAAAATAATTACGTTTATTTATTTTTCGGTATATTCTAAATCTCAAATCTGGTTTTACGTCATACAATTCAAATACTACTGGTCGGGGAGTTGCAATAGAATCTATAGACGTTTATTGGGTTTCACAAAAAAGATTTAAAATTTAATTCAGGATTTGAATTATCAAACAATAGAAAAGCAATGCGTTTTAATTGTTGTAACTATAGTTATAATTTTAATCGTAGCTTAAATTTTAAAATACCTTTATGAAATCCACCGTAAGTGTCTGGCATAAAGTTGCAGCTTAGTTAACTAGTTAGTGAAATATTTTTTATTGTTGATTTTTTTAAGGTGGGTTTTTTTAAAATTCTAATTTTTTTTATTTTTTGGCGGAAGGCAACGGGAAACCACCCCATAAATTAAATTCTCTATAGTACGTCATCTTGGCTCAGGCAAGTTTGATCGTCAACGCCGATTGAAGGTATAGCACATTTAAGAAGATATTCTATTATATAAATATGAACAATGAAGATAGACGTCTGATACTGTAAATGCTGAATTCTGATTTGATAGTGTGTTCAATAAAATCTATTTTAAAAAATGTAAAAGTAAAATAAATAAATACATAATTTAAGAAATTATTAACATTGACAATAGCTATTGACAAGTACTTATTAAAGAAAAAAACATATAACATACAATGTTATACATTTTTCATGTAATTTTAAAATGTATTTGTATAAATAAAAATATACAAAGGTCTCTCTTATCATAATTTTATCTTATTAAATTATAATATTATATTATTTTGTAATACAGAAGCTATTACTATTATTTCCTGTTATTTAGTGAAATAAAACTAATAACATACGTAAAGCTTATTACTTTAACTGTATTTGTTATATTGTTATTGTTATTACGTATGTATATGTACGTAATAATATATTATATTCTTCAATTATTTTTATTATAACATTACTATAACTTTTTTTATGAGCTCGTTTTTTGGTATAAAGTCTAACAACGTGATTTTATTTTAGATTTTGCACAAAATAATAATTAAATATTATAATCACTGTTGTCTCGGTTTGTTTCTAGTGATTCCACCCGTCGAAAGGGTCGAACTACCTAAAAAACGTCAAGGAAAACTCTTTTTCGGGAGTTGTATTTTGCTGTCGATAATTTTATTATGCCTAGTATAAGATTAGTTTCCGTCACCGAAATGATTAATTGTTAAATATCGCTTAATTTGTAGTACTAATTAAGTACAAATAGATAAACGAAACCATTGGATAATTAGTTTAGCAAAACTGGCATATGCTATTTGCTAAAATGTGTGTATTTATAGTTAAACGCCAAGCGAGCTTTAGCAATAAAAGCGAATGATTTCGCAACTCGGTGATTATGACTATATTATGATAGCTGATGCTTTTATCACTACCACTGATGCAGTTCTGATATTTTCCGATCATAAACCATATCCAAAAACTTTCTCCGCACATTTAATAAGTTGAACTTTTTATCTAAATAACTTTTACTGCTCGAGTAACTTAACATACACGTATTATATATTTTTTTCTATAATTTAGATAAGCCAACAATCAGAAAATTCGAGTTTTTTTTTCTTGGCCAAAAAGTTTTGCTATCTGATAATCTGTTGTACATTAAAGCAGTTTATAATATGCATAAATTTGCTTTATTCGTTAATTTTTGTTAACGAAACTTAAATTCTTACACGTTTTGTTACGAGAACGTTTCCGTTAAATTATAAAAATATAATTTGAAACAACTATGGCAATCACAAATGGTATTTTGCATATTTAATCGCTTCGTTTGTTTCATTAAATTTAAAAATCACGTGGAATGTTTTTTGTCTGCAATTAAAACAATGGCAGTCTACTGAGAATATAAATATATGATGGTCGTTTCTCGTTCGGACACATTTTTAAATGAAATATCGGCGATATAGATGTGCTAGCTTCCATTCCTCGATATGAGATGCAAAAATAATTAAACATTTTTCAGGCATGCGGGAAAAGTTTGACAGACAAATAAAAATAGCTGTTTGAAATATGAGTATAGGAAAAATGTCCAGTTACATTTTTTCACTCCTCACCCTTCCGATAGTATGGGTTTTTTAGTCACTTTTTTTAAATTTTGTACATTTAACGGTCGAACAACTATAGGTACAATTTACAATAACTTGATATTGACATTTAAAAAAATTTAATATCGACTTTGTGATTTTGTTATTAAAAATCGTTTTCGTCTTTTTTATGTAATTAAAATTCATTAGTAATTTAAAAATGCATACGTGCACTTAACATAACTTCCCTTTTTCGTTTTTGTTCAAAAATTTACAGTTAAATTTTTTAGAGGATTTATTACTGGTGTGTTTCCTCGTAAATAAAAGGTATAATACTAAATAATAACTAATTTAAACGTCATCTCACGATAATAATTTTTCATTACACAATGATTCAGAGTTAAATATATATGTTGTAATACTCGTATGAAAATATGACTGGATCGATAGACGGGTATGCAAAATATAAAAACAACCCTCCCGGGTGTCTGAGCGGTGCAAGGGGTCCCCCTAACACATCCTACCCCCTTCGCCGCTTTCAGACGGATGGTGACAAACAACTATAGTTTCACCCCGACGTCATCCAGCCTTTAGGCATAGAATTTGATTGTTGTCAAGTGCGTGCAGTAAATAATATGTGATATAAGTCCAACTAGAAATTTTTTAACTACCAATTTATAAAATATCTCTATTTAGAGATCACATTTTTGGCTCAATTAAAATAGAATCGGAGACGTAAGAAGGTGGCGCAAAAGTAAAGCTATGTCCTGCGTGCAACCACTATGTCCGCTTGACTTGACACAAAATGCAATCGCAGAATTAGTTGACAATATTGTAATGAAGAATATATGTCATTTCAAATTTTTTGTTTGTTTTCTAAACTAGATCCAGACGTTTGAGACTGTTATGATCATCTATACTTCAAGTGACGATGTACAATGAGGTACTATGAAATAAATCCACATTTTATCTTTTGCATTTTCGTCGGTTCTAATATTTTAAATTTTAATTGCATAATTACTAATCGCTTTGGGATTGTCGTTCCTTCCTGTTGTAGTATTTGTTTATAACCAACAATTATTTTTAAATACACTGTGTATTGTAATACCTAAGAGACCGTTTATCGATTCTATCAGAATATTACATGTACACGCTGTCATTAAACTCGCAAGGTATTAATTCATTATTTGACGAAAGTAATCTATCCATAGTTTTAAGATATTTATGTATAATAACTTTGATGATAAAATAATGATCAACGAATTTCGAGTCGGAAGCTTGACCGACCGCTCGACGACCGCACATACATTTTCAACTAATCGGATGGAATCTCACAAAGTGGACATCGTTTGATCAAATTTTCACCTTCTTCTTTCAGCGTTCGTGTCGATATTACGATATTTAGTATTTAATTAGGTATTTAGTCATTAGTTTACAAATAATGCAATTCATAAATAAATCTGGAGTTTGACCAGATGTACAATGTAAATGTGTTATAATGTAGAACAACGCTCAATTTTTACAGCAAAATTTTACACTTCACTACAACATTTTTTATAAAATCATCAAGATGAACATGTCGAAATATGCAAATCAGGGCGAGAAAATTATCGGAAATTTAACATTCGTTGCTATTAGAGGTGTCATCGAGTCTCTATTTTACCATTTATTATTAGTTTTGCCATTTTTTACTTTGCTATTTGCCAGTCACCAGTCGATCGTTTCAAGATCTTAAACTTGCTCTATTATTTATCATCAAATGTCACGTAAATACATTTTTTAAATCACCTGCGGTTTCTTTTCTTTCATATTTACGTAAATAGATCGTAAAGTTGTTTATACTTTCGTCTAAGGATGTTATCTTAAAGCTTAGTATTGACGTTATGAGCATCTTAATTCATTTAGATAATTGATATTTATACTTCCAAAGAGATCATCAATGCACTGAAACAGATAGGCGTGAGAAATAGTCAATATGTAAGCAAATAGATAGTAAATAAGTAGGAATTGAACAAAAATTAACCTAAATGACGATTTGAATTTTAAAGGATGTTATTTGGAAAATAATGCTAATTAGAGTGACAAAAATCGAAGCCTCTTACTCTCTCCTAAGCTCACAATTTTTGTAGGTTGGTTACTTAAAATGAACCAATTGGAGATACGTTTGAAAAGAATGACGAACAGAGAGTAAGTTATATGGCTTTTTATAATATAATATGTATAGTATAATTTTATCGGTAATTTTTGTTAGATAAAACAAAGTCATTGAACAAAACGTCGCATTGTGTCACTGGTTACATAAATAGCTATTGTAATATTAAAATTTATGAATTAGATTGTTAGAATTAATTCAAATGTTAGCAAATCAGAAATGGCTGTAATTTAATAATTGACTTCAGTCGAATGATCTATCAAAAGATATGCAACATGGAACAGTGAAAATCATATTTGTTTTTAAATATTAGGTAATTCTAAATGTATTTCTTTTTTTTATTCTCTTTTATGCTGTCAAATTTTTCTTAGAAACTACAAAATACGATATAAATTCGACTGACTCTAGTTCAGTTGTTTTTTAGGTTCTTGTTTCTTTTTCTTTTTAATATTACTTGACGGAATATAGTTTCTTTTTTTTTAAATCTTTGTGTTAAAATGTTATTTTATTAATACAGGCAGCCCTTGTATAACGCGGTTAATTCGTAACGGATTATATGGAAACAAAATTCAATATTTAGACTGTATATGTTTCCATATAACGCGGTACGAATTAAGAGGCCATTCATGTATTATGTAAGATGGTTAAGGGGGGAGGGGGAGTAGCTGACATCTTATTTTTTCTTATTCGAGGGTTAATAATACGTTAATAATATACCAAAAATTCTTTTGATTGGATTCGATCTGACTTCTCTCATTGGGTAATAATAAATCTTACATAAGATTAGGGGGGGGGGCGGTTATAAATTTTCTTATTTTTTCTTTTACCCTGATTTGCGTCATAGGGGCTGTAGCAATTTTTTTATATTATGCAACACTTTTTTTTAAATAAATTGTGACAGGGTAACTAAAATTGAAAGTACCTATACTGAAATTTTAATCTGTCGTAGAAGGTATTGGCGATTTCATATGAAATCTTTCTACATCAGTTACCTAGTACCGGTAATCGTTTTGGTTGCCGGTATTTCTAATCCAGTAGAAGGGTCCCATTTTGTTAAAATATCAACCGAAAAACATATCGACGGCTTAATCTGCAAACAAGCTAACTCCACTCTAGGGTAAAATCGACTTTTTAACTGAAACGATTTCTATTAAGTCTCATCGAAACATTAACTCCTAAATATTACATAACATGTACCCTTATATGATTATTTTATACAGTTTTGTGTTGCTCCTGTAAAGTTACTTGGACTGGAGTTAGCTTATTTACAGATTAAGCTGTCGATATTGTAGTTTACTAACTTTGAACAAACGGATTACCAGCTAGTATGTAATCTATACCACTTGCATTTGAATACCGACATCCGTTTAATTTATCGATATCGTTAGCGCTTATATTGACCAATGGAAGAAGCTTTCCGGCTCTCAATATTTTTACAGGTACTAGTAACCCAGATGTCACTTAGATTAAAATCTACAGTTTTAAGCTTCTATGCGAAGTATAGTAATAAGCCTGCTCCTGTGTCCGTCTGTCTGTCCGCATCTTTCAAAGTCTTATTCGTTAAGCTGATAATAATGTTTAAGCTTTAACCTTTATGTAAAACTTGAAACTTGCACTTTTTTACCAACCGACAAAATATTTATATGTATTTTGTATTTTATTCTATACTTTTCAAGTTAAACCAGAAGAGGAAAAGAGGATAGAAGCTTAAGAACTGCGGCCACCCGAGTTCCACCTTGTTATATGAAATCTAAAATTATTTTGAAAAGCAGAAATCTGAATTACTTTTTTCCTTTGCAAGTCTTTGTCGATTTCACCATAGTAGTGTGATAAGTATTTATATTCGTTTTTTAAAATAAAATATACAATTATTTGACTTACATCGTATAATTTGATATCAATTTTTATTTATATCTAAAAAATTGCAACAAAATAATAAATTACAAATTTTTCAAATCCGATTTAATAAATAGATAGGTACAATTTAATTACATAATACAAGTGTCACAGAATTGAGTGTCATTAATTAGGGGTTAACCTATTAGTACTCTGACAGGTTTGACAATGTTAGTAATTTGAATTCAGCACATTTTTTTTTAATTTAAGAAACGTGATTAAGTTTGACATATTGCCTGCTTATATACAAGAATAACTGCGAACCAATAGAAAAATTCAAATTTAGAATTAATTTATCGTCATAATAAGCTGTCATACATCTCGATCCAATATTATGGGCAACTAATGTCAACAAGTTTTCTTCTTAAAACAATTTTTATGATATTTATAAATGGATTACACTGTATCTCTCATACATTGTTACAGTATTCTGTGGTTATGACTTTATTTCCATTTGAAACTACATTTCAATGCAAACGTTAACCGATGATTTCAGTTTACACATTAAATCTTTGCAGTTTGTTAATATTTACAGTATTAATAATATAAATTACAAACGTGTAGTAATGCGAATAATGGCCACCTAAGACCAATATCGGTCTTGCTTTTTAAATACTCTATAAGAAAACAAGTTTTAAAACAACTTATCGAAAATCAATAAATTATGCCAGGATATTGGAGATGAAAACAAAAAAAATTAAAGCAATCAAGTTTTCGACGACATCCTCGTGATGATTATTGCAGTCTCGATTTTAATATTTAAAAACTAATTTAATATTTTTGTATCGACAATTTTGAATTTTCAACTGGATAAACCTACTACTAAGTATTTTTATCGAATTATCGATAAGCGAAAAGTTAAGGAATTTAAAAATGAATCAATTTATTTAAAGCAACTTAATTCTTACGGCTGTCTTCCGCTGCGTCTGACGCTCCGGCAAAAACTCCTGATTAGGAAATATTATTTCAACCTTACGATTTTATGGATACCTTATTGAAATACTAACCAAACTCAATAGTTGTAATGTACTTTTTTAGCTCAAATTTAATGACGCGAAGAAAAGTTGATGTAGACATGAAACCTTTATAGCCACTACAGAGCACACCTTCGTATATTTTATATAATAAAAAATGTTAATGCATGTGATTTTTACAATTACTAGTTAATTAATATTTTTTTACTATTATATTCAAGAGCCCACACGTTGTAGGCGATATTGTGCTGAAATTGATTGCTACAATATTTATGTTCTTGCATTTTGTTTTTTCATAACGATTAGGTATCCCGGCAATAGTAGTTAGTTTATCTAATTTGCAGGACCGTACAAAGGCCCATGCTATGGGCCGATACATATTATTATTATTGTACACTTTCTACATTGTATAAATTTAATATGGATTTAAGTAAATATTTCCGTAAGTGTTTTTCTCTTACGTAACTTTGGTTAAATAGAGTAATGATAAATTATTCAGACTTATAAATACAACGTCGCGTTCTCGATGTTTGTTGTGTATGTTTATTGTTGTATTAATATTTAAGTTTGCATGTACATTCCCATATTTTTGTATATTAAAAATATATAATGGAGAAGGACTGGAACATATAAATACTTTTAATTAGCATATAAACTTCTTATACCTACGGAAATATATAAGTGTGACGCACACGTACTCCTACTTTATTATTTTATGTATTATTGTATGAATGTATTATTCATATTTTCTGTCATTTTCAGTAATATATTAATGTTACGTCATTTTATGATACATTTAATAAATATTTATAATTGCCAACATTAAATATAATATTACAATTAATGTTAATGTCAAATTTGTTCATGTATGTGTTAAAACAATAATAATAACCGTTAAAAGTTTGAATTACATATAATAAAAATAATACTAAAAGTAAATGATAACAATAACCATGAGCGCCAACAATAACCATTGTCCTTGTCCGATTTTGATGCCAAGACTCGTCCTCTACATTACGTTTCTTTAATCTTCAAAACTGTTGTTAACTTATAAAACTCTTTCGTCTAATCGTTAATATAATAAAGCCTGCGAGGAGAAATGTCATTTGTAAATGCATTAACATTTTTAATATCTCCGCCGTAGTGGTGTTCACTTAAGACCGTACTGTATGTACATAGAAAGGGGGACAGCGCAGCGTCGATCTATATAGACACCCTCATCATTCTAGTAATATCGACGTACACTAATAATATACGTAATCTTATTTGTACCCGCGTATAACCTTACATATTTATTGAACAACGCCTCCATACTTGCTTTGATTGCTTAATCTATTGTCTATTTTTATTCTTAAACAAACTTTCAAGTTCGTACTTGCGTACACCCAAAATAAATTTGTTAGGGTTAAAAGAGAACTCGCAAGGGTGCTTCTCTAACCTAATTATTAGCTCGACTTGTACGAACGACAAAATTGCATTCGATCGAATAGTTATTGCTTATAATATCCATTTCATTATATCGGAATAATAATGCGCAATTTAATTTATTGATCTCGGTCAGCGCCTTGATTCTCTCCCATATGTACATAGGAGTGTATATAAGTACAAAATCAAAGCTTCACATTTTTGTTTGATTTTGTTAAAAACATCGATTATTCGCTTAGGCTACAAGGAATAGTCTTGCCTTGTATAATATGATACAAACTTTTAGAATTTATACTTGGAGTAAAATGTACCACCGGATTTGAAAATAAAATATTGATGTGGTTGTTAAAATATTCACGCTACTGGCCTTACCTCTCATAGCAGTATGCTACCGATGACGGCTTTCGATTGACATGGAATCGTCGAGTGTAATCTCCGAGAAGGCCATCCTGTGCATCGCTTACCTAACATAATATTTATGATGTACTTTTTATAAGAAGTTTTGACTTGTGCATATTTCATGGAGAAAAGCAGAATTCGCTAAAGATTTTTTGATGGTATCTGGAACTAAAACGGGGGAATCTTGATTATGAGTTCCTTTTACATCGGCGGTGGTCTTGCAATGGTTACGTGTACACTGTAATTGTATAACAATGCAATGAATATTGTGTCAATGTTAAATATCCCGTTGCTCTCCCAACGGCTTTCGAGTCCAGTTTACCAAGTTGGTACTCTCGCTTCTCATATACGTGTCGACTTGCATTCCACTTGCTTGACCGTTCTATTATAGCAATTCCTATTTGCGTAGTGCATTGAATACGTATTGATCAAAAGCATTTACTCTCGTGATGCAGTGAATTATAGTTGTGCACTATCTGTTTGTTTAGCTGATTAGTTAGTAACGTTATTAGATATCTGTGATACTCGAACTAATCAATTAATTATTTATACATAATGTAGGCTACTCGGTCTGCACGTATAAATTGGAATTTCTGCGGATTCTCTGCATTATTGGCTTTAATAATAAGTAATAAGTAACGTTTATTCCATTGAATTCAATGCGAGCGTAAATAAATTGTTACTTCCATTTATATACAATAAAATTTATTACATAAAATTGGCAAATTATTATATTATTATATTATAAAATAAAAAAAAAGAGTTGATTGGCTAATTTGTTAATTAATCAATAAATTGGTTTGTCAGATTGCTTGTAATTTTAATTGAAATTTCGAGTCATTAACATTCGTAGCTGTGATAGTGCCTACCATCCCCAGACGCTATTCACACTCAGGTTATCAGAGTTCAATGTAACTAATTAAATTAATATAATTTAGTTCGATATTGTCGTTTATGTGTGGGTTGTATTATAAAGAGACTGACTATCTGTAGGTACACGTATACACACATACTTGTGTACAGGGTGGTCGATTAATAATTTATACTGCCCACCGATTAAACTCGATATCTCAATAACTTGGATTTGAACATATAAATAAATAAAATTTCAATGCACTTCTGAAAATAATTGAAATTAATAATACAATTGTTTCAATAAAGACAATTATTTATTTACGAAGTCGTTCTAATTGAGAATCTTTAAATATCAATTAATTTATTTTATTATAATTTGTAAATTGAACGCTCGCCTATATCTTAATTCGTACTCCTATTATGTTATTTATTATACTTTATTGTATTTTATTTATTTCTTTATCATTTATGACATGTGTGAGCGTTGAAATTAACCATTAATTTATTTAGTCACGAATAAATAGATACTATAGATTTTGATTTCACATTAAATGAGATGTAGGTTGAGAGTTCCCATTTTATAGTTTGTTATGATGTATGGGTTATGCATTTTCTTTGCTCGAAATTATTAACATTTATTGTAAACCGTTTCGAACGAACATAATAATTAGGCGATTTTATTTTTAAAACCGCGCTCAAAAAATGTGTGTGCACCGACCAAAATTGAAAATATAAAAAAAGCTACGTCGACGTCGTTTGTTACATTTCGTTTGAATTTTTAAAGCCGAAGATTGTAGACATTCTTTTAGTCGGGTTTTATCTGTAATAAAAGAAAAATCAATCAATTCGTTTGTAAAAGAATCGGGAGTAAAATCTGTGACAAGTGTTCACATTATTGACATAGCCATAACAACAAACGTTCTGCCATCTGGAGCGCGGTGCATGAATTAATGATCCACAAACTGGAATCCATGTATAATCTAGTAGAATGCATACAATACATACTCAGAGGTATTGTACGATGGAGAATGTATGTGTAAAGGGACCACCCTGATGCAAAGCAATCGATGGACACAATAGTTAGTTTGCTTCGATGAATAATTAAAATACACACGTAATTACTTAGTTTAATGACGAAAATTGCGTGTATATCTGAAGCCGCTCAATTATTGTTAATAATTTCATTTTCAGATTTTTCCGACCGACGAGTCCTTAAATGCCGGCTCTTATCCTTAGACGTATCGTGTATCTGGCAATAATAATAAAACCACACTACATTATATCAACTTTCAACGTTAAAGCAATGGCGTGCAACATCCCTGAAATTGATTTATTTAATTCGCCGCCCGCCTGGGACGTTGACTTTATTCAAGTGTCACCCGTGAGGCGAGTCGAGTTCGCTCAGATTTCCTCTATTCGTATCGGTTTCTCTTTCCGTTTCTTCGTTTAACTACGCTGTTGTCGTTTTTGTTACTACTCCATGACATTCTCATTCTAGCTCTGCGCTTTTCTTGAATGTACCGATCAGCTGTTGGCTGAAAATAACGTGAACGACGACCTTGATCTCCTTACACCCACGCCAACTTTGTATTGTCTGTTAACCTTTATTGTGTCATCACTTACACGAAATCAACAACTTGGATTAAATTGGTAGTGCTTGTTGGTACGAACGTAACTACAGGCGATATACTATATGTGTTCGCATCGTATGCTCGAATTATTCCGTCCGAAATATAAATGTACATCTCTTTATGTAAGTGGCGTTTATGTGACGTCTAATTCTGTTAATAACGTGTACAAGTCTTATTATAACATGGTCTGGCATGCAATTAAGACATCACGCGATTTGTATGCAGTTTAAGATATTCGTTATCGTCATGTAATGTCAGACAGCTATAATTCGTATTAGTACCTGAACCGATATTGATTAAACAGTTCGACTACAATAATAACTTAATAATAATCGGGAGAACGCCTAAATGGCGATGCTTAAATATATTTTAAGTGCGTGCGGTGGTTTATCAGGTGTGGAGATTCAGCTTGAGCTTTACCAAAATAGTTCAAGCGGTTCTTTTCAACTCTGACATTGACTCTGATCTAATCTGAAAGTATCCTTCTGGCAACAATAACCGGGTCCGCTACTGTGTAGAAAACTGGTCGAGAGCGAGAATAACCCGACACATACAGCTACGAATTCACATAGAAGCTAATGAAGCTTTGTATATCCCCCTCTCACCGAAGGATCGGGGGTGTTAACTAAAATTGCGATAGATTAAGATTATTTTAGAAATTCATTGTTTGCCGCAATTGTCCTAGTAAAAAATAGAACATAACTTCACGCTTTCTAACCTCCGAACTAAAAAACAGATGCAATAAGTTGGACTCCTGTGATTGTCTGTCTGTCTGTGTCTTCAGAACTCTTTAATTTATGTTCTAAACGCTGAGATAACCATAACAAATTTAAACTCAGAAATTCAGGAACAACACTGTATGAAATTAAATTTTCTAAAATTTCTTAAAATGATTATTTTTAAGGTTGAACTTTTTATTGCTTTGAAGCAAGTGCACTCGAGCTAAAGCTCTCGTGCGTTAGCATGCAGGCTATAATATATTTGTTATATTATATAAACAGAAATAGTGTTTAGTTTGCAATAATTAAGATTTGCTCTTTAGTCTACTCTATTTTTTCAAGTCGTACGAATGATTCTCATCGAATTCTTGGAGAGAAAGCGGTAACGTAATGTAGGATCACTCTAAATTATTTCAATTGGTTAATAAAAATATCGAAATAGTTAATACATCATATTGCCTGGTAATTATAATTTTTATACGGTGATCTATATGATATCGGAAATCTGGAATAATTATTTGTTACGTATTATTACGGCCCTATTCTATATTTTGGAGTATAATCACAAACTACAAGAATTATATTAAACCACTGTTATTATTGCTATACCTATTTCTTAATACTATAGTTTAATAATTTAATAATGTTTGTTTTAATTTAGTTACTTAATCAAAATTTCATTACAGTAAATTTCATACTAACTTATAATCCAATAAATTTATTATACTGGAGCCATAAAATAATTTTAGTTCTCAAGACGAAAATTCAAATCGATTTGAGAGGCTAAATAAAGAGTAAAATATTGTTAATATGGTCAATTTTGTTGTAAAATGTTAAGAACGTCTTCTACTTACGTTTCGACTCGAATGCTTGTGCTTCTGTCTGAGTAACTATAATTTTACAACTAAGGTTGCCAAAAAAATATTAAAAAAAGATAAAGGAGAGTGATCAAGTCTGGAGAAAGTAACGATTTCACATTATTGATAAACTAAAATTTATTGTAGCGCTTCATTATCGTTAAAAAATATACAGGTAATTTTTCTTCTGGGTAAAAGACATGAACATTGAACACTGCAATTATGTAAGTAAACTCGTGCAATGTTGCTTTTGACGATGGAGAGGTTATTACGCTTTTTATGAACAGAGCAACATTAACTGGTTTATTAGCAACAAAAGGAGTACTAATTTAAAAATAATGTAACAGATTAGAAGTTTCGAGAAAATCAGAGTAAAAATAAAAATATTGTCTCGTGATTTTCTTGGAGCTTCGAAATATTCAATTGTTCAGTCGACATCCTTAGTAGGTACATCTTCCGATTCCGGAGCAGAGCATCGCCATTTTCTGTGAAACAACCGCATTAAAGCAATTTGACAATAAATTAATCGAATTACATGCATTAAAACACGGGTCGTCGAGGGATTTACAAAAAAGTCGCCGCTATGCACAACAGGATATGGATGCATTTCCGTTCTCAAAGGGCTTGGTAATTATGGCCGCTAATATGATTACGTCATTTCTGAACCGAATCCATTAGGGCCTTCTGATGCTCCGTAGTAATTCGGTATCACTCATGACGGTCTAACACTAAAACGTTGGTAGGTGGTTGTCGCATACTATCGATATTAACTTGTGTCAATCGCATAAATACATAAATATCGATTGAAAACTGCGTTGCTAAAATCTCGAATATTTTATACCGAGTAAGAGGTTTGCTTTTTTAACTTTCTAAACTCGCAAGTTGTAAAATTTCCCCACGTGTTTCCTCCGTTTTCTTGTAAGTAGGGGTTGGCTTGAGTGTTAATAAGTTGGTTCCGAGAAGCCATGTTGATGAATTTTGTGCAATGGCGTCTCTCTTAGTTAAATTACAGCAATTTAGGGAGACGCCGTTGCCGTTTGCCCTCGTTAGATATTAGTTCAAGTTATTACAGATATTAACAGTGCACGGTTGTTGTTTGTTCTTGGTCGCGTCTTGTAATGTTTGTTTTCATTTGGTTACATTGTATTCGCTCTATTCCCGTTATCATTAATAATATCTGATTTATGATATCATCTTAGATGTTTTGATGTAGTAATAGCGGTGTAAAATTTGTCATTCTAAATGCTGAACTACACTAATGGTGTGTAGTACTGCTTTCGCAAACTATTATTGGTTCTCCTTTTATAATTATTATATTTACCCATTTTTCTTCTTTTATATTTCCGCGTACTCAATATTACATATGTATAATATATTTTTATTTCACTATCGAATTACTTCGATACGGCTATTTTTCATTTGGAATTAACAGGAACGAATTTGGGAAGCCTTTTTTAGTTGTTTTGATTTGTAATATTTCATATTGTTAATTACATTATCGCGAAGCTTTCGGATGCACGTTAGTTAGTTCCAATCAGCTAATTGCTAATAAATTGTACTTCACAAGCTGATGTGTTCTGAATTTGATTAAATATAAAATTTAGCTTTTGCTTATTGTTTGCATTGGATGTGTACTTTACACACTCTGATATTTGCTGAAGTGTTTCCACGCTTGCTTTTAAATAGGTATACATACAATTATTACAATTTAAATTTTTTTACGCCTTATTTAAATATTACAATATTTGAAGGAAAATTTGTTCAATTAAAATGAATTAAATTATTGTGTCGTGTCTCAAGGCCGGCCAACGACAATTTATTACTGTAATTCTTTTTGCGATATAGCATATTTTACATTATCATAAATTAAAGGATATTTGAATCACCTAAATTAATGAAAAAAATCAGAGTTTCAAACCACTGCGGTGTATAATCTTTCTAGCAACACCCAAATGAAATGGTATCTAGGTTAAATATGAGAATTTGGTTACCTGAAATGTATCATTTAGGATACAAACATAGTTGATGCAGTAATTTGCATATGCTATCCTATAGACTGAGTTGATACGTGTAATAATTGACAGAACATGCGAAGGTGTCAGACTAATACATAAAACAATTCTTTTCTTTATTGTAAAATGCTATAACTCTTAAGTTATTAAATGTTCGTAGGTTACTGTCATCATATTATATGTTATACTTTTATGTGTTAGTCATTTGATTTATACAATTAAAATTTATTGCTTCTATACCGCCATATATATGTAGTTACTACCGGCTATTATACGAAAAACACCGTAAAACTGCGCCCGTATCCCAAGATTTGGTTTTGCAGAGGATACTTCACGGCCTCTCATAACACCGTAATAATAGTGGAACTTTCAATATTCTTGCAAATATTTATTAATAAATATTTTGTCTTATTTATTACTATATCGTCATATTACTGAAATGAAAATAGCCATAACAAAATAATGGAAGTACATTTTATAGTTGGAAAATCCGGTTCAAATAGCTTAATCGAAATGTGAGGATTTAGTTTTTTGCTAATATTTTAGTGTAGGAAAGGTCCGAAATAATTATTTAATTAAACCGTCTTGGTTACGGTTGTCCATAATAGTAATACAGATTTCTACTCATAATTCCTGTCTGAATATCCGGATGATACCATATTGTCCTAGAATGTTTGTTGGTTATGCAGTTGTGGTTGCGGTTAGTTTGGTATGGCTACTCTAGATTACAGTACAACATAAATTCATTACTTGATTTAATGCAAAGTGTAAATTATATACGCGAAGTAAAAAAATAATAATTGTTCTTATCTGTTAAGTTATTAGATATACCTAATTAGTTGTTTTTAAACTCTAGTTTATAAATATTGTAAACCGATTGTGTTACATTAATATTTACAATTGAATGAAAAATTTATTAACGTCATAAAACTGTTGAAGAATAAGTTGTTATTACAGAACCACAATTATTATAAAAAATTATACAAAGGTATATCTCACACCTACCATAATACTATAACATATACAATGTAATTGTTGAAGTATTATGTTGTTCTTTAGTCTTCGATATAATAATAATAGGACATGTTTATGCTAGTGAAAATATTACTGCATAAATATTGTCAATCTTTTCTAAATATAAAATATTATCCACCATACTTTCTCTATAGTTATTTCGAATAATAGGAAATTTGTAAATACATTTACTCTCGATAGCGAAATATAACAAGACCAATTTGTGTACAAAATTGTACATAAATAATAAAAATGCCGGAGCACACGCTATACATAATATGTATGTATGTAAAAATCATACGAGGTTTTCCTACGACCACAACTTACATTTAGAAAAACAAGAGGTCGCATTATTGGCCAAGATAATTTGACGTTTATCGAGTACGCTCAAGACGCTTTTCCGCCCCGACTTGAACTTATTTCCTAGATTGCACGTTAGGGATGTTCGACTATTGGTTTCCCATATTTCGAAAAATTAAAATAGTAATAATTATAATATTGTGCATTGCTAAGTAATCGACTACATTGTTTTAATTTATTACATAGTTGTTGTGCGGCGTATACGCGTATATCCACTGTGTTATTAAATATTTATGCAGAATTCTATTTCTATAATTGTGTCGTCTATAAATATTTCATCTCTCTTGTATTATTATAATACATTGTAATAATAATGGCGTCGTTTTTATGTGGAGAACGATATAAAAGTTTAATTAAATTTCGTTTAGCGCTTTATATTTACACTTCCCCGCGAAGTTTGATAATACCATATACCGAACATTGAACTAGCAAAATTATATTTTTTAACATTGTTAATAGCGACATGCAGAATTATAATGGATTAAACGTACATTATAAACAATCCATTAATAAATACATTAAACGAGAATGAATTACTTCTAGACGCCAGCTCAAATAAACAGATACAAACCGTGTTTAAAAGAGCCACAATATTCAAAGATTATTTACTTTAAATTCATTTTGCTATTCCTGAAATGTGTTAAAATTTATGTAAATCTAATTTCCTACAAGATTTATGATAAACGTAGTACATCTGTCGGCGTATTTCACTATTTTTCATAAGATAATCAAACGTCATAACATCAAAGATTAGCTAACAGAATAAAGCATAAACATCCATCTTCAATAATTGCTTTTGTAAATCTTCACACACACACACACACCTAAACCACACATTTATTCTAAATGTATGCGCTGACGATCATAAGTATTATTATTACTATGATTTTGAGAAATAATCGCCAATTTTTTTTTTTTTAATTTTAATTACGTTCAGGCTAGATCGGGTAATACCATAAAGTTGAACGACTTAAATGTGCAATATATATAGTTCTATTGCTGCAAGTTATGTACAATAATAATGTTAGTTAGTTTAATATATTATATAAATAAGAATTTAGCCTTCGCTCTCAATTTACTCTTTAATTAGGGAACCAGTTAACGTTGTTTGCAAAATAATGATGGCGTCATAAATTGTGATAACATATAACAAAGCTGAAAGCAGTTTACATAAACCAACATATTTTAATGAAACAAGACCGTTCCAAGTTATTAATTACTTCATCCCGAAAATTAAATAAATTATTTTTTAGTTTCCTTCAATTATATAAATATAAATTAATTCTTTTATTAACAGTGACAATGTCACTTAATTATATATTATTCTGTTGTTAAAAACCTTCGGGATATTTTTAATGCGTTAATTAATAATACTTAAACCACTTGTTATTATAAAATATAATTTATTATTTATATAATAATTTTATAAATATTTATTTCATAACATTTATAATTACTTTTTGTTACGCCTTTTTAAATAGTTTTATTTATTTTATTTTATTGTCGGATATAAAAAAAAAGAAATAAAACCCATAGAATATATTTACATGAAATATAAAATTAAACATTGTTTACGATTACGTGCAATATCTGGATTTCGGTTTTTCGGCCCGTGATTCCTGTTTTTAAACGGACTGCGCTTAAACCGAACGAACACATTTTAAGGTTAGGTTAGAGTTTTCAGATTCAACTTTAATCAAATAAGTGTTCAAATAGGTAACGATTTATTGGAGTTTATTGTGGTGGTATTACAATAGAGGAAGGTTGTTGTTGCTATAATTATTGCAAATGTTAATTCGTAACCAATAACTAATGGTCCTAGACCGGCGATGTATCTCAGCCTTGTCACTACCATAATTGTAGTTATTGGCTACAACTATGCCCATTTATTATGATATATGCATCGAGCTGAATTGTCATAATAATAATTTAGCGAAATCAATTACAATTTTTCTACAAAGTTCGCTTTGTTGAATGCAACGACATATATTTTAAGGGCGAAAAGGAACAATTTTGGAATTGGTAGATATAATACGCTTGATCGTGTTAAGTAAGTAAGTTTAATAATGCAAACCAATTTGACAACATCGAAAAAGTCTAATTTCTATAATCTTTGATTTCCGGTTATATTTTAAACAATTTTAATTCGAATTTGATCTAATTTTTGTTGATTTCAAATTCCTATTTATTTTGATTATATTCTACGTTTAATAGGGTTTTTCCGCATTTATTCGTTCAATATTTTGATGTTCATTTCTCAAAATTTACTTGATATATTAATACCGAAATAATCCTAATTTGTCATTTTACCACTTGAAAAATTTGGAAAACTTTGAATACTTTAAAGAATTAGGAAATTTAAATTGGACGAAGATCAGGGAACGTCTTTAAATTTTTTATTTTTAAACGGACGTCAGCAAAATTAAAACTTGACTGCAGGGAAAATTCTTTGAAACTCAAAATAAATTTGTAAACTATTTTACAAATTTAATTTTTACGACACAATTCAAATTTTTATCCAAAACGTAATTAATTATTTGCTTTAAAATTTCAAAAATTATGGCATATGAAAATCAAGACTTAAGTTACTTTTCTCCCTAACTGAATAATACACTATTAAATAACAGCAACAAATTCTCTTTCTTACTTTCGGCCTAGTGTAAATGGAACTATATAAGTATTTGCAAAATAATATTATTTTAATTCACTTCACACAACACTTCTCAGTGGCGTACATTATACTATTGCAAATCTCTAACCACGGGGTGGGGGGCAAGAACGTGAGGGGCTTTCGAAACATTAATTTTTGTACAATATTTACTAGCTATCTACATAGATTTTTGTTTCAAATGTTTATCAATAATTTAGGTATTAGATACATAATAAGTAAGGCCTTTCGTATTCCATAAAGATTCATTGGAAATAACGCGGAGAAAGGCACGATTTTTTTGTTACGCCGCTGACTCTTGTATCCTTGATTGATACTCTATTTCAAAATTCATAATTGATTTTTAATAATTTGCATGAGCTTTACCTCATAAATATACAATTATAAACATAAATTTGTTATTATTGTGGTTTAAACTTAATATTTTAATTTATTTTTTTTTTTCAGGTAAGCCTGTTTATTTTTGTAACGCCACTCATCGGAACGTGAATATATGTAAGAAATTAATTTTTACCATCATAATGTTCGTTTGTCATCGAGATGGAACACTTACGATGGAACAAATCAAATAACAAAATGTTACAAAGCAAACCTCAGTTAATTAAACACTGTTCGCTTTCATTATTCCATCTCGATGACGGACAGTAGGAAAGGGTAGTACCAAGTGAAACGAAGTATTATGTAGTACACATGCTTTTCTGTCTATAATTTTTTTTATCAATTAAAATATAATTTTTTTGTAAATACGAAAAAATATTAGCAAATTTTTTATTTGGTTTCACTTGGTACTTAACCGAGTCTTAGCTGAAGAAGAAATGCCTATTTTATATTTCTTGTTGTATAAGAGGGCAAGACAAAAAAAAATGCAAGTTTGACAGGAAAATTGAGTTAATTGGAAAAAAATGTAATGTTTTAATTAGAAATTGAAATAACTATTTTCTACTACCGTTTCAAAAAATACTACTTTTCGATATTCGTTTGAGTAAGGTAAAATACTTTTGAAAAGTAATTATTTCACGCACTAGTGCGTTTTACTTTTCTACACACATGCGCATTCAAGTGCAAACCTCAGAAATGTTTACAACTATTCTTCTGCTTGTTACAGGCCGGACGGCAATCAAAAATAGTTTGCAAATCAATATTCTGTAATAATTTAACTAATAATTTTACTTTACTGAAATGAAAATCGAAAAGGTGGACTTTTTCAAACAGTAGTGGAAAAAGAAATGTGCAGTTACAAATCGCAGATTAATTTTTGTCACAAGTTAGGTTGGTAACCAAAACTTACAAAAAAATTGTTATATAATACAAAAAAGATATAAGCAAGTAGCTTAACCCTAAAACTAATTTTTATTTGTAAAATTCGTTGAATTTGTCTTTTCTTGCATTCTAACTTGGTATGTAACCTCGATTGGCTGCAGAATACCAATGCATCGGAATATCATGGATAAGTTTGAAAATGATCGGTAAACGTATTTTCTCCTTTTTATTATGTTTCAATATTAAATTTTTAATTAATAGTGGGAGAAGTTTTTAAGTAATTCAGTTTGTATTTTAGTGCCGAAGCTTATATTATTTTATTTCATTATTTTCAGCAAAAATTTCTCCAATTCAATAAAACTGTTTCTAAGATAAATAACATCGCGTTTCTGTTTGATTAAGATTTTCTCGAGAAACTTAAATGTAAGTTTATTTGAAATATCTAAAACAATAGGTAATAACCAATTTAAATTTATATATTTTGAATTATGAATAAAAGTATACAATTCCTATATTATTATATTGTATTTCGAACAGCAGATGCAGACTCCAGTCTGGCTAGACAACGAGAACAATTGAAAAGTTTCATAAATAATATCTACTCCATAGTAAACTAAATACAAGCGATTCGATATATTTATTTCAATATCGAGAAATAGATAAATAGCAACATATATTACATTCGAGTTTCCATATTAAAATGTATTTACACTTGGCATACAAAAATAATAATTTAAAATATAAAGTACTGCCTTCATGTGCATCTGTATAAACATTATCTAAAAATGTAATTCATATATTTTTAACTTTTTAATTTTTATTTGTTTATAATTATGTTTTACCTTCAATGTTATCAAAAAAAAATAATAATAAGTAGATGGTATGATTTTTATAATTAGGGCTGCTGACAAAATCAGTGAAAACGTCAACTGAAGTTAAGAACCACCTGAAAAAAACAAATTCAGACGTGTAAAACTGAAAACAATATTTAAAGAGCGATAGCTTTGTCTCGAATCTCGAAATTCAATGTTAAACTTTTCACGCTACTTGTGTCGTTTTCGTGAAATTTTAGAACTTTGTTTGAGTTTCCGAATAGTATCGCAATACTTAAAAATTTTCAACAATTTATTTAATGACTGCTTAATATTCATTCTTAAAAATAAAGTTCTCGTAGCTTTATCCACTGACATATTAAATTATCTAAAAAATAAAAAAATATTATTACAGTGATTTTCAAACAAATTAATGAAACAAATAAAAAATTTCGCAGTATCGTACATTTCGCTATGTTTGTGCTGGTTGCATACTGGGGGCTCAAGATTTAAATTATTAATTTCATAATAATCCCAACGAGATAATTTAAAATTTTTTATGCAATCCGAAAAATATTTATTTTGGGATTTTATCGACCCAACTAGGGTTAAAAAACGAAGTTTTTCGTTTCTAATTTATTTATGTGAAGGAAGTAACCACTCGATGGATATTAAATAATTGTAGTTGTCGTCCAATATACACGTTACGGTATATAATCAAAACAAATCACATATTTTCGAATCTAAAGCAAGAAAAATTACTTGATCGCTTGTTTGACATTTAGGTTTTATTAAAAAAGTAATACACACTTAATAATTGATTACTTCTGTAGTTATGTACATTAAATGTTAGCGTTATTAATGAAACTATCGATTCAAATATTTATTTGATTTATTTCGTAATGGCTATTTAAATATTTGTTAATATCAATCAGTATGAGAACAAAAAAATATGATCGTACATTGTAAATAAGTAATGAAAAATTTTCGTGTACTTTTTAATTTTAATTTGGAAAAAATGAATAGAATAACATTAAAAACTCAAAAATACACGAATGAATTCAATTAGTTATTGTTTTCGAACGTTCACTAATGTCACGAAATGATGAACCATTAAATTTGTTTATTGAATTATTTGGATTGTACGATAGAATGTGGTGCAGCAAAAATAATTAAGTTATTGTACTTAGACATTTTCAACCCACAATAATTATGTATTGATATTACGAGTCCTAAGATATGCAATTACCCTTTGGTGTATATACAATGTTAATATTATAATATAATTTACGATCGTAATTTATTTGGAAGACATTGTGTCTAATTATTATTTAATTTTTTGCCCTAATACGTCATGTACGTAGGTAAAAATTTATTTTATCTCTAATTTTAGCGATACTTTTTAGATACGTCTCCCAGGTATTTATTGAGAATTAAAACGTGACCGGTAGCTCATTGTGTTAAATTTAGAAGGGCACTTATTAATCAAAATAAATTGCTAACAAAATAAAGGTTATCATTATAAGCCATCGCAAATGAAATATTTTAACGCATGGGAGAATATAATAAAGGTTTTCCGTACTTAATAAATATAGTTTTCTTTGGTTTATGAAGGGAAGAGACTTTGTTAAAATTGCCAATATGTAACGAAATCTGACTTCGTAAGTCCCTAATTACCCCTGATATATCACCATATAAACATCAACTACAGACAGACCAACGCTCCGAGTGTTAAAACATTAAAATATATTAGTTCCTTAGTCGAGTTCATTTACATAACACTCGTGTATTCGCTCATATTTATAATAGCTATCTAAGAACGCATAGGTAAGAATTACTCATTTAGGTATTTGCATACATTCGTTGTATATCATGGTGGTTTTGCATTCTGCAACAATTTACCTGATTTTTTAAGTCTTCGTTTTGTATATCTGCATATTTATAAAAATTAAGTTCGCGAATTTAATCTGGAAAAACTTGTCGATTGTTTATATATATTGCGATGTTTTTTTTTGGTAAAACAAAATCGTTGCGATATCTATCTCCAGGTAATTTTTAGTGGTTAAATTGATCGATTAATTAATATTATTGACCTGTTTAAAACAAATTATTGTATACATTTTGTGTAGGTTTATCTTCTTTTTTATGTTGGAGTAACTTTTTGTAAATATTCTATTGTTCTATTACATAATAAAAGGTCTGTTTATTTTACCATAGATACACGGTATGGTTTATGAATGAAGAACGTACTAGGCAATTTAAAGTGTAATATTATAGAATGAATTATGCAAGTGGAATATTTTCTTTGAAGTGGTACGATGCAATGCATTATTATAATTTACATACATGTGCTTTCCTACTTCTACGTATTTCATATTTAATGAAGAGAGTTTAAAAAAAATTCCAACCTCCACTCAATTTGGCTTATTAATTTATCTTGAGTCACGATGATTATTACAATTATTTAATATTTTGCAATTTTCATGGTTGCTTTATATTGCAGCACAGAAACCGTCTTTAATTTATTATTGCGACCTACATATTAAAAAATATATTGCTAGTAATTTAAGAATTTTTGCACCAATTATTTTTTAATTTTTAATATTATTGTATAAAGGACTTGGTCGCCTATTCTTTTGTTTTCTATTTAATTTTAACTAGACACTAATTAATGGCTAGTAGGTAGTTGAAACGAAGTGGGTACTAATCTATAATTCAAGTTTATTTATTATTTTTAACTGCATTTATCGCTGGTATTGCGTGTCGACTTCTTATATTAATTTTATATTTTTTACGTATCTTCGTTTTGGATCTTTCGTGTCTTGCTAGTAATTAAAACGATGATACTTAATTTATTATTTAAGTAATTCATTTTTTGTTTTGTCGTGATATATTGGTTTTTCTGTATTTTGTGGCACCGCCAAAGAAGATATTGATACCACTTTCCGAGAAGAATATTATAGTATTCGGTGTGTTTTGTGCACCTTGTGAAAGTGTACAATACTTATTATACTTTTAATTATACCTCGGTAAATGGATAGAAATACGCAACATGAATTATTTAGTAATAAATTTCTAAGAGTGTAATTATCCAAGTTGAAATACTTTTCAAGTATCTGTCGTTGCAAAGCACTACTAATAGTAGTTACACCGTGATTCATTTACATTAGCTTAACGTTTACACTTAACTTTAATGTTGCCACCGGTTTTTATGTTTTTCTTTAATTAAAATTACTCGATACGATTAATATTTTTTATTATTTTGCTAATAGAAATGTATCGAGCTTATTTACTTTTTATAAAAATTTATGTTTAGTGCGACTTTTATTTGAATTTAAATGACGCTTTCGCTCTAGGAATCCAATAGTAGCTTTGTAAATACATCCCATTAAATGTTTCATGGCGCTAAATCGTTTAGTGTATACACGCCAGCTTCTCACTTCATTTTCACGCCATTTTTTAGTTTCGTGGTCTTTTGATTCTTCCGATTAAAATGTTCAGTTTCGGCCTCTCGGTTATTCGAAAGACCACCGCGAGAGCAATTTTTGTAACCACTTACGTAATTTTACGTTTGCATTGAAAGGTTTTTTCTGATCAATTTGTGATTCGAGAAACAAACTTGCGAAATTTGAAATTGGACGACTTTTACTAAACGTTCCAATCGATTATAAACTTTTTTATGTTGGAGTACTCGAATGCTTAGAAAGTTTTCTATATTATTAAATCAATAATTCATGAAAAAGAAAGACTTTAAACCAGCAAAGAATTTTTTCAAAGTGTACATTTCCACACACAAGTTGTAACTATGATTAATTTAGTAAGTATGCTATCAGTATAATACTGGTTTACATACTTATTATAAATTTGTTTTAAGTACTACGATATATATGTGTATATATAAATTACAGAGCAATATACAGTTTAATTTAATACTCTCGTACATTAAATTTTCATAAAGTATCGGATGTGTGTTTAGTTTTGGTTTTATTTTTACAAGAAAAAGTTTAAAACGAGTGGTATATTATTAGATACACAATCTTTTTACGAAACGACCAATGGGGGAGCGGGAATACTATTATTTGCTACACTCTGTATGGTATAGTTACTCGCTCGATTGCAGAAGTCAAGGGGGTAATCACTTAAAATTTTGCGTTCCACAGACTTCATGAAGTTAAAAGATTTCACAAGACTTCATGAAGATTTCATAAGACTTCATGAGATTTTAGAGACTTCATAAAATTTTATAGACTTCATGAGATTTCATAAAGATTGCACAAGACTTCAGAGATTTCATAAAGATTTCGCGAGACTTCACAAAGATTGCATGAGTTTTCACGAGACTTCATCGATACTTGACGGGACTTCACAAGATTTCATAGACTTCATGAAATTTTATAGACTTCATGAGATTGCATAAAGATTGCATAAGACTTCATAAGATTTCATAAATATTGCACAAGATTGCAGACTTCATAAAATTTGCTAAAGATTTCATGAGATTTCGCAAGACTTCAGTAGATTTTACAAGGAGTCATGAGATTTCATAAAGATTCCATAATACCGTAGACTTCTTACTGTCTGACTCTTACTTTGTTTTCGCTGCGTATTAAGAAATTATAGACGTTTGTTGAAGTTTCTATTACATATTGTGTACAATGACGGTCGGCACCTATCCGAGATCAATTATTCGATGGTGTGCGAGCACTTTTGAATGTACGAGTACATATAAATTATGTATACATTTCTTATTTGTTATTTTTGCTTTTAGATATTCTTGTGTATTTTTGTTTGATCTAAATATTTTTTTTAAAAGCCATGTTGTCAATTATTTGTTTTAAAATTATATGACGGTATTGACGATTATTTAAATTTTTGTATAAATCTGAAATTAATTACTTAAGTCAATGTTTCCCAAATAGTGGTCCGCGGCATGTTTCATTTTGACGATCCGCAAACCCACGACATAAGAAAAAAACAAATTAGGTGCATAGGCAAAAATACGTTAACAATCAAGTTTTTCTGAAGTTTTAAGAATTAATTGGTATTTTATTTAAGTCTTATTAATTATTAATTACAATAATTACATATTTAAGAAACACCATAGTTACTTTATTTTTTTTGTAACGAAAACAAAATTTCCGGATGTTTCCTTGATACTGTTGTCTAATTTTGGGGGTTGGCAATTTCGGGACATTTGGGAAACACCGACAAGGTACTCAAAATGTACTCGGTTCTTGATGTTTATTTAAAAATTAGCACAGTTTACTAAAGCATATTATGGCACTGCTGATGTATCAGTTTCAGTAGAGACGTGTCAGAATTTCAACAAAACTGTGCAGGATTGCGTAAACACTAAAAACAATCTTTTTTTTTATTTTTTATGCAATCTTGTACTTTTGAAATTAATTTTCGAATTACGACGGAATGCTATGATATTCTCATCGAAAACTTATTCTATGCATTTAACCAGTGGCGGATTTACCAGCAGGCTGAGTAGGATGGAGGCTATAGCGGCACATTTCAGAGACGGCAAATTTAGGGCAAAATTTTTTGAAGTTATACTTTTAATGCCGCAGTAGAGTGAATTCAAAATACATGTAAAAGAGAGGTAATATGTATTTTATGTCAAAGTGAGAGGTAATATTTTTTACCTGAATTTTTTCAGGTTTTGAAAAAATTTTTTTGTTTTTGTTATTAAAATTTTGTCGAAATATTGCAAAAAAGTTTTATAAAAAATTTTTAATGGAGAGTAATGCAATACAGAATCTTTAAAACTGTTGTACTGTAAGATTTACACAAGTGGAACTAGAAACCCTGATTCTCAGGCGACGATATGCCGGGACGTCAACTTTTTTAAAAGTGCAAGTTTTCAAAATGTTTTTACATGAGTTTTTTCTTTTTGATAATATTTTTTAAGCGCCGTATTCATAAACTCAAATTTATTCGAAATTAATTTTTTTTAACTTTCTGTTAAAAAAATCGTCTATTTCTGACGGGGGTAAAAAATTGCAAAAAAATGGGTCACGTAGTATGGGCAGTGCCGGATTAACACATAATCATAAAGCACATAAACACATAAAGCAAATTAAGCAATTGCTTAGGGCACCACGTCTTGGGGGCACCACGCACCAGAAACAGCACAAAAGAATATTTGCTAGCACATGAAAGGTAAGGCTGTTTGAAAATTGACTAGAGCGTTGACTTCGGAGTCATAAGTCATATCCCGCTTGCTCGCTCGCTCGTGCATCATTCTGAAATTCGAAAAATCACATTAAATCATCAGCGAAGTATGTTTTACTACCTAGCACTACCTATAGGTAGTAACAAAAGTATCACATTCAATACGATGTATCATATTGAAAATAATACTTCGAAATTGGTTGAATATACCGCACTATCGCATTTCATTCTCGTAATACCTATCTAATCTTGTCGTAGTAAACAATGTATAAAGAAAAACAAAATTTCGCATACTTGACCCTTTCTTTAATTGTACGGTGTTTGCGGTTTTAAAACGCAAACACCAATATCAAATATCACACACTAATATCAAACATTCGTTGGATATTACAATTAGAATGCCACATGACGCCACGTTATAAGATTTCGTCTCTTCATAAGACTGCAAAGATTTCATAGAGACTGCAAAAGATTTCATCAAACTTGCAAAGATTTCATCAAGATTGCAAAGATTTCATAAAGACTGCAAAGATTTCATAAAGACTGCAAAGATTTCATAAAGACTGCAAAGATTTCATCAGGACTGCAAAGATTTCATCAAGACTGCAAAGATTTCATCAAGACTGCAAAGATTTCATAAAGACTGCAAAGATTTCATAAAGATTGTACAAGATTTCATAAAGATTGTACAAGACTTCATAAAGATTGCACAAGATTTCATGAGACTTCATGAGATTTCAAAGACTTCACAAGACTGCACAAAACTTCATAAGACTTCATGAAACTTCATGAGACTTCATTATGACTTATTGTCCCCGTTCCACAGACTTCATTAAGTGATTACCCCCTTGGCAGAAGTACTACTACACTCGGAAGGTACTTCAATTGCAACGGATACCATATGGCTTGGGAACGATACAAAATAAATGGTGAATTTTTAAAGGAAAACTCAATATTAAACGTTTTCCGATTTGTTGTTTTATTTATGTAATATTCAGCGTATTCGATGTTATAGAAAGTTGCTGCATTATAAGTAAACTTAACTTGGTTCATATAACAAACATCAAACTTTTAGTGTATTTATTGATCGGATAAAGTTACCGGCGCTCCGCGCCTACGAAGGAAACCTGCAAACTTACAAACTAATTAAACTATCTTACTTGCTGTCCTAAAACAATAGACATGTAAATTAACGTATACTTGCACGAGATCATAATAATATTTTGAAAATATTTTGCATTTATTGTATCTCGTAATATATTGCGAAATCTTTATTAAGAAAATTAAGCTCGTTCTTGGCTACTTATTTTATTGTAAACACTCGTGTAAAAGTTTTCCAATTATGAGTATTATCCGTACTATTTTCACGTCCCGTAACTTGGAAGTCATTCTGAAAGTTTACATAATTTTTCTTTCTGTGCTTCATGAGCTGACACGCCGATGTATGGGGCCATTGTACGTCGAGAACGTTTCGTAATTCTAACCCAACATACGAATTTCAAAAGGCCAAGTAGACAAAAAGATTTGTTACAATCGCTATTCCTAAGAAGAATCGAGATGCAAAATATGCACTGTGGAGACTGTGAAGTTTTGCTTTTGGTTTGATTGGAAAACTAGTTTGTGCTGTTGGCGTTCGCGTCTAAATTGTGAAAATAATATTAAATAGTAACGAAATAGGTAGGACATTTGCGAGCAAGAAATTATAATTACTTGGTGTTAATTTAGATTTGGCGCAATGTGAGGCCTTGCGTGTCTGTTTGTATAACTCGTAATCAATAGTAATGTAGCATGCTCGCAGACTTGACTAATAACTATTAATATGTCTTACTGCCATCACGATATATCAAACACACCCTTACCCCTCGTGAAAACTGCTCGAGCTTTGATTATCATGCTTAATTTTAAAACTGACAGAAACGTCGCCTGCCAGTTCCACGATGCGAAAAGTGTCGTTTCGCACACCGCAGCTTCGTCGGGCATGTACTATGTACCTAGCAGGTAAATATTGACGATTTTCCGCAATTTCTCGTTTAAGTCGACTTGAACATAATTAAAACAAAATGATAAAAATTGCGTTAAAAATGGAGTAACGGTTAACGCAGGTCAATATGCATACACTTTTAACATCAAATCTCTTTTTTCAGTAATAAAATGCTGTCATAACTCTTTATTGTGTTTGTTGTTACGTGTATTTAATTGTACGGAAAATTTGAATTAAATATTATACTGTAATTAAAATACAAAGCGTTCATCAAATATGTAAATTGCATTGAAATTTTCAACGCTTAATGTTTTTTAATATTCATAATGCCATGTCACTTTCCGTTTTGTATTTTAATTTAAATATGGCTTCACACATGTTGGTTATGTTTGAAATAGTTTAATATTTATAAATGGTTTTTAGTTTTGCTTCATTATCAGGAGCGACGTAGGTGTTTAGTTATAATTTGCACTAAATATGATCATTGTAATATTTAAAACGCGTTTTATATTGAATAGTATACATCATTATCCTCCTCCATTTAGAACAGTTTTGGAATGTCGACTTTTCAATTACAAATAACTCATTATTACTAGTTAATTCATAAATACGCTCTGTATTTTAAATTGTTGGCTAAATTTCATTATCGGTGGCTCATTTTTCATGAATTATTTTTGCAATAATTTTAAATACCTGGATTATTATCATCAATTTTCTCGTTTTTTTGCTAATAAGCTGCGACTTTTTTGTCCTTTACTAAAAATCAATTTTCAACTTGAATTGCATTTTTCAAAAGGCAGCTTTCAAAGTAGGTCATTTCTATGTAAATATTAAAATAAAAGATTATTGCTGAAAAAATTTTTTAATAAAACTTTAATTACATTTTCAATGGACTATGTAGGTAATAAATTCTACATAGAATTTCAAAATTATATTGTTTCTACTGCGATTAAGTATCCTTTTAGTAAATTTTAAAAATACTAGTCGAATTATTGCTTTAATTAAAAATTAAAATTTTGATAATTAATTGCGGTTACTTTTTTGTGGTTTACATATTATTTACACGACACCGAAGGAATTCCTGTTGTTCGAGTACACAGCTATGGATTATTACGTGTTCCATTCACTACTTTCAGTACCTACGCATACATGAGTCACTTAGAAGTAATCTGAATTTTTAAAGACTTAAATATATTATTGTTATTAAAAAAAAGTTTCACATTTCCACATCGATTAAACGCTTAACGCTCAAATTAATTTGAAGTTTTCTCGTAAAAAAATAATCGACATTTTATATTTCAGATATAATAATAAATAATTGACTTGAATGAATTTTCAATAGTAAAGCAACAATATCTCGTGTAATCTTTGTTGATATCTTGGTTTTTTGTAAGTTTTTTACGCTATAAAGTGTTTGTAAATTTTTAAAATTGAAATCTTTAATTGTACAATGTAATTGTATACACACTACCTACGCAATGGTTATTGGTAGCTTTATATTAATTATGAGTAAACATATTTCAAGCATCTGGAAAAATCACAAATTTACTTTTTCCACTCAATACCAATCACATAGCAGCGAAATTTTTTAAAACTATTTATCAATTTAAAACTTGAATTACATAACTGTATGTTATATGGTATTTTTACTGGATATTTTAGCATTTTTACTGCACATTTCACCATTTTTGCTATTGATTTTCTCACTTTTTATTGCACGAACTTCCCACAGCTTTATATATTATTGTGCTTTTAAATTTTTTGGTAAGTTGCACCAGTGGGATATGTAAATGACTATCATTACAACAAAGTTGTTCTTCAATGATTTATTGTATTTTAATCAAATCAAAAAATAAACAAATATTTTTACTATCAAATAACTATACATTTGATTCTTCCACAACGTGATTAACTTCTAGCGCGTTATACCGAAACCGCATTATAAGAATGCTACGTAATAGGTGGGATTCTGTATAAAAACGTATAATCTCGATTTACTCTCGATTAGCCCATTAAGTACCAGTGTCCTATTTTGAGGACAATAGGAATAACAATGTTCTTCTTTGAAAACCGATTTAATTGTTGAAGAATATTGTTATTCCTATTGTCCTCAAAATAGGACGCTGGTACTTAATGGGTTAATATCCTACTTCATACCCTTGTTATCTAATATACTACTATATCTTAATGTGAATTTTTACTATAAACTTCGTCAAGTATAAACTTTGTTTGGTTAATTGTAGCTGAAAGTACCAATATATTATCAGTTTAATTTTCAAGTGAAGTTTAAAACTAAAACAATTACAGTGCAACCTCGATAATCCGGACTAATTAAAAGTTTTTTTTTTTAAAGAAACATTTAATACAAAACAACTAGAAAATAGTACATAAACAAAAATTATTTAAAACAGAAGCATACATATTAAATTTTATATCATTATGTAAAGTAATTTGTAATTTTTGTTTGCTTGGTCTTTTTCTGGTTCATTATAAAAGCCGTTTCTTTTAATCTTTGAAGTACTATAAGAACATCATGTAGTGGGATATTTGTTTCTTCTGCCCACTGTCAGAGGCGGATTAACCAAGAAGCGAAAGAAGCTAGCGCTTTGGGCGCCCAAAATACAGGGGCGCAAAATTTATTACAATTATTTGATGATATTTTATATTATAAAATTCTCAAAATCTCAAAAATAGGTTGCATTTTAAAAATATCTCCGCAAGTCGGAGAACTTGAAATATGAGCAATGTGTGTATGAACACGCAGCGGTTTATTTATGTCGAGTCGACATGTAATTGATCCGCCGGCTCCGACACATACTTCTATAGTTTTAGATTGGGCGCAAATTTTGGTTCAGCTTGGGGCGCAATATCCCCTTGATCCGCCTCTGCCCACTGTGTATATGCACACATTGAAACACGCTAGATCTTTATTGTCACTATCATGACGTTCGTCTGTAGCATCTATGTCCTCCAGTGGTAACAAATCTTCATCATTTTCAAGCCAGTTAGGTATATATTCCCATGTTCGTGAGATTTTGCTCAATGAGAAGATTGAGCGTATATTATGAAACATCTGTTAAAAATTTATGAATAAACAAAAAAAAACTGAACAGAAAAACATACTATGTAACAAGCTAAGCAATTATTAATCCTCAGACGCGATATGCAACGGTCAAAACAAAGGCACACACTGCTTATATATATATGTGAATCACAGATACGATACGGGGGTTCACAATTATTACAAACGCAAATTCGGATTACCGAGTACTATCAAATCCAGATTATAAAGTACACAATGCAATTGAAATGCTTGGCCGGATTACTGCAGAATTCGGTGTAATGAAGGTTCGGATTATCGAGGTCGCACTGTATAATAGATTAAAAAATTATAACTTTCGTTACAGCAACGTAGTATTCCGCAAGAAGTGCAATTCTTATCGCAAGAAGAGCACTCTTTTCAGTTTAAATGTCACTGTTCGTACAATTGCACCTAATATAACTAGATTTTATTTTTAGACCTAAAAAATAATGATATTTGCTACAATTTTACAAATTAGAAAATTTGAATCAAATGCATTCATACGTGAAAATTATATAAACGAAGGGGCGAGAAAAAGTACTCTTTTAGTGTGAATATTGACTTGATCTAAATGCAATGGAGTGTTGCACAAACAAAATTGTGGGAATGTGCAAAATTATTTTCAGCGTGTCTTTGGCCATTTGACATTTTTATATTAACACAACTCAGTTTTATGCAATTGCATTTTTTAGATAATATAAAAACAAAACAAAACGAACACTTAAAGCAGAAGGATGTCTTGGTGCATACAAAAAAAATTATATTCTTGGTTGAAGCAAGCATACAGACGTACTTATGTTTGAATTTTTTTTTTGTTATACTTTTGCATCTAAATAGGTGACGCAATATGAAATGAAACTTAATTACTCAATAATGAGTTGTGCTCAAAGTCAATTCTTTATCAATATTCTCTTCTGTTCAATTTTCTGATTATAGCAATTACGTGTAAGTTTTTTTTCGTAAACTTCTACCACCTCGTATATCCTTACACGGTAGTAGTAGAAACATTAGTGCAGAAAGCTTCATGTTTTAATTTTTGTCATGAATAATTCTATTTTAAACTAAATGAAAATAACAAAACCGTTTTAAAAGTATAAACTACATTATTTCAATTAAGGAGAAGCAGGAACAGAAAAATTCTTACGGAAGATTTTACAGTTCATTCTATTATGGTTTTCAATTTTAACCCGTGGAATTGATCCCAAGTATGCTAATAAAAGAAATTTTTGTGTCAACACTGTTTCCTTAATCGAAAAATTAATTAAAATGCACGTAGTTTTGTTAGCCATACGATTGATAGACTAAATACTTCTGGAATTTCAACCGAAGGTATATAAAATGAATTCGATTGTAGCTTGTAACGATATTTTCAAAAAATAAATAAAAAAACTGAAATCGTGAATCGAAGTTGAAAAGTTTTAGCTTTAATTCATTTATGTGTTACATACGTAGTACTTCTTGCCATAGTATATATCGTAGAATTGAATTAAATATTTAAACATATAAATTTTTAAATAACTATAAAATTTTTATTTTTCTTATTACATTATTTATTTTCGAATTTTTGTTTACTTTTACCTACAAAATTGATATAATTATGCTTATTCAAGGTGATTGATTATAAAAATATTGTGATTATAAATACAATACGAAGTAGTAATCGTTAAGTTGTTCGAAATTTTGTATTGCATAACAAATTTATTTTAAATACTTTTCTTTGAATAAACGTAAATTATGTATATTTACTTGATTTAAATTACGTTTGTCATTGTGGTATTTATATTGTTAAATGTTAACATTACTTTTTAATATGTTATTGTTCTTTGTTATAATTTATATTATACTTTATTTACAATACTTCATGAATATGGATTTATTAGTATTTGCTAATCAATAATTTTTAAATTGATTTATATTTTTTTATTCTAAACGAAATAATAATAAAAGTATGACAATTCTAAAGCAAAATATTACAGACGATTTTCTAGTTTTAGCAATTTTTGACAATTCATCTGACGAGAGCAACAGGCTCGAATCGCGTGTCTAACCATTAGGGTGGTAATATTTTTTAACCTTTTTTCATTTTTGGTCTTGGCTTCTCAACGATTTGCGAATATATGCAACTCATAGTTTCTCAAAGGATCAAAATTAATAAATCCCGTTGAATCTTCGAGTTGCCGCTCTCTAACATAATCGGCAGTTACGCCAAACCACCGTCAACGGTTTCTCTATTGATTTTTCATTTACGGTTAATAATTTAAAAAGATTCGTAAGGACATGAAGTTGGGTACTTATTTCTGTTTTTTTGCAAATTAAAGCATATTTTAATTATTTAGTAGTGCTATTATAAAACACGATTAAGCCATTTAAAATAATTGAGCGAGTAGTTACATTTCCGGTCAAAATTATTAATTTAACAACAGATTTTTTTATGTTTACCCATTTGCTAATATTATTAAATGTGTATCAATTATTGTGACGTCTTGTACCTACTTCAAAAATTGTGCATGTTTAGTATTTGCATGCACTCTTGTGAGAATAAAAGAATATTATCGAATTTGTCATTAAAAACCTGCATCATTCATCATAAAATAATCCGGAGACAGCGATTTCATCTATTGTCCTGAGTGTTTGCACAGGCGATCAAAGCTAAGCTGCTACCGATGTCGACATCTGTTCTAGCCTTTATACAATGTTCTATAATACTTCGGCATTAGGTATGTATTACTATTTATTAGTGATTTTTCAACAAAAATTTGAAATATTCTATATTGGAGAGTTGGAACTTTCGGTCAATATTTTGCTGGTTCAAACATTAATAACTGCCCATGCTATCCATATTAGGTGGAGACAAATTTAAAAAATTAAGTTAGGACTTAAATTTTTCGCCTATTTTATTATAATCTAAATCGGCAGCGTTTTCAGTTGCTTCGTTTTATTCGTAATTCAAAGAAGTTCGTTGAAATTATTTTTAATTAAGTTAATTAGAGTTGATTTATAGTCCATGATAAAAATATTAAATTAAATTAAAGACGGTCATAAAAAATATACAAAGCCGTTCATCATTTAAATTGGATTATGCCGTTAATTATAAAAATTGAAGTTTTTATTTTCGTTTTGCCTACAGATTCGTTCAGATATCAATATCATTCCGTCAGCGCTTCTATTCTATCGGCTAAATCATTCTCGCATGGTCATTCGTCTGATATAAAAACTGTAATTAATTTTTGAGATGGATATGTAAAATATTGAGCGATGGGATTTTTCCGATTGGAAAATAAATCTAAAAAACACATTTACGATTTGCTATATTACGGCTTGCTTTTTCGTTTATGTTTACTATGAGAGAGTATTGGTGGTTGGGATTTAGCAATCGAGGGGTTGCGGATTGCGCGACACATTAGCCAACCACCCCGGATCATCAATTGAGTCGTTGGCGGCATTTTATTCAAGTACGCAAATCAAACCTGTCATCTCGCTTGCTTATGCATATTATGGAAAATGATAAAATAAAATTTTCTTTTGTTCTACATAAATTGTATTGTTTAGATTTTTTTCGATGCAAATCGTAATATGTCTAAAATATAATTTTGTATCCGCTCAATTATAATTTGGCGCTTGCAGATAGTCATGTGTAAGAGCGTGGATTGTATACAAGTATTGTCGAGCCCGTTGTTCTCCAGAATAGGGGTGAAGGGTTTTAATGGGACCTCTCTTCGCCCCTTGCTTAATCAATACCAGTGGTGCCCCAGCACTTGTACAGTCTAGTCTGCACCCTGATTGCTAATTTAATAATATGCACACTGCCAACTCTTGTTGAATATGCGAAATCAAATTTGAGTCAAGTTACATCGGGGAATGTACTTATGTGGTTGGATACTTCTGAATGTTAAACTTTATTTGATTATATTTTTATTGTAAAAATAATTACTTTTATTAAATAGCCATCATACATATGTATGTATGTACATGCTCTCCAATTTATTTAGATTGCTGACATTTGATTCGATTTTACGAGTAACCTTCGATGTTGTAATTTCGTTAAAAATAATTGTACGAGTATATTTCGAAAGGCAAAGTGAGCAAATTGTGTTATCCAGATTACTCACATAAAATAACAGATTTTTCGGTCGTCCATTGGAATCTGTGCGCGTTTCTAACGCCACCACACACGGCGAACTTTTCTTTGCTTTTAAAAACCAAGAAAGAACTTTGATGATTTGTACTGCAATTATTTTAATTGAAATGGAAAATATCACCGCGCGTATTGAATATGGGCTTAAATTTACATCTTTATAATTGTATGCGCGTTTGAACATCACGCATTTCATGATAATTTAGAAATGAATCAAATATGTAAATAATAGATCTTTGATAAATTTACATTCATGTTTAATTTATGAAACCAATATTTACTTTACTTGATTATTTTCAGAAAAGATGTATACGATGAGCAAAAAATAACTATCTAGAATCACGAGATTTGGTAATATAGCTTACATTAGCAATTGGTATATTTAAAACTTGCCAATGCGTTACTATATTTATGATGGGAATTAAATATAAGGGTGGTTTTTAAGGTGCAGATACATATAAATATTACCGACGTTATTTAGAACAAACTTTAATTGAAATTTTTAAATTGGAAACGCCAAATTAATATCGTGAGTCATTTAACATTTGCGTTTTAATTCAAAAATTGTGCATTAATTATTTAATTTTTTTTTAATTAATTAATCTGATTATGCGGTGCTTTTGTAACTCGTTTCCCGTTCTATTTTTTTGTAAAAAAATATTTGTCTAGTTTTGTATATTTTTTATTCATTATTCTGATTAAAACCCAGCTTTATTAAAATTATTTTAATTAATACTTGCTGTATGAATATAGAATATACCGAGGTATATGCTATTGAATACAATGATATTGATTTGAAATTTTATATTTTATTTTTATTTCATAACTTTCGAGTGCATTGCGGAATATCTTAATGCAATTTATGGTCTTTTATTATACTTATTACATCAAAAAATATATAACGTGGGGGAGGAAAACCCGGTTGCAGCTTGTCATTGTGTGACCCGAAACCAAATTTTAATAAAAAATGAAATCTTTAGAATTAAATGGAGAGACTCGTGGAGATGAAACATAATTAAATAATTTTAAAATCGAAAACTTCTGGCATAAATATATTCATTTTGAGAAAACACACGTTGGAAAATAATAAAATGAATTGAATCTTTAAAGGGGGTGAATTTCAGGGGTTGAAAGAAATTGTTATAAAAATCTAAAATTTTGAAAATGTATTCAATTTGAGTTTAAATAATAAATATATTTATTTAACGTGAGTTTTAGCGGGCCGGAGGGAGGGAAATAGATCTCCATTACTTCTCTCTAATACTTGAGGAGTAAAAACCATTCAAACTCTCTCTCCTCGTTCTATGAGCAGTGGAGGCTTGAAGTATACTAGGGGGAAACTAGAAATACTCATATTAAAATATTTAAAGCTAACCACAATAATAATAATCTATTCAAAATTTAATAAACTGTTTTGATCTCATCGATCTTCTCATATCAGATTTCACTGTTTCTTAAGATTCGTCTTAAGAAAGATATTTGTAATTTTACGAATGTGAAATAATTGGAGGGTATTCCCAATACCAAAGGGTATTCCATACCTCCCAGCCCTTTCAGTACGTACTTCCAAAGCATACAAAATAAATTTGTTCTGAAAGAGGCAACAATTTTTATTTGTTAAAATTATTAATCACAGAATATACATACAAGCTTTCGGTTTTAGGAACCTGTGAGGTCACAATTACCCTAATAATTGTATTCAAAATATTCTTCTGAACTCGAAATCGAAATTCGTGTAGATGCATTTTACAAAAAAAAAAGAGAAAATTTTAATAATATTTGTTTTGGTATCGTAATGTTTCCAATTCTGGAAATTCAGGAAATATGTTTTGGAAAATTAAATTAAAACTCTCTAAAATCTTAATAATATTTAAATATTAATTGTTTCGGCAAAGTTGAAATTAAACTTTTTTGTGATTACAGCGAAAAATTTACTATAATATTATGAACCTCTGTGCTTCAATTCATAAACACCGGAAAGTTTTCTGATCGAAAGAGGAAATCTTTAGTTTTCTTCAAAAATACAGTTATGAATGGAAAGATGGAACGCACAGTATCCGAGAGTTACAAAATTTTAGTATATATGTATTGGGCGATTAATGATTTATGTGTGGAAAGAAAATGGAAAAATTTACTTAAAAAATGTGTAAATAAACATTTATTTCAGGTAATATGTATTGTAAATGTATTTCGTTTATATATAGAAATTGTACGAGTACTTCTATATTTCTTACATTTCTGATAATCTCCATTCTTAAAATATGCAAATTCGTATTTTGTTTTCATGCTTTTTTTTTCTGAAAATACATAAAAATGTAACCTATTTATGGAATGGCTTTTTGCTATGAGTTATACTTAAAAGTCCGCCGGCGGCAAATCTACATATTTTAAGGAAATGAAAAATCGATGATTTGCTGCTGTAAAAACTTGACTACGTATATTTTTTGCGCCCATCAAAACTTTAGGAAGTTTTTACGGAGGAACACCTTCCCCCTCTGCAGGTTTGCTAACAAATTCGTCGCCCTAGAAAAAGTATCCAAGTTTCGTGAGGTAAGATTAATGAAAGTGGGTTTTCTCTCATTTATATTGATGAGTTTCACCTTAACAGGAGAATATATTTAAATTAAATTTGACATGGTGGCTTAAATCTAACTGCCCCTTCAACATAGGCGAGAGGCTCAACCTGTGGTGTAAGTCGTTGCACGCGAGAGTCATATTCTTAAGTTTCTCCCTGTAATTTTCCAGAAACTACTATAAATAACAATATAAATATATTAGCTCTAATGCTTTAGTTGAAGCTATAAATACTGTACCCGGTTATCTACCGCGCTATTACTTCAAACGAAGAAAACCTTTCCGAGAAAACTAATATTTCTCCACAGATTAAATTAAATCAAAAGCTCGAAGCTCGGCTCTTACCCAATCCCTGAATATAATATAATATCTCAACCTACCCACGTAAATACTTTTTCTTCATTTCGTACGAATTAAACTAAATTGAAATGCGTCCGTATTAACTTATTGCAATTTATGTAGCTTAGATTCAGAATAATTGGTATTATGTCTTTAATATCATCTCGGTTTCAAATTTGTGTTGATATTTTTTGTCAAAATTGCGAGCATTCGAAATTTATTATTTTTCTTACGATTTTAATTTCATTTTATTATTTTCTTTAAGTTTAAAATTAATTTCTTAAAACTCTTCATTATGCGTAAACGTCATTTTCAATTTTTTAATTTAATCATTTCCTTGCGGAATAATAATTGTTTTTTTCTCTCTCCAAACCCAAAAAAAAATGTTTATTCGATAAGCAACGAACGATATTATTATTATATGGCAACTTGGTTTGTAATTATTGTGTTTTCGGTGGACGAAGAAAAAGCGTTTTAGAAAATCTCTTGTATCGGGAGTGGTGGTGTATAGTATACGTATATATTTTAATAAAGCGTAATTTCTGGTATATATTTACAAAACTGGAGCCAATAAAAAAAGTTCGAAATATCCAACGAGCGAGAAAGCCATTATATTAAGCGTATAAAATGTAGATTATAAACTTGTATCTTTAATAGCTTAACTTTATGTGCGGATGTTGAACGATGAATATCCTATCTTCTTATAAAATAAAAATACATGAAGATAAAACGTTTGCGTCTTTAATATCTTATATTTATTACCCCCACACCAACAAAATAATTTAATATTCTTTGCAATAAATTTTGGATTATGGTTTACGGTGCAGTAAAAATGGTAATTTATAACAAAATAATATGAAAATTTGTAACATTTTAAATTTATATTTTTAAATAAATATAACTTATTCGACTACTGCTGTGTCTGCTTATCATGTTATTTATCAAATGTATTTATATAAACTCCTAAACAGCGCCACACCCTTATACCGGCCATATTATTAATGTGATACCGATCTTTAATAAAAATTATGAAACGTAACTTTAACTAAGAGTAATTAGAAACGTAATGAAAATAAATTCGTCGTCACGAATCCCTAATAATTACTTACGAGCATTCCGAACTGGGCGTATTCCGCTTTCCTATTTCTATTGACTATTCCATTATAATAACTCTGTATAATATAATGTTTTATTAACACCAAATAAGAATAAAAGGATAGAAGATATTAATGCATTTCGAATATCTCATTTTAACGCCGTCGTCGTGACGGAGGACTTTCGTTCCTGAGTGGAAGCGATCGTTCTCTTTTCGTTTAAAAAATAATAAATTGTCAGGATTCCTTCCGTTCGACATATTGGGTAAATAATATAAGAATATGACGAGATCGACGCCCCTTTTATATTACGAAAGTGTACGCGGAATGTGTGCTCGCTACCGGCCAGCCACAAGTGGACGCTTTCCTGAAAAATCCGCTGACAACCCCAAGTGTTGTTGCGTTAAGCGTGACAATTTATAATATGAAGTTGTTGAATAAACGAAAACGTTATTAATTATTTTTGTCTAAACGTACGTTAATAATGCCAATTATTGTCGGGAGTAATTTCGCTCGTCAAGTGTAACCGGTGGGTCGATGAATCGAATCGGAAAAACAATTTTTTCGAGTTCGACGACGACGAACTCGATATTATAGTTGTGGGTATGTCCAAGATACATCCAACAAGTGAAATATCTAAAGGTTACGACAGGATTAAAGCGGATGTAATGCTCGAGCGTCGATTCTCGGGTTTCAGGAAGTGTTCTTTACTAGATCACAGCGAGAGCGGAACGAAACCTATGCCAAAGCAGGGATTTTACTTTCAATACGTTGCACACTTCGCAAGATTACACGACTAAAAGTTGGGGAACTGTCATTTGTGACAAGTATTATAATAATGAAAAAGTCGAAGATTTGATATCTTACAAACAATTTACATTACTTTTTTTGTTCCTTCTTTTGCTCCTCCGGACGTGGCGTTTAGGAAGCGATTTAGAGCCACAAACGAAATGTTCTACATATGTATTTTATTTACGTATGTATAATAATTGATTTTTGTTAGGAAAATTACTGCATTTATAAACAAACCTTGCGTAACATTTTATTGTCATAGGAAAACTTTTTATACTTTGCTTATTGGATATTTTCCATTAGTGACGGTGATCAGAATTGCAGACCGTATCCTTTTTTATGATCCCCATTCGGGCTGTATATTGCATCGGGAACATTATAAAATGTAAAAACTACCAACAGTGTATTTTTTTGTTGACGAATGGCCACGTAACAGGGTTCGCGAAACTTTTATTGGATATAACCACAGCAATAAAATATTTGTATGAAAGATTTCTGAAGTATAATAAAGGTGGATTTCTAATTTTACGAATTACTCTTTTTGGATGTTCTCAGAAGAAATACATTCCGAAGCGAAGTGGATATTAAACTTTTATACTGTTTTATATTTTATTCAGTTGATTTTCTCCGAGCTTCGCTACACTTGTAACTTTATATAAATAAATTATTACATTTTCAAATAAATTAAAATACTTATACTTCCTTGGGATCGTAATATTTTTATGCAAATTTAATACATCGAATTATTTTAATCTACAATCCAAATTTTTTCGGCTCGATTCAATTTTCTTGCTGCGTTGTTGGAACTTGCTAAGTTCTTAGGTAAATATTTTTTTAGTTCGGTCATCGCCCTAACGGCGTCTACAAACTACAACTCTTTTTTTATCAAGCCTTTGTACTTTTTATATTGTAAGAGCTTTTCGATAAAAGAACTCGAGTAATCTAATTTACACATTTGAATTTCTTGCGCGAGATTTTACATTTATATAACCAAAATGGATGGAAGTGTTCCTTTGTCGTTCTTTTTTAAATTTTATTTTACTGAAAGAGGGTTCATTTTTTATTCGATTTATTTTATCTTTCCAGTGGGTGCAAGGCACATTTACTTTGCCTTCCGAATTAATTTGAAATTTAATATTCCATTGGACATTGTAGGTGCGTGCTTGTTCTTTTAACCCTTTTGCTAATTTATTCTTAAATGCAGGTGAACCGTTTTATTTTTGCGCCTTTTTAACACTTTTAACTTGTTAATTTTTTCTATGGAGAAGGAAAAGTTAATCAAATTTTCTTATATTTTAAAAGTTCATCTTTGATATCGCAAGTGTAAAATTTTTTCGCTTTGCACTATAACGCAGGGGGCCGCTCGCCTGCGTAATCAGCGTCGTCAAATGAAAATCGAGTTCGAGAAGCACAATACGAAGGACATGTTTTCATCTCGTTCACGATTTAACTTACGTTAAAGTTATATTCTCAAATTAATTTGAAGTTTCCAAGTACGGATCTGACAAGATCGGTTTCAATCGCGGATCAAAAATTAAGTTTGATTTTCTTGCAAACAATTTGACACCGATTCTAAGCGTAATGCAAATTGCTCGTCTTCAAAAATGTGTTTGTACAATTGCACTTCTTCTGTCCTATTAATTATCCGATCAAAAGCGTTTTTGATCGAAAATGTTACAGCGTATCAACAAGCTTATTGTTCACTGAACTGAAGTATACACCTTGATTATTATTTTATAATACACATAAATTGCAAAAGCATTGTTAACAACTATGTGCGTATTATTAGCATCAATCATGAGTTATTTTACCGACACCAACTGAGATTATTACCAACACTCGCATTAACGTGATCATCGGCCCACAATCATTCGATCAAGCGATATTACACTATCACTGTCGATTAATTATGAAATAGGTATGTAAAGTGTTGACCGCTGTTTGATTTCCGCCCGCTATTTTAATTTCAAATACTGTAATAGGACATTACTTTAGTGGGTTTCATTCAACCTTCTGTTCCATAATCTATATATGATTTATTATTAGTATTTATCACTAAACCTTTTCCATTAGACCTGCAAAATTAATTCGATAAATATTATACCGACTAATATTTTACATAATATTATTAAAAACAATTTAATTTATCTAAATCATAAATTTGGTACTTTTTGATTGAATATTTATGTATAATAATTGAAACTAGACCAAGTTTACCTTGTCGATTAATTTCGTATTTGTTACACAAAATAAATTGTTTGTTTTTGTACTGAATATTAATAAATACTATAGGAAATATAATATGTATTTCTTATAATTAAGAAATCCTTAAAAATTACACTTAAAAAACTAAAATTTCTTGATTTTGATGAATTAAATCCCCCCCCCCCTCCTTGGTATTACATTTTCCTTCGGGAAGCTTCACTTCAATCGATCGCAGATCATACACAAACTTTTGAAACCGAAAGGTCTTCTGAAGAATAAGAAGAGTCAATTTAACATTCCAATTTTTTTGAATATTTCAAAGAATATTTAGGTATTTCATAAGAGTTGTCCATATTAGATGCAGGAAAGGAAATGGAAATTAAAAATATAAATATTTATTTTGAAACGAAATTGGGTACTGTATCTTGTAGATTAACCTATGCCATTTACGTGTAAAAAATAATACAGTAGAATCCGCTTAATGTGATCACGGATAATGTTATCAGTTGGTTATTGTGATCATTTTGACTGGGAACCGGCCCCTTTAATTAGTTTACATACAAAAACCACCGGATAATGTGATCAAAAAGCCGCTTATTATTATCACTTTCAAGGAATTACCAACACAATAATCTCTTTTTCTAAGTATTTTTTTCTGATTTGTTATTGAAATTTTATATTTTTACAAAACACGTCACTCATTTTAATTTCTATACAAGAACTAATAAAGTTTCCCATTTCATGGGGTGTTTTTATTTTTATTTTGCTAAAAGAGGCATTACTTTATGCATTTTAATTTATAAGTTTAGTTTATTCTTGCTTTTCTTACAAAAACGCGAAAGATCTCTTGGTAAAACAGAAGGTGGAAATTATCGAAAATCACTGTAAATTAAGATTTTCTAATTTTTCGTTTCTAAAATACGTTTTTTTCTCAAATTTGCTCATTGTTATCAGTCGGTTAATGTTATCGAAATGTCTACATTTATCAATCAAATGTTCACCATGACTGGCTTTACAGGCGTCGATACGATGGTCGAAATTTTTGATAACATTTTCCAACATGATGTTTCTATGACATTTATTTCGGCAATAATATTGTTTTTGAGGTCTTGGATGGTAGCTGGTTTATTAACGTACATTTTCCTTTTCAAAAACCCCCTTTAAAAAAAGTCAAGAGGTGTTTAGATCGCATGATCTGGCTGGCCAATTTACATTTGCATTTCGAGAAATTAAGCGATCATCAAAGAACGATTTTTCAGTGTTGCTGAAAATAAACCTCGTTCACATCCAATCCATCAAGTTGTGACTAAAAAAAAATCCCTAATCATTGCTTGGTATCGCTCAGAATTGACGGTAATCGCTTTTCCGACCTCATTTTCGAAAAATTAACGTCCAATAATGCCTCTCGACCACAATGCACACCAAATTGTAACTTTTTGAGGATGCATGAGCCTATTTTGATATTCATCAGGATTTTCAGTGGTCCAAATTCGACAATTTTGCTTGTTTACCGTCCAATTAATGTGAAATGTGCTTCATCACTGAAAATGGTTTTCGATTCTTCGGTGTTCCATGAGCCAATCTGAGGCAATCAGAAAAGAATACGACTCCATAATTATAAATGGCAAACATTCAACTAACGAAAAAATGACAAATTTTTGATAGAAACAGAAGACAGCATCTTGGTCAAAATGACGCTTACTTTATTGCGCTACAAATGGACAACAAATGAGAAGTATTTTTCCAAATTTCAAAATTTAGAAATTGTTTTCCCAGAAAATTCGAAAATCTTTGAAAAAATTCTTCAATTTATTTAATTTATTTTTCTTCTTTTTGCTGGAAAATTCCAAAAGAAAATCTTACTTGAAATAATTTTTTGACGTAAATGAGAAAGCTAAATTTAACAAATTACTTATGCCCATCTGTCACCCTATCAATTTTGATTTTACGATGCCTTGTAATTTGAATTTAAAAAATTTCCCGTTTAAAATTAATCATAATTTTTCAATTTCAACTTTATTTATCCAATCTCTAATTTCCAAATTAATTTATCAATGATCTAAAAAAAATTAACCGGTTTATCTAAAATTACATTGAATGAGTTCTAACTCAAAAATAAATAAACCAAAATATAAAAATTCAAATTAAACTCGCACTCAAAATTTCGGACATAAAATTCTGTCCAACCGTTCAGGTGGCCAGGTTCAAGGCAAAAGGCCTATTACCTTCCCCTAGTTGGCGTAACGTCAACAATTTAGTGGGAAAACCAGAAATCTACAACGTAAAATGAAAATATCAAATTTATAAAATAAATCGAATTATTAAATGGAAAATTTTTGAACACGATAATATTGATCGTAAATCCAATGTCTAAATTAATTCATAACGCTAGAGTCATTCAAATGCCGAGGACATGGCTAACACTCTTCTCAACAGGAGAAATCTGTCGTACTTCAAATTCTTTGAAATGTGTATTTTTAATATTTTATTGAACGAGGTAGTTTAATTGTGCAATAGGGCAATATAGGCACCTATCCCTATAAATAAATAATAATAATTCTTCTGATTTAAATATTCTGTTTTGAGAGGTCAGCTACATTATGGTTTTTCTCATGCCAGTACTACCTATTGCAAAATCAATCTTTTAAGGATGGTCCGATTAATTTAAACTTTTGAGATTTTATATCGAAATATCTAATTTTTAGACAACATTTTTTTACGATTCGTTAATTTTCTAATGAAATACTGCAAAAGCCTTGACTTAATTAGATATTGACAGAAATGAAAGAAATATTTAACTTCAATTTAGAAAGGCAGAAGTTGAACATATTTTTTTTTAAAGTTTTAGCATTATTGTTCTATACATATATTACCTAATGTTAGTTAGTAGTTCAATTTATTATAGATAAATTAATTAATTCAAACATTATTGAATTTCACTACCAAATCTATCAAACCTATATATTATCTATGTATGTAGGTATATTGGAATCTATTTGATACATATAATATATACGCCGAAGTATACATATATTAGTTATAATATTATATAAGGGTAGCTATATTTAATGATATTGCGTTAATAAGTATATAAATAATTAATAATTTTGTAATAAATTTATGTCATATTATGTATAGTACGTGCATTAATATAATTGACTGGAATTATTTTTATTGTTGTCGAGTGCGATATTTATGTTGGTAAAAAAATTAGTAAATTCTTTTTAAGCTGCACGAGTTTCAGATTTAAGTAGTATCTCGCATGAGATGGGTGTTAGATATTGAAATTAATATACATTCCTATATTAGTAGATCTGAGCAAATGAAGACGTATTTGATAGCGTCCCAATTTGACCGTCAAATTAATCAAAGTTTAAGCTCTGTAATAATGTGCCGAGCTTGCACGTCGGCATTATTCCTATTTTACAACAAAACTCAATCAGAGCCTAATATATTAGAGCTGTAAATTGGCAATCAATGTTTCCATGCATATGTATGTGTGTGCACAGGTAGGACCCACTCGCCATGTAATAACATCGCTAGATTGCATCGTATATTAAGCAACATCCAATATAGAAACGACAGTTTTAAAATCAAATTTTCTCTATCTATCATGTGTACGGTTTATAATTTCCAACATTAATAACAATGCGCAGAATGTTAATCTGCAATAACCGTTCGCATCCTGGGATTTGCCCGATCACATTTTACAATTTGATGTTAGGTGTATTTGATTTAAGATTTTATGTTCTACATGTGTATTTATCACATTACAATTTTTTATGGTCTAAATCCAACCACAAACATTTTAATTTTATCGAAAATAAAAATTATTTATTAATCTAATAAATTTTATCTAATCGCTCCTTTATAAAAAGTACAATGATGTTATAAAATATATAGTATAATACTTACGTGATTTAATATTATGAAATATTTCACTAGTATATTATTTAAATTAAATATAATGAAAGAAAATACTCATAAATCATATTTTTAATAATTCATACAAAATACAATTTATTTTCTTTGATATAATATTAATTTTATACATCGAAGTAGGTTTTTCTCACAATGGTGTTCAGAACTGAACGAATTTCTTATTAAACAAATATCTGTTATTTTTATCTTTATCGTATTTATTATTAATGGGCTCTTTATCAATGCATAGATGAAGTTGTAAATAATATTAAAAATTTAAGAAAGCCCAAGAAAATTATTTATTTACCCAATCGATTGTAAAACTAACGTTATATAAATCTACAAATTTATCGATGCGGATTTGAAGTTAGTATTTTCCAACGCTAAACTATGACGACGTGCAACGGATTTTAATTTGCCACAATTAGCGTTTATGATTATTATTAGGGAAAAGAAAAGAACGTGGGGCAGCGTGAGTATTCGTGGATTAGAATTGCTCTGCAGTTGCAATGTATTTGCAATTGAATAAGTGCATACATTTTTATTTTTTCTTAGCTTAGAAACCCAAACCAAACTGCAAGAGTGTTCGGTGCTGATAGCTCGTTAATATATAAAATACAATGAGGAAACCAACTACTGAAGCGTGTGTTTGTATTATAAAACAGAATTCTCTATACGACACCACATTGTTTGGCAAATGCAATAATGATAATTGATTTGTTTTTAATCCCGTTTTTGTTAACAGCTGTGCAAACGACCATGCGGTTATTTGTAACACTTTACACGGGCTATATATATATATGTTATGTATTATCACAGCACATTTCCAAAATCATCATTGTTGTCAATTAATACATTTTAATTTAAAATAATAATAATAATCTCAAAGTATAATACTTCACTGGTTGATAAGCTACGCCACCGAGTTAGTTTCAAATCCTATTTAACACTCGAATAACATTGTTAAATGTGTATTAGCAGTACAACTTATAATTAATATCGTGCGAATTTAACTTTAAAATTGACACGCAAACTTACGTAGATACTATTTATACGCCGTATAATGCCGGTTTGTGTAACTTTTTTCATATTATAAAACTTTTATTTGTACATTACTCGGTGGTATATTCAAAAGTAGGCCGCCCGCTCAGGAAGTCGACAGTCGGCGCAACGATTAACCTAGCCTTAGCTAATCTCTTTTGCGGCATTTTTTAAATTCTTATTATTATTATTACTATATTACGTTATTTATTTTTTATGTTGAATATTAAAAGCAAAAAGCTCCAGGTGTATTATATACTTTGTTTTAATTATTCGTGCGGTTTAAATACTCCACTTGAAAAATAAATTAGCTTCTTGCATAGGTACTAGCTATTTTATATTTTATTCTTTGCATTAATAAGTGCCTGGCGCATATTCTTGTGGAAGGTATTTTTGCTTATGAGTTTAAAGTGCGTTCAAGTTGGAGGGCTCTTGACTGTGGTGACCCGCGTAGAGAGGCACTGTGTTTACATCAACCATGTATAATATATACGTCTATCTGCGTACTGATACAACATGTATGAATGTAAACCCAGTGAGTGCATTATTTAACAGGGTCTTCTACTAAGTTCAGGACCGGATTAAAGTAATTTATTGCTTGTCGTTAATATTTTTTATACTCTTTTAACTTTTGTGAACGAAACAAATTCTTTCCACTTTTTATTTTTCTTCTATTTTCAATGTTTTGCTATAAAAGTGGCGCACAACGAGATTATCGGATTCTAGTTTTATTCCAACGATTGCTAATTATTCAGACCACAATATTATTATAACGTTGTGATGGTATATCCAAATTTAACATTTTCCGACTCGTTTCGAACCAAAGAGAGAAGAAAAACTGTGTGTGCTGCAAAGCACCAATATAATGGTATGGAATATTTTGTGCAGTTTTCACTTTCGCTTTTTCGAGTGCCACCCTGGCAATCAACTTAGAAATTCAATGTGGGAGGCACGTTACATATGCGCATACCTGGCGCTGCACACTTCGCATTAAACTTTAACGGTTCTGTATTACTGCATTTGACATTAAGATGTATAGTTTTACTCTACCCAGAGATGAATATTTCATCTGTTCTCTAATGTATAATATCTATTCATATGATGCATCAATATTGTTGAATTTTTAATTCCGAGTGTGAATAATTCCATGTCTATTTTGTATTGTACTCCGTAGTGTTTGGCGAAGGACGTAATCTTCACGTAAATTAAAATAGGGACCAATAAACAATATAAAGTTTTCCCTTTAATTTATCTTAAACTTGCGTTTCGAAGTTCTAATTGGTTATGATAAATCTACTTGTATACAAATTTATCAGCTAGAATAATTGGTGTAAGTTTATAACTTGTAACTTGAAGGTATAATTAAGATAATTCGAAGGGATTTATTGAACCTTTGCTTTTAATACCATTTCTGTTCTTCGTATTTGTTTCCTGGCCAATCCAAACCTACGCGTGTGAAGATCATCGACGACAAAATTGATTTTTTTTCCGCAGTAAAAAGAATTACATTTAATTTATTTCCCGAAAAATAATATATTATGGGAAAGTAAAAATCTTCGTATACATTAAAAGCTGTTCTATCTAGGAGTAATTAATTGACCGCATAATTTTGCTAAAAATCGCTCCACCGAAAGTAGCCGGGGTTGCCTTTTGCAATATTAATTAAACTTGGGTATTTTTTACATGGAATAAATTATTGGGATTATTTTGCACAAATATTAAATTGTAAGAGACTAATAAATTTAAAGATGTAGTTTATGAAACACGAAACGTGAATTATTAAATTTTTCATAATAACAAAATTGCATAATTTTTAATTAATTTTGCTAATATATCAAAAGTTAGCTTGTGCAGAGTAGAAGTCTAAATTAGTTTGTCTGAGTCGCTTTTAAACGAGTCGTTAAGCTTGCAAGTAGATGCTCGTTAATGTTTTAATTGTTTTGTTGAGTTATCCATAGTTTTACTTTTGTACACCTCATACAAAGTAGATTTATAAGCGTAGCGTAGGTCGGAATTTTCGCAATTTAAAATGTCTAAATGGCAAGTGACATTAAAAATTATTAAAATTATACTTTGCTACCATATTTTATATATTGCTTAAGTTTCACGACAAAAACTTATTTAGATATTCGTAGATTCTGCTTAGCGGTATGCAAATTTTTGGAAAAGTTGTAGCATCTCGAAAGTTTCAAGATACAGTTTGGTGTGAAATATGTGCCCTACTCTACGTATATATTCTAATTTAAAATATAGAATACAAATTTATACGTGGTACATCGAAGCAAGTTTGATTCCCAATACGGACGTAAAATGTTAAAATGTGATAAATGCGAAATAAATATTAAACAGAATTTCTTTGACTTTATAACTTTTTCAAACGGTGCAGTTTTTAAAGCTTCTGTTTATCTTATTTCCAACTAAATTTTTTCCACCCTTAAAACCTTACGCGTTTTTATTATAGTTGGTTGTAAGTATTTATAAGAAAGTCGGTTTTGTTCAAGTTAAAAATCAATACAAGAGCACTGCTTTGTGAACTAGGTGTAAAAGAGATCGGCACGCGGCGCCGCTTTGTAACTGACCTGCCTCGCGTCTCGACGCTGTAGTGTCGCAAACGTGCCGACGCCTAAGGCTTATTTTATGCTTTGATGTCAGTATTGTACAATGTACTCGCAGCTTGAGGTTTCTGCTTTAACATTTATCACTTCTTAACTTTTTAGTGATCGACGTTAAATACACGTTATAATGTATTTTAGATTTTGTAAATATTTATAATATTATTATTATTGGGGAGAGAGAAAATTTAGATTAATAATTTTTAATATTTATATAAAATATAAATTTGCGATGAAGAGGGGGGGGGGCATTAATATTAGCCGTACTGTATTGATTGCGTTTCTGTGTGCAACCATTGATAAAGGAAAATATGCATGGAAAAATAAAATAAATGTGATGTAAACTCGTGGTTATTATATTTTTTAAAATTTAAAATCTCTAATGTATTCTAAGAAGTGGGATTTATATGCACACAATGTTACTGTAATGCAACTCTTTGATTTATATTTCATCTCGAATTAATAATGCATTGTGCATTATACGTACTGTCTATGACACGAGAAGTGCATATTTTTACATTGAAGTTGTCGTTTCATAACATGGATGATACATGTACAATTATTGTTCGACACCCTGATAATGAAGCAATGTTTTTTAAATTTTTTTTGCAATGATATGTGTGTTCTATTTTTATGGCAATTTATTCTTGTATTGTGTTTAGATATGCATTTTTACTAGTTTGTATGTATGTATTCCGTACAATACATTTGCGATGCATAAAATAATGTCTCGATATATATGTATAATATATTTTTGTATTTTAAATATCAATACTTGCGCTAATTGCGATGATTTATAATGAAATATTTTACAATTTTGTAACTTGTGGTAGTCCCTAATGACAATAAATTTGCGAAGGTGGCAACGTTGGTGAAGTTTATAACTGATGTATATGTACGATGTTTATAAATTATTTCAAACATTAAAGCTAACGATCTTTCTTAACATAATTGCAACGGCGCGTTAACTGAACCCATTATCTTTAAGTTGTATTATAAATGTTTGGAAAACAACTTGGAGAAGTCTGATACTTGCTAAATGCGATAAACTAGGAACTTTCAATAACAGGGATTACTTCAGACGGAAAGTTTAATATAACGCAATATTTAATATATTATATAGAGAAATATTCCCGTTCTCCAGAGAAATTAATTTCTCAGTAATCCAAGACGGGCAGTAATTAAGCAAGGGAGTGCGAATCCAGACGGAATCTAAACGATTTATCACAACGTTCATACCCGGCAGTTAGGATGTAGAATACTTGGCTGCAACATTCCTTTAACGATGAGAATTTTTCTTTAATATCGCTGCCATTCATCGATAAATTTAAATTTAAAAAATTACGAATTCTTTCGCGAGGCAAGATTTGCTTGTCTGTTGTCGGCCCTTGTATAATTTAATAATAATAAACGACACAATTATAATATATTAATTATTATCTATTATTATTATTATTATTATTATTTGTGTAAGCGGAGTTTCATTTGTAAAGTATGAATGCACTAATTTTCAATTCAGTTGTTTATTTATTGCTTTTTGTGATTGTACACCGAATGTATTAGTAGTTAAAACAAGACAATAGTGGTACTAAACATTTAATTTTCATGGATAATATTTCATTTTAATATTTATTTTCCATGTTTAACGCCAGCATCTTCGTTCGATACATAATATAAATTATTTTAAAAAATCATATTGCGTTAATAATTCTAAATAATTCTTCTATTCCTACACGTCAATATAAATAATTATTAAACATTATTGTTATTATACTTTGAATGAGTGTGAAATATGAAATTATAAACTATTATTAAATTTTCATAATACATTTAATAGTCCATCGGTCATCCACGTACCTATATGGCATTTTAGCTTGCTCTCCGGTTTTGTTGTCTATCGTCGAGCAATTAAATATTTAAATGAATTAAAAATTATTTTCAATTAATTTGATTTAATTTTGAGATTGAAATTTTCATATATGATGGAACTAGCTCTAGCAACTTAATTTGAAATAACTCGATTATTTGACCTGAAATTATATTACCGACACATTTCAATGCAAGTGTGAAATCGGGCGAAAATGAAATCGGCGGCCATCAATTTTCCAGACTATAAATTGGCAGCCGAGCTTCGCAGGATCGTAGGACAAGTTTTTTGCAATCGATATCTGCTAGCTAGGTACCTACTACACTTGCTTTCTGCTGTCTTGTGTTTGTTCATTCTCCATATGCGTGAGCTTAAGATCCTAGATGAGTTATTAAAGGATTGTAAGGGATAAAAGGCTTGTTAACCTTTTCATACTTGGTGTTTGCTTTCCGGATTTTGCGCTTTTGTCATACTTTATTAGTATTTTTCAAATTTTACATTTTTCATTCTCTCGATATTAAAAACTGTAGGTTGACACTATTTTTTCTTAATCATATTTTACTGCATGCATTAGCGAAATTGAATTGAAAATTGATTTAACACTAAGTGGTTGTAACAATTAATTTAAGTGTTATTTATTTAATGAAGGTTACCACTACTGCATTTTACTTATTAATATTTTAACAAATCGCTTTTGTCATAAAAGTTAACATTAATTGTTTTTCCCGAATATTTATTACTCGAAATTTATTAGATGCGTGCGAAATAAAACGTAGAAAATTTATAATTTCACTTTTAATCAAAATTATTACTCGAATTTTCTACCCTGATCGATTTAGTGTGAGTAAATTACACCTAGCAATGTAATTAAAGAAAAACACGATTTTCCATAACTTTTATTAATTTTACTAAAATTTTCATGTTTATATATCGGCATATACTATATTCAAAATCGGAAGATATTGGTTTCTTGTCGCATGAATTAATTAAACTTTAATCTTTTTAAATAATTAATAGCACCCGAATCAATCAATCTGTAATGTTTTTTTATTAAACTTTTATGACTACACCACTAAAATATTAAAAGGAGCAATTACTTACATATAAATAAATCACAATAAAATAATGGCACTCCAAAAATACCATTAAACTATAAAAATGTCGAAATACAATAACATTTTCGTTATTTTTATTTATTTTATTTCATTCATTCAAATTTAATCGATTTCCATAATACCTATTTTTAATTAATATTTTTACGTCTATATTATTTTTTATAACTTTCAAATTTGTTCTTCTTTTTTATAAATTTCCACTTTTAAATTTTTTTATTTTAAATATCTGGATATTTATGGATTAATATCGACGAGGGGTGCGCATGTATACCTGAAGTAAATGGAAAACGGAATGACGGCATAGAAAAGTTTAATTTTTCATTGTATTACTTTATTTTTACTTTATACTAATAATTTTGTTTTATTTCAGGTGAGTTCCATAACCATTACACATCTTATTGATAATTTCGAATCGACGGGGGTGAGTTGTAAATTACATTAGATTTAAAAATTGAAAAGCATTACATTTTTATCTTATCTATTAGCGTTATTTATAAATTATATCTAAATCTGGTTATCGTTTGGCGTCGATCGGTAGCTAATGTAAAAGTTTTAGTAAAAATTTATTTTCTAACACAAAATGTGCGTTGCAAGAACGAGAGAGAGCTTTAATAGTGGAACTGTTGAAATCGAGGTGGCTTGTTAATTGTATTGTCGGCCGCGAGGGTGTTGATGTAACCAAGGAATTAACTACGTTTCAGTTTTGATCCCTTTTCATGCAGCTTCAACTACGATTTGTAATCGAATTTGGATTGTTTTTATTTCACGAAAATTGTGGAGGAATTCTACGTCTTCTGATTTTATATTATTTAGACGAAAATGTTCGACGGTATACCAATTTTTTAACTCCGAAACGATAATACTCGCAAAGTAAAGTGCATTTCTCGTTCAGTTTCTATAACTGCTCGCTTATGACTTTCCACCATCGAAAACCAATTCACAGATTGCATATAAACCGTTCGATGTAGTATACGAACAGTAAAGCAAATTTATGCAGAGAAATTTATTGGAAATTTTTTATTTTAAATTCATAAAGTCCTGTCACTTTAGTGTCGCCTGCGTCTGAAATTTAAATACATATTTTTTTAGGTAGAAGTAAACACAAAATTGTACGACGTATTTATTTCATCGATTATAAAATGCTTGTACAATGTGATAATGTAAACAAAATGGCGCTGTTAATTGTACATTCATGAAAGTTTCTAAAGTTCCTTCCGTCCATCTTGAAGTTGTTTATTACTTTTATACTATAAATATTTATGGATTCTTCGTTGACTTTACTTATTTTTATTTGTTATCAAATTTGCTTCATGCACTATGCATTCGTAGTTTATCAGGAATTCATGTATTCAATTATTTAAATTGGCGTCCAGAACGTTCGGTAGCTTTGTGTATACATCGTTTGGAGGCTGCAGACGAGAAGAAAAGATGGTAATTGACGTTGAAATATATGTTTTTGAATAAAAAAGCCTACTATTTAGGCTAGTTTGCTATTCTTTTTTTAAATGTGATATTTAAGAAACACATACCTTTTTAAATAAATTGAAAATTTAATGTTGGGTATTCGGCTATTTATGTTCTAGTGATGTGATTTATGTTGTTTTATCTGAAATAATGTAAAAAAATTAATAAAATTTGCATTATTAATGCCTTCTAGTATATGGTCCGACTAAACCCATAATGGAATAAATAAGATTAATAGTAACTGATATGCCATATCTGCACCAAACATACCCAGTCATAAGAAATTTTAAATGCAGGCCATATATTGAGAAAACTTTCAACTTTTTATATACTAAATAATTTTAATTGCATTTAAAAAATGTCCACGATGATCTTATATTATACAAGAAATAAAAATAAATCTTGATAATCTGATGAAATGTAGTTACTATAGAAATTTTTGAAATACCTACTATATCGGAGTAATTTGTTACATTACCACCAAGAAAATATGGCAAAATTGCTTCGATATAATCCTAACGCATGCTTTGTTTTTATTTAAGCTTACCAGATGGATGTTATATTCAAATTATTGTAATTTTTCGAAAAATGTTGATTTAATATGCAACATAATTTGTCGGTCTGTATGATTAACCTGGGAGTGACGCATTTTACTTACAACGGGAACAAGGGTGAAAGTAGGGTTCGCGCTAACGTTAATTATATATAATTTACCGAAATTCCATAGTTCCTGGTGTCACCTGCATTAGCCTTATATTTTCACTGATCATCTAATCTTCAAAGTAGGATCTTAACAAAAAGAAACACTTTTACCTGATTTGACTCCTGGTTAAACTATGAATGCAGCAAAACAATTTCTCAAGCCCTTGCCGGTGCGGTGTGGCAATTGCTTTTCATAGCCGTCAAAAGTACGTGGTAGAGAAGAAAATCGAGGGTGGGGGTGGCTGAGAAAATAAATAGAATTTATATATTATGAAATGTTGAAATTGGATTCACTTTTCTTGCAATTTTTTAATACTTTCAAAACACTTGTATTCCATACTCTTTATGATTTAATATAATTATTCTTAACTAAGTCCATGAAACTGCCATACGTATAAGGTAAAACTCCGACGGAGGATTTTCAGTCTGGTTCAAATTCCAAATCCGGAGTCTTACGAAAACAACAGTAATGAAAGTCGACAACTCAACTTTTTCGTTTCTTGGTGGTGACAGAAAATAATAAACTGAAAGAAACTAAAAAAGCTATTTATAATTAATTAATTTCTATTTTCACATAGCTAAAGCGCCAAATCTATTAATTCTTAAGTGGTTAATCAACGTGAAATTGTCTAAAATTCTTTCGAGTTGCACATTAAGTAAAAACAATTATTTCTTTGTTATTGTATTTTTAATTGTTGATAGCAACAATCAACAATCAAAAACCTCCCGATATCAAGTTCAGGATTTTTTTTTCGAAATTCGAAATAGATATTACAGCTTTTTCTGTCATCAACTCAGATGGATACATCGGTAGCGTTGAACCTATATCAGGAGGAACTAATTCCAATTCCAGTTTAATTTCAAAGACTTCCAATAATCCCGAGTGTAATTTAAAAACTATACTTCCAAAGCAGTCAGCCTTTTAAGCCTGTATATTTTGTTTTGAACTTAAATCCTCTGTGGGAATATATTCATAACTACACAAAAATAAAGGTTTGTCATATTGATGAAAAACCATCATTTTTGCGTCGATGTATAAAATTGATTGTGTTGATGAAAAATTTTATTACAGTAATAAAAAGAAGCATTGGATTTATGAATGTATTCATCAATACAATGAATTTTGATCGTCGAATAAAATCTAGTTTTTTATCAATATATTGAAACTATTTTTTGGGTGAAATTACCACCTGATGGGTTTAACACAAAGTAACATATAACACTAAAGCATGGGATTTCTCACCGGAGGGTTTTGGGGGTATGGAATATACGCCAGGCAAGACTTGGCAAAAATACAATAAATTTAATCTACAATTGAGAAAATTACAATAAATATTGTAGTGGAGAAAACTCTTGTCCAATGCAATATCTATCAAGTAAAAGTTATTGGGAATTATGGAACGCCAGTATGTAAAACAAATAAATTGTTGGTCAACGTTTCGGTCTATATATTAAACCATCTTCAGGGCTAAAAAGACAGATACATTTAAGGCTCACGGATAAAAGACAGATTATAAATATTGTATCATGAGATTCATTGGCCTCCTCCGCACCGTGGAGTATTAGGTACGTCACTCGTGATGGGGTAAATGTTGGCTAATATAGAGTGGTGCTAAAAGTTGTAATTATACCACTGCCTACAACTACATATATGGATTGAAATAGGTAATATAGCGCATTATACTATTAGTACAACCGCCTTTATAAATTATCTTGTATGGATTTACATAATAACAATATTGTCTTGAATAATATATTAATAATAATAATTTATTATATCAAAAATATAATCGAAGTAGGACATATTTTTCTATATTATTTAAAATATTGTAAGATACAAAGAAAGATAGGTACTATTAATATTTTAGTGACAAAACTTATGGAACCGATAGTAGAGCTGCTGCTGACAACTTAGCAGATAATGTCTCTCTCGTTAAACAGCACCGATTGAAACAGACTTATATTTTTTACATAATAATTGCAATCTCGAATCTATTACAATAAAATTACCAATAAAACTAGATACAACATTCGCTGCATTCAATTAAAATTGAAAATTAATTTCAATATTTCTTCGAGAGCTTCGTCTCCGCAGTACTCTTCTCGAAAGTTTTATTTCATTAGACTCGCTCGGATTGCTTTTGAAACATGTGAATTATGTATTCGAATGTGGAAAAAATTGTATCGAAATTTGCAGTTTGACATTTTTTGTATTACTAAAAATATTTATATGGAAAGATCCAATTATAATAAATGCAATTGTATTCCAACAGATGAGATTTTGTAAGTACGTACCTACTGCATTTTAATTACTCGAGTGTTAAAATTGTGTTCATCGTAAATTGTATAAATTTGTATATTATTAAAATTCATTAGCCATAAGTCGTAAATGCGGAATAATTTGTCATTATACTTATACCAACAAAGAGTACTTAATAAATTGCAAAATATGTAAGTGCCGTACGAGTGGACCGAGAGTGAGTTGAACTTAATAATAATTATTATTTGAAAAACGAGACTACTTTAACTGTATCTTCGCAGTATATGAGGTTTGCGAATGCAATTTTTCTTTCTTTGGCGCTTTTATCGATAGCAATTAAAAGTATAAGCACAGGTGTTCTGGGAAAAGCACTAATCGTTAAATTGATTTTGCTTCGATATTGATATACAAATTCCTTAGATATGATCTTTAATACTATTAAGGGTTAATATTTATGAGTGATTTAATTTTTAATTTATAAGTGTTCATGTTTTATTGAATGGTGCTTTATTTTCCAGTAAATATTAATTGTTTTAAATTTATTTATTCTCAACGGTTAGAAGCGATAGTTATTAAAAAATATTGTAAATCAATTCCTGGTATTGTTTTCTATAATTACTTTATTTTCATTTAATTATTTAATTTCATTGATATTAATTATTTAATAAAATATTATCGGTGTGTGTGTGTGTGTTCAACGCGCGTGTGTGAGGGTGTATTATGTACATGTACATATATATACCTACTATATTTTAGTTCATAATTGCTTTACTTACAACTTTTAATTAAATTTTTTTTATTAATACCTACCATATTATGTTTGTGTTAATGCGTCATTCAAAGATTTAATCTTGTAATGTTGGTACACATTGGTACTAAATTAAAGGGTTAAAACGATAAGTGAAAGATTAGTCGATATTTTTGCCATAATTAGCACGCATCTATTAGTATTTAATTGAAACCAGGTACGATAGGTAGCATTAATCAACGGCAATAATTTCGATTAAATTTTAATTAGTAGAATAAGGATTTTTATCGATCGAGAATTGGTGATTAATTATGATGGGGTTAGTGCGATATTTGTGGTAAATTGTTAATAAACATTTTTATAAAGCAAGTATTACATTAAATGTCCATATCTAGTAATTTATTTGCTTAACGAGTGTGTTCTCATAAATAAATAACAAACATGGCGTATTTACATTATATTGAATATATATTGCTTTAATTAAATTAGGGCTATACGCCGTTGCGAATACAATATGATAATTATATAAATACACATTGTGTAGCCATAACTAATTAACGTCAATATTACATGATTAATGTATACTGACCGGGTACTTGTAATCAGATAAATTGCCTCTGCCAATTTCTTAGTTATCTCGTTTGCTCTTCATACCAGTATACGCTTTCATTAAAGGACAGACATAACCCGGTTATTGTAGTTCTCTCAAAATTATATAATTTACAACAAACCATATACGGAACCACTATACAGGAATATTGTGAACTATGATAGCAGGACAATGTCAACATTTCCGGCGTCCTATCTCTTCCATGTATCTTGATAGCTGATCGACACAACCATCTATTTATTCCCTTCGTTTGTATAATTTTTACGCTCGAACACACCGCGACGGATACGAAGACGTACACATTTAATAAAAAAAGATTAGGCGCGAATTCCGGAAGCACATCGTCGTCGTCCTGTTAACTAATTTTTATTACTTTCTTGGGTGGTCCCCCGTTTTCGAAATCTGTTTCACAAACCGACTTTGCTCGATTAGTCGGTAATTAGCAGCTCTTTAAAATTTTATGCTTTTTCAGACTTTTTTTTTTTCGACGCTCGGCACTATTATTCGTAAACGGGTGACATCTATCGCATAATTATTTTCATTCACGAGTGATGTTTTACGGTCGTGATTGCGGAATGTAGTATTACACGACTGGTTTGATTAATTGTGTTTGTTTGTGTGATAATTACTTAATTTGTCGAATTTTGTTAATATTCTCGATTGCATTGTTTTTGCGATTTCTCACAAAATGACGAGTTTTGAAGTAAATTGTATTGTGCAAACTTGAGACGGCATAAAGCATCTTCATGTAGTGATAAATTGACCATAAAATAATACTAACTTCGCGAGGAAGCATCGTAAGAGAGTGTTGAAGTTTTATATGCATATATAAAAAATTTTATATGGAAAGCTGGCATTGCATTTTCATAAAAGATTTAATAAATGCGGCATTTTTAGTAATAATGTCTATCTAAATAGTTTAATCTAAAAATCGTTTTCTTCTGTGGGTAATTACTTTTGTTCTTCCCTGTGCTGATTGTATCAAGACATATCCGTATAATTAAATTTAATTATGTATACAAATGTATGTTGGAAAATTTATTTAAAAAATTAAAATAAATACATGAGCTATAATTAAATTGTACTTATGTTTGTGATTTATTACATTTGAATTAGTTTATGTTAGTAATTAAATGCCATAAAGCAAAATTTTCTTTTAAGTCGATGTGTTTCAATATGTATACAATTAATATGAATATTAAAGTTGCTACTGCTATGAATCCTTAGGCTATAAAAATTCAAATTTTCACCGTAATGCTGAAGTGTAATGATGTATACCGGACCTGTTTAGAAATTAATTATGGGTCTTTAAATGTTGGTCTTCTTATACTACTACTAGGTAGTACGCTAACCACTTATATAAACGATCGAATGTATTTCTTTTCGCCAATAACTCGGTGCCGAGTTTTATAATCGTATGGTATTAATTGAATTTCAACATCCTTTCACATCGTGTGCTTTAATATTTCGAACAATGCGTAATAAATAAATATATTCTGGGCAATAATATATGTGCATCGGTATTATATTCTGAAATATTAAACATCGCGGACATCTGCCTGAAAATAAACACAGCTATTGTTTTAGATTTCAACATTAGCACTTAAATATGTTATTAAATTGCTTTATAGCTTCCGGTTGTTAATGCTCTCTTACTACACTTATTATTAAACAATACATACAACTTCTTAAGATAAAATTTATGCCTCGGCCACGCCATCGACTTGTGTGTTATGTATAATGTTAGTTGTATTAAGAAGCGTTTAGTAACACCCAAGATATAATAAGGTCTTTTAATTATTATATCGTCGAGATCTTTCTTTGTTCTCTTAATGTTCTGCAGTTTAAAAACGATATCGCCCGTTGGACTACATAACGAACGCCGCCACGTTACTTTCGGAACGCCACGGTATTTCGCTTTTTTCATTTAGAATTAATGGTTATTTTAATTTTGAAAATTGTGGTAACTGCTCGACTGAATCAAATTAGCATGGCACTGGCGTTACGTGATTGAACTAATGAAATTCTCGAGCGTCGTATATATGTCTAGCGAAGGGTTATTGTTACGATTATTGTTATTCGTCTGGGCGTTTACGATTATTGTTATAATACTTAACTATTATTATTGTAAAATAAGAACATAATGGCTATACTAAGTAATAATTGCTTATCTATTGTTGAGTTTTAACTTGGAAATGTATAGGATACATTAATATTTTATTAAGATGACTCGTACGGTCGTGATTTAGCCACCCAACTCGTGAGTAGTGGAGAGAACGGTGGCACTTTGTCCCAGCGTGCAGTCGTATTTCTATTTTAATTCATGTTCATTTATCAACCAACCATGTAACAGAACAAGTATCTATATATAAATATATCATCAATTTAAATATATCCACATTTGGATATCGCCGTAATAACAACTGTAACCTAAAATTACGAACAATGGCGTTGGTTGGGGTTAGTTGACGCATCGTCGAAAAATTAAGATTAAAGCTCGTCGAATTTATTTTGAAGCTAATACATCATACTCGATGTTTTTTTTTATAAAAAAAAGTGAATTAAACATTTAGATCCAAGGCTTTGTTTAAACATGGGGATATTATTGTTCCGATTTCGCGCTGTATAATTTTTATAAAATTATGCGACGCCAAGCTAAAACCTGGTTTTGTTAAATACGTTCTTTAAAATTAAACTCTTTTGTTTGTATATTTAATGCGAATTTCTGCAAATTTGACTTGAAAAATTACTTGTGCCTTGAACTTCGAAGTGGTTAGGCGCCGATATTGTTTTCTGAAAACCATAGCATCTTTTAAAACACTATTCTTTGATGTTACCGTCGACGATAAACACGGTTGCAATTATGGCCAAACCTATTCATTGCATGTAATTACAAATTCGAACCAAAATATAAAAAGAACGTATATTTTATTTAAATAAAGTTTAAAGCATTGTTTGAAGTGTGCTTGCACGTAGTTTAAATATAGCGTAGAACATTAAAAATTTTCAAGAGACGTGACTGTTGAATGATAAATTTGATCAATTAAATTTTAATGCTTATCGTTGCTCGACAAATTTTAAAAATTTTATAGATACATAATTTTAACCCTTCGACAATCGGCACGCCTATGGCAAAATGCAACTTACGTATGTACGATTTAGCCTAGGCGTTTGATAGTTTTTCAACTTTACTAGGTTTTTTGGTAAAATGCTTTATTGAGCGACATTTAAGGTAAATTTAAATTATCTGCGCGTTGCGGAAATATTTTTTCTACTAAAAAAGTGCTATTTGAAAAAGTTCAACTTTTCGATATTCGTTTGAGTTAGGTAAAGTAACTTTTTCCGTACTAGTGCAAACAAAAATAATTTTTTGTTTCTTATTCAAACAATAGTAGAAAACAATTTTTCTGAGTAGGTGCAGTAACAAAGAGGCTAAGTGCCAAAACAGTAAACTCGAAATATGGCAGAAAACCTCATCTCATACTCATACTAAACTTTTTATTCATAAATGATGGTGCAACTCATTCTTTTGCGCACAAATAACGCACTAAAATTGAACATCTATATGACTAGATTGTAAAAAGAAAAATTAGGAAAGGGGGCAGTGCCAGTATTTTATTTAGTTACATTAGAGTAAAATTCTTGGTGTTTTTTATCGGTTAGATATCGACACCCTCTACGAAAACTATAGTAACTCAGTAATTACAGTTTTAAGAAAAACTTAATTCAATATTGCGTTTTTCAATGTAGTCTTGAGATACTATACATTTCAGGTTCAAGTTCCTACAAAGTTGCGATATTTTTCTAGGGAAATATTACTTTTATAACAAATTTTTTTACAATATTAACTCAAAAGAGCAATTTTTTGAGTTACTGTAGTTTTCGTTGAACGCGTCGATATGGAATGATTGATTTTAAGTTCTTCTTTTTGTTGTCACTGATTTTATTTACATCTGGAAGCTAATTTTGTGACAAATTGGCACTTAGCCCCTTTCTTAATTCACCTTCTCAATTGCACAAATATTTTGAGTTATATCAAGTCTCTTATATCAAAAAATATCAAATTTTGAAGTTTATATCTGCAGCTTGGAACTTATAAACTTCATGAAAAATAATCATAATTTCTAGTGATTCTTTAAAAATATTGATTTATGCCCGATTTCTTCACCTTCAGATATCTATCGGATAATAAATCCGTCCGAGAAATTAATCAAATAACCAATGAAATTTTTGATTTATTTTTTGGATTTTGAATTGCGGTTGTCTGATTGGTCAATTGCTTAATTTGTCGAGCTGATTTGTCATCTGATAGATATCTCAAGGTGAAGAAATTGAGAATTCCAAAGTTGAGTCATTTTAAAGAAAAATCTTCTTGAAAGAGAACCCTTACAGCCCTTTCAAAAACCATGTTTTTTGGTAGTTTCAAGCCACGACAAATTTTTCAAAAAACATAGATTACCACACTCTGATGTAATCAAGTAAACAGCACTAAAATACGGTGATTAGGATTGCCCTCAAAAGTTAATACTTTTGCCCTCAGACTGCACCTTCAAACAAATCAATGTCAAAAATAAGAACTTGATCGGGAAATCCTTGTATCCATAAAAAATTAATTTTTAAATAAAAGTTGAAATTAATAATATTCTGATTACAAATCGAAAATTAGTAACTTTACGAAGTACTTGCTGAGTGCTAATAATCTACCAATTGTTTTTTGAAAAATTTGTTGTGGCATAAAACTACCAAAAAAAAAATGGGTGCATTTGGATAATATTCTGAATATTACTTGCTGCGTATATATACATTTTTAATATATTTTGTGGAAGTTACCTCCAGATTTGTAATTTTTTTTCATTAACTAATTACTATCAACAATAATATTATATCTTTTGGGGAATATTTTCACCCGAAAATTCAGAATGAATGTACACGAAACAGTTGAAATCTACAATAAAGTATTAAACAATTAATTTTTTGGGGTATACCCTGCAAATTTATAAATAATTAAAGATTTTTCGATATTGTGTAATACGTAGTTAGTATTTTCAAAAAAAAATTATTATTTGTTTTTTTTTTAGATGAATAAGTAAAACATCGAAGAATCCGTAATTAATTTTTGTTAACGCAAAATAGCAAATTGTGCGTTATCGCTAACATTATTATATTCGTGATTCATAAGGGCTATAACAATCTTCTTTTTTTATTTTGAGTGGAATTTTATCTTCTAAAGTTCTAAGTCAAAACTAGTAAAAAGCGTGTTCTGTTTGGAAAGTCATACTTTTTTACCTACCAAATTTAAAACATTGTTGTTTTTTAAATTTATGTAGAATTTTAACATCTGCAACTTTTTTTCTAGCAATATTTAAATTAGTCTATTTTTAAAAAACCTCATTTGAGAGGTCATAACTCCCTCTTGACCTATTATAGGGCTAGAACGATTATTTTTTTTAGAATTATTAGAAATTAAGTCTACTTGAATTCATATGCGAAACAGTTTTTCGTGAAGCTAACAGGTTCCAAGTTATAGAAGATTCATTTTGTTTTAGAACTATTTGAAATCTTGTAAAATATTTTTGATTTCAAAATTTTTCGTAAAATTTGTTTTTCCTTTTTTTTAGTAATCAAAAAGTAAAAAGATCTTTTTTCTAACCATCAGACGTCTAATTTATGGATGGTTATAATAATATCGCGATGATTTTACTGTAGTCTATTTTTAAATGAAATTTTGAAAAAGCAAGTATAAAACAGTTTTGTTTAGCCATTTATACGGCTTTAATGCAAAATGCAGCATATTATCGCCACTATAAAACCGATTTAAAACGAAATCTATTGTACGTGCTCGAAGCTAGAACGCTTACAACTTATTGACTTCTCCTTGCTTGAAGTTGTTAAACAAACAGCATAGTCTAAAGTGATTAATAATTTTTTGTCATGCCGATTATTATTTATAAATGCGATTAATAATTTGTAATCAAGTCACTAGAGAACATTTAGTATAACTTATTGAAAGCATAGTATCAATGTTCAGTAAATTATTCAAAGTGCATTTAACAAACTATTACAGAAGTGCATCAAAGTGCACTTCGATCAATTTCTGATTGATAGTTTAATGAAATTATTTACCTATAATCAATTTACAACGCAGATAGATATTCGTTCTAAGTTTAGGCGCTTGTACCACCCACCATACATCAATGGATCGAAAAGCAAAGTTCAACGAGATATTTTGTTGATAGAACATTACTTCAGTTGGAATTTCAGCATTCCGGTTCAATTACCCGCTACGTGTGAGTGTGAAACGCGGTGTAAACGCGGCTAAAATGTGGCCACATTAATCTGGCTTCTGAATAGCCGCGATTTATAAGGTATTATATATTACCACAGACCGATGTATTACATCGAATAACCGAAAGCGGAAAAGTTACTTTTACCATCTCTTAGGAAAACTTTTCTCCCCACTTTTAATTTGAAAATATCCTTTTCGTTTTTCATTGCTTTCTCACTAAATACGTAGTAATTATTTGACTTTTCTAAGTCGACTATCCTATACCATAATGTATAATTCCCGCTTCATTTCGTCTAATTTAAACACAGGATCTTCGTATTTATAATATATTTCTTTGGAAATCGTACGGCAGATTTTCCGAAACCAATCGATCTATGTTCATTTAAATTCTTGCTCCGGCTTCCACGCCCGGATATACCTGGTTATCAAAGTCGACATTTAATAATAATAATAATTTGTAGAATGTTTAATATAGCATCTTATATCAATAACGAGAGAGCCGTTCCTGTAGGTAAACTAAACTCCAAGTTTCACGTCTTGTTACAACTTTGTTGATTTGGTAGCCAAATGTCCGAATAATATTATTCTCTCTGTTAACTTGGGCAAATTTGCCTTGATTATGATAATGAAAGAAAACACAAGGCAATTGGATATCAAAACACGCCGTATCTTCTTGTTATAATATGTATATTGGTACACTCACTCTTGAAAAACAAGTTTATAACATGTTGTCGTTATATCAATTAGTTTTATACTTCCTAATTTAATAGCATCATTGGCGGTTGCTTGCTAGTGTAATTAACGTATTAAAGAAGGCTTTGAGTAATTCCGCGTGTTTTTCCTGTTACCAGAAGGGATCTTTCGAGAGTCGAGAACGAATTAGTTCTCGTTGATGGACATTCTCGACTTGGCATTTTTGTATTGAAATTTATTTATTTTTATAAAATCACAATTACGTATAATAATATTATCGTTGGCAATGCTGGACCTAAAAATTTAATTAAAACGCAAGTTTCCATAAAATTTTTAATAAAACAATAATACTCGAGATTCAATAATCTCACTTGTTTACGTGTTGTTTTTAATATTCTTCCAACATACCTGATACAGAGCCGAATTGGATAATAACAGTTAATGAAACAAGTTTTAATCAAGAAATGTCTATAAACTGAGCAATTGGGAAGTATTTATTAAATGTTCTTGTTTAATTAATTCGTGTTTAATTAAATAAGTAAGTTCTCATTTAGAGACATTACACATTTTATTTTCTGCATTAATTTATAATATAACTGACAATATAACGCACATACCTCATAAAATTTTGAATGGCATAAACAACCCCGAAGTATTTAATGCAGCTTGTGAGCAAATGCCGGATGTTATTCCGAGTTGTACACATCATATTCGGTTCTACCAGCTAAATATTTGTTTCGTTCATTTTGTTCGGTTCTCTTGATCTTAAAGTGTTAAATTTTCTTAAAAATAGAAGCAATAAGTAAAGTTTATTTGCTCGACGAATTAGTTTTAAGTTGAAACTGGTTTGTTTAAAATTTCTGCAATAATATAAAAGTAAGAAATAATTGTGGAAACCGATTCCATGTGAATTATTGACAAAAAACATATTGTTTTTACCGATAACGTTACCTTTCGGCTATAAATAATTAAAATTTAATAAATTTTGCTTGTTATGTGTAATAAAGTTTTTGGCTTGATTACCTGTTAACAATGCCCAATTTATACGCTTTTATTTTTATTTTTTCGCCGGAAAATTATCATCGTTAATGTGATTAAAAATAAACTTTCACTCACACGATTTCAGATTATCAAAAAGCAAATTTTTAATAATAACATTAACTGGTCGAGGAAATTGACAAATTTTACAAATAATAAAATATGGTAAAAACGCAATTTAATATACACAGATAGATTGTAATATGACCTCAATTTTCGATACATAATTTAAGATTGCAAACAAAAATATGCATTGTTTCTTGCCAATGTTCGAGAGCTCTTGCTTAAAAGCAATAATACATATTCTTCTTTTTATCTTTATTTCTTTATCGATTCTATATATTTCAACAATGGTGCTAATTGTAAAAATTGTAAAAATTCCGGTTTTGTTATATTATTTTATATTATCTTACATTATTTATTATTATATTTGAATCTTAATAAGGGGGGGGGGGTACAGTGCAGTTAACTGGAAAACATTAACTTAACTGCCAGTTAGGCTTCCCCACTAACAAAATAAAATCTCACTTTTAACACTTATATCGTGAATAGTTCTTTTAACGTTTACTATGAAAAATATTTACGTTATTATATTAATTTTGCGTCATATTGGCTAGTATACGAATTTTCACTTCAAATAATTAGTTTTTGCTGCTAAATTCAGCAAAAATTATTATAACGAGTCGTTTTCTTTTCAAGGTCAGAAACCTGTATAATAAAAAGGTTAGAATTTTTGTAGATTTTCTTACGGTGACAAACTCTAAAATTAAAAGAAGCTAATAAGTCCTTACATTTTTTGGTTTTGAATTCGAATGAACCATTTTCATTTACGTGCGGGTTGAGAAAGCGTTGGAATTAGTGTTTTGATCTCTCGCGTGTTAATGACATTTCGTGACGTACCGCACGTTCCAAGTTTTTGCCATCCCTGTTTTCTTATACCAATATTGAAAATTTGTATTTTATGTTAGGTTTTTTCTCGTGTAGAAAATAAATTAGTAATATTATAATATGCTATTAAATTATTTTATTACGTCAATACATATCGCAAATTAGTATAATTAAATGTCGAGTAATAATTAATAATTTGTTTTACAATTATTGTTTCACATTCCACTATTAAGATAATTACGAAATATGTTTAATTATATTATAATATATTATCGTTTATCAATAATACAGAAACGTGTTTAATAATTAATATAAAAATATATATATTAATTATATGGACTGTTGAAAATTATTAAATTTAGCTAAGCAAGTAATTATTCTGGAAATGTACTTATTAAGACGCACGTAGCAAAGCAGAGTAAGTCGTCTCGGATAAGCTTAGTCGTGAAAAAGCTCTGTTTAGTAGTTTTACTATGTTACTTCTAGTTTTTAGTGGAAATGCTCCAAGAATTTAACTTTTTCCGAAGAAAACTGCTACAACATATATTTTATCTTCGCAATAATTCAGAAGTGAAAGACGTTTCAAAAAATACGAGACGATATTTTAGATTTTTAGACAATTGCCTATAATTTAATTAATATTTTGGTAAACTTGTTTAAACTTGATTCTACCTTGTATGCAGCGGCGGCTCGTAAAAATATTATTTTCAGTTGGCATTAGTAATTTAATACTCAGCTTTAAAGCCCCTTTACATCTATATGTTTTCACACAGGACTTCTCATATGGAAAAACATACGATTTCTCTCGAGGTTGCTAAAAACATACAAAACCATATGTTTTTCAAGATTTGCGTTCAAATCGTTATGAGTGATAAAGCAGAGTTTACATAAAAGCCGCTTTACATCTATATGTTTTCACACAGGACTTCTCATATGAGAAATATTTCGGTGTTTACACTGTATGTTTTCTCATAGCTGATCACTCATACCAAAAAACATACGTAAAACATAGCAAAACATAGGTACTCTTTCGGAATAGAACGGAGTCTATTCCTGTATGAGAAAACATAGAATATACGAACGAAAGGTGGCGAACATATACGAAGCTAGTTGTCAAAGTTGTAAAAAGAAAGGTTAGGTGTTGTGCATAAACGTGGTGTAAACATTCATTATGAATTTAAATATACTTCAAGTATAAACTAAAACGAAAGGTAATTTATTTATTTATTTGTTGTTGAATTTATTGAAGTATTTTGTGATTATTTGTTCAAATGGATTGGTCTAATAGATTAACTGCCAAGCTAATTGAATGCTACGAAAATTATCCGTGTTTGTTTGATACAACCAGCAACTTATATAAAAATAAACACGCACGAAAAGATGCGATTTTCAAAATTTGTGAATGCATGAAGACGTCTGATGCTGAAACCATTACTATAGAGGATGTAAAGAAAAAGATAACCAATATTAGGTCGCAGTTCACACACGAACACAATAAAGTGAAAGAAAGCAAACGGAGTGGTGCTGGGACCGAAGATTTATATGAACCGACCGTGTGGTGGTACGAAAAATTATTATTTTTGATTCCGTACATTAAAGCGAGGAAAGGAGAAAGCTCCTTGGCTTTAAAAGTAAGTACTTGTTTTTCAATGTTTACTTTTATTTATTATTTTGTTGCATTTAGATGCAAGATACTGGGGACACCCAACTTGATTTATCAATTCAAGAATTTATGAACAGTAATGAAATCGAAAACGATGTGTACGAAAGTGAAGCAACGCCTTCGATGGCCCCTTCGAATTTAAAGAAACGAAAATTTGCAAATAATCACCAAGAAGAGCTTCAAAGCAACGAGACTGATAAAATGTTTAAAAAAACTGTGGAAACTTTAGAGTCTTTGCAACATAATTTAAAAACACCAATGCCAGTAGTAAATGAATTTCAACTTTATGGACAATGCTTAGCTCAAGGACTATCGGAAATTGATGATCTTGAAATAGTCAACGAAGCAAGATTCGAAATAGACACCATTATGTATAATGCAAGAAAAAAATGGTTTCAAAAGAAAAAATCGGATGTAATGTAATAAATAAACTTTATTGTTAAGTTAATATTTTTTTTTTAATTTGACTAACAATAAATTTAATATCACTTTAAATTTTATAATAAGTAATTTGATTAAATTTAATTAAAAATTGAATTTTTTAATTGCTTCCCATTGCCATGGTACGAATCCGTTCGTGTTAAAATAATCTCTAAATTTATTTCGTATATCTAAAGACTGATTATTACTTCTATTGACATTACACCGCTCCAAGTTTGTTACGGAGACATGTTGCCTCCATTCGCCAGATGTAAGAGTTACATCAGCTGTATTTTCAAAGTCTATTTCAAACAAGTACCTTTTGCCATCTTTTTGCTTTATATAATTATGCAATGCACAGCAAGCCAATGTGATACTCTGTACCTTTTCTACATCCAAATTAATTTCTTTTTGTAGCACCTGAAATCTATTGGCTAAAATGCCAAATGCGTTTTCCACCACTCGTCTGGCACGACTTAGCCGGTAGTTAAAAACTTTATCTTCTGTAGTAGTTGTTTGTCGTCCGTAAGGTTTAATAATTCTATTTGATGAACGAAAAGCTTCATCACCAACTATTATATATGGAACCTTAATATCAGAATTTGGCAGATTACTATCTTCAGGAAAATTTAAAAGATTATTTTGTATTGCAGTACTCAAAGTGCAATTGCTATACACACCACCATCGCTTACTCTGCCATTACACCCAACATCCACATATACAAAATTATAGCTTCCATCAACAAGTGCCATTAAAACAATACTATTAAATCCTTTATAATTATAAAAAAAGGAACCGTCTGTTTTCTTAGCTCTAAATGCTATGTGTTTGCCATCTAGTGCCCCAAGACAGTTAGGAAAATTCCAACAGTTTTGAAATCCTTCTGCAATATCTAACCACTGTTTTTTTGTGGTTGGAGTACTTAAATAGTCATTCTTCAACACATTATGAATTACATTAACCGTTTCTGGTAAAATGCTTGACAATGAGGACACAGATATTCTGAAGCTGTAACTTAAATTCGTGAAAGTTTCTCCCGTTGCTAGATATCTCAAAGTAACAAGTAATCTGAAAAATAATATAATTAATTAAATTATTCTGGACCACCTTGTATATTTAAATGTACCTGGTTCTTGCAGAAATACTGTCTCTGAAAAACGTGTCTTCTCGTTCAATGTGTGGTTGCACTTTTTCGAGTAAATCTTGAAATGTATTTACAGACATTCTGGTGTAGTTTTTAAAACTATTTGGATCTTCTACTGCCAATTCGTCAAACACCAGATTTGATATTCCGCGACCACAATCTCTTCTTTGAAGCCACTTTCTTGCCCAAAGTGTTCTCGTTCGGCGTTGTTTAATCCGCTTTCTTTCTTCATTTTGTTTCTTTCGCAATAAAACCAACATCGTCATTAAAAGCGTAGTACTACAAATATAATTTCGTAGCACAGCATTGCTATGTAAATAATTGTTACTATTATTCATCATAAGTTCATAACGAATCTTTTTAAAAAGTAGGGTTAACTTCACTCAAAACCAAAACAAACTCTTATGTAAACTCTTCTTTATCACTCATAAAGATTTGAACGCAAATTTTGAAAAACATACAGTTTTGTATGTTTTTAGCAACCTCATGAGAAATCGTATGTTTTCGCATAAGAGAAGTCCTGTGTGAAAACATATAGATGTAAAGCGGCTTTTAGAGTTTGTTTTGGTTTTGAGTGAAGTTAACCCTACTTTTTAATAAGAAGATTCGTAATTATTTAAGTTTAGTTTGGTACTTTAGTTCATCTATGGTTTAGTTTGTTTTGGTTTTGAGCGAAGTTAACTCTACTTTTTAATAAAAAGATTCGTTTTAATTTATACCTAACCTTTCTTTTTACAACGTTAACACTAGCTTCGTGTATGTTCGCCACCTTTCGTTCGTATGTTCTATGTTTTCTCATACAGGAATAGACTCCGTTCTTTTTTTGTTTTTGTTTTTTGGTATGAGTGATCAGCTATGAGAAAACATACAGTGTAAACACCGAAATATTTCTCATATGCGAAGTCCTGTGTGAAAACATATAGATGTAAAGCGGCTTTTAGGTGTACTCTCGGGTGTACTGCAATATATTCCATACCTCCCAGACTCCCCAGTTTGTACTGTATGAAGCATTTGTATCGTGCATGTGTTCGAAACTGTATCCAAGCAAAGTTATAATGATAAAAATATTTTTCAAATTTTAACAACATTTTGTAGATTTTATGATTTTTATTAAATTTTAATTTAATAAATTAATGTCAAAAGACGGTGACATTCAAAATATCTAAATAAATAAAATAAAAATGATTTTGTCACATTTGATTACGTGTTTATTTACCTTATTAAGTTAATCAGCGAAATTGTAACAAAAGAGCTGTCACTGTGATACAAATAAATCTGTGATCTATGATAAATGGATGTACGGTATAAAAGAACAGATTATCAAATCAAATAAGTGACAAGTTGTAATTTAGAGACGCCTAACCTAAGACATTTCGATTGTGGAAAATAAACGGAAACACCGTGAACGTTTATTAAAATTGGCACTTGATATCTTCGCTACCCATACGACGTATACATGCAAGGTACTTTTCGGGACCCCGGTACCACTTCGTTCCTGCATTTCTATTTCATATTATTACGTAAGTAATTACGAGTGTTTTAATTATATTTTTAAATTTTTTTTTAAGTGGTGGAACAAATTTTCCGAGCTTCATATTGCCATTAAGTGTTTCAAATTTAACTTTTTTAACACGGACTATTTCGTTCCGTACATTGAATTCCTAGCTCTTTACACGCTCTTTACTTTCACGCCTTCTCTTCTGTAGCAAATGCATGGACTAATTTTGTTTATTTTTCGTTTTTTATATTTCCACTTTTATTTCTATAACTATGACCATGCAAATACAGAAATACTTTCTTGTATACACAATTAAATCGACCACTGTCGTAAAATTTATTGCATTCGGGTTTAACTTTTAATTTGAAAAACATAAAACAAAAAAAAAGCTACTATGTTACCAAATCAATAATGGTTTACACAAAGTTCATATTAGTAAAGTTCTGTGGTTTTTACGAATCGTGCGGCTAGACATACAAACCTTTTCGAGGGTCTTTCGTAGCGTGGCAAATAAAATAAAGAATATTTTTCTGTTTTATCTCTTTTATCGCACTTTCGAGTTGCTCAGTAATTTTGCTTTCAACGGAAAATCGTGATTATTCTTAAATATGTCGAGCGGGAGCAGAAAAAAAAATTAAATTAAACCGACGAGATTGTTCTTAATTGTGCATTTTTACAAGTTTATTTGCGGTCATCTAAAATCTGCAGGTCGATATGACATTGTTAATTATGTACGCTATCGACCAGAGGCAGAGGTGGAGAAGCTTGCTACTGCGGGCGACTAGAATATAATAGAATTAAGCTTTCGAGTACAGCCAGATTACTAAACTGAAATGATTTTCCGTACCGAAAAGCTTCTGCACGCGTGTGCCGACGTCCTTTTTTAATAGTTTTAAGAAGTAACTCACACTTTGTTACTTTTTACGACGACGGAATAACTTGAAATATATTTTATTAAATCAAGATGAACTTATGCGAACCTAACCCGACTACTCGTAAAATTAATTAATTTTGATAATTAATTTAGTGCCTGTCTATCTATTTTTTATTTCTCGAAAAACATTAACCGTAATTAGAAATAATAATGAAATGTGCTAAATATCCGCCTATACATATATATATTTTTAATGTACAATTTTCGTTGCAGCAGAAGGCGACGGCGGAGGTTAGCAATTATTTGAAAAGTCAAGTCGAGCCGGTGGTGTTGTATTATTGTGTTTATGTATTGTTTCCTTTTAATATTTTTAACATACTACTATAAGGTGGGGGTTAATTTATGATTACGACAAAAAAATCCAATTTTTGCGAGCTGGCCACGACTAGAACCGGATATAATCACACTGGTTGCTGTATCGTAGTTGATCTGCTTTATTTGCCATTATTAAAACAATAAATTCGCGGCAACGTCACATTTTGTATTTTTATTATTTTTGTTTCCGACAACTGATCTGCATTGTAAGCCACGTACCCATTATAAATATCTAAAATAAACTGTTTTAATCTAGAATAAACGCTTGAAATACGCCAGCATTACACCGGCGCACCAAAAATTGCTATCATAAATATTACTTTATTAATTTTATAATATGTTGCTCGAATTTAATTTTAAATTTTCAGAATACATTTTGCGTTTACTGTATCCTATTTAAAACAACCAACGTCGCAGTCGTGCTGTGCCTGAATTTTTGCCCTGGTCGTTGACTATTTACCTATGTATATGTTTAACGCCACCGACCCAGGGTATCATGCGTTATTGGCACTTGACTCCGGAGCTTTTACCCCGAGCTTTTATAATGCAATCCTTATGTTAACATAGTGGGTTCGCTTTTAACCCTCTTCATTTGACTCGCTTGTTGAGTTTTCGTACACACACAATTTTATTTTGTTCCACTGCATCGTGCAAGTAGTTCATTATAACCCACCGTATCATTAATAATATTTTTTTATTATTATTATTATTGGTATTAGAAGGACTTGGGACGATGAGTCATGGCGAAATCTGAATCACTTCTCGTTCGAAAGAACGAAATTATACATTTTATCGATTATTGTTAATCATGCATAATTAACTGTTTTACGATTTTCTTTGAGTTTATATAAATGTATAATATTTACTAGTTGAAAATGCGGTTAATTTTATTGCGGCGGTGCTTGGAGAGTTGAATCATGAGCTTTAATGGATTTAGGTATATATCGAATATTTATAGTATCTGAAGGGACTAGAAATAGCGCCAAATTAAATATAAATTTATAAATGGTTTATTATAATTGAATGCACGTGTGTTCTATTTGAACTTTTAATGAAATTATTACTGCCTCGTTACCGCTTCAGTCTTTGTGATATAATAAGTTAATTACGACGGAAGTTCCTAATTGTAATTTAAATAATGTAGGGTATTTGTAATTAATACTTTGTAAATAAAATGGCAAAATTTGTAGGCCACCACAATATAACGTTATTGTGTGACAAACCTTTGCATATTTTATCGAAATAATTAATATAAATTATATGCTAGGCCATAAATGAGACTCTATAATAATAACTGGCGCTGCCGTAAGAAAATTAAGTGTAATTATGGCTTTGTAATAAAGAGTTTAAAATACTAGTATGAAATTGTAATAATGATGATGAGTTTAGTAAAGGTTATTAGAATAATGCGAAAAATAGTATAGATAATCTCGAAATTATTTTCCCTTAATTACCAAAGATTATAAGGGATACGAGTTGTATTGAAAAATCATCAATTAAACATAGTGGGCATATGGGAAGTGTTTCAATATTTTGCACCTTTTTTTTATTATTAATTAAATTCTAATCGTCGTTATATATCTGCTGCAGGGAGAGAATATTACATAATTTAAATTGAACGACTACGGCAATTTTAATGTGGGGCACCCGAAAAATTATTTTATAATTATTATTATCATCATCATGCACGACCCAAGTTGGCTGGGTATAATGTAAAATATTCCAGCAAGGTTGGGAAAATTATACCAAAATAGCGAAGTGAGCTTCGAACGACACGAACTGAATCTTTCTTATATTATTCTCTTCGCGTTGCCATAATATTACATTCAAGTGCATGGATGCATCATTTATAGTGGTAATTTGGCTTGTCACATTTAATTACTAAATTAATGTATTTTAAGAAATTATGTTTGTTAGCAAGTCGAAGGAAACATTAAAGCTAATTTTTTATGGGGCAAGTAATCATATTTTAAGAAGGGTGCAATAACGCAAACTAGCGTAATGGTGAGCATTAGTTAAATTATTTTATTAGTTATTTTTGACATTAACAGACACGTAATGAAATTTTTTAAATATAAAAAGTGTTGAAAAGTCGGATTAGGCGAGACGGTTGAGCTATTTATTGTAACACGCACTTTATAGAAGCTTGCGTGAGGACAGAATCATTAGAACCCTAACGTAACACCTTGTCACAATTAGTTGAGCTGTAGCGCTAATATGTTTTGCGATAAGTGATTGCCTACAACTATATCTGATGTCGGCTTATTTTATTTTAATAAGCTTAGATTTATCTTTAGACACACACACATTTAATCAACTTTAAAATTATGGCCTTTTATTACCTTCATGTGGCCATATAAATATTTACGCTTTGCTTTTTACTCGAGCTTTCGTGGAAAGAACAAAATACATTTTTGATTTAAATTTATAGAACCTTTTACTTTTTTACCATTGATTATTAGTTTGGAAAAGATACGCAACCTTATGATCGTTCGTGTGCCATAGGTATGTTCGATAAATAATATACCGAAATTGTAAAACTTTAATTGTTACACAAAATATCCATACTAAGGTTGCGCATCTTTTCCAAATTTATTATCAATGGTTTTACCTAATAGTTTGATTTCTTACTTGCCAGAACTGTCGTCGTTACGAAGTAAAATCCAAAGAACTGAAGAAATCCTACGACCAATCGGGTTATAGAAAACTTGTAGTATTTTGTTATTGCAATTACATGATGTATAATAATAGTATATTACGTATCTAGAAAACTAGAAAAAACTGGGCTTATGTAAAAAAGTGTAAAAAGTATTTTACATATCGCGTGAATGTTTCGCATTAAGCAGATCTGATTTTCAACCTATCTAAATAATACTTACTATTACAAATAATAGAGTTACAATGATAAAAAGCTAACTGAGATAACTTACCGAACTAGTTCGGTAAATATCATTTACCGGCGCACAAATCACAGTAAAGGCAATTTACCGGTTGGTTGGAGAAAAAAAAACATATTAGCTCTATTTTCTCCTGGCTTCGTAGTTATTTATAGTCTTATTATTTGCTGTAAAGAAAATTATGAACATATATTATGAACAGTGTTCATAGTTTTTTAGTCAAGGTTTTTATTTATAACATTTTTTTATTATGGTAAAATGCATCAATTTATTTTCTTAATTTGTCAATTTTAAGAACAATCTTAACTGAATTGTGTCTCAATGTTTAGAAAGGCAATAAAAATAAATTCGTTTGATTTAGATTATTACAGTTCAATATATTAAAAATATGTTTTCACGTACCTACACACTCGACAGCTGATGTTCACTGACAGATCAAGAATTCAGAGTCCGAAAATTTCCAAAAACACTCCTGTCCCTCATATTGTATAGTATTTACAGTTTCTTTAAAATAAGATCAGGAATTGATGAAAACTTGGCTAAAACGGTGAAGGCTTATACGACACATGTCATACGACAGCGCTATACATATTTACAGATATGCAGTCAGCGATAGATTTTCTTTTAATGATCTGCAGTTCCTATTCGTAGAAAACTTGCCGAAGTCGAGATGACTTACTAGTGGACCATGACACTAAAGGTTGAATCGATTTGTGGTTCTCAAAATTTTAGTTAAAATGAAACTAAGTTCATTATAGGATAGTGCTAACCTAGCTAGAATTGCCAAAGAAATTGGACTTCAAATTTTTAACCGGAAAATTCACATTCATAGTTCTGACGTGCATGCTTTTATACTACAATAGTTTTGGCTCTTCAATTTAAAATTAATATTGAATTTATTTTATAATAATACAATTATTGTAATGATAATGACTCTTCAATTCACATGTTGTTTGTCAAAGTAAAAATGAAGCGGATACAAAATAACAGTTTACCGATTTTATAATTTACTGCATCACATCAATGTATAATTTAAAAATTACGTTTGTTTTTTTGAATAGTCCGTGAATACCACCTGCTCAACAGATAAATATTACATTTTCTTCTACTTTCAGTTTCTTCTTTACCTTCTCAATATTTTTTTTATTGAATTAGATATTCAATAATATTTAATATAGGCCCGAAGCTAAATATAGGTTTCAAGAAAAAAATCGCTAGCAATCGGATTGCTAAATAATTATGAGGCCTCTTACCTCGGGTGCCTGAAACTTCAACAGCTTCAACGTAAATTTGCCGCTGTATATTTAGCAGTATATAATCTGGGCTATCAAGTCGATAAATATTGTTTTATTGTTCACCTGATATCCCCGTTAATTTATTTTTTACATAATTTTAATATATTTTTTCAAGAAAATGAGAATTTTGTGGATTTCTGAACTAAAATTGCTCTCAACACCTCAATGGTCATGTATCCTTTTATTTTGTGTTGGTTTTTCTTATCTTGCATTTTCAAAACAACTTGATAAATAATCTTTATCTTCCTTTCAAATGTAATACAATTGAGATCAGGAGGTTTCGTTTCAAATTTATCGTTGCAATCACTTCTGTAAATTTTGAACCTAAAATACTCGCAGTATGTTTTTAACGCGTAGCATTGACAGCAAAATAAATTTTAATCAAAAGCCAGTGGCGGTTCCAAATTTTTTTGGGACCGGAAGCTAAACATTGAGGAACTGATACGTGAGGAAGTGGTTACGGTCTGAAATTCTACACAACGCATAGGATATTTTTACGGAACGGATCGATGCAGGGAAGCTTTTTCACAAATAAAAATCCAAATAATAGCAGGTTATAGGCGCAAGTCATTTGCGTACTTTTCAATGCAATAAACAGTTTCTACATTCTAGGGGATATATAGTAAGTTATCTCAGAACTCAGAGTTAATGTTATGCTGTTTTATTTCTATTTCGTTTAATACATAGATCTCGACAGGACAGATAAGATACTGACTGTTCTTCTATATAAGAGATTATATATCATTTATCATATTTGGTCCAGGTGAAAACGTCGAAAGATAAACTTAAAAATATTAAATAAAGACAAAATAGAAGATGAAGACTTATTAGGAGAAAAGTCAAGATATCCATTATTACACACTGGCACATAAATATAACACTAATGCTAACTTTTAACGAGCCGTTAAATTTAACGGGCGATTTATATTGGCTTGCTTGTACCAAGAGATAATTTCCATTAGTTTGTTAAATTTAACGGCTCGTTAAAGGTGTTACGGACGTTTGTGAATTCGGGCATAAGTCTTTTTGCTTAAAAGTGCACTATTGCAAAATTGAGAACTCCCAAGTCGATTTTACAATAAAATCTCAAGCTGAATAGAATCTTAAAAGTTGTAAAAGTTAGAGTTTCCTGTTCTTGAAGACACAAAACATAGGTCTAAATCCGGGCGGTATGTGAGATAAACATTTGAAAAAAGTACTGTGCCCCAACTACCATCCCAATCTAGTTCTTTGTTTAATTGTTATACATATACTCAAACAACTGAAAATTTACAAGAGATGTTATTTTTACAAGTGGCACACTTCAAATACAGGTCCAGCTTTTAGGAAATTGAAATGTGGAGTCCAAGAATTCGGAATCAAGGGTCTATTAATTTTTTCCAAGGGGAAACGTCAACGTCAAATCATATCCGAGAGAAACTGGGCACTTAGACTAGTTATTTATGATAATGGGGCTCCTGATGTTACGCCAGAGCCCTGCAGCTTTTGCTTCATTAGTTTCAATGTAACATACGTACATTAATCATTAATAAAAAATGCTTAAAAATGAATTTGATCGACATTTTCAGGAACTCAAGTTCCTGAAATATATTATTGGTTATAAAAAAAAGTCTTTAGTTCAAATCTAAAATTCTCGTATTAATAAATTTACATTTGCATGCATTTCTTATCAGACGTTAAGAATATTGTCGTCTTGGTGATAACAGATATCTATGATAGACGTACTTTTATTATTAATTTTACGCTCTTGACATATTATAATCCATTATTATGTTTCTCATCAATGAGTAAGTGAAAGGCATAAATGAAAATTATAAAAAAAAAAACAAACAGCAGGATGACTTTTGCGCTGTGTAGTAATTATTGATCTATAATTTGTTGTCAATTTTGATCGCCTTTCTATATCTCTCAGAACGATCTGGAAAACTTTTTTCGACTGTAAACACGTTTTCCAAAGCAAGAGTGTTACATAACAACTTTAAATGTTAGGTTAAATGATGGATAGGAAGTTGGAGAATTATTCCTGTGCTGCATCCTGCACAATTTTCCACTCAAAGAAACCTTCGAGATATAATAAAGACTGATTTATTGGAAGTAATTTCGAAGTTCCTTATATAGAAAACTATTGAAATTGAAAATTAAATAATAATTAAATTTTTCGATTAATGGTTTCATTATTAAAAATAAATTACTCGACCCGCATAAAAATAATTAACAATATACAATTACTTATATTTAACAAAAAGAGATTAACCATATAATTTACATAATCGTTCTTTATCTCGCCGAATTAAAAAAATAATCCCGTTTTATTATAAATTTATCTTTTAAATTATTGAAAAGTTTAATTTGTATTTTGCGCCACCTATATCGATCGCATTATCATTTAATTACTTAAATCGGTGTAAAATTGTTGAATAAATGCAACAATTAATGTTGGTACTAAATTAGCGTACTATATTTTTTCCACTAGGTGCAAATTTTCACTACACGTTGAGAAGTGACACTCTTGCAGCACTGCAGTTGACACGCGTCGACACCGGTAAAATTCTGTTTGCATCCATACGGGACCTATCAACTCGGTAATTATGTTTCGCCCAGAATTAGTAATTTCTGGGTATCACTTTTAACACTTGACATTTTGTGATCTGCTCTATTTCAAACATGCAATACATAATTAATTATTACCTATCATTTACATTATTCTGTACCCATTTTGCATATCACACCAAGCATTCCTACTTCCACTTATGGCTTTTTTACACGACATATAATATCAAATTCGTATAATACATTTTTTGCAAGTAGTACTTGTAATGAGCGTGAAAGTAAAAACGGACAGACACGGTAATTATGCACGTGTGTTAATAAATTTGATGTGGTATGGTGTGTTTCCACTCGTTCAAATGCTCAGACCGCAACGAAAATTAAGGACGAATGAGGCGCACCGCTGCCGTTATTTTAATTGATCGCCTTGCGGTTTCTGTTTTACAAATTGTGCGTTTCCGTCTCATTACACCTTATTTTAACACTTTCTGACCACTCAAATTAGTCTTTGACTTTGTTAATTTTTTCACACGATTTATTTATTAAACGTCTCTTTAGTGTACCTATCGCCAAACGAAATGGGTTTTGTGCGTTTACTGATGAATGGAAGCGATTCGTTTTACAAATTGCATTCAAAAAACCTTACATTTTTTTAGCTGGATTTCATTTTAAAATTCTACATCCGTAGCGTAAATAAATTACAGCTTTAACTTTTTCATAAACAAAATTAATAATATTTTTATTTCATTTCCACCTATTGTTTCGTCATTCATCGAAAATTAAAAATATTTTCCCCTTGTGAATTGCCGGTTGAATACTAATAACAAGAATATCATATTCGATAATAAATTTCGCTAATTATACCTTCCACTTAATTGCATAATTATTACCTCGCAAGTTTTGTAACTTCGAATTATTATATGCATTGCCAATTTTTGGAAAAACAATAAATTGTATTTATTTAATTATGGAATTAAACCACTTTGAATTTTTTGGTTTTGCAATAGAGACTCTTGGTACATGGTCATCGGACTCGAAGAATTTTCGTCGTGCCAAGTCCTTCTTCATTCAACGAATTGACCTGGAAATTCGAAGAGCTAATGCGGCCAGCATTTTAGGAACTTTCGGAAAACAAAAAAAATTAACAAAAATGTTTTGATTAGTATTTGCAAACTAAGGTTGCTCTCTTTGGGTATTAGTTAGGTAACGAGGTGATACCGCAATCACTCCGTTTGCAGATAATTTAACTTGAAAAGTTCAAGTCTTTGCATTGACTTGGCTGATTTGTTTTTCAGAGGTGTATTAATAACACTACATTTCTCCAAACAAAAGAGTCGAATTATTAAATTAAATTATTATTAGGTATAGATAAATTAAAAATAAATTAAAAAATTTTGGAAAAAATAGAGAAAGAACTGCAAAGAATTTAAAAAATATAATAAATAAGTTTTCCGTGTTTTTTCTCTATTTTTGTAAATACAACATCTTTTTCCGAGAAGAAACATTTTTTTTCTCAAAAAATATAAACAATTTGACTGGAAGATTTGGTGAAATTTAATGTTACTTAGAAAGGCACATCATCGGAAAAAAATTTGTTCGATCGATGATGCCAAGGCCATTTTCCCATGCTTACCCCACTACAGTCTTTGTTTTGTTATGGTTTATTTGTAAAAAATTGCATTAATTAAAATTTTGTTCATTCTGTAGCTTAACTTTTAATTACGTCTTCCTGTTTAAGGTGTTCTTGAGTGAAACTATTACGTCAATTTCCTCTTTTCGAACAAAATAATGAAACCTTGGCGCTAATATGTTGCATTTATGTCTTCATTGTAGTGTATCTTGTACAATAATTATAATTACGGTTCGCGTAGTTAGTTTTGGTTTTGGAATAAACTTAAACTTGTTTTGTACTTTTCTGTAAGTTGTCATGTTGTCTGAAATCGGCTAAGTAAGTTATATCTGGTTTTATTAGATTTCGCTTTGTCCATATGCATTATTCGTTTCCAGCAAACCTTTTAAATTTAACTGGCGTATAAAGTTGAGTCGAAAGAATTTAATTTTATGATTAAACATTTTAACAAACCGAATTATGCACATAACTAATTTTTTATTTTATTATTTATTTTTTCGTCCTTGGCCAATTTCCAAATAAGATTTTTTTAAATTATTCATCGTGATGCTGTATGTTAGGTAGGTAGGTACGTAATCAGCTCTTGGATTATTTAAACATTAACGATTTATATGCACATTTAAATAAAATACGAAGACGAAAGTGAACCTATGTATGTAATTCAAAATAAATAGCTATGACATGTGATTTTAATTCATTTTGTTTTGCATTTGACGTATCTGATTTATTGTGGTATTGTGACATTTGTTGCAAATTTTCATTTGTATTCTATTTTAAACTTAAGTTAACGACGTTCTTTTCATCATGTCTGTTAACGATGCAGAGTTATGAGGCACAGTAGCAACAAGCAGCAGGATCACGGGAAAGTCATAAGGGTCATAATTTACAAAAGCCACCCAGGGTTGTAGCAGGTCATGCAAGATTCAAGAAATGCGCTACTTTTTTTGATTCCATATTATGCCAAGCTATAGCTTGGCTATTGGATAACCTTAACCGGCAATAGCCACAGATCGAACTCGTGTAATTATAGTTTTATTTTAACAAGACAATTCAACAATACGTGCATGCTTCATGATGTCGTGTGCACGTCCGCAAATTATTGTAGAATTTATTTTGCACTGTCGACGGTTGTCATTTAAAATACCCGTGCGAGCTTTTTGGTACGTTGCGCTTCATATGAAAAACATACACAAATTATTCAAGCGATTCACCGAGTAAACTAATAAAGATTGTTATTATTGTCATTTAAATACTCATTAAAATTATGTATGTGCTACTATATTATTTATTAATTAAGCGGTCTGCTCAAAATAAAAACTCAACTTGTAATTAAAATTGAAGAAAGCCCCCAACCACGATGATGATAATAATGGATAAGCTTCGCGACTGGACAATAATTTAATCTATAAACTCGACCTTTTTGGGTAAAACTAAAAGTTTGCAGACACTCTTGCATGTAAAACGGAAAGTTTACTTGTGACTTTTGCTATTTATAAACTTCCAAATTATTGTTTAAATATGCCAAACTATGCATCGGTATCGATCCAAGTTCTTCTTAAAATTAACTTAAGCGACATTGTGGTTCTTAAACCAACCTCGAACCCTACGTGTAAAAGAGGGACGGATTATTTATTCGTAGGGGGACTCTTTTAAAACGGCTCATGGAGCGCACAATTCGTTACCAATAAAAATTAAATTGAGGATTTCAAGAAATTTCGACGAAAAACATAAACACTAGAAGGCTTTTGAAATAGAAAGGAAATAATTCCACTAATTAGTTTTCCATATTCTAAATTTCCATTGTAAACTTCAATTTCGTACTTATATTATCCATATACAGAATCTTATCTATTGCAGCTCCCCGAATAGTGTATTTGTATTTTATAGTCATGACTGATTACTTTTAATTCAAAAAATACTTCAATTTTTTATTTAATAATAATGCAGAATTTTATTTTTATAATATTTATAAAAAAAATGTCTATTTAGTTTAATTTAAGAAAAACATTTTTTTCCGACCTTATATAGAGAGATAATTGGTGAAATTATTATTTTATTTTTTAAGGGGCTTTGTAATATTTATTTTTTACCTCAGAGATTTTTTAAAATTTTTAATTTTATTATTTTATTAATTTTGAAATAAATGTATTAATTTTTATTAGTATCTAATAATTTTCTATCGGGTAAAAGTAATAGAGATCTAAACATATACTGAAATGTGTATTTCATACCCCCAGACCCCTGGTTTTGCTAATTGAAGCTCGAGCAATATTTACAATAAATTGTAAATAGTAATAAATAAATACGTTTAACCTCAGACCTCGAAAAAAAGAATTAATTCGAATTAATTTATTCGGAGCTCAAAGCTTTAAATATTTTGTGAGACCCCCCAAACCTTCTTGGATTTAAAATTTAAGTTTTAAATACAGAAAACATTGGGTGTAAACCGGGGGGTCTGGGGGGTATGGAATACCCTCCAGTGCAACATTTCTTTTTATTCGTAACTTTCACAATATAATATGTACAGCCGTGCTCAAATGTAGTAAGCCACCTGTAGATGTTACTGCGAACAGCGACACTTAAATGCGGTCGTTTTGGCATGATGTTGTTGCTATCACTTCACAATACTAAACTAAAATTTGAATTTGTAATAATTTAAGCCTTTTAGAAAAAATAAAAATACCGTTATCTACAGGTACTAATAAACCGTATTATTAAAAATTTATATAATTTCAAAAGTGGTCTTTACCTAACGGCCCTTTGGTTCTAATTTGAATGGAAATATTTTTAAACGTTACGTTATATGCTTAGGTAAATTTCCTTTATAAATTCGGACTGGCCTTATACTTTTGACAAAATTCAGGGGTGGCTTACTACATTTGAGCACGACTGTATATAGGTATTTACGGATATAATTATCCGTTATCCATCTACCACTGACTGAATTGATTAAATTCCCGCTATCATGATTCGTTATTTTCTAGTTGGGGCAACCTTCAGGGATGTTTTTATCAAGTGTGTGGACTCATAGATTTACTCACTTTGAAGACTTCCCTGTTCAAGTCCCGTGAGGCTTTCACATAGGTTACACTTTACTTAGTAATTTTTCAATTAAAATAATTGTCGTTATTCTATTCATGCGCGTCGGTGATACGGAATAAATAAATTGCGGGTCTGTCTCTTTTTTACACAATAAAAACTTGGATAGTAAAATAAACGAATCAACGATGAGCAGATTCACAGTGTATACTACACAGATGTGTTATTCTGAAAATAAAATGCCCTGGAGTTGGTTGAAGTTCAATTCAGCCGCTCTGTACGTACGTAGGTAATTTTTAAGGCTTTGATGATACAATGTCATTTTAGTTGCATACAAACTTATGTTAATGGCGTAATCAATAATCATGTAATTTTAAAATCTTCGGTTTTAAAATAACGTACATATAACGATCGTGTGTTGAACAAATTGTACGATTGCATAATTTGAGTTGCAAGTATGCACGATACTGCCTTGCTGCACGCCACTTTCGTAATAAAACTCATACCGAGGGCTACTATTTTGGTTTTTATTTTCTATTTCTCTAGTTATAACGACTAAAAATGCATTAAATTGTTGTTTATTATCGGATAAAATAATTTTATTTAACCTTTCATTACACATCGATGTGATTTATTTTCTTTCAAGAAATATTCTTATTTTTTCAAATTAAGGAAGCAATAAAATTATTTATCCTCGAGTAGAAATAAATCCTTTTTATGATCCATTTCGAAAATGTCTGTACCTACATATTATTATGTCACAATGTTTGTCTTGCAGCGAATCACCGCGAGTTATTTTTTTACAGTGATTTATAAAATTCCGCGGAATCGTTTTGAAAAACTTTCGTGTAATTAATTTTTATTTTGCTGCAATTACCTATACATATATAATGTTTTATCCACTACTGTTACATAATGACCGTGATTTCACACTTAATTGACTAATGTAATGATATTCATTAGCATAGCAGTTAGGTTATTAATTCACTTTAATATTATTTTTATATTATAGAAATGTTGAGACTTACTTATTTTGATATTTTTTAAATATACGTTACGTTACGTTACGTAACGTTGCGTACAACGTTTTATTTTTAACATTTTTTATATAATAAATAAATATTAATGACTATTATTATTTTACACAAACGAGTGTCGAAATGAAAGTAATAACAAAAGTTGATTTTGCTTTTGTGCTTTTTATTATTAAACATGCGAATTCTAAAGTATCGCCGTGGAAATATTGTTAAAAAATAACAGTTTACCATTTTTATATGTTTTAATTAATGCAGGCTTGGTATAAAATTTATTTCTCACACAAGCGTGTTAAAAATTAAAATGTTATCGTAAAATCATCGTGTGTCTGATATAAACGGACAACACATTTTAAATTGAAATACTGGTTACTTTATAAAATTCCGTTTATGATTTAGTATCTTAATTATTTCATGTGTCGTCACGCCATTCTGAACAGGTTACGAAAATTTGCATTTTATATGTCTAAAGTAATATAAGTATTTAGTAGAAGTATTTTATGTTTTGTAGTAGTTGCGTTATCTATCTCTCAAGATCGAGAATAAAAAAAAGGAAGTAAAAAACAATAGTAGTCGTGCATATTTTACCGAACAATGTATATTTAAAAAGTGTGCCGGCCATTAAGAAAAAATATAAATATATGAACAACCATAAAAAGCTCGAAGAGAAATGCGAATGAATTTATAATATAGCACATTTTTCTTGGTTTTCCTTATATTATTAGGAAGCTTTAAAATAAAAAATATATTATATATAAAAATTATAGATGCGCTCTAAGAATATATTATATACATAATATGCCAAAGAAACCTAAGTTCCCATTACGAATTCGGGCTATTTTGTTGTAAAAATATATCTTACCATTTTAAATGCGCTAACGGATATCCCGCAATAAAATATGTATTCCGGAAAAAGGGTGTAAAAATTTTTCACACTTACATATTTTTATTTATTAACAGTTAAGGCGTTTCGGGTGATGTTCTGAATTGATATCAAAATCGAAATATTATTTTGTGATTCTTTTAATAAAAGCTTTTCTCATTAACGGTCTTTAAAAATGCAAGAGCTTTTTGTAAAAGTGCCACGAAATCAGTTCCTTTGCTAGCACTTACCTTGAAAATGTAAGTTATTCTAAATGAGATTTTAAAAAAGTATGCTAATTTTTTGAATATTTTAATTTCGAAAATTACGCTTGTCTAAACTTGATTTTACACTTCACCCCTAAAATACTTTTAAATCTTTAAATCTTGAAGATAGTTTTAAGTTTTCGTTGTTGTTTATTTTTTAACATAAGTTTTTCTTTTCTAGGCCAAGTTGTTGGAATCGTCTCACGCTTGGCTCGGCGCCTCCACGTCGTCAATAGCTGGTAAGTGTTGTCTAAATATTTTAAAAATTACCATTAGGTTAGTCGAAATTGTTTGATAAATTTTACAAAAACGTCCAACTGCGTTTCGTTCAAAAATTTCTGTTCTTTCCGATTGTTGACGTTCGGCGATAAAACCTTTCGTGGCAAGAGGAAAACTAATTAATTAGGAATGCTAGTTTAGGTACCTAATTACTTGTTACTTGGTCCTATAAATTTTCCCGCTCCTTGTGAAATATTTAGTTAGATGATGAATCAAATGTTAAACTTTAATTATTCTATTAGAGTTGGAAACCAAATCTGTAGTAATACTTATTTATTAAAACACTTGACGTTGTTATTTGATTCTGTGAGGACATGATATAAGTAATTTAATTTTTAATTAAGCGACGCACAGGGAAATTTTTCTTTTTATCTCGTTAAATTGGGTAATTAATTTTAAGCTTAAATTATCAACCAAGCATGTATAAACACACTCAGAATTAAATAATACATTTTGTGTTGGGGAAACTTTTCGTATAGTATATTAGCTTTTCCTCGTTACCGCAAATTCATCCGTTTAATTATTATTAGTAGGTACAAAATTAAATTATTTAAATTTTTCACAACTATTACGTAATTTTTAACGGTTATTAGTTTTTTTCCTTTGCATTATTAAAAAGTTAACAAGAACTTTAGATATTTTACTTCTTTTCTATTGCACCTTGGTCGTTTACTCGCGATTAAAGCATAAGCATTTTTTGTAATTTAAAATATTTCTGGATTATTCCTCGGATACCTATGAATAATTTCTTGGCGGGACTCCAGGCGAGGATTTTTAATTATAGGATAGCTCCATCGGGATTCTAACCCTGACTTTTCACTTTGCACCTCGCACTCGGTCGCGAGGAGGAGCTCATTCTTTCGAAATTGAAATAATTTAAAATTTGGTGAGACATGTTGTTTACATTTAAGTTCTTACAATAAATTGTAACGTAAAAAATACAATTGCAATTTATTTGGGATATTGCAGAGGTTTCGTCCCAAGATTTTGGTTATAATAACTGCGAACAAAATAAGCAGTCAGATTTGCAAATAAACGTGGATTACTACTCTTCACGTAAATCGCCTAGATGGAATTCTGAAGACCTTCAGAGAGCTATTGAACTAGTACGTTCTGGCGTACCTATTAAACCTTCGGCAGAGCAATGTAACATCCCCGTAATGACTCTTTGGCGACGAACTAGAGCTTTAGGTGTTATTAGCAGTCGGGCGATGACATATTCGCTAAGACCACAAAGCACTTCTAATAAATTGCACAAAAATTACGAAATGTCGGAAAATTGTTTGCAAGAAGACTATAACGACCATACTTGGCAGAACGATAGTGATGGTAATTGCACCGTGAAAAGTGAAAATTTTGAAAACTGATTTCCTATCCCATTTTTCACGTTTTTAAATTTTATTTAAATTGCATTAATCGTGGAGATAATATTATATTGTACATCAAAAGTAAGTCGTGTTTGTGTGTTTGTTGCTTGCCATAATAGCAGTGTGCATTTTATTTGTATTTTGTGGCATGTAGGCGTAACTGTTGTGTTTTAAACTAAAAACTTTTTGATAGTTATAATCCACACTACGAAACGAATAAAACTTGTCGACAAGCGTCTAGCTATCCCTAACACTTTTCAAATATTTAGCTCGTTATTTTATGTTGAAGGGTTTACATCTAAATATTTTAGTTTCACAATTTTTTTTTGCTTGTTACAACACGAATGACTTGTTTTCGTCGTGGATAACTCCAATTGAATCTTTTTCTTTTTTCAAAATTCTCTAACTAACGGAAAATTTTACAGCGCTTCGGATTTAGATTTTCAAATAGTTTATTTTGCGCTCTTGTAATTAAAATATCAACTTTTCGCTTGAATATTAATTATTTTAATCCTTCTTATTTTTTAAACACAAAATTGGAAACCTAGTTTTGTTTAACTGTCGTGCAAGTTCGAATAATTTCTATTCCAAATTTTTATTTTTTCTGAACTTGATTTTTCCAAAACTTCTTTGGTTTTCCACATTTTCCATTTTTCAGCAACGTTAATTAATTGTTCTAATGGGGCTTTCTGCATCTTGCAGGCAGGAATGCTCCTCTTACCATTCGCACAACTTCTTAGGATCTGAATTTTCTTATGAATATTTTATTTTTTCCACACACACCTACCTGATTCGGACTCATTATTCAGACGTATGAATCAATTCAACCAATCTGCACAAATACTTTAAATTTTATTTCTTTATTTAAATAAAAAATGTTTTCTCATTTTTTAATTATTTTTATTATTTCATAATTGTAATCATTGATTGAAACGGGCTATTCATAATTTTTAACATACTTCACACTGAGTGGAGGGTGTCAATAAATACGATCACCCCTGGTCACTTCTATTGCACCGTTTTCGATTGCGATCTTCAAATTCTAGACTCAAGTATTGTTTTAAAACCTATGCTTTTCATAAAATATGTAGTAGAAGTTGGCTTTTTATAATATATACACATGCAACTCCCGGCAGTAATTTCCGAGTGTGCTTCTGTTCTATATTCATATTGTTGTTCTTCTGCCAAAACCACAAATGTGAAATTTTGAATTGTGGAGAATAAAGTTTTCAAGTGAATTTCATTAGGAAAAAGACAAATTTTAAGCTATAAAATGCGTTTTATCTGCTTCTTCTTTTGCAAGACGTCTCAAATATGCCTAGATGATAAATTTGCACATTTTGTGGCCGATTTTTAATAAAAAATCTGGTAGATTTTAGTTTCGACTAAATTTGGATAATCAAAATAATATTACTTATGCAAAAATATTCTTCTTTAACATTTTATTGTAGTGTAAAAAATTGAGGTTAATTCCAACACGCAACTTTAAGAGACCTACATATATGGAGCATTGTTCAAGTTACGGATCGTTAGAATTACAGCTCTTTGACTCAAACATAATTTGTTTTATTAAATTTCAATTTTATTTTTATTTTGTAAAGTAAGTACTAATTTCGTGTTTTATAGTGGTTCGAGCAGTTACTCGTTAAAAAATGTTGATTTAAAATTATTTGCTAGTTTTGCTAGTTTTTCTTTTTCGCAAAAAATTGAAAAACTAACATCGCTTTAGCTATTTGTAGTAACGCTTACTTTAACAAATTTTTTTTTAATTAAATTAAATTTTCTTTAAAAAAAATTTGCCAATAAAAAAGCGGAGTAAATGGTGCTCAAGAGGGTATCTATAGAAACAGCCAAAAAGAAAACCTAGTTGACATATCGGGAAACTGCGTACTTGGAAGTGGATTTTAATCCACGCTACCTTAAGTAGGCATTATTATTTGCTAATTTATTGTTTTTGCTCTCAACATAATTAATTTCATATTTAAAATTTTTTCCGTTTGCATAAAAACCGAATTTTTCAAGTAGCAATAAATTTGCGGTTAAAAGTTACAAAGTTGTGCCAACCTTTTAGCTGACATGCGAATGCTACAATATAGCGGTCTTTATTTTATTGTTTTTTTATTGCAAAAATTTTATTTAAGTAGTGAAACTAATAGATAATTAGCGACGCCCGTAGGTAGTTGCAGTTTTAGTTGATTAGTTTCGAATTTTGTTGAATAAAACCACTTCAATATTAGCTTTGCCTAACGCTGCACATTTTGTTTTGTTTAATTAGATTACCCCAGCTTACTAAAGCTTAAAACTCCAACTTGGACACAAGAGCAACTAAAAGAAGCCATCGACGCCGTAGTGAAACAGAAAATGCGTTTTACTCAAGCTTCGTCTCGTTATGGAATTCCCAAAGGAACGCTTTATGATAATATTCTCGGAAAATCTAAGCGCATGGCTGTACTGGAGGAAGCAGGTTTGACACACAACGAAGAGGCGGCCGTGTTAGAATTTTGTTGTGATGTTTCCATTTCTCCCTACAACAGACGCACAAAAAAATCTCTTCATTCGATATTAAACTTTGTCGAAAAAATTAGACGCAATCGCGACCCCGAGTTTATGTTCACCGGTCTCTCGGGATTCAGATGGTGGTGGGCATTTTGCAAAAAACACAGTATCGTTTCACTTTTCTACGATAATGGAACTAGCAATTGATATTATTATTTTTAATTAGTCCCTACTACTAAACCCGTTTAATAAATTAAAATTAATTGACTTTTCAATAAACCTTTCAATATTTGAATTCCAAACAAAAAAAAAATAGGATCGTGAAAAACTAAAATTTGTTATTAATATTTTTTTATTTAAATTACTAGAAATGGAAAATTTGTGTTCTATTAAAAAGTAATGACTTCAATTATAAATTTCAGTTTTATTCCATATCAGTAGAGGAAATCTAATTAAAATATATTTTAATTTATTTCATTTTGAAATATTATTTACATTAAAAAAATTAATTTATGGTTTTCTTTTTATATTTATTTTCGTCACGAGTACTAGCTAAATTATTTAAAATTAATTATTATGAAATCGATAAAATTTCACCCTCGCATTTTTCTGGAAACATTTTCGCTGTACTTAGTTGATTATTTATACGGCCGACCGGTTATTTTTCGCTATAGAAGAAATATTTTTTTTAGTTTTATTATCGAAAAAACGCACGTTTAGTTTTTAATTATTATTACGAAACATTCCGGTAGTGAAGTTGCGTTTCAAATGTGCTTCCTCGTTTATATCTTAATATGTATTATTTTTGTTGAACTTTTTTAATTCTTTTTTTCAATGCATCTATCAACGTTATTTTATTATTAATAATATTATGTTTGCGTTGATGTGAGGTATATTTATGCATCTAATTACGTAGCTAATAATGCATGCGTGTTATATGAATGTGTATCTCCGACATGCAATGTTGTGTTGTATTATATGTTTAGTTACATTTATTACCTTTATATAAATTGTATTTCTTTGCTCATTTTTTTCGCCGTTCCACGACCGACTATATAGTGGATAAGTTTTTGATTATATTATTCCTTATTAAATGTAAGAATTAGCTTTGTGCCGTAGGCGAGGCGTATAGCGGTTAAGTTGTATGAAAATTTTCAAGATTTTCTTATATTTTAAGGCTGTATATATCTATTCAAAGTTTGATATTCTCGCCAATTTACTGTTCAATTTTATTATACAATTTTTACAACAATTGTTGACTGTTAACAAGATATTACTTTTATATTTTTTGGTAGCTAAGAATATACTATACCGTTTTGTAATGTTACATCAGGATTTGATATTTAGAATTACGTTCGATTTGTTACTGCTTATACATATAATTAAGCATTACTAACTTGTTAGTAATTACTTCTTAGGGATCTTTAATAAATTTTACAATTTTTAATATTGTAGCTATAATTGTAGCAATAACATTTAAACTTACGAGATTGTTACAAAGTTTAAGTGCAGAAAATTGTTAATGATAAGGCAATCTGAACTAATAATTAGTGAGCTTGTTAATTTAGATATTACTAGGAAGACTAATTAAAAGTTAAGTTATAATTGAATTTGTTTTTTAATTATAAGAAAATCTACTTTTGTAATTTACTATTTTACGAAAAAATAAAGACGTTTGAATTTTTTATTTATCCTTTATTAATACCCAACTTTAATGCTATGTTTTTTTGTAGTTGTTGTTGTTGTTAAGTTAGGATTTAACAATTGTCAATTGACAAGAGAGCTACTTTAGAATTTGCTTTGTATTCTAATAAATGACCCACATTTCATTTTATTATCCTCTGTCCAGAAATCATAAATTATTAAGTACAATAGTCAGTTAATAAAATATTTATTATTATTGAATATTTTTAAACTCTCTTACAAACAATGAATAGTTAATTTATAATTACTAATAAATTATAATACAATATAGGTTTTTAAAAAATTGGTTGACAATATTTTGTACCCCCATAAATATTTTATTATTTATTTACGAGATTATTGAAAAGTAGTGCTCTATATTTAATCGGGGATTTTTATTATGCCATTCTAAATTTGAAGTTTAAATTATTTACATAAATCGACCACATAATTGCAATTGTCTGTACTACAATGTTTCTGATACTATGTTGAATGTTTTATCTATCTTACACGTAATGCATAATATGGAATATATAAATAAATTAATAATACATTTTATATTTCCATTCGTTTTATAATAATTTTCAACAATGATTCCATTATATAATTTTTTTAAAAATTAATTTCAAAAAAAAACTGTTACATAATATTAACTGTTACAAGTAAAAGCCGAAAGTCGCAAATTATATGTATTAAGTATTTCGTACAGGAAATGCATAATTTACAAATTGTCCGGCTTCTTTCTTCGAGGCATTAGACAAAATAAAAATAGTAATTTACCAACGAATTATTCCTAAATATTATTATTTTTCCTAAACAATATTACAATAATTAGTGTTTAGGATTTTCAAGTTTTTCTTTTTCTAAAATTTCTTCTCGATCGATTTTTTATTGCCAACTATCTGCGCCGCTACTCGCACGTATTGGAAAATTAAAACGGTGCTAATCGTTTTGAACTTTCTCTTATTATTGCTATTTCGATCAATTTCGAATGGTACATTTAAAATTCAAATTTGTGCGATTTTTCCAAGTCTGCGGTATATGAAAATAGGTAAAAGTATCCATTAAAAAATTGCGGACTTTCTATTGTTTTAACTAATGATATGTTCCTTTTATGTTACAGATTTATTCAACATTTGGTAAAAAATTGTTACTTTTTTATTTTTTATATAGTAATTATTTAAAATTTATAAAGGTCGTTTTAATTTTAATTAAATAATTCAATACAATGTGTTCGATATTATAAAAAAATTTATCGAGTCGTTGATAATATCAAGTTAATTATATTTAAATACTTGAAACAATTATAGAGACCTTTATAAATTACTTTGTACGTATAATTATTAGCGTTTAATATACTTTTGAAGTGTAATTTTCAATGCTGATTAATTATTTATATAATAAACATAATTCTAAAATATTTTTCATTTTTTAGATAGTTACCAGTATCAACTGCAGTCCATGTGGCAGAAATGTTGGAGTACGAACCAAAGCCTTGTACACAATTTAAGATTTAGAGAGAGAGGACCTTTAAAATCGTGGCGACCAGAAACTATGGCAGAAGCAATTTTTTCCGTTTTAAAAGAGGGTTTATCATTATCTCAAGCGGCAAGAAAGTACGATATTCCTTATCCAACCTTCGTTCTTTACGCAAATCGAGTACACAATATGTTAGGACCTTCTGCCGATGGTGGTTCGGGTAAGTTTTATTCTTTATCAAACAAATATATTTATTAGCTGCTTCACAAACTTTGAAAACTTGTTAAAAGCATTACAACTTATACGTACTGGTATTATAACATTGAGAAATTTATAACTTTTGTTTTGGCAGAATATTTTGCGATATAAAATCGGACCTTTATTTGTCTATATTATGATATATTATGCGGTAGTGGGCGAGAATTTTACAAATCCAATTTTAATTTATTAAATTACAAAAATTACAATATGGACTTGATTCATTCCTGTTCTGACTCCTCCATTTCAGAAAATGAATTTTTGGTATTTTAAAATTTGAAGAAATTAAAAAAAAACTGGCAGATCCGTGAAACTGAACAACTGATCTTAATATTATCTATTGGATGATCGTATTCCGCTCTTTTGCCATCAACTATTCCAGTGGCATAACAACTTTGATCGTGCACGGGGGCCCCTAAATTAAAATATAATATAGCGTAACTTACTAAAAATTTAAATTGAATTTTCTAACCAACTGTTGGAGAAATAATTTAAAAAATTAAAGTAAACGGCTATTATTAAGTTTATTTTATAGCCGGAATCGAAAATTTGCTAATAGTTTTTTAAACTTTTACCTTTTCCGTAAAGTACCGCTACTGTTATTTGTCTGTCCAAGGCGCCATTAGCGAAGTACTATAGTAAGATTTTGCAAATCCTAGAAAATAAAAATTGGGATTTGTCCAACAGTTAATAGTTTTAAAAAAATTTTTTTTAAACAATACATTGGAAGAACTCCATGCTGCACCATGTTAAAAAAAACAGTTTAGTTTAATCATATTTATTGTTTTTCTATCAGTTTTTCAATGAATTTTTAATATTAGTATTAGTTAAATCAATTAATGATTTCATTTTATTATTTACTTTAAAAATGCATTTAAATTTGAGAACTCGGCGTGTTTTTGCAACCATAACACCTGGTTAGGCTTCTATACAACGTATAGGAAGAAGCCTTATGATCTAGCTCCGTGTCCGTCTGTCCGTCTGTCCGCATAATTCAAAACCAATCAGAACGCACGTTCTTAAAACAATTTTACTTCATATAGAATATTTTTAGATTGGTATTAATTATTCAGATTATTTACATATATATTTTTTAATCCGATATTCTTATTTTGTATTTTTAGAGTAGGTATTTTACGTGTTTCTAATACGGTATTCGGTACGTGTTTCGGGTATTTTAATATTTCATTATGAATTGTGTTTTATTTGTGGTTTGTAAATTGCAAATATTTACCTATAAAGGTCGAAATAAAAAAAAAATATTAAAATGTTAGCGTTTTCCTTATATAGTAAAAAAATCTACATAATTAAAAGATTAAGGCATTAAAAATTGGAATAAAATAAAGCCCAAATAATTTAACCTACCGAAAAAGTAGATGTATAGAAGCCTAAGAACTGTCGCAAAAGCGAGTTCCACCTTGTTTCGTTTATATTCCTAATTTTTTCCACAAGTTCTGGCAATTGGGAGGTCTGTATGTATTGGCATCTAAATAACTCTTTAGGATTGGCGAGTGAAAAACGTGCAAAAGGTGCACTGGAGGGTATTCAATACTCCCGGTTTCAGTGACCGAAAATTTAGGGTTGCGTACAACTTGCCGCGCACGATTCGCCGGCAAGCACGATTCGCCGTGGCGAATTATATGGGTCCGCTACAGCTTCTGCTATGTGCGGTCTACCACAAAATTTAACCGCCTTTGCAGTGACTCCAACCCCCCCCCCTTGCTTACGTCATTAATATTAAACCAAGAATATAATTTCCAACGTATCTGTTATTGGTTCATTCAATTAATTACCGGGTAATCACGATTACACGATTAGATGCCTAGATTTTAGAGTGGATTCGAGATTTGCCGTGGTTGCATTTGTCAAAACCAACTCTCCGCTCCGGGCCGCTTTGACAAACGCTGCACTCACTAAAATTATTTCCCTAAACCGCTCCTACTCGGCAAAGTGTACTACCAGGAAGGGAGTGAATCTCCCTCGATGTGGACTTAACGCTGTGATATTCAGGACTTTATAATTAATTATCTATATATATAAAAATGAATGTATGTATGTATGTATGTATGTATGTATGTTCCTTATAGACTCCTAGACCGCTTGACCAATCTTTATGAAATTTGGTGTATAAGCTAATTACGATGCTGCGAAGAAGATAGGCTACTTTAGAACGGCTTTCAACAAACTTTAATAAAACATGTGGCAAATAGTGCCTATTCATCGGATCAACAGATCGACGGATCAACGGATCAACGGATTGGCTGATTGGCTGTGCGAACGTGCAATTTTAGCCCCCAAAAATGACGATGTGAACAAGCTGAATGAACAAATTCAATTGAAATTGCCCGGACAATCAGTCAAATACAAATCAATAGATACACTGATGAAGCAAGAACAAGCAGTCAATTATCCTACCGAATTTCTAAATTCACTAGAGCCACCTGGAATGCCACCACACACATTGAGATTGAAAGTTGGGTCACCGGTTATACTCATTAGAAACTTGAACGCGCCAAAACTGTGCAACGGAACCAGGCTGGCCATAAAAAAATTGACACCAAATTTGATCGAGGCAACAATCATCAGTGGCAAATTCAAAGGAGAAGATGTGTTGATTCCCCGCATACCGATGATTACCAACGATTTACCATTCCAGTTCAAGCGGCTTCAATTTCCCTTGCGTCTTGCCTTCGCGATTACAATCAACAAAGCAACAAGGGCAATCATTAACTATTGCGGGCTTGAATTTGAAGAATTCGTGTTTTTCACACGGCCAATTGTATGTTGCTTGCTCCCGAGTTGGCACACCAAAAAATTTGTACATTTATTCACCGAATGGAACTACCAAAAATATTGTGTATCCTTTAGCATTACGATAAAATAATAATAGACAACGTCCGTTGGGTCAGCTATGATAAATATATCTACAGAGTGTACCTAAATATTGTTACTTTGGTTTAAATAAATATATAAATTTTATCATCCATTCTACCCGTTTTAATTCTTTTTCAGAATGTTGCTGCACGAAGTCCAAGAGCCTACATCAAAATACTTCAGGCATAAACAAAGCGTTTTATTTTTAATAACACCCCGAGTGAAGCCGAGTATCCAAAACTATATACAGATAGACAAAAGAAAAACCAAAATGACTGTTTTGTTGTGTGTACGCATTGCTGAAGTCCGTTCGTATGAAACAAACGAGTAACGGAAAGCAAGATTGGAAAACGTTCGAGTACGTAGACTAATGCAAAGTATTTTATTTTTAAAGAGACTCCGGGCGAAGCCGGGTATCCAGCTATAATTTATATGGCAGAACGTTCGCCGAGTCACTTGGTATATTAATTCTGAGGCGGTACGATGTTCTAGAATTTTACAAATAATTTATATGGTTCAAGTTCTGAGGCGATACGAAGTTCGCCGGGTCAGCTAGTACACTATAATTCTTAAACGATGATTACCTTAATCCTAAATGAATGAACCAATAAAAAAATAAGTTTCTTTAAATTTAGCTTTTCCAAAATATTTCCGAAATTTTATCAAAATTTGCATTTTGCCCAGTTTACCACTTGAACGTATGTTTTTGGCTCAGTTTACCTTATCCCGTCTTATTTTTTATTTTTCTTGCATCTAAATAATATTTAGATATTAGATGAAAATTAATTAATTACTTAAGTTATGAGTTTTACAAAATTAAAATGAAATAAAAGAAATGGCAAAGAGACAAAAGCTACCAAAAGCTGCTGTTCAGCTGTTCTTGAAACCTTCAATAGACGACAATAGGTACTTTTGCATTTGTGACTGCGTTACAATTACTATAATAATTTATTTCAGTTAGTTATTTTCATGACTGCAATTTTACAATCAGTGACTTGAACCATACGTTGCGAATAGATTTTTTACTACTAGAATATTTCTGAATTTTTGTCTGTTTTTAGTTAGCTAGTTAAAAGTTAGGGGGCGTCCATTAATTACGTGAGGTGATTTTGGCGACCCCCCCCCCTCTGGTGAGATTTGGTTCGACCCCCCCCCCCCCCCGTTAATCTCACGTGAGATTTTTCAAAATTCGTATTTTGGTGCAGATGCACCAATTATAGCTAAATCAACTATTGCTTTCAGCAATTCAGGCTGTTCTTTTAAACGTGGACGTCCATGGCCAGCATGAGGCGTCAACGACTTCATCGTATCGGGATTCTTAGAACAAAGTTCCATTATTTTTTGCCTTTTATTTTCCCTGTGCTTCCTAGCGTACACTTTCTGTTTTTCCTTCAGCTTCGGTCTTCCTTTTTCGGGAACCTCTGCTTTGCTGGGTTCCATAACTTGGTTACCTCTTCTTGGCAGCACTTCTTCGTCTTGTACACATGTTTTTTTCACATATATGCTTCATAATAATTTATTATAAAAACTAATTTTCAAGTTGAAGTTGACTTGAATAACAATTAACAAATACTAACGTTTACGGGCGTAAAAACACATTGAGACCTGTCCGCGCGTCGCCACCACCCGGCTCCTACGCTGCAGAATTTGTTGAGTCAGGCGTTTGGCTGGCCGGTGGCGGCTAAACAATCGAGAAGCTACATACTTGGCTATTTTGTTATGGCGTTCGCATAACCGCGATAAATATTATTGTGTAGGATTTTTAACCATTAACATTTTTTACTTAATTTAACCCAGTTCTCTCGCAATTTTACAGTTTCTTGCGGAAAAAAAATTACGTGATATTTGACGAGAGAGATTTTGTGAGATTTGACTCGACCCCCTCCCGCCCTAATCGCCTCACGTAATTAATGGACGCCCCCTTAACTACTATTATATTTAATTTAAATAATACTATGGCTAGAGCTTTTCCCTCCAAAAAGATATGTAAATAAAAAATAATTTATTAAATTACTGAAATTAAAGTAGAAATAACTTCGACTTAATTCTTTTCTGTGTTTTATTAGAATATATAGATTTTTGTTAATAAAAATATTAGATATAATAAATAAAATTATCAATAATGAGCTAAAGTTAAACAATAAAACACTTAGTATTCAAGCTTTCGAGAATTTAATCTTCTCTTTTTCAAGAAAAAAAGATAAAAAATATTGGAAGAAAATTTAAGTTTTTCAGCAACTTTTTGTATAGCAGTAAGTGGCACAAGAGCAACATTACGACTTAAAACCTACACTGACCGACTGGGAATATAGGCCCTAACTAGTGGACTGGGAGCTTAACCCCTCAAAATCCCTCAAATTAGCCCCCCAAAATTAATTGACTGAAACCAGTATTCCCCACTCTATTAATTAAATTGGCTTCATCTAACTTCATCATCTTGTAAGTCCCCTAACTAGGAGATTGAGAGCTTAACCCCTCAAAATCCCTCAAATTAGCCCCCCAAAATTAACTGACTGAAACCAGTATTCCCCACTCCATTAATTAAATTGGCTTCATCTAACTTCATCATTTTGTAAGTGAAGTGAAGAAGTAAGCACATACCTTTGTTACGTTAATTTACGTTAATAACGAATTACCTTGACCTTTACATGTGCAATTCCAATTTACTTATTCGTTTAATTTTATTCTTAATTGCTTTTTTCAAATTCATAATTTTTAAATTATTATATTATTTTTGACATCAAAATTAATTTTAAATTAAATAATTAACAAACGAGCATACTACCGTATATCTGTCATTGTCCAACTCACGGGCAAAATGAAAAAATTATATAATATTTTTTTTGCCATGCGTTATAAACGAATAATATGTTTCATGAGCAAAGGTTTCAAGTTTAATAGCGTCCTGGTCATTGTCATCCAAGGCGGCCAAGAATCAAAAAGTTTTGAGATTTTTGATTAATTTGTCTTTTTTTATGTAATTGATCATGTTCCGTTACGAAAGTACATAGTATGCGTGTTGCACTTGAGCATCAAAATTAGCCCATCTGAATGAGCTTTTTGTTCAATGACAGTATTATAAATAAGTAATTCCGTATTGACTGGCTTCTCTTTAAGGTTGCATTTTACTTATCGGGAGTCATTTGTAAATTAACAAATGATTAGCTATAACAACAAATGTGGTGATTAATAAATCAGCACATTAAATCGAAACAAGTGCAGTTTCACTCGGCTTGGGAAATCTAGTTATAAAATTTTATAAATATGAAGTATAATAGAACCTCGATTATGCGAACTTGGGGATAAATTAAAATCACTTCTAACAGAAATACGTTTTTAATAGTCAGTAATCATTAACTTATTTTAGCTACGATCTAAAACCCAAGATAGATCTGTGGGCTATGGGAAAGGTAATGGGAAACAATCCGATTAATTAAATTCCTAATTCCCTAGTTCGTCATCTTGGCTTCAGCCAAGTGATCGCCTACACATTGCATAGTGTATGGCACTTGAAGAAGAAATCAAGAAACATTAAAAATTAGTTTTAAATTAGTTTAAAGAATTTTAACAATAATAAATATCTTTTGAATTTTTATCAAGTGTTTTGAGTAATCACAGTAATTGTTTGTTATTTTTGTCAGCACCGTGAGTATCAAACTGTAGCAAATTTTATCATCAACATATTATATGAAAATCATTAATGCTAGCTTAAATCAGTGGTGTATTCAAAATTTGAATTAAAATACGTAACAAGCAGTGTGGAGGGAGAGGTATGAATTTGGATGTCTATGTTCGTTGAGCAAGGAATGCTCTCAAACCTGAAATATCCAGACCAAGCAAACTATACCAGTTAGTATAGAGGCAATTCTATCGGATAGACAATGGAAACTATTTGATATTTGGTAGAAAACGTATTAAAGGACAGAATCGGACCACATTTAACCTATTCTGAAATAAAATTAAAAAAAAATAAAATAAACGCTATTTTAATCATCCTCCCTCTTCAGGCACCGAGGTAATCTGTCATTATAACCTTTTAAAAAATTAAATAGTCAGCTACGAAAGACGTTTTTATAAATTTTAACAACTTACTACAACACATAAATGGTTTTAAATGTATTATAAATGTGTCGTGGTATATCAGATTTACTGTTAAAACTTCTTTTACAACCCTTAAATTTCACTCGAGAGGTCAAAATAACGACTCTGGTCGAGTCCAATAAACAAGTTCATATAAAATATAATAAACTCTTTCATTTATAGTGAGATTACGATAAATACAGAGAATTTTTGTTAATTAACTAGTAAAAATGTAATAATTATTCAAGTTTGAAAAATCTTTGCTGACATATTTTTTAAGTTAGTATATTATTCTAATGTAGGATGTAAAGAATTAAACGCTCTCATAGAATGAAAGTTGAATAGACAACAGCGATTACTAAAAGCAGCACCTACTGTACAACATAATATATTCATATTTCGTACTTATACGTTTTTATTGTGTTTTTATGAAGTCATCTCTTCTTGTAACAAATTAGTGTTATTACGTAATACTCCATAGAGAGCACATTGTTTTACCTAAATCTAAAATGAATTGTTTTTCAATTTAACTTTTTCTTAGTGATAAATTCTTAATAATCTATAAAAACAATTGCAGCTAAAGCTATGATAAATATAAATTTATAAATTGTAGTAATTTTATGCGTTTGAGTTAATTTGACCTGAAGATGGTAAATTAGCTTTAATATTTTTAAGTTACATAATTGTTTTTAATATAGGAAGCTACAAAACCCACCTATTAACAGTTATGTATGTAGTTTAATTAACTATAAAATTTGTTTGGCGTGTTGAATAGGTACTTTTTCAAGAGTGTAAATATTGGGTATTAGGATGATTTATGAAGATGGCATATAATTTCAGGAGTTGATTTTTGAGATTACTACCAACAAAAAAGTTTATATGGCATGGGAATCCGCCTATTACGAATAATTAGTAGATAATTATTGCGTAATGCAATAAATTTTAATAATGTCGTTTACGATTTTGCACAATTGAAAAATTTATTTTTGTTTAAAAAATATTTATGAATTAGCTCATATTCCATTTATTTAATTAAAAGTACCTACATAGTCTTTGCTTAACTTTTGTCCTTGCTGTATATTAGAATCTTTCACATTACAATGACACAAAATATATTATAGATATGTATAATGAAATTAATTAAATCTTGAGATTTATTCAACTGCTAAAACAGGAAATTACTACAATACTAATTGTTGTTTAAAAATTTAATTAGAGCTAGTTTCAAAAATTGCTTTCGAAGGATTGGACAAAATCCTTTGAAGCAAATAAATCTTCAAATTAAAAGTAACCGGACAGAACCAAGTAATTATACTTTTTGTAGCTTTATAAAATCTTGATTTTATATTTACATTATTCCAGAAAAATATTAGGTACGCCACTGGACATAATATGCACCTACCTTTTGCAATAAAAATTGAAATTAAAAAAGTACACTTCCATAAATTTACAATTTAGATTTGTAATTCACGGCCACATAAAATTCGTACGCACTATTGCGCATATTAATAGATTTACCTGAATTAAGGTTTTATAAGAAAAATATTCAATCACGCTACAGAAATGTACATAGTAACCAATAAAATTTTGTTTATATCAGCAATAAAAATATTATTAAATTTTTTTACGTTTGTTTACATTTTTTATCGTAATATGTTCGGCTCAAAGATTGAATTTGTTCATTATGGTAACTGACTGCACAGAACCAAAAACTGACCTAAATAATACAATAAAAATTACCAGGTTGCATTGTGAACATTATTTTTTTCGGTGTGTTAACTGATGCTAGAATAGCGAACAGCTACAACAGGCTCTGTGGTGGAAAATAAATGAGCATAACGTTAGTACCACCTAATGTTCAGATTGCTGTTACAATTAATAATTTCCTAAATTTTCGCGGTTACTGATTTTTAAATATTTTACAAATTTATTACCGGTATACAATGCAGTATTCCCTGGAAAGTAGTAGTCGATACATATAAAATTGTATATTTGTTTTTTTTCAAAAAGTTATAGCCAAAGAATAGTACGCATTGTGGCTGTTTACAAAAATGGATGAATATATAAAAGCTGATTGCTATAAAATATTTATTTTATAGTTTGTAAGTTTACTTTTTGTATGATTGAAGAAGGGTAAAGCAAATTTTCTTTATTTCCGTTTTAACTTGACGAGAAAATGTGTGCCTAAGTGGAATGCTAGCTACCTTTTCCGTACTTTGCAAATTGAACATTTTATATTATATTAAAAAACTGTTATTATTTATTCAAGATCATTCACTAAAAGTTACATAAATTCACTCTGATAACTTATTCCACAACTTTAATTTATCAGAAAAATAAATTAAAAATTTGAGTAAGTTAAATCAATTTTTATTTTAAGTTTTATTTATTTCATGCAAATGTTTGTATACGAGATTGGTTTTACAATTTTTTTATATCGATAAAATAAAGTGGAGTATTTATTTAAAGTTACATATTATAAAGTCTATCAGGTTGAATTTTTTTCAGTTTTGTCAGGATTTAACAACCGAATGTATCAGGTTTAATACGCGACTTATTCTTTTTCTTATGTCGCTAATGCTTATTAATTTTCACAATTATCATGTTTGATCTACACATTTTTCTCAATCACGGTATTAATATGTAAACAACGTGAAATAGAACGTATAATACTTATAATAGGGACGGACTGACCCAGTGGAGAATCTCGCCAGATTACTTTTCGGTTGGATTAGTTGGCACTCCAACTCTCTTCACATCATGTATTTTCTACGATTGGGTAGTAAATATAATTTGTTCTTAAGATTTGGCAAGATAAACAAAAAAATAACTAATAGGTGATAATACAGCAATCAAAATTGTCTTGATTTATATTACCATCAATTGAAAATATTAAGAAATAATATGAAAAAAGATTTGTCGTTCTAACATAGCTCTTAGTATAGCATAGCTGTATCTTTAACCAATTTTTTACTACTGCAACAAATTTTCTACTATTATAGTCCAGGCGCCAGAGCACCAAAAATGGTGCTGCAAAACAAATCCTGGTAAGGGATTTTTCAATTGGATTATGTTAGTTGATGGCCCTTAAGTGTAAAACCGGGTTTTCGGCCTCGGATAGCACTCGCGTCAGCCGCCATCTTAAAAAACGCGTTTTTATTATTATCTCGTAAACGGTATGTCGGACGATAAAAATGATAATAACCTTTTTTGTAGGAAATTAAACTTTCTATCATTTTTGTTTGAAGATTTTTTCTTGAAAGTTAATATTTTTCGAGATATAGTGAGTTGAAAAATTCAAAATGTAGTTTTTGTTAAATTTCTCGTTGACGGTGTCATATATAATAAAATACTATTAATCTAACTTGTAGAACACAAAATTATCAACAAATTTCATCTAAAGCTTTTTTTCGTAAAGTTAATAGTTAATGTGATATAGTACGCTGAATAGTCCAAAAGCCAGCTATTTTCGCGGAGTATAAAATATAAATAATCAAAATGAATGGATGTTTTAAAAGAAAAATGTTAGTAAGTAGGTTTAAGTGCAAAACCAAGTTATTAGCAGCAGAGGGCGCAAGCGTTAGTTGTCATTTTGAAAAACGCGTTTGTATCAGTATCCCGTAAACGGGCCCGACGATAAATTTTACATTAAATTCAAAAATTATTGAACATCGTGTAAAATGAGTACGTGTTTTATTTATGACAAATCTTTGAGTGTTGAAGATGTACTAGTAGTGAAAGAAAGAGGTGTGCAAACACTTCTACGACACATAATAAAATAAAAATAATAAAATAATATAATAAAAGTTTTTGATTTTATTTTTCGTATACTCCAACCGGCATTTACGCGTTTCGCTAATTTACCAGGATTTTATGTTTTGCAAATACACCTGGCGCCTAGACTATTATAACAAAGTTTTTTCTATTCAGGAAGAGAAAATTTGTTAAATCAACTTATTATTTTCTTCTGAAAAATAAAAAAAATATTTATTGTAGCAGCATAAAAAACTCAGTTGAGGCTGAGCTAACCTGAAAGCTCTGTTAGGGTGACAAATCCTTTTTCGCGGTATAATGTTGGGTTTCACAAAAACGAATTCAAATAAATTAAATTCAGAAATAAAATAATTATCAAACAAAATATCAACAATTTATTTTAATTGTTGTACCTATGCTTTTAATTTTAATCGTAGCTTAAATTGTAAAATACCTTGATCGACTACCGTTACGTGATAGCTCACCTCTACACTAATTTGAGTTACAAGCCATGAGCCACTTTCAATCACTAGTGCGGAAAGAGATTTACTTTCAACACCGGTGTTGAAAATTAAATTCGCTATGCTTTTATTTGTTTACATTTGATGAAACTGGCATTTGTTGACATTAACATTACTTGTCAAATGTAAATCAATAGAAAAATAAATATTTAATATTTAAATAGCTCAATCAAATTAATTTATTAATTTAATATAATATGGGTAACATGAATTCAATTGAAAAAAATATTTTGTATGCTACACGTGTAGAAACGAGTTGTTATCGCACTAGCGTGATAATGACTTACTTTCTACACTGAGCTACACTGAGCACATAAACTACTATTGTGAAACCCACTTAGGGAGGTAAAAATTATTGTCGAAAACAATAATGACATTATTGTCATTTTGAACAAAAAAATTAAATTATGAGGTTACTAGTGTGCTTTGCGATTTTAACTAATTTTATATTTTGTCATGAATTTTTATAGATTTGTGATGTATATTATATTATTACAGATTATACTTTTGTTTAAAACCAAGTGCAATTGACAAATTTACTTACTTACGATGATGACGTCGGTCGAATTTGAATATGAAACAGAAAGTTGCACTTTCACACGTGCAATTTCAATTTTCAAATATATTTAGTTCAAAAGAATCAAAAGTGACACCAAAGGTGAAGACACGATTTAAGAGGTTGCTCTAAATTATTTGTTAAAAACCAGTTTTAATTCTAAAATTGTAACAAATTATTGTGGGTAAAATAATAGTAGGGTTTAATAATGGTATAATATAAAAAAGAGTACATTTAACCTAATCTCTGCCCCCCAAGCAAAAACAAGTGCCGCGATTGATTTTTTAATAAATTTGAAGTTTATTCATGTTATATGGGTATAATTATTACACACATCGAATTTAAATTTAATATTTACTTCATTAATCAAGTTATTTATTTACAAATATTGTTTACTTCATATCGACACTTCATAGGTCAATTGGCGTAACCCTCAAAATTTAAAAAATCGAATTATGCATATATTTGGGTTCCAAATGTCGTAAGCCACCTTTTCTCTCTGACGTACCCAGAAATTTTATATTTAATGCATTAAAAACATTGAAGTTCTAAACCATATAACAAAATCATAATTGAATAATTTATTTAGTTTTTTCTGTTTCCAAAAAAAAAATTTTAAATGAGGGTTACGCCAATGATCTATGAAGTTTCGATATTTTTTCAGAATATAATAATTAATAACATTGAGAGTAAAAATAAATTGTATTAACTACAGTTTTCCCCACTTCAAATATTGATTTATTTTAAGTAAAGAAAATTTACTGCAATTTATTCTAAAAATGTAAAAATAAGATTTGAAATTGTTTTAATACTTTTACCATGTTTTCTGAGAACCCCCTTAGTATCAATATATTCTATTGAGAACCCTAAACAAGTTCCCTATTTGCTGTATGCCAAAGTTGAGCATCGGAAACTTCTTGTGACCGAGCATTGCAAATTAAAATTAGTGTCTACGTTTGTTTCTTATTATTCGACCTTTATTATGTACTATATTATATTATTATATTTTTATTGTATAATCGACGATCATTCAAATATCTTTTATTTCATATTTAAAAAAAAATAACAAAATGTCAAATCGAAATCTGACAAGATAACAAACAAATAAATCAAATTAAATTATAAATTTAAATAATTTCTCATTTGTTTTATTTAAATTAAAGAAAAACAAGTTTGTTGAAAAATAAAATGTAAATTCAAATATAATTCTTAGATTTCGAAAAAGATTCGGAAGCAGATCAAATTATAAATTCAAATAATTCAATTCAATTGTGTTCCTCATTTGTTTTATTTAAATTAAAAAAAAAAAACAAGTTTGTTGAAAAATAAAATGTAAATTTAAATGTAATTTTATTCTTAGATTTCGAAAAGGATTATGTAGGAGATAATATTTTGTAAGAAAACACTTAATGAAATGTATCATTTGATTTCAAAACCGATACTGATTTACTTTCTGAACTAATTTCATTTATTACTAACCACCCTTTTAAAGTTTCAAAAAACAATTTTTGTTATATGAAAAGAAAATGTAGAATTTTTAAACGAGTTTTATGTTGTTTTTCTTTGATTTCTATTTTAAAAAATTATTATTTCTGTAATTTTATTTGTAATGCAATTTTCAGAAATTTCTAAATTTTAAGGGAATTTTTTGAAATTTCAAGAACATTTTTAAGATCATCGGAATCCGGACCCTGCCTATAAAAATATTTAAATTTTTTATAATATAATTTATTTAGCTACCCAGTAAAAAATTGACAAGAACAACCGGCTTAAGAAATTTAGTATATCGGTGGCGTGGAAATTTGAACTTTGGCTACAAACTTTAAGTGCTTTCGCCCATTGCCCAATATTCAAAATTCAAGCCGTTCTAGAGAAGACTTGCTATATAATTTTTTTTGCATACATAAGTTAAATTTGTATTTGCAGACATGTCTTCGCGAGTAAAAGCCGCGCCCGCCAGTGATATCTATCTTTGTACAGTAATAATTGACGATGTATTATCTTCTGTTATTTTATTAGGAAGCGGGATAATAGAACGTATTAATATTTCTATACCTTAATATCTGTATCAGTTCGTCCTTGAAATTACATTAAATTGATAATTTGTAATGCTCTGCTTTAAACTTTCTTTCTAACTGCATTACAATGCAATTCTAATTTTGATATTTAATTTCAGATTTAAGGCCGAAAGGAAGAGGGAGACCTCAAAGGATATTATTAGGAGTATGGCCAGACGATCATATAAAAGGAGTAATACGTGCCGTAGTTTTTCGCGATTCTCATCATATTAAAGACGAACCGGTGTTAGCTTATCCAAGAATGCACGTAAGTTATTTTTCTTTTCTTTCCATGTGAATTTATAATTTGATTTTTATTTTTTATTGTTGCAGGACGGTGTAGGTTTACCGCCAAATTATCCAAATAGTACTTGTAGTAATGGATCCGAATCCACGGTGTCTCCAAGTATGGCAACTGCTGCGGCAGTAGCGGCGGTTGCGCAAGGGCTAAGACAGCAGATGTGCAATATGATGGCGGCAGCGCAACAACAAAATACCGCGCACGATACCGCATTAGTTAATTCGTTATCGTTAGCAAGCCATTGCGGTACGGCGAGCATGCCGAGTAACGGAACCACTCCGATGAGTATGAGTATGAGCAATCTGGCTTCGATGAGATTGGGAAGTCCGGCGGGTAGCGTGCAAGATTTAAGAATAAGTCCGGCGGGATCGGGATTGGAAAGTCCATTATCATCGCCATTAGAATTAACAAATGTGATGGAAACGACGGGGCTTAATTTAGGTATGGGCAATAACGTAGACGTAGCCGGTATTGGAGTATCGGGCATGACTTATAAACCTGCACGGCCTTTTACTTCGCCTAGAGCAGAAAATCTCTTCCAGGAGGATATAGAAGAATTGGTAAAACCGATGCACACAACAAATTCAAGATCAAAGGACACAATGGCTTCCATAAAAATGGAACCATTGACAGAGTGTCGTGGTGAATGAACAAAAGCAGTGTTGCAATGCAATGTGATACGTTACTATTAGTTTTGTTAATTAAGTAGATATAAACCAAGTAAATACTGTTTATGTCTAATTAATTTTGCTTTAATTTATATTTTTAATGTTAATAAATTTCAAAATTGTAGTTAATAGAAAATTTTGGACATTTTTATATTATATATCTAGGAAAGCCAAAGTTTCGGCCAGTTTTATAAAAGACTGTTGCGTATAATATGTATACTACCATTCTAAATTCAAAATTTAGAATAAATATCTTAATTATCATTATTTATAATAAAGTAATTCACATGTATAGTTACGGACAAACAAATCACCACAATTTACATCACTCAACAAAATAGATTTAACTGATCGACATTCCTCATCTTTACATGACAATCTGATTGTTTCATAAAATGCGATTTTAACAAATAATCATCATCGATTTATTTATTAATAATAAGTATTCCAAAAAATTCGATTTTTAATTATAATAATATTATTATTATTATTTGAAACAAACTAAGTTTTCGACTGTGCGGTGCCGTGGGACGCGAATTTAAAACTCGCGCCCCATTATGGGAGCACCAAAATTTATCTGAATAGGTGCAATACCGTATAAATTCCGTTAAATTACTACGATACTAATTTGGCATTTCTGATTTAAAAATATTTTAATATAATATAAAAATGAAATGTCAGAGTGGTCAGTGATTATCAGTATTTTTATATTGTACATGGTCTCTTAAGTTATTTAATTTATTTTAATAGTTACTGTAATATTAATTATTGTGAATGTTTAGATATTTAATACAACATAATACAGATATTAAAATTTTTTAAAATAGAAACATGTTCATTGATCTGTGTAAAACAAATACATATATTTAAGTAGGTAGGTAGATTTTTTCAATTTTTTACGCTTTCGACTCATCATTGGATCCACCCACAAGAACTGAAGAAATGGATCTGTAATGTTTTCTCTTCTATCGTTTTTTTTTTATTTTTTTCCTTGTTTGTGGTAATTCGTTGCTAGGTATTTATTTAAGAATAAAAATATTTTTTATACGAAATTGAAAGAAATACTTAATTCGTTAAATTTAGTTAAAGACGAAAGTGAAACTTAAAAGTAAGAAAGTCATTCCTTAAAAATATTCGATAGTAGTAGCGCGATTTTTCCGACTCCAATGATGAAAAATAACGATTATTTGAGTTAGAAAAATGTTTGTTCGATTTGTTTTACACTTAACATTGTTGAGTTGAATTTATACTCGTTCTGACGCTATGTTAATTTAGTAAAATAAAAGTACTGAATTTAGTAGCAATGCCAAATGTATAATATGTTACAGTGTAGGTTGCAGAAGAAGAAGAAGAAGAATAAAAATAGATGTTGTGTATGTACAAAGTGTAGTGCAACTGCAAAATTGTTAAGGAGACGCACACGTTGCGATTCGGTAGCAATACACAAAGTAGCACATACAAATATTATAATACCTACCTAATAATATTATTATATTTACATCACAGTTACTCTGTCTAATAGCTTATAAGTGAAATCACTGAACAACAAATTATTTTTGTGATTTGTTTAGATTGTAGAATGGAAATAATGTACAAAATTTATATAAAAACTTGTATATGTAGATGAAATTATTAAAAAATTAAATGAAAATTATAAATGCCTTCCTGCCATTTTAGGGTGTGCCACGCTTGTTTGACGTTATGCAAGTAAATGTGTCAAGACGTGATATAAATAATTTTCAAAAAAGTGGCCTTTAAAAATCTTGCTGTTCGATTTTGAGTTTCAAAAAAAAGTTTTAATAATATGAAAAAATTTCCGAATCTTGTATTATTTTTGTAGAAAATTTATTTTGTCGACTAGGCTGCATGTGTTCAAAAATCAAGTAGTAAGTGCCTTCCAAACTATGACCACTTATGTCATCCAAGTTACTAAATTTTTACAAAATTGTGTATTTTAATGTGTTTACAGAATGGTATTACCCTGAATGGCAAGTTCTTTTTCATATCTCTGTAAATTACATTTATATAAACTTTAGAGTGTAAGCAAAAGTGATGTAAAATTGGCATTTTTAGACAATTTAGAATGTAACTAATGAAAATTCAGGTTGGAACTTTATTTTTAATGTATGCTACGATAAAAAAAAACATCATAAATATAATAGTTCGATGTTAGTGCAAAATATAATCTAGCCCCTATTAGCCTCTTTAGTCAGTATGCAATAATTATTGGTACAGTTGTGCTACTCGTAGGAGCAGTTTGAGATTACATTCAATGACTCAGTTGTACGCATTTGTAAGTCATGTGCAGTTTGTTACATTTATTGTTTTATATAATTTATTTAAAAATTTTGTTTAAATTGTTTACGCAAATTAGTGTACATTATTTTATGTCTGTATGGTACCTACAAATATATTATATTTAAAATATTTTATTATTTGCCTTTTATTTAGACAGGTACGTTGTTGTCTGAGCCTGATTACATTAAAATCATAGCATTACTAATATAAGTATTATCAAATAAGTTACTTTCCAGTGCCTGAGCGTCAAAGATGGATACCATGGGGGGCACTTCTGTCCTTAATACATGGACAGAATCGATGACACCTTGCCTGCCAAGATACTTGAGTTTATCCTACAGTTAAGAAGGATTGAAGAGTGATAGGGTGGGAGGCCACTATGCATTGATACAAACGTTTAGCACTTGATGTACAATTTTAAATCATTTAAAATTACGGCTAAATATATTAGTATAAATGCCACATTAGAAGTGTTGAACTAAATTGCTACCAATTGCTTTGTAACGCTCCACATTCTTTGCTACATTGAACGCTTATCTAGAGATAAATTAAATTTATAGTTATTATTGAGACTAGGATACAAATTCTTATATACATTTGTCCCCGTTTAACAAGGGCAGATATAAAGTTCCTTCTAATTCAAGCTAGTCTTAAAATAATGACGCATTATGCTCACAGAGAAGTATTAGCAAAAATGACTCGTATGGAACATTGCAGCATTTTATGTATTACCACGATTACAAGCTATTGTTAGCCCAGTAGTCCAGTCAATCGGTGTTCGAGACTGCCGTTTTTGTAACAAAATTGCGGAAGTTTTTTTCTCAGCAAAAAACTTCAAAATTTTTGCACTTTTTTCAGTTTTTTGCTAATATCTCAAAAAATATGCGTTTTTCTAAAATAACTATTCTATACAAAATTAAAGTAAACAAAATTTCCTACAAAATACATTAGTTGACCTTGATTTTCTAATGAGTGGTTTCGGCCCTAGAGCACGCTGAAAAACAGCGATTTTTTATCCTACTTGGAAAATTTCAAAAACGCCCACTCCCATCCACTACAACTCGAAAAGTATACATTTTATCAACAAAAACCATTATACTGCGTAAAAATACCTTCAATTTTCCACAAGATACGTCTGTAACATGTAATTTTCTCATAAGAGAGAAGAGAGTAGGGAGCAAAGCAAAAATGATAAAAAATATCTTTAGCACCCTACAGCCAAAACGATCTGTCTATTTCTTATCAGCGCTATACTTTCGATGTATTACCCCTAAACGACGTTTTTTTGAATAAATTTGTTAAAAACATTAACAAATTATATTTACAACGTAATTAGGTACATGAATATAAAAACTGAAGTGAATATAAAGCTGAATATGAATGACGAATAATGTGTCATGAAATGAATGAAAGTCGAGGCAAGCATAATGTTTCTTGAGCACTAGAAAGTCTAGGTGAAGGGTTTCGGGCAATGGAAAGTCCAGGCTGAACAATGAGTTTGTTATTGTTCTTCAACTGAAGCAATTATTATAAAATTATTAAAGTTATTATCGAGAAAAATTGATTAGTAAAGGGTGGAAATATTTCTCTGAAAACTCTGAATTAGACTTTTGGAGAGTTTCTCAGAGTTTGTAAGACTTTTGCAGACTTTGTTTTACTTTTTCAGAGAAATATTTCTACCAGAGAATGCATAATAATGCTGCAAAATATTACATAAATTAATACCTCTATTGCCTCAGCTCTGCTTCAGATAGTGGTACTCTAAGTCTAAGGGGCTCGTCCAGATTGTCTTCTTCTTTTTTATTGAAATTGTTGTCAATGTTGGAGCACGATCCCTCGCATTCCTGGCACGGTTTCGTACAGAGAAATCCTGCTCGCCTGCAGCCACATCCACCTTGGCAATCTGTCTTGCATTTGCAGGATATAAGCTTAAGAAACCTCACCAGAGCCAGGGGTTTCAGTGTGGTAATGGGAACCAATCTATTTTTTGTCAACTTTTACCCCCACTGCTCTGGGTCCAAGTGGTTTCCGATCCACTGATCCACTTGATGAATAACTCTGAAAGCGTGTTGTTGGGCTGCAGCTTCAGTGGGAGGTATAGGTAACCCTCTGCGTGGTAATAGTTGAACTAATGCCCGATTTCTTCACCTTGAGATAGCTATCGGATAATGAATCCGGCCGACAAATTAATCAAGTAACCAATTCAAACTCAAAATAACAAATAAACAATTTGATTGGTTGGTTACTTGATTAATTTGCCGGCCGGATTCATTATCCGATAGCTATCTCAAAGTGAAGAAATCGAACATAACACATAAGTAGTATAAAAATATATAAAGGAGGTTAAAATTTTCTGTAATTACTGGCCTTTGTATTACTTAAAATGGCCCCATTGAGGGCATAGATTTAAAAGCTTCTAAGTTCATAATTGGGGTAAACCGAAGGGAAAACCCCTGATCTACTTTTTGTACACCAAATTTCATTTTCTGGATTTCCTTCGATTTTCCCGGATTTCCTAAAAAATGGTTGTCTGGAATATTTCTAAAATTTATAGAAATTAAATTTAAATTAAATTGTTAAATTAATTGATTTCCTGAAATTTCCTAGAAATTCCTAAAACTTAAAATAAAGTTCTTTGGAAATAGTATCTAAGATTTTCTAGTTTTCGAAGGATTTCCCTTCACTTGTACACCAAATTTCCCCAGCGGTTTCCCCTTCGGGGTAAACTAAACCTCCCAGTGTAGAACGTATTACTACGCCGCTGTATATTCAAGTATTTACAATATCTAGGGAATTCTAGGGATAAATTATTGCTCGAGATCTAGGTATTTTCAACAAAACCAATATGGCAACGCTGGTTTGTAACCAAATAGTATTTGTTTTGTTTATTAGGTGAAATTAATCAAGTTTTTAAATAAAATGGACAGTAAAATAGAATTTAATGAATTGTGTCGTTTATGCCTAGCCAGAAAACATGTTAACATACATATATTCGAAGGAGAAGGCTGCAAAGCAGGAATATTCCTTAAAATATCAACTTGCTTACCCGTTAATGTAGGTTAACTTGTAATTTCATTCCTATTACATATTGTGCATCTAATACCGAATTTTATGTTTTTGTATTTAGCATTGAAATGTACTTCTTGAACTATACTAACCTTTTCGTTATACAGATATCATTGGAGGATAAATTACCAAAAAGAATTTGTTCAAATTGCTTCACCAAATTAAATACATTGTATCAATTTTACAATAAAGCGGTGAATTCTGAAAAGCAATTATTAGAGTGGTTCAACGAATGTGCTACCGAGAATGATAATGAAACCTTTTTGGACAATAATGTAGATACTGAAATGTCGCAAGATAATTCTGAAGTTGAAGTGAAGGAGGAAGAACTTTCATTTTTACCTGAAGAAGATAACTATAATATTAAGTTAGAAGAAGTTAATGTTCAAGATAATATGTTACAAGATATTCCACATGAAATAAATGAGATGTCACATGAAAAGGTAAAGAAATCTCAATATTATCACTTTTGAACAAAAATCAAATTGTGGAAGACAATTGAACATCAAGTGCCGTTTCTGAAAATAGTATTTTAAAATTATCATAAGCTTGAAACAACTTTTTAGATTGTCATTAACAATCTTATTGTCAATCGACAATCAAAAAGGTTGTTGGAAGCTTGTCGATGAAAACCAAACTTAGCTTAAGAATTTTAGTTGATGCTTAATAAACTTGTCTAAAGCTTTTTGCCACCTTGTTGTGACAAGTAAATGTTACCTCACCACGTAAGGCTTGTCAAGGCAAGCCAACAAAAAGCAAGCGACTGTTAACCTTCCAGCGGGCGCGCTGTCGCAAAATTTACGACAAATGTGCCTTATCACTTTCCCCATTTTTTATTACTTAGTCGCAAGCATCGAGCTCCGAGCTATTCGAAGATCAGTCTTTTTCTAAATTACAGCCGTACCGCGTGTGTTCAGAAGTTTTTGTTATTTCAACAGAATTTCTGTTGAGCGTAAAGTTTACGACACGCGCCTTACAGCGTAAGTATATTAAATATACTAATTTTTTCTCATTTATATCGTTTCCTTTATAGCTAAATTTTTTTTTTAGACATGTACGAGCCTTAATAGTATGGCTCGTAGGGCGCTTACACAAAGGGAGCTAGAAAAATTTTGTCAAGATTTATTAGAAGAGCCAGAGCAAGATGATTACTTTCCCTCGAGTGACAGTGAGTTTTCGGAAGAAGAAATCGAGCAACAAGCTGAAGAAAGTGCTAGCGAACAAGAAAACACTTCAGACGAATCTGAAGGAGAGGAGGAAACGATGGAAGAGTTTTTCATTGGAAAAAAGAAATCTACACGATGGCGAAAGACAGCATACCATGTTTCTGAAAAAACCAAGGGGATAAACATAGTCACAGTACCCACTGGCTTAACTCGAAGAGCTCTAGATATTGAAAATGAACTAAATGCGTTCTTACAAATTATTAATATGTCTATGATTGATGATGTTTTGAGGTACACAAATATGTACATCGATCAGCTGAGAGTTGACTATCAATATTCTAGATATCGGGACTGTAAAAACATCGACAGACAAGAATTTATGGCATACTTGGGGCTGCTATATTTGTTTGCTATAAAGAAATCTCACCACACAAATGTGAAAGAGATTTTTGCTAGTGACGGTACCGGGATTGAAATAGCAAGAGCTGTTATGAGTTACAAGAGATATCTCTTCATCACCCGTTGCCTGAGATTTGATGACAAAAATACCCGAGACGAAAGGAGGAAAGTTGACAAACTGGCAGCGATACGTGACTTTTTTCAAGCTTTCGTCAACAACTGCAAGTCATCATTCAATTTGAGCAAATATACTACAATAGATGAGATGTTGCATCCATTTAGAGGTCGTTGTAGCTTCATGCAATATATTCCCAGCAAACCAGAAAAATACGGGGTAAAGATGTTTGCATTATGTGATGCCAAAAGTTTTTACACATCCAATTTGGAAATATACTGCGGAAAACAACCCGATGGACCATTTGCGGCTTCTAATACTCCAACAGATATTGTAAAGCGTCTAGTCACTCCGATAGAAAACTCAAAGCGGAATTTGACCATCGATAATTGGTACACAAGTGTACCACTCGCTGATTATTTGCTTACAAAAAAAATAACAATTTTGGGCGCAATAAAAAGGGACAAAGCTGAAATCCCAAAAGAATTCTTGCCAGACAAAAGCAGAACTGTTGGATCCACTCTTTTTGGTTTCCAAAAGGAAAAAATGATGGTTTCCTATGTACCTCGGGAAAACAAATCTGTAATATTACTCTCAACATTACATGACGACAACGAAATGGATCCTGACACCAGAAAGCCTCAGGTTATACTGGACTACAACGAAACCAAAGGCGGAGTGGATACAGTCAACAAAATGTGTGCCGCTTACTCGGTCTCTAGAATAACAAAGAGATGGCCGTGTGCAGTTTTTTACTCTTTAATGAATATTGGCGGCATAAATGCTCAAATTTTATACAAATTTGCCTGTCCAGAAAAGGCTCCAAAACATCGAAGAATTTTTCTAAAAAATTTGGCATTGACCATGATGAAAGAGCATCTTATCTTCAGATCAAATATCAAATATTTACCCCAAGATATAACTGCTTTTCTCAAAGTGAATTACGGTCGGGAAGTTGAACCGATAGCAGAAGACGAAATAAAAAGCCGTCCAAAACGCGGTGTTTGTCGGTTATGTGCACTGGAGAAGAAAAGATCCTCAGCATCAATGAAGTGTTGCCGTTGCCAATCCTTTACATGCAAGAACCATTCTGCAGTTGAAGTGGTTTGCAACAATTGTGAGGATGAGCATATTGATCCTGAATAGTGCAAATAGATAAAATATTTTGTTTTAAAATATTAACATGTATTTAAAGTGTTTTTTTTTTTAAGAAAGTCAAATACATTTTTTTTTTAAATACTGTTATATATCATTTTTCTTAACCTGAACATTTATATAAAAAAAATACCATTTACATGGAGAAAACTTGATGACGAAAAATTTACGACAAGCGCCCGCTGGAAGGTTAAACAAGCAATAAATAACTATCACTTGATACTTCAGTAGTGTTGACATTCGTCTAACAATTCTCCACAAGTTAATCTATTGTGGGTGAGAATTTGGTGATTAACAGTTGAATCTGTTTGCAGTGTTCAGATATTATTGAAAGCAAGGCAGTTACAAATGGTGAAGTAGATACATTAAAATATGAAGACGTCGAGGATGGAAGTTCTGTCACACCAAATTCTCTTCGAAATGAAATAAATTCGAAATATGCAAAGGTTAGTTTTAAAGCTTTTTTATTGCCTTTAACACTTATCGGACCATGCAAATTATAACATTTTTGGAATATTAATTAAAACAATTATTAGAAAAAAGTTATATGTTGTCAAAAAAGTACCCGGGTACTAAGTATGGTCCCATAAATGTTAATTGGAAAGTAGTAAGGGATATTTAAATATGGAAAAATACCTTTGTTTAAATTTCGAGACCAATATGAGTTTCTTGCATTTCAATATTTATTATCAGTAGAGAGGGTGAGTTCGCCTGTTTACGGCCTTTGCTGGTTCTTGACCACCCATGGATACAAAATTAAATAACAGTTAAATCAAATAACAGTTTATATATATATATATAAAAACAATGGTAAAACTATGAAATAGCAGTTTTAAGAAATAACATGGGTAGGGTGAATTTGCCTGTGGCCGTACTACGTACTAAAATTAAGTAGTAATAAAGCCATAAAACAAAAGTTTAAAAAATTAATATGCCTCTTTTCAGCTATCTTTATTTTATTAAATTGATGTATTACCACATAAAGTTGACAAAGCATTCGAAAGGTATCAGTACTCGCAGGTCAAAGCTGCATGTCAGACTCATTTTGTTGGACGGGCTAAACTTTTGAAAATTAAATTCAGAAACCTTTTGTGGGCCACAAAACCTATTAGTTTTTTCTTTTTGTTAAAAAGTATTGTAGTTTTAGTAAAGTTGTAGTTTCGGTTTCATTATAAAGTGTCGCTGGCTACTACATAGTTGGACATGCCTGATGTAAAGTATATATGTTTTGCTTGCTCTCCCGTAAATAGCTATTAAATTTAGATTTATATTTACAATTGACTTTTTTGTAAAAAATCACGTGGTAAATTTGACGGAATGCGCCAAGGAAGACTGGTCTAATCAAAACTAGTTTGCATTTAAATAAATTATAACTTGAGGAAAATGTTTCAATTGATTTTTACTTCTACTGAATACTTTATTTACTTGTCCAACAAATGATTTTCCATAACATATTTTTCGAGCACTTACTGTTATTTCTTTAATCACCGCCGCCAATACCTTCTTTCATTTTTTTTTCCGGTTTACCGGAAGTAATTTATGAAACCTGGTCCTGAACCCATTCTTACTAATAATGGAGAGCAAAAAATTGCTGACTGACAAAAATTGATGGAAACGATATAAAAAATTGTTAATGACAGTGATAAAATGAATATACCATTAAAGAATAAAAAAATGTTTAAAAACGGAAAACCTGGACAAAAATGGTATCCAAATTTTTTAAGACATCCAGAAATTTCAATGTGCGAACCCAAGAGCATTAATGAAGTGCGAGCAGACGTCACAGAAGGAAGTTTTCTGATTTACCGAAAGCAGTGGTACATAGTATGCCTGAATCAGGGGTGTTAGGTAAATCCGATTCAGGAAATATGAAAGCAGATGTGTTCTTTGAAAGGTTAATTGAAAATTAACATGAATATGCCTTTGAGCAAAGTTCGTGAAAAACATGGAATAATTCTGTATGCTCTTCCACCGAATACCACCCACTTTTTGCAACACGCAGATGTGAGTATATTCAGGCCATCGAAAAAAGGATGGAAAAAGAAAATTTTTTGTTTTTGAGGAAGCGCTAGCAGCTTCCGATATGACAAATGCAATAGAAGATGGCTTTCGTAAATGTGGTCTTTTCCCTTTAGATCCAAAAAATGTTGTTTACACGAAATGTGTCAAAAATACATTGGAAGAACAATGTAGTCAGAGCCAAACCAAACTGATACAATAACTTTTGAAGAATATAGGTTAACTAAAAAATGTTTAAGAAAGATTGGGCCAAATTATAGACTTATGAAATAAATGTTGACGTAGCTTTAAAGGAACTAAGTAAGATATTTGGAAAGCAACGAACTAAAAGGAAGTGATTGTGCCAACGATGCAACAATTCTAATGGAAATAAAAGAAGATGAAATTCACAATTTACCTTCTATACTTCAGCTTGATTCAATTATTTCAATGGAGGTTGTTTGCACCATACCATAGGTTGATATTGTTAAGATTTCGAACTTGCAACTCCAAACTGCTGTTATTGAAGAGCCGAATTATAAGCCACATCCGTAGCTAACCAAGAGTCTGCACAAGAACTTGGTGTTAATTCTGTTGAAGTCCTGCAACAAAAAATAACAAATGAACAGTTTTCTGTTCTCAAGCCACTTCAGTCAAGCGGCGCTTTTGAACGGCGTCTCACTTTTCCCGCTCGCATTGCTAAATTAGGAAAAGATAATCAACAAAAGAAAAAATTTCCAAGTGCTATCTCTTCGGAAGCCTGGCGATTTAAAAGTTTTTTTTAGATAATGTAATTATACAACATATTGTTTAAATTTTATTATATGTAACAGACATGGTGTTTAGCATAGACCGGAGGACTATTGTAAACACTATTTTGACTAAATAAATAATAGTGTGCTTTTAGTACATTTTTTGCTGAAACATTGAAATAGTAGAACATTTAAAGAAAAAAAAGTTAAGGAGTGGTATAATAGACATTCTGACGTATATTGAGTATAAATTTTATAAATTAATTCAAAGTAAAATAATTAATAGTTTACAGATTAAAAGTGAAATTTCTGTTAATTGGCCATAAGCCGGCGAATTCACCCTATATCCCATCACCTTTATTTAATTAAATTTGACTAAGAACTGATTTACTTCGTTAAACATTAACATAATGTTTAAAAAATGTTAGTGCAGTTAGGATTGTTTAGAAGGTAATGAGTAGGGCTGGGAATTATATGCACTAAGTCTCCGATATCTTGTGTGCGGCATATAATTTATGCTATATATAATATCTTGTGTTAATGCATAAATGGTACACCGCATACAAGATATCGGGGATCCAGTGCATATAATTCTCAGCCCTAGCAATGAGTGTCTTGAAAATGTTTGTCCTACACATGTTAGTAGTTGATTATACTTTTAAATAATCTTCAAGCTCGGTTTTAAAACTGTATTTAGATTAAAATAAGTGATGTCTGGGAAACTGGAACAAATAAATTTAAAAATCAATTTTTCAGGTTGGGGTAGTTAAAAACTTAGTTAGTTTTTCTCAAAATCTCATGTCAATTAAATGATAAGTGCTACCATCTTATCAAATGCACAGGCCAACAAAAAAAAATAATTTTTTGAATTGAATTTAAAGATGCACTCCAGCGTGTTCCTTAGGAAAAATTTAAGTGAATTTGTGAAAATAAGTGATGTCCGGGAAACCAGAATAAATAAACTTCAAAAACTTGTTTTCGGTCGGGGTGGTCGAAAACTAGATTATAATGCCGATAAGTGTTTTGTCGTTCTTTTGTTATTTGCAAACTAAATATATGTTCAATTTATAATCGCTTTGTATTTATGTGGCCGACAAAGGGTTTTCCATAAGCAAGTTTTCAACCACTTGCTCTTATTTATTTATTCACAGTCGACAACGTTTCCAATTCTTTTTTTGTTGGTTGGTTTCAGATACCTTCTCGTCGAAAATCAAAAAATCAACAAGTCATAGTTAAACAAATATCAAAACGAAAATTTTTCAAATATACTGAAAAAGACCTCGGAATGGCACTCTTAGAAATCCGAGAAGGTAGGAAAAGCATTCGCGAGGCTAGTAAAAAATTTGGGGTTCCAAAAACAACACTTCAAGATCGCTTGAAGGGTAGGGCTCAAAATTGGGACAAAATTGGGAAACCCGGTCCGGAACCTATTCTTACCATCAAAGGAGAAAAAAGAATTGCTGATTGGGTGGCAGCAATAGCTAAACGTGGATTTCATATTCAAAAACGGTATTTAATGGAAACGGTACAAAAAATTGTTAAGGACAGTGACAAAAAGAACGAGAAAATATTTAAAAATGGAAAACCTGGGCAAAAATGGTACGCAAATTTTTTAAAGAGAAATCCAGAAATTTCAATGCGCGAAAATGAGAGCATTAAATATAAAACGCCAGCAGTCGATATAGAAGAAAGTATAAAAGTTTGGTTTGCGGATTTACGAAAATTTCTAGAAGAAAATAATTTAAAGGATGTATTTGATGATCCCAATAGAATCTTAAATGGTGATGAATTTGGACTTTCTTTATGCCCAAAAACTGGCCAAGTTTTAGGTCCGAAAGAATACCGAAACTTGAATACTATTAAAATGGGCAACGAAAAAGAAAATATTACAGTGTTAGTTGTCTTTACTGCTAGCGGCAGCATAAGTCCGCCATTAGTGGTGTTTCCTTACGTCAGATTACCAAAAGTAGTGGTCGAGAGTACGCTCGAGTCTTGCGTGTTAGGTAAATCCAATTCTGGAGGCATGGAAGCAGATGTATTCTATGATTACATAGTAAATGATCTAAACAACTGGTTAACTAAGAATTTGATTAAAAAACCCGTTATTCTTTTTATCGATGGGCACAGATCTCATATGACTTTGCCTTTGAGCGAAGTTTGTGAAAAAAACCAAATAATTTTGTATGCTCTTCCATCAAAAATCATCAACGTATTGCAACCCGCGGATGTGAGTGTATTCAGGCCATTCAAAGAAGGGTGGAGAGACACCGTTCAGAATTGGCAAAGTAAACCTGAAAACATAAATAGTTTAATTACGAATACAAAGTTATGCAGACTTATTAAGGAAGTGCTATCAGTCTCGGATATGACAAGTGCAATAAAAAACGGCTTTCTAAAATGTGGTCTTTTCCCTTTGGATCCAAATAATATTGATTACACGAATTGCGTCAAGAATAAGTATATTGGAAAGACAAAATAAGCAGAGCCAACTTCCATCTATTGCCATAATAACTTGTAAAGAATATAGTTCAACAGAAAAAAAAATGTTTTTATAAAACGATTGGACCAAAATTGCAGACTTTCTGGATAAATGTTGGCGTTTTTATAAATGAAGACAAATATTTGGAAAGTAACGAACAAACTGGAAATGATCATGACAATGTTGTGATTATTTTTATGGAAATAAAAGAAGACGAAATTATCAATATACCGTCTATGATCCAGGTCGATTCCATTATTTCAATGGGTGATGTTTCAATGGGTGGTTGATATTATTAAAGTTTCAAACTTGCAACTCGAAAACCGGTTTTGTTTCAGCAATTTTGAATATAAAATTATGAGAAAATGAATGTCAAAAATATAACGATAAATATATTGTGATGTTATATTTAATATTATTCTCAAAATATAATATTATCATATTAAATATTGTTTAAATTTGGTTAAATCGAGACAAAAAGTGGCATTGCATCGACTGTTAACTAGACATTCCAACCGAGAACTAGCTATTAGTGTCTTTTGTTTTGATGAAACATTCAAATAGTAGAATATTATTGAAAAAAAATTGCAGTGGTAGACATTCTGTCTAATATTCTGTATCAATTTTGTTAACTGAAATTTCAGTTAACTGGCCAAAAACATGCGAATTCACTCTACAGGTAGTTTGGTGCAGTAGTAAAGTGGGGATTCAATTGTCATTTATGTGTGTCTTGGTTTGGATTACACATCAAGCTATAGGTCTTAATATATGACGGTACAAGATTTATTCAGTTATGTAAAATAGTTTATTGAAAATAATTATCAAAAAATACTAAGAAATTACTTAAATTGCTTATGGCCATTTGTGGCACAATACTCTTGTTATTGCAATCAATATTAAGGGGAATTTACTAGTTTATGGAATGCTTAATACTTGTAAATGGTGCAATCGGGCATCAGCAGTCACCGCTTAAAATTAAAGCATTTGACCTACCAGGCTTATTTTGTATCCAAAGCATTATGTGTAACCAATTGAATATAATGCAAGAAAATAGTGTGAATAAAAATGAGTCAAAATTAGATAGAAGCAGGTGGCCTAAAATGGGATACGGTGTTCCACCACTTTACGGATGCTTGCTTTACGGAATTACTAAAATAGGAACAAAATTATTTTTCATCCGAAACTATAGCATATACGGTAAATTCTAGATAGCGAATATGAGCAATTGGCGGTGTGGTATTAAATAACCACGACATCACTAGTCATAACAACGTAAATGTGTATTTTCGCCGTGTTGCTATTATTTGCTTATGTTTCGCTTTACCTTTCGCTTCGATGTTACTTTTATTGCATACGCCTAGCCTCGGCAGTGCTCTTGTCTGGTGACGTATTTAGCTGATTAGATTACAATTCTGCTGACGTCCCTCTTGCTTTATCTTTATATAATGATGTCACATGCTTTAATAAGTATACTTAATATGTTACTGTTTATTTTAAAAGTGGTATTTTTGTTACTTATCACTTTATATTTTTATTTTGGAAATGACCCGTGTTGGGTGAAAAATGCATAACGTCATTCGCGTAAAAAGTAATCCATTTCAGAGTTAGCTATCAGAACGAGCGATTGCTAACTCTGAAATGGATTACTTTCTAACGCTTATACGTTAATAGCTATAGGATAAATGAATATCAGTTAAGAAAGTTTTTTATTGTGAAGTTAATTAAAATATATAAAGTGACTCAAAATATTATTCGTACCTCTAGAGGTAAGTTAATTTATAAGTTAAATAATTACCTTTGCAAAAGAGATAAAATAATTGTTTATTAACAATTCAAAGTAAATTGGAATTTTTTAGCTGTTTTTATTATATAAATTTGAATCATTTAGGTTTTAGGTAGTGACTTACTTTTTTGTAATCCACTTAAGAAGCCACATTGTAAGGATATTCAATTGTCTTTCACTGATTATTAGATATTAGATAGATAATTTAAATGTGTTTCAGTTCCCATTGGAACAACCTTTTTGAATTGGATATTTTGAAAGTTATAAAATAAAAGAAATAAAATTCCGCGTTATCTTAATGATGAATATAATGTAGAATACTACTTCACATTACTTTTATTACTGTTTCACGTTATATACTTAGAATTAAACAATCGTAAGTCTACCAGTATTTAAAAATTTTAAAAATGCTCTATTTGCAAATATGCCCCACCTATTATAATTATAAATTAAAAAACTTAGATTCAATATGGTCAGTGACTGCTAGTCAAGTAAGGTGATTATTGTTGTTGTGTTTTGAGAAATTTATAAAAACTGTTTTCCTTTGTGTTGTGGTGCATACATTAATTTGTTGGTAGGTATACTTCAACTTAATATATTTGTGCTTTAATGTTATTTATTGTTGAAAAAGTGACTAAATTAAAATTGTTTTGTAAGATTAATTGAATGACATTACAGACGCGTTTTCTCATTTGGAAATATGGAAGTCATTTGGAAATATGTTCCATACGATTTAATGCAAATAGGCCTGCAAGAATTGACAAATGAATTGAATTAATCCAATTAATTTTAAATGTTAGAAGCTATGATAAGTAGGCGAAGGGAATCGCTGGGGAAATCTGGTGTACAAATGAAGGGAAATCTGAAGAAATTTTAAGAATACATAGGCAACCTTCTTTTTTAACTTTTTCAAAAGGAAATCCGGGGCAAATCTTCTGAAAGGAAATCTAGTGTACAAAAATTTTTCTTGTCACACACCCCTCGTGAGGAAGTTATTGACGGCAGGATAAGTTTTAACGCTCAAGAATTTGAAAAGATTTTCAAGACAAAAAAAAATTAAAAATATTTAATATTTAAATATCAATTATTTAAAACTTGAAATACCAAATAAAATTAAAAGTTTTCTTCTCTAAAGTATGAATTCCGCATTATTTGTGAACGCAAATAAATTTTAACCACTTTTAACTTTTTTATTTTTGCTATAAGTCAATTCATCATTTATGAATTTTAGAAGAACCGATTCAATGATTTATAAAAAAAATCAATTAGAATTAGAAAAAGAACCGATTTTTAGGCGCAGTTTTACTCATGTTAATATGTTCCTATTTTGTTTAAGAATGTGAAGAGACCACATCAACGAACAACTAAGCGACAACAGTGGACAGAAGAAGCATTACGACACGCCTTGGAAAATATATTTTCTAAGAAAATGTCTATGAACCGAGCAAGTCGAGAATTTGGTATACCATCTAGGACTTTGCGACGATATGTAGCGTCGAGAAAATTAAAAACACCTTTGGGTCGATCGCGTCTGCTAGGAATTGAACAAGAAAAAAAACTTGTACAACATATTAAAGCTCTTGAAAAAATAGGTTTTGCTCCAGGTCAAAAAGGTGTTCGAATGATAGCATATGAATTCGCAGAAAAGCTGGGAATTAAACACACATTTTCTCGCGTAACGAAATCGGCAGGCTACGACTGGTTCAGAGGATTCAATCAACGAAATAAATTAAATTTACCCAAATTGAGTAAGTTTTCGGTAGAACGATTACATGAAATAACTAGGAAGGACATAGAGGAATACTTTTCTACAGCTAGTGTGAAAGAATAAAGGGACAACTTGACTATATTAACGATTTTTTTAATAACGGGGTTTTATTAAAATTTCCTTAATAAATAAATAAGTTATTAACTCTAAATTTGACCATTTATTCTTTAATTCTACCTGTACTACGGATATATGCAGAAAATGATTTATTGGATAAGCCGGTGAAAATATATAACTTGGACGAAAGTGGTTTGAAAAAGGGTGAAAATGTTACAATAATAGCGTGCTGAAATGTGAGGGAGTTTTTCTTACTCCATGTACTTTTATAAAAAAAAACAGAGTTCTTCAATGGACTCTTATATCTTCACTGAACTCGGAACTTCAATTGAATATATTCAATTACTGCATTAGTGAAGAGTGATATGTGCGAAAAACGAGTACATGATGCTTGAGCTGTTATTATTTTTTATAAACGACGATGTGTATTCATGAGTGACCTATGTATACATCAATAATTTGTATTATTTACTATGATTTATATTTGAAATATATTAAGTTTCTAGATATTTTCGTGCAAATCCTGTTTTAGGTTCCAACTTTTATTATTTTTTTTTGTGATGATTTATAAAATTTTTAATAAACCTACATGGTAAAAACGTTTTTAAAATTAATTATAAAAAAATGGTTATTTTGATTCAAAGAAAATTGTTTTTACTGTGTACTATAATATCCTGGTTTAAACCTCTTACAAAGATTAGGTACCTAATCTATATTGTATATGGATTGAACGTAGTATTCCATTTAAGGCCACTTCCCTCTATAGTAATAATAAAACAATTGAGGCAGTCCTTGGCAAAACTTATAGAAATAATTTTTTCACATTATTTTTGTGCCATTGTGTTAGTTCAGTTTATTTTATAGAAAAGACCAATTTTTTACAATTAGGTGTTCTTAACTTGACCCATTTGATCATTCGATTTGAATTTATGCTTTTATATCATTGATTTTTTCTTGAGATAGACGTCAAATGTGATAAAACGGTATTGATTTTTTAATTTGGTCTGTCTTCAGTAATAAATCGCGATTTGATGATTGATGAAGTTATTTTAGTAACAGTAGTTTACACAATGACTGGGAAAAGGGACAGATTACTGAACGAGTAGAAAATATGTGAAGTCAAATAATTCAGTTACCTTTTCCCACGAGTTATGTACAACGTTTTATCTAATTTTGCGTGGTCAAGTCATCATTAGTGCAATCAAAAATCGATAGTGTTGTTTAGGTGACGAACGACGCTACCCTGGATTTACTACCAAAGTTGTCCAGGGCAAAGTATGAAAAAGAATACGCACGATTCAAAGATTGGTGTGAAAAGAAGAATATTAAGAAAACCACAGAAACGGCTTTGCTGGCATATATGTCTGAATTGGCGCAAAAATATAAGGCATCTTCTCTGTGGGCGAAATTTTCAATGGTGAAAGCCGTGTTGGGAGTTAAAGAAAATGTAGATGCAAGTCGTTTCTTGAAGGTTGTGGCCTTCCTTAAACGGAAAGGTGACGGATATGAGACGAAAAAGTCGAAAACATTTACCAGAGAAGATCTTGATAAATTTATTTTGGAAGCCCCCGATCAGTACTTTTTAATGTTTAAGGTATGTAATTGAGTTTTTCCGCTATTTGCAACGATGCTTAATATTTCTGTTCTATTAGGTTGTTGCAATAATGGGGATTGGTGGGGCGTGCAGAAAGCAAGAACTGCTCAACCTGTCGGTTGACAATATCAAAGACACGGGGTCGGCCATTATTGTTAAGGTGCCTGATGCTAAAACTAAAGTAGATCGAGTGTTTATGATCGTAGCGCAACAAGGGCCATATGATCCTATACAAATTTATAGGAAATATGTGGCTCTCAGGCCCACAAATATAAAGCACTCTCGCTTGTTTGTTTATTATAAAAATGGCAGGTGCAGTGACCAGTGTGTTGGTATCAACACGATGGCAAAGATACCCAAACTTATTGCGGAATATCTACAGCTTCCTGAAACATCCCTATATACGGGCCATTGCTTCAGAAGAAACTCGGCGACATTATTGAAATCTCCAAAAGCTTCTGAGGACTTCATTGAGGATTCCATCTCCAATAAAAATATTACGACACACCAAATTTTCTTGAAGCTCGAAGAGGATTGCGAATCCTCGATAGTTTCTCAAGGTTCTATTCCAACAACATCAGGTTACCGATAAAGTAAAACAAACAATTGTCAGAATTACACAATTATTACTGTAAATATATTTCCAAATAAATTTATATTATATTAAATTTGAAATAGGTATAATAATGATTTGTATAAATCGAGTTTGAGGATGACACTGTGATTTACTAAATGGATATGAATATTATAAAATACGATAAACTTTACTTTATTGACTAGCAAAGCGAGACGTGGCTTTCCAGTTTGAATGAAACATTCAATTTTTTCTAAACTACCAAAATTAAAAAAATAATTTCAAAATTTTAATTTAATTTGAAAACATTTTATAAAAGTAAACTAAAGTAAGGTGATACTTGAAGTGAGATTTTTGTTTGCTTTTTTTAAGGTAGTAGGTATAATTTACAATTGTACATAGAATGCTATTTATTACAAAATACCTACAGATTCATTAAACGTTTCAGGGAGAAAAAATGTTGGAGCGTGGGGAATGTAGTGGTGTATTGATGGAAGTAGCGGAAGATGACGAAAGAATAGAATTAGATCTTTTGCCGGATAGGTCGCGAGGAAGATATTTATATACATACCAAAAATTTATTGAATGGTGTGAAGAGAGAGCGCTTCGTACCTACACGGAAACAGTACTGTTGGTTTATTTTTCAAAATTAGGAGAAAAAATGAAGAGTTCGACGCTGTGGTCACACTATTCAATGTTACGGGCAACATTAAAACTTAAAAATGGTGTTGAAATTGGCGATTATAGTGAACTGCTTACTCTCTTAAAACGTAAAAGTGAAGGTTATGAACCCAAACGGGCAAAGGTCCTAACGAAGGAAGAAATTGATAAATTTATTGATAACGCCCCAGACGCAAAATATTTGATGATCAAGGTAAATTTCAAAACAGTAGGTAAATGAATTTTTTAAAATTTTATTATAGATTGCTTTAATACTGGGAGTCGGTGGGGCATGTCGCTGCCACGAGCTGGTTAATATGAATATTGACAGTATACAAGATATTGGTACAGCTTTGCTTGTTAAATTAAAGAAAAGCAAAAGTAAAAAAACCCATAACTTTTTAATACGTGGTGAAAAATACTTGAATTTATATAGGAAATATGTAGCTCTTCGACCGAAAGACTTTGAGAATACACGTCTTTTTATAAGATATGAGAATGGCAAATGTCATCGAATGGTTGTTGGAATACATAAATTAAGTGCAATTGCGCAAGAAGTAGCCAGGTATTTCAAATTGGACGATGCCACTAGTTATACTTACAAAGGTTTGCTTAGCACTACACTGCTTGGAGATTCTTGCAGCGATCTTGTTAGTCCTAAAATACACAAGGGTGGGAAGTCAAACAGTGTAGTGAAAGGAAGTCAAGAAAACACAAAGAAGACGTAGCAAAGAAAATTTTGGAAATTTATTAGTGTCAGAAGTATTCGTATTTTACAGTAAAATATTTCATGATTAGGGAACCCAACGAAAGTATTGGCTTTGCATAAAACTTGATGAAAACTTGTATTTTGCAGACTGTTCTCGTTCCCTAAATATCGAATATGCAATTTTAAAATACTAATTCAATTCTTGAATATTACTTAATACTTTGTAGTTAATTATGACTATGTTATTACTTATTAGTTTTGTTCCATTATGTAAATTATCAAAATTAAATTGTTTTACATTATTAAAATATTTTATAGGTTTAAAAAATCTAAAATACAATTTTCAAATTTTAATTTTATTAAAGAATTTTTATAAAAATAACGTTGAGTTGATAATAAACTTCAATTGTGACATTTAAAAATTTATTATTATACTAATAGTCCACTTTCATTTGGTTTGGAGAAAAACATTTAATTTTCCATCCTTTGTTTCTTTTCGTGAGTGTTTTTCATCTATAAAGGTGGCTTTCCTACAAGAAAGGAGTTATGAAGATATCAAAAAAAAGTGTGTGTCTTTGAAAGGCTCCAAGGGATGTCTGAACAATTTTATGATGCTTAAACCAAAAGGTAAGCATAGTGGTATTGGTTTTCAACTAAACAAAAATTTTCTGAACTTGAGCATTTACGTATGTTAACATAAAGCAATTATTAATTACAAATCCTATCATATTAAATATGCACTGTTAAAGAGTGAAGTCTTTAATAGTCCATACTTACTTTTTTTATGCAATAAATGCACAGCTTATCGAATCTCATCTTCCAGGTAATTAAATATTGAATTAAAGATATTTGCGATCTTTTTATGTTTTCCAAGAAACTTGAGAAATTTTTAAATGAATGTTAAGTTTATTTTGAAATTAAGTAAACAATTGAATTACAATAAATGAAATTTATAAATTTGTCAAATGCGCTCCGTATTTTTCGATCACGATTCGTATTCCGCAAAACCCCGTTATCACTTATAATGTTGATTATGCAAACCTGTCTTTATCTTCCTCTATGTTCGACCTTCAATGGTCCACTTTAAGTTGGGTGTGAATCTGCTTCTTCTTCTTCACGTTAAGTGGAACAGCTCCCAGCTAATTCCAAACAATTTCTCTTCCACTCGTCCAAATATTTCTTCTAAATTCTTCTTGGTTTATTCCAAATCGAATTTATTATTTTTGTTTCTAAATATTTGTTTGGTTCACTTTGAGGATTACTCCATTTGCGGAGAATAATCTCAACACGACCTTACTGGTCCACGTTTGATCTTCCACTCTCTTTATTTTTCTGTTATCCTATCAACCTGTTGTCCAGGTATTTTTTGAATTCAATTTTTTTTAAATCAATGCTTGTAATGATAATGTGATTTGAAATTGTTATTTGATTGCATGTACCCGCACTGACGACAATGTTGGTTAACATACCTGAAGTTCCTCGACTTTCGATTATTTACTTAACCAATCAATTATTTTATTTTAAATTAAATTATTATAGGTTCAAATATTAAGTTTCTTTGAATTAATCTTTGATTTACAATGAATTGAAAACTGCTTTGGACTCGATTGCTTTACATTTATGGACTCTATTATATATGATAGGTCATCTCGACTGAAGGCTTATAAAAACTTTTTAGTTTTTCTCTTTATTATCTTTCTTTGTATTATATGATTGCCACATAATAATTGTTTACTTTAGTGTTTGGTATTTAAGACATAAATAGCTACTTATGCCGGCAAAAGCGTATACAAAGTTATTAAAATTATGTTGAATTGAAAAGTAATTAACGTTTTAAACATTTTTATTGTAGTAAGTTTTATTGGTTTTATTTTAAATATAAATTTAGTTATTTATCTTATTTTAGTTTGTTTTGGCTAAAACTACCACATATACACAACACTGCAAGTTACAAAAAGATATGAGCAAGAAAAAAACACCGCATTCAGCAAAACGAAAAAGTGTCCGTAATAAAATGAGAAAAATGCGGGCTGCACGAACAAAGAAAATTAGTGAGTTGATTAAATGAGAAAACAGTAACCCAATGTCAGGTTTATTCTTAATTTCAATGTATAATGTGCAATGAAAATGATCTTAATGAGTAATTCATTTCAGCATCCAACACCAGTTCTATTCTTGAATGTCCAACTTCAGCTTTGAATACGACCAATTAGAAGAAGTGGTTAAAGATTAGTGTTTTAAACAATTTTTTAAAATTAATTAAACACGTTTTTTATAACGCATTTTATCGTTACCGTAAGAGGGGGGGGGCTTTTGAGCTAATAATCTTTATTTTTTGAACGAAAACATGGATTTTTAATGGGAGAAATAGATTGATAAAATTACTAATTAATAATATGTTAGAAATAGGAACGCTAATGATAAGTGTTATGAATATTTAAACTTCTAATACTCGTGGAACAAAGAAAATTATTAATAAGGGTGAATAGACTATTGCATTTAAAAACAAATTAACCATCTGGATATTTTAAGTTTTATTCAAGATATAAGAACTGTAAAGATTGAAAATAAAATTCAAATTTATATGTACCTTATTCTAGCTTATCAAGAAACAATAAATTTCTTCATCGGCTGCTATTAAAATTGTGTACTACTAAAACGAGATTATATTCGAATACATTTGAAATCTTAAATTTTCTGGATAATCTCATTATTCTGTTATTCGAATAATTGTATTTAATGTTTAAAACTGATATTATTATTAATTGACTGTTTATTGTCACATTTGATCAAAATTGCTTGCATCTACCTGATGACGTCAAAGTTAAATCTGACTAAATAATGGTCATTCGTAACAATTTTCACTAAGTTATTCTCTATTTAAGTCGATTGTCGATTTAAAATTTTGAATAACTTGATGAAATTTCTCAAATTGAAGTGGAAACAAGTTATTAAAAAATAATAAATTACTCTAAATTGTGGCACATATTAATAGAGATTTGAATACAACAATTATTAACGTGTGCGTTACATCACTTTAAATAACTATTAGGAAAATTGCCCAAGGTACTTGTTACAAAAATTTAATTTTAAATTTTACTTGTATTTTCTTTTAGGTAGAAGGCAGATTGTGTATTGTACCTAACTGTGATGGTAAAAGTAATACTTCTACAAAGGTTATATTTCATCGTGTGCCTAGGAATTATGAAACGAGACAAAAATGGTTTAAGATAATAAACCGTCCAGACCTCATGGGAAAGCCATATAGAGAACTACAAGGAAAGAGAGTATGTGGTGCTCATTTCACTCAAGATCAGTATGAATATCCAGAGCTATTACAATTAAATATCCATGCATTGCCTTCAAATAAACGAAGTAAGCACAAAATATATTAGAAAATATAATTGCAAAAGCAAATTTTTTTGTAGATTCTATGAGAGTGCCATTTATAAAAACTAAATCACTTTCTATATTCACTTTACCACAGCCGCTTCATCTAAGTTTGTATGAAGGTTAGTCATTAGCTCTTTTAATTATTATTTTTATATAAAATAATTTTTATAATTTTAGACTTGATGCCATTCCCAATGGCAAAAGTTATCAGAACGTATCCCGGGAAGAGAAAGAGACCTTGAAAACGTGTTTAATAAACGGCATATTCTTGGTTGTCTTGTGAGTAATGAAAATTTGTTTTATTCGAAGAGAAATAAGTATACATTTTTACTTCATATTATGATAAAAATGTGTCTAAATAAAGGTTTAACTGAATGTGTTGTTATTATTTTATTACATAATCGAAGATTAGAAGTAATTATCAATTTTGCATCAAAACAATTTTGATACAATACAAATTTGAAACTTTCGCAAGATTTAGAGTTTTACCATTTATTTGAGAAATCCAATTGAATTAGATTTTGTATTTTCAAAATGCTTTGCATTTTTTAAAAGGAAAGGTTTCCAAAACAATTGTGTGTGTTATGATTTGTGTAGTGGTTTAAATGTAAAGTACAGAAATATTTTCTTTGTGGGATAAGGCGAAAGGAAGTTGTTGCAATTTGGTAATTTTCTTCACCTTGGCGGCGCAGGTTGACCAACTCTTTCTGACAACAAAAATTGATACTGCTGATAACGTTTTTGTTATCCACAAAATAAATAGCAATAAGTTATTCTTTTGATTGTGATACATACCATGAAAATGTAAACATTTTCAAATCCTGTAAGCGTTTCCAACTGTTTTACAAAAGATTGAATTTTTGAAATTATGTAAGCGGTAAAAAAATAAAATTAATAGGAAAGAATGGAAGAGTTTTATGATGATCATAAATTAGATGATATATCTGAGGAAGATGAAGAAAATTGTTTAGTTTGTGACGATTCAAGTGTAACGGACGAGCAATGGCTTCCATGCATCTTATGCTCTCGTTGGTCTCATGTTTTGCAGCGGATAGGATTCTCCGGAAAATTATATTTGCAATTTTTTTGTTTTTTTAATTTTTTCCATATTTTTTATTAATATTTAAAATATTTTTCGTTTTTCTCAGAGTCAGAATTCTCATGTTTAAATAAATTTTCGGCCTCTGATGATCTCATCCTTTCCAACTGCAATTTTTTACGTGTACTTCTGTACATATTTTCTTAATATTTCACAATAAACTCAAAGCTTCTTTAACTTGAAAGTCAGACAGTGAAATCACAGATACCAAAGGTATAGTGTCGCGCTAGTTGCTCCTGAAAAGTGAATATTAATTTTGTAAGTATAATTGTGATTCATTATCGACACATTTTTACTTTCAGTATTTTTGTTTACATAAAATTAGCAAAACTGTTAATTGCTATGGATGAAATTAAAAAATTTGCTAGCCGAATGGGGCCTTTCCGAGATCGATGGTTCATTAGTCGGTAAGCAGAACCTATTTTATAATATACTCTCGGGATTTAATCAAAAATATGATACCTAATAAATAAAAAAACTTTAAAGTAAATCAAAACCAAATTTGTTTACTTTAAATAAAATTATCCAAACAAAACTGTTTTTTTATTTAGCAAATCATTTTTACTGTGGAGAAATAAACTAAACTCAACACGACATGTACTACAGACGGTTTAAAAAAAAATGACAATGGTTTTTAAAAAATAGCATATTTAGGTACAATTTTATGATGCTTTTTGTATTTTCTACTTCTCATAATTTTTTAACAACTTAAAAAAACGGTCAAATGCGCCATACTGTTTAAAATTTGAAAAATATACCTTCTTTTGACTTTGTGACATCAGAATCGATTCAAAATGTATGTCATTGATCTAACAATATTGATAAATCGTAGCAATTTTAGTTTTTATTATTTCTTATTTTTTAAATTGAAATATTTTTTTCAAATATTATTACTAGATAACGAATATTTCTAATAACTACAATTTTCAGGACGATTTAAACAATGAAGATAAGCAAGAAACAATAGCTGTCAACGTTTCTGAAAATACAGAAAGTATTTCAATTGGTACTAAGAGTAATTTGGATTACGATCTTCTTCAAGCTCAGCACAGTCCTTTCAATGTTCCGGTCAGCCAACAGTATGAAATATTCTCACCATCAGTTCTTCCAACATTGCAAGGAAACGTAAGAAAACGTTTTATTTAATATAATTAAAAATTTAAATTTTTGTTTTTCTATTTTAGAGTGTATTCAAATTGTTAGATAACACAGATGAAGGTAAACTCATTAAGAGTACTTATGGACCATTTAAAAAATTTAGAAGGAGTCATTTGTGCAATTTAATTACCAAACATGAGTTGCAAAAATCTCCCGATAACCGGTAGATGTAAAACTTTTAATATAAACAAAAAAAGTTTAATGTTTTTTATTTTAGAATCTCTACCGAACGATTTAAGACCTTAGCACAAGAGATAAACGAAATTTTTACTCACGAAGACGCAGTAATTTACTACATACCATACACAAAAGGAATAAATGGAAAAGTAGTAGCAGCCTCAGGAAAACTCTGGAGCGCATATGTACACCAACGTAAAATATTAAGAGAAGCTGGTTTACTTCATAAAAGAAAGGAAGAACCCTCTACCTCTACGTCTCGTATGTATAAAGTCATACTTATGATTGTTAAATGATTATTTGATTTTTTAGTAGTAAATGAAAATGAAGAAAAAATTGACAATGAACTCCATAGTACCGAAATGTTGACTTGGCTTCATCATAATAGTATTCCTTTTGAAGAAGTTGCAAAAAGATGGAAGAAAACTGCTACAATGAGAAGACAATTAAAAGCCAACGAAACCATTGGTGAATATTACAAAAAATACCCTGCGTTAAATCTCCAAACTGGTTATCTACTAGTAAGTTGTACTAATATGACAATAATTGTCATCATTGTCTATTTACAAAATTTATTTTAGCTTGAATTAGACTTTGATCACTTGCACAAAGGCAAAGAAAATGTATTTCTTTCACGCTGGCCTGCATTGGCAAATCCAATTTATGATATGATTACTAAAAAACATGACACACTTACAAAGGATTTTCTGGCACAAGAAAAACTAAAATTTGAAAATATTGATGATGGTATTTAAAATAATTTGTTTAAGATATTAAGTTTATTTGCACAATATATTTTTCAGATGCAAAACAGATCATAGCTCTAAAATTGCTACCTTTTTTATTGCAATTTCCGTTAATCAAAGCTAAAGCAAACATTCATTGGAAACCGACTAGGACCGAGATGTTAGATGGCTTCATTTTATTTATCGATGTAAGTTTTTTTCTTAGGAACCTTAAAAACTAGTTCTGTTTAACTAATTTACAGAATGAAAGCAATTTAACAAAAGCAGTAGAAGAGCGACGACTAAAACATCAAAATTTTACAATGCCTGTGCAACCTATACCAATTATTGTTGGAACATACAAGTGTTACCAGTGTTACGTGTCGGTGAACGAACAATTGTATAAAGTTGAAAATCCATTAAGAGCAGTGGATGTTTGCTTTAAGGTTTACCACGCTCTAAATACAGACTATCCCCCAGAATCTACCCCAGCTTGGTTATTTTTGCAAAAAGGTATCTATAATATTGATACCAACTTGAACAAAAAATATCGATCTGTAGATGTGCTGATTGCGACACTCAAAGTAATATTGGATTAATTTTATAATTTTAAATTTTATGTATACTTTTAATTTTATAAGAATATTTTATTGTTTTAAATGCTGTGCAGCACCAAATTCTGTTATTAATAAATACATGAAAACTTGAAGAAATTATTATTTTTCAACAAAAAATAACGCCAACTTTTAAGCTTGGGCTTGCAGCATAGAACCTTGAGTAACTGCTCTCATGGCAATATCTGTTATGTGATTTGATAGACAATACAAACAAAGCTCAGTACATATAGCCTATTAAGTATTAAATTTATTGTTGACACCAGCAGCAGGGATGGGCAAAATACAGGTAAAAATGTATTTGAAATACAAAATATTTTTTTAAATATAAATTATTAACTTGTGAGAGTTTTATCTTATTATGAAATACAAGATACAGTATTTCCAATACAAAATACATTTTAAATAAAAAAATACTTTTTAAATTACAAAACACAGTTTATTTAAATTACAAAAATACATTTACAAATTAATAAATAGAGAGCGGATTTATAGCTCTAAAAACGTGTAAACAAAGTTTTCCTTAATTAGGCTTTACACAAAGCTGCTAGAATTTTTTTAATCCAATCAATGCAAATCCTAGCAGGTTTTTGTAAAGCCTCATTAAGTAATGTTTTGTTTACACATTTTTAGCGCATATAAATCCGCCCTCTATTAATAAACAATAATAGGTACACCAATCTAAATTTTAAATAACCTGTTGATTTCCTTTCAGAAATACAAGTTTCAAAATTATTGTCGCTCAATTTTCAATTTAAAATGTTTAAAATTTAAACAGCCAATGAAAATCTTACAAGATAAGGCTAATGAACTTTGTAATTGGTGCTTTATGGCACATTTTAAAATTTAAATTTTAAATGAAATTATAAAGAGTTGACAGTGTCCAGAAAAAATTATTCTATTTATATTCTGAGGTATTTAATCATTTATTCAAAAATATGCTTTGCAAAGCATTTAAAGAACATTTTGCACATACATTTTTAACAGGACCCTTATTAATATGCATTTTCATTGGCCCAACCTTCAGCAATAAATAATACTTAAAATGTATTTTTGTATTTTAAAATGTATTTTGTATTTTAATTATTTTCATTGCCAAATCCTCATATTTCCGTATTTTTTCTTTTTCTGTTGATAATATATTTTTAGACAAAGGCACTGCCACATCAATGATAACTGCATTGAAATTGATTGATTGGCCCTTGCGGAGTCCACAACCCAAACTCACCCTGCATGGAAAACGGAAATTGCACGAAGCGTTTTCCCCGTCCGTTGGTGACTGACACGATAAGTGGAAACGATGGATATCCATTGTATCGGCGTCGTTCTCCCGATGACAACGGCAGATCAATCGTGATGAAAATTAAAGGAAGCGATGTCGTCGTCGATAACCGCTGGATCGTTCCATATTGTCCGCTTTTGTCGAAAACGTTCTCAACCCACTGCAATGTGGAGTACTGCAACTCCATCAAATCCATAAAATACGTTTGCAAATATGTCAACAAAGGGAGCGACATGGCGGTGTTTGGCATTGCCGATCCGAATGCAAACGACGAGGTACAGAAATTTCAACTTGGGCGCTACGTGAGTTGTAACGAGGCAATTTGGCGGCTGTTTTCATTTCCAATTCATGAACGTCACCCTACTGTCGTACATTTGGCAGTACACTTGGAGAACGGTCAGCGTATCTACTTTACAGACGCAAATGCAGCGCAAAGAGCAGAACGACCACCAGCGACAACATTGACAAGTTTTTTTTCGACATGCGAAAGCGATCCGTTTGCAAGAACTTTACTCTATTCGGAAGTGCCACGCTATTATACTTGGAACGCTGCATCGAAGAAGTTTCAACGCCGAAAGAAAGGTGATGCTGTTGCTGGCTTCTCTGATGTCTATTCGACTGATGCCCTTGGACGAATATACACAGTTCATCCACGACAAGACGAATGCTTCTATCTGCGCTTGCTTTTGGTGAACATTAGAGGCCCTACATCCTTCGATTCCCTGCGTACTGTGGATGATGTGCTGTGCGCCACTTTTCGGGAGGCTTGCCAACGTTTGAATTTTCTTGAAAACGATACACATTGGGACTCAACGCTCTCCGATGCAACTGTTTCTGCGCCACCGAATCAAATCCGTACATTGTTTGCAATCATCATAGCCACATGTCATCCGTCGAACCCGACCGCATTGTGGGACAAATACAATAATGAAATGGCTGACGACATTTTGCACAGAGTTTGTACGACAACTTCAAATTTTGATCTTCAAATTAACGACGAGATGCGCAACGAAGTCTTAGTTCTTATCGAAGACATGTGCGTGCTCATGTGCGGCAGTCTGCTGTCGACATTGGGAATGCCAGCACCAAATCGTTCGATGCACGATGCATTCAATCGTGAATTGCAACGGGAGCAAGATTATGATCGAAATGAACTGGCCGAAAGAGTCCGAACAAATGTTCCGCTGTTGAATACCGAGCAGAAGAACGTTTACGATTTGCTGATTAAGGTTGTTGACGATGGAACGGGAGGCATTTACTTTCTCGATGCTCCCGGTGGGACTGGCAAGACATTCGTCATTTCGTTGATTCTGGCAACAATTCGGTCAAGATCTCAAATTGCATTGGCTGTTGCATCCTCGGGCATTGCTGCCACATTGTTGGAAGGCGGTCGAACTGCACATTCCGCTTTGAAGCTGCCGATGAATCTTCTCGCGGTTGACATGCCAACGTGCACAGTAGCTAAGAATTCGGCGACAGCGAAATTGATGCGAGAATGCAAAATCATCATTTGGGATGAATGCACGATGGCACATAAACGAGCTTTGGAGGCAGTTGACCGAACAATGAAGGATTTACGAGGCGATTCAAGACGATTTGGTGGGGCTATGATATTGCTCTCAGGAGATTTTCGTCAAACGCTTCACGTCATCCCGAAATCTACTGATGCAGATGAACTTAATGCATGCCTGAAATCGTCGTCTTTGTGGCGGCATGTCAAAAAGTTGCAATTGACCACGAACATGAGAGTCGCGCTGCAGAACGACCCATCGGCTGCTGAATTCTCAAGACAACTGCTGGCGCTTGGCAATGGCCAAATTCCTGTAGATGTTTCGACTGGATTGATATCGTTCCCGGAAAATTTTTGCGGGTTCACATCGTCGAAGGAGGAACTCATCACCAAAGTTTTTCCCAAAATTACAGAAATCATTTACAAAAATTATTAAAAAAGACTTTTATTTAAAAAATAAAAAAATTTTAAATTTAAAAGACTTTTAAAAAATTATTACAAAAGAAATTATTTACAAAATTACAGAAATCTTGATTGGGTTAGTGAACGGGCAATACTAGCAGCGAAGAATAAGGACGTCGATAGCTTGAATTTCACGATTCAAAGTCAAATCGCTGGAGAACTACGTTCGTACAAATCCGTTGACAGTGTCACTGACGAAGACGAAGCGACCAACTATCCGACGGAATTTTTGAACTCGCTTGATGTGCCAGGAACTCCGCCGCATAATTTACAACTGAAGGTGGGATTGATTATAATCATGTTGCGGAATCTGAATCATCCGAAATTGTGCAACGGTACGCGATTATCCGTCAAGAAACTGATGAACAATCTTATTCAAGCGACGATAATCAAGGGCAAATTCAAAGGAGAGGAAGTCCTTATCCCACGAATTCCGATTATTCCAACGGATCTTCCATTCCAATTTAAGCGGATTCAGTTCCCTGTTCGATTGGCTTTTGCGATGACAATCAATAAATCGCAAGGCCAATCGTTGGAAGTCTGTGGGATTAATCTGGAATTTTCCTGTTTTTCGCACGGTCAGCTGTACGTTGCCTGTTCGCGTGTTGGCAAACCGTCTTCGTTGTTTGTTTGAAAATAAAACTCAAAACATTGTTTATCATACCGCTCTGTACTGATTTCCAATCCAATAAATTACATTCTAATTTTAACTAACTGTTTAAAATGAACAAACAAATTTATTCTAATTTTGGCAGGACAACGTCTGCCGGGTCAGCTAGCAAAAATTGTTACTCAACTGTTTAGGTACAACATAAAAATAATTTTATAATAAAAATTTATATAAATTACTGCAACCTAACACATTTTCGCAATTAGAGTTTTTAGCATGGGAGTCAGTATCAATAAAATCAAAGAACATTTATTAAGTACAAGGCACGAGGATACCTTACAGATCCCAAAAAATACATATGGTATAGAATAGACAATAGATATTAGGGCCGAATAGCCCTCTCTTTTGCATTTGTAAAGTGCAGGATAAAAATTTCAAAAACCTGCTTTGATTGACAAATCAGAAAGTTGTCACAGTTTAAATGTCGCGTGTAAGCGCGACCTCAGTCCGTTCGCGAATTGTCAGGACAACTCCAAGGACGCCCTCGGAGTTCGCAAGGGAACGGTCGCTCTTGGTGCGATCAAACTAGCAACGTAGGTGAAAGTTCTGATTGAGCTAAGTTGAAAATAAAATAATTTTTTTTTTATTTCGCAGAAATAATTCGAATTTAAGTGAAAAAGAAATACAACATTTGAAGAATATTGTAATTTCGAAGTGGGTCGATCAGACATTTTATGTTAATCTTTCTAAAATTTTATTTTCATATCTACAGGACGAAGAAAAGGCAAGCCTGCCAAAACAAATCCATAAACTCAAAGAGTTCTGCGGTTAGGTTAGAAACGCTACCCAAAAGCGGATGACCGAGTAAGCCCGGTCATACCAAATGCGAATTTTCTGATATTTAAATAAATCATATGCAAAAATACCATTAGCAACAATTTTCGTTAGTGCCATCTATCTTGACTTCGACGTTCTTATTTATAGATCAAGCGAGAGTCGACCTTCCTAACACCACTGATTACAATTACAAGAAATTCATTTAAATATTTCAGAGTGGACATAATCAAAAATGTAAAAAATGCATTGGTTAGTCGAAACTCCGCTCTTCCACGTTATTAATGGAAATTTTTCGATATTCTCACAAATAAAGATATGAATAGCGCCGTAAGTGTAAAATATGTAGTTTCAATAAGGAATTTTTTTGAATTGTTGGCTACAGCGTAAAACGTGCATGTCTTTCCATATCTTTTCATAGTAATAGCGCAGTTTCAAAATTGATTTTAAGCCCTTTAAATTTATTTTTTCAATATTTTGAAACGACAAAAATGTGCCTTTTGTTTTACTGATTTAAACAACGCCAACTTGTTTTTGGGGTAATTTTTGCAATTTTCTCCCCCCCCCTGTACAGGACGAATTTTTGACAACCAACGGAATTTTGTTATTTAGGGATTTAGGAAAAAATAAAAATAGGTTCCAGCTTTTAACTCCCATGGGCCAACAGAAATCACAATTTGATGGCCGGAGAACTCTACTATAAACAATTCTTTTCTTCAAAATAAGAGAATATTTATTTGATTTACAGGTGGAAACTTATTTTTGTGATCGACTGTATGTAAATTCTTAATTTTATTCTTTTATTAATTTAATTTGTAATAATGGTTCTTGAAAAAAAGAAAGTTCTCAAATTTTGTAAAAAAAAATTTTTTCAAAAAATATTAACATTGCAAAATTAATATATACTAAGATTTAAATGTTACTTGGAGAGGACCTTCTGAAAAAAACCCAAATCTTTTTATTAAAATTTCACGTTTTTACTAATTCCAGTGTATATCTTATTTTCTTTTCAAAGCGCCCTCTTTTGTAACCTAAATTAGCTAATATATATAGTATTGTTTTATCGTTTTTGTTTACAATAATAATACTGCGTTTTTTTTACATCAAAATGGATAGCGAAAATGATATTTATGAAATGTGTCGTTTATGCCTAGCAAAAGAACAAGTTAACGTACATATTTTTGAAGAAGAAAGCGAAGAAAAACAGATATTTATGAAAATATCCACTTGCTTGCCTATAAAAGTAGGTTATGATTTTTATTAGTACTTACTTGGTGCCAATGTTAAATTTGGTGATGTTAAATCTCACAATTGCTTCTTCGACAACTGATTTTTTCTTTGTTACACAGATATCTTTTGATGATAGATTTCCAAAAAAAATATGTACGGATTGCTCGGACAAGTTAGATGCCATGTATCAATTTTGGAATAAGTCGATAAGTTCTGAACGTCAGTTTTTAACTTGGCTTGATCTAAACAGTATTGAAAATGTATCGACACCCGAAAATAGGTTAAATTCCATAAATTTACATAGTCATATTTACGTGAAGGAAGAACCTATAGACTGTTTGAAAACAGAACATGATATTAAGTTAGAAGTAATGGAAGAATCGTACGACGATGAAAGTTATAATCAACCTATCAATGAATTTCCAGATCAAGAGGTAAAGAAATAATTATTTTTTTAAATTATTTATTGTTTAGAAATGTACTATACTTCGTTTTATATTTTTTTATTAGTTAGACGACATGTTTCGAATATACAATATTCATCTTAAAATTAAATAATATTTTAATTTTGACTTCCTGAAGATGAATATTGTATATTCGAAACATGTCGTCTAACTAATAAAAAAATATAAAACGAAGTATAGTACATTTCTAAATAAATAATATAAATAACTTCGATCGACAAATCATAATTATTTTTTTAAAACTTGATTTTTATATTAATTTTTTTTGATAGTCTTCTTCACATTGTAAAAGAAAAAGAGATACTTCACCCGAATGTGAAATAAATTCTGACGACGATCCTTTAGCACAAGATACAGAAACTAAGGTTAGTTTTTTAAGTTTGTTGATGTAAGTTAGCTAACTTATTAAATGTTCGTTTGCACTATAATTAATAAGCACAACTTAATATTTAGGAATACATTTTTTGTTCCATTAATTTGTAAGCAATTCTTAAGTTTTGGTTACATCTACTACCCTATTAAGGGCCATATTTCAGAATATTGTAATTTAGTATTGGGAAAACAACAAAAGTCCCGAAAAAGATTTTTTAAAATGTTATTTTTTTTTCAATTTCAATTTTTGCTTTTCGCAAATAAACTTCGACTTTATCATTCATTTTCTCAGAAAATGAATCTTGGAATCATTTTTAAATAGGAGTATTTTTTTATGTTAGAATATGTAATTGTTAGATTATTAGACATGAAAATGGGAAGTGCTAGCGATTGTTTGCAGGTTTCTACAAAGTAAGCAACAGTATAAAAAATGTAGTATGAGAGATGGCTCTTAAGAATAGCTTATTAATATAATTAGTAACGATGCTGTCATACCATAAGATTTTATTTTTTTGGAGTTTTGATACAAGTGAATTTTTAAATTGTGTAGTGTGTTAAGTTAACGACAATTTGGATGTATTGGAAATCATTGACTGAGGGATATCCTAGCTTAATTTATACAAAGTCTAATTGTTTTTATTACATGGACGAAAATAATTTTTCTAGAAGTTTTCGCCTTACAAAATAAACTTGTTTAAAAGTTTCTTCCATACAGGACAAATTGGAATTTCAGAATAATGTGTAAGTTAATTAAATCTATAAAAAATTAATTGTTTAAAAATTACAAACAATTTTCTTTTACACATTACAAATTTTTCAGTAACAACTATACTTCGCCTATGAATAAGTTGTTAACAACATTACGTTTTTATGCATCATGTGGTCATTGCAGTGGAACGAATAGTTCAACAACAATAGCAATCATATTAAGAGTGTCGGAATCAATTGCAAGATTATGCCCAAAACTAGAAATGCCTGAAACGGTAGCTGAAACACAGAAAATTTAAAATGATTTTCTTCAAATAGCGTTATTTCCAAATATTACAGGAGCAGTTGATTGTACCAATTTTCACCACCTGAAAAGAATGCTGAATATTTCAAGAGCAGAAAATCCTATAATTCTCTTAGTGTTGAAGTAATCTCGAATGCAAATCTAGATATGATTAACCTTGTTAATGATATAAGAACCAGAATGGAAATTGGAGAGTTTCCAAACAGTTTACTATTAGGTAAAGGTAAATGTGATTTTATTTTATAAATACTAGTAATGACCAAGTGGTTAAGGTGCTAGCTTCTCGTGTCGTGATTCGCTAGTTTGTGTATCTGTTTTCACTCACAAAATGTAAAATCTACACTTCACCGCTGGTCTTGTGGACAAATCTTGGAAGTGAAAATTAACACACTTAATGATGAGTTGGACAGAGGCAAGGGAGCTAATGACTGAAAATATTGATTTTGTCTTTTTAGATAATTCTCATAGAGAAAATTGCGCCTTTTAATGGGCGGATTGCCAGGAATTGACAACAACAAATTAGAAACATTACAATTTGGATTTGAAATTGGAATATAGAAAAATGTAAAAATAAGTTTTTAATTCAAAGTAAATACGTTTGTATAGTATTTGTAAATCTTATTCCAATATACGTTTTATTAAAACTTGAATATTTTTTTAGTTGAAAAATAACCAAGCTAGCTTGCAAAGCAAAGAGATTGCTAATACTAACTGATCTTAAAAGTTGCTTAAGAATTGCTCGCTAAAAAATAATTTCATTAAAATAAGGTGCAAACGGGCATTGGAGTTCATAAAGTATGCATGCCAATTATAGCTTACCAATTTCTAAATTTGTATTTTACATTTGGATTATTAATTAAATAATGAATATTAGAGTAAAGTGACCTAATGTGGAATGTATAGTTAAGTATACTTAAGAAAGTATAATTAAGGAATATCGCAGTATTTTTTTACTAATAGCGGCATCTTGCAACTTTATGGATAAACCACATCTTGGAAGCAGTATGTGTTACATAAAACATTTGAGCACTTTAATAATAGCAATGAGTACATTATAAACTGTATTAGGTGAGTAAGTAAATTTTATTCTCGAGCAAAAATGATAATTATTTGATAATGCTCTCAGGATGATTGATAACATTGCTTACAATACTTTTTAAAAATATGAAACTTGTACTTAAATATTATATTTGTTTTATTCTTAAATTAGATAACAATGTTTGAAAAACTTTTTTTTGAAATGAGTTTCAACCTTTGTGGACGTAATTATTATCAATTCGGGTAATTTGGCAAAGCATCTTACTTGCTGGTACTCTCGATTGCTACATTTAAAGTAATCAGAACCAAAAATTTCAATGGCGTTTTACTTTATATAGGCACATGTGTCTATCAAAAATAAAAATTAAGGAAATGGTGAATGTTAAATCCAAATCATCAAATTTTTTCAAGAAATTTGCTGAATTTTTGCCATAAAAGCAAAACAACTTAACTTATCGGTTTTCTGGTAACGCTTTTCTGATAATATGCTGTACTGGGCCATAAAGTGGTTTTTCTCCTAGTCATAAAACTTAGTTTCGGCAATTTCCTCTCTAGGCTTTGTTTGAGCTTCATATGTAACATCGAAGCATTAATATGTATTTTTTTAAATAAACAGTAGTATTTTTTAATTAAAGACAGATGTGTTTAGAATTCCCTTCGCTAACACTATCTAGCATCAAATCGACACATCAATTCGTTTGTTCCATTTATGATAGCATGTTCACGAACACTTAAACAATCAATAAGGAAAAGGGTACTCTATCAAGAATCATTATTTCACTTACACCCATTTGGTTGTATTCAAACTGCGCTATTTTTAGGTTAGTTAAACATTTTTTGGCCAAAGAAACCAAAAAAAAACCATCTAAAGAAAATACGCATGTTTAAGGGAGCAATTATGAAGAAATTCGCATATTTATGACGACAAATAGATATCTCGCACAACAGAATATAGCTAAAGTTTTTTGTAGAGCTTAGGGTTCAATGTATTTCTAATGCTAAAAATAACTTGAAACAACGATGAATTGTATCTGATTCTCTGAAATATTTTTGAATATGTCGATATCTTAGAATTTTCAACCTAATTTAGAAAATTCACAATACCTACTATTCCAATTATGTAGATAAAGAATATGCAGTGTACAAAAAGTACACTTTCTTCCAATTGGTAAAATATTTTTATTTACCATATTACGAAACAATTTAATTACTTATGCAAGCCTTAATGTCGAAAAGTCTAAGTCAAGCCTTATTATGAAAATAAAATAGTGTTCCATATTAGGCCACTCGACTTGAATAATTTATTTATTGATTTATTACTTTATTTATGCCCAATTTATCAATCTCCACTTATATCTAACCAAAGGATAATTTTTATAGAAATCCTTTTTTCATTGAAAGAAGATTGATAAATTGTACCATAGTCGAATATAATTCATGGTTGCGGCCAATAAAAATATAAGTTTTGTCCAACGTTTCTGGTTTTTTGCCAACCTATTGTCAAAAGCTGGTTCAAGAAATGCATGGGAGAAAAAGAAAACGTTTTTTCAAATTGGCACTGTCATCGTTCTGATCCAGATTAATGTTTTCCAAAGACCTTGATAATGAGAATAAAAAACCTGAAACGTCGGAAAATTTATATTTTGTTTATCTTGATTAACATTCTTAACCCTTTGTTGCACCGTGTAGCATATATGATACATAATTTAAATCACCGCTAAAAATTTTAAATTTTGCATCTCTTCGGGCGCTCTATTTAAACATTGCTACAATATATATTATTGTGCGATTCTTATTAATTGTTTGTGTAGTTTAGGTGAAGTGATATTTAATTTAGAAAGGTATGTACTAACACATCTATCTAGTTTATTTGTAAATTAGTACAAAAGAAAAAATTCAGTACTTATTCAAACATTATGTAGCATTTATGCTACAATGTGCATGAATTATTTAAAAGTTATCTAGCAGTTATGTATCAATGTGCACGCTTTATTTAAATTTTCTATTACAGATGGAATCAAGCAAGGGAGTTTTTTCTGAAAAAAAGCTACAACATTTTACAGATAACTTAAGCGAAATGAGTAGCATTGATGGACTAGAAAGTGATGAAGATTTTCTAGATGTTGAATTAGAAGATATTCCAGACTTTACCGAAGAAAATCCAGAAATAGGTCAGAATATTATGGAAAATTATGATTCTATAATAGAACCCTTTGCGTCAGATAATGTAGTATCAAACGTCCCACCGACCGTCTATTGCAGAAAAACCTTAGCTAGTTGTTCACTTGGTAATAACCCACAGCGAGTTACTTGTTCGAACAAAGTATCAAATCCAGCTATAATATCAACTGCAACAAAAGTAATAACTTCCACTGAACCACAAAATTTATTTATAAATATCCCGAAAAATATAGTATGGAAGAAAGAAAATGTACTTGTTCCTGACGATTTTTTCGAATTTAAAGGATCCAAAAGTATTCCTTCAGACATCATGAATCTTACAACACCTTACAGTTTTTTTACATACCTTTTTACAGACGAAATTATAAAAGATATTGTTGACCAAAGTAACCTCTATTTAAATCAAAAGAACGAAAACAGACCAGAACACTTACAACTTGACGAACCTGTAACTTTGACCGCGCATGATATCAGAAAATATATTGGCACTTGTTACTATATGTCCATAGTTGGGATATCCAATATTAGAGAATATTGGTCTGAGAAAATCGGATATCAAAGAATAATTGATACCATGTCAGTTCGTCAATTTGAAAAGATTCGACAATATTTACATTTCAACAACAACAATTTTTGCAAGGAAGATAAAAATCACGATAGATTGCATAAGATTAGACCGCTAATAGAATCATTACGTAAAAATTTTCAGAAAGTTTCTTTTGAAGTGTATCTCTCTATAGATGAGCAACTGTGTACCACAAAATCCAGACATTTTTTATTACAGTACATACCAATGAAACCACATAAACGGGGATTTAAATTTTTTGTTGTTAGTGGTGTTTCCGGGTATACATATGATTTTGAAATATATACAGAACCTGATACAGGAGCAAGCGGTAATGTTGTTATGAGGCTGTTGCGCAATGTTCCAAAAAACATAAATCATCAAGTTTATTTCGATAACAATTATACATCAATTCCTCTCCTTGTTCATTTAAAAAATAATGGATTTCACTGTGTTGGAACTGTGAGAAGAAATAGAATTCCTAATTGCCCATTGCCAACAGATCAAGATTTGAAGAAACAAAAGAGAGGCACTTTATGTGAATTTACTGCTGTGATTGAGAAAACTAAGATCATTGCCGTATCCTGGAAAGACAGAAAACCTGTGGTACTGCTTTCTACCTTTTTCGGTGAACTGCCGGAAGAGGAAGTAAACAGGTTCGATAAAACTGCCGCTAAAAAACTTCCAGTGGTCCGGTCCAAAATAGTCGAGGAATACAATCGTCATATGGGTGGTTTAGATTTGACCGATACTTTTATAGGTACGCATAAAATAAGAATGCGCTCAAAGAAGTGGTATTTCAGAATTTTTTATCATCTATTAGATGTAACAATGGTGAATGCTTGGGTTCTCTATAGAAAAGTATGCAAGGAACGTAACGAAAAAATTGTTCTTACGTTGGGAGATTTTAGAGCTGACATTGCAGAGACTCTATGCAAAATAGGTTCAATCAGATCAAATAAACGTGAAAGACCCTCGAATTTTGAAAAGGAAGAATTATTAGAAAAAAAGAAGAAAAAGAAAAGTGCAAGCGTGTTACCACCTGAGCCTGTTCGTCACGATGAAATTGGACACTGGCCTTTTATGGATGAAATTAGAAACCGATGCAAATTGCCAAAGTGTAAAGGGTTTTCGTATGCTAAGTGTGAAAAATGTAAAGTAAATCTTTGTTTAAATAAAAAAAAGAATTGTTTTAGACTTTTTCATGATATATAATTTAACTTGCTAAAACTTGACTGTTGTTTCTATCTTCTTACGTTTATTTTCTTTTTTAAATTTTAGAACTTAAAAATTATCTTGTAGTTTTATAAGTTACATGTTTTTTAATCAATAATAAAAAAGCCGTGCAAGAAATATTTTTTTTAGTATTTATACATCGGGAAACCAGAATAAGCACAAAAATATTTTTTTAATTCTTCTATTAATTAATTCGTTAATTCTATTTAATTGTTTTAAATGGATGATGAACCATATAAATTTTATATTTAGTTTTCGATGAGTGCACAGTAGGATAGATTCATAAATTTCTGGCCAAAAGTAAAATTACACGATTTTAGCAACTTTGTAGAAAGAGGTAAATATCAGACTTATCGGTAACGGTAGACCTTAAGCTTCAAACAACTGAAGGAAATTTACCCTCTACCTATATCAGTCTTTTATTATACCCTATAAGTAAAGAGGTGTTTATGCGAATAAACGTGTTCAATTTCAAAGAAATTCGCTATGATTCATCACTTGAACGACAAAAGTTTGACTCGGGCAAACTTTTGTTGTAAATATTACTGAAAGCATTTTCAATAATACAGAGATAAAATTGTTGGTTTATAGGGGGAACGTATTGTAAAAGTTTCTTTAAATCTAGAACCTTTTTGATGTTATGTTTTATTGGGCCTGCATATTTTGTTTTCAACATTTTTGTTGTTAGTATTTCGTCGCCACCTCTTTTACCAACATTCACTTCTTCAAACATATCGCCATGTTGATTTTCTTGTGGCTTATAACGTTCTTGCTTGAAAATTTTCCACTATTTTATAAGTTGGCAACAAGGTCTTTATTGCTTAGTAGCGACATCTGTCGCGCAATATCCGTACAACTTCGATGGTGGCTTAAGACCTTCTTTACATATGCCTTTTTACTAAAAACGCGAAATTTTCAAAATTGTGGCTTAGGTCCCTTCTTGCCCCGACCTCTTCATTTGATGTTTCAATTTTTCAACTACAATTTTATAAACTGCAATATAATGACACCTTAAGTGGAAACGTGCAGACTTTTAAAACTTATTGACTTGGTGGAGGACCGAAATTGTCTGTGGAATGTCGTGAGCGCAGATTATCATAACCAAATAAAGCGGCGGAATTGTACTCGCATTGCAGAAATTGCATCGGCATTAATTATTTCAGCCGATAAAATAAAAAAAAACAAATTCACACTCTTCGGGCTCAACACTCTAAAGAACGTACCAAGATGCGTGTCCTTGCGTGCCATGAAAGGCGCTACTTTTGCTAAAAGATAGTCAAAATCCGCTGCCAACATTCGCAAAAAGTTTTTGTACAATTCTGCATCGCCTTCACGCAGCTCTTGCAGTAAATTTTTGAGAATTCTTGAGTGCTCTCGGTTTCTGATCTACTGCCTAACCCAAATGCGCTTCCTTTTTGCAATTCGGCGTCTTCTCTTTGCTTTTGTTAAAAGAACAATTGCCAGACATGCTACAACTTCAGTATCCATCAATATAGTAATCAAATATAATTATAATATTATATTATCAAATACCACACACAATTTTTACTTCACTTCACACTTCACGAATAAAAGGCTACGATATACGTTGACGGTTGCATCTGCAGTAAAAGCAGCTAGGTGTGAATAGTGTGGCTACTTTTTTGCAGCTCGCTACTTGTAATAAGTAGCCGCAGTAAAAAAACTGCGTGCTGCAGGCTACTTTCGGTCTATGTGTGACTCGACATGCAGCTTTTGCAGCCGCAGTAAAAAAAACTGCGCAGCAAAAGTAGCTACGTCTGACGCTAGCTTAATAGTATTCTTTTATTATCTTCTTCTTCAAGTAGGCCCAAATTCATCAAAATATTTCCATTTCTAGAATCTAGAAGTATATGAAAAAATTACAAAGTGAAACGAATACCTCTAGTGATTACATCAGCTAGCTGACATTACAATTTAATTTTAATTAAAAATATTACACGAGATATAATAATTAAATAAAATAAATTGCATTCAATTTAACAATTAATATTTATGTGAAGAGTCCATTTTATTTTACTTGATTTAGTTTAATTAAATGTTATGTTTGGAAATATGAGAAGGTGAAACGCAAACTATATATTAATTTATTTTGCAAAAATTGTACGTACGTAATGCTCGATTGTCGATTCCCGTCTTTGCTATAAAACACATAGAAAGAGATGCTTCGCTATTATAGAAGCCTCAACATAAGCACAACCAAGATTGAAAAAAATCGATACGATGATCGCCGCTCTATTCACAGCTCTTATTGCTCTGCTCACAGCTCCAACATAAACGTATCCTAAGAAGGATACTTTAACTTCCTTTCCATCTTGATTAACGTCTGCACTTTTTACTGAAAACATATTGAAGGTTCTTTTTTTAAAAACCTTTTTAACATTAATTAAAGTGAAATACCGAAAGAAAAAGTTAACATTGTTAATAACAAGAATTTAATATTTGATACCGCGAATAACTTGATATTTAGTTAAGTAAGACAAAAACCTGTAAACAACTTTTTTACATTGTTGACTAATGCAGTCCTCAGGGAAACCAGAAACAGCTACACAAAGAAAACGACGATTAGAAAAATGTCGGCAGCGACAGGCATACTTAAGAGCTAACGAAACTTCCGAACAACGTGAAATTCGATTAGAAAAATGTCGGCAACGACAGGCAAAATTAAGAGCTACAGAAACTTTAAGACAACGTCAAGTACGACTAGAAAAATGTCGAAAGCGACAGGCAAAATTAAGAGCTCAAGAAACGAAGAATTAATGGACTAATGGACATCAACCTCGACAAGATCAATTTACAAATTGTAATCAAGATTTAAAAGAAAGTATTTTAAGTAATTTAAAAGAAATAGATTATTTAAGAAGTTTTAGACAAGATTTAAAATAAAAACGAATATTATGTTTTAATAAGTATTTAAGAATGTTTTTAAGGTGAAAATTAGAAAATAAAAATATCATTAAAAATAATATTTTACGTTTAGTGGACGTTAATGGGTTAATTAATTTAATAATTGAGGGGGTTAAAGTCATAGTGGTGCAAGTCACATTAAGCTTAATTTGAGAAAATAAATGGTTTATTAGAAACTCTAAAATAAATTCCCGACTGAAATTATTACGTGGAGAGTCGAATCAAACATTTGTTATAGAACTCGGCCTTCTTCTGAGAAAAAAAAATTCAGAATATTTTTCCCTTGGTATCACTATCGAGAGTTGAAAATGACTTACACCACTATGCATTTCAACAATTACAAGTTTTCATAACTTGATGCTTAAAAAATGACTTTTACGACTTAGTAATCATGATTTTTCACGACTTAAGAATATGTAATGAGAAAAAATAAAAAACTTAAAGGCAAACAAATTTTATTTGTTAAATTATAAAAGGAAAAATGCAAATGATAAAAGAATTTTTTCTTATTCTTTATTTTTATTTTATTCATCTTCAAGTTCAGATTCAATGTATGGTAAAGGACCAATTTCATCTTTGTCAGTTGTGCATTATACAGAAAGGTTTTGAAAAAAGTTAGGGTTTAGGACATATAGGCGCCGATCCATATAGGCGCCAGCTATTTAGGCGCTGAATCATTTAAGCGCCAAGCCATTTAGACGCCAAATCTTTTTTTACGTAGGATTTTTGTAATTTTTGACTCTCTCTTCTCCCACCTAAGGGTCCTTAAAATAACTAATAACCTATATATGTCTAGATTTTAGAATGGATCCGAGATTTGCCGTGATTGCATTTGTCAAAACCGACCCCCCGCTCCGGGCCGTTTTGCCAAATGCCGAAATTATCCCTCTAGGCCGGTCCTACTCGGCAAAGTGTGCTACCAGGAAGGGGGTGGATCTCCACCGATGTGGACTCAACGCTGTGATTTTTTTCTGTTCTGAATTAAATCTTTATTATTAGTTAGTATTAGTGTTGAGGATTTATGGGATTAATAAATTAAGCCTCAGATAATTTGGAGGGCAGTATACATGTTACGGTCAATGATGTAAATCGGGCGTTGACGTCAATGGCCGGACAATGACGTCAATGCCCATTTATGTTGGCCATTAACGTCATTGTCCGGCCATTGACGTCAACGCCCGTTAGAGGTGGACAATGATGTAAATATTTTCATCTGATTGTAATATTTACGTCTTTGGCCGGTCAATGACGTTATTGACCGAAAAGGATTGGACAATTATATAATAATTATATATGATTATATTATAATCATTTATTAAAATAAACAATAAAAATTAACAAAAATTCTAAAAATAATTATAAATTAAAAAATAATTAAATTAAATTTTTTAAATTAATCATTTTTATGATTTTTATAAATTAATCATTTTTATTCTGACATGAGAGTGCACATTTATTGCTTTTACATCCACCCTTGCATTGGCAACGCTTGTAACCCTATCTTCCTACAACACATTACATACATTAGTCTAAGACTAATCTGATGGAATAGAAAATCAAACCGCCAACTAAAATGATAACAATTTTGCCACATATCATTCCTTACCGTGAAAATTAAAATATTGAATTATTAGTTAATGTTAAACCTGTAATTTTGTTATAAGTATTGTGTATAGCATAGCAGCAATAATAAATCATATAAAAAAAAGAGTAGTTTCATCATCGCCCGCTCTGTATTGGGCAATGACGTCATTGCCCGGACAATGATGTAAACAAGGTGGAACTCGCTTTTGCGACAGTTCTTAGGCTTCTATACATCTACTTTTTCGGTAGGTTAAATTATTTGGGCTTTATTTTATTCCAATTTTTAATGCGTTAATCTTTTAATTAGGTAGATTTTTTTACTATATAAGGAAAACGCTAACATTTTAATATTTTTTTTTTATTTCGACCTTTATAGGTAAATATTTGCAATTTACAAACCACAAATAAAACACAATTCATAATGAAATATTAAAATACCCGAAACACGTACCGAATACCGTATTAGAAACACGTAAAATACCTACTCTAAAAATACAAAATAAGAATATCGGATTAAAAAATATATATGTAAATAATCTGAATAATTAATACCAATCTAAAAATATTCTATATGAAGTAAAATTGTTTTAAGAACGTGCGTTCTGATTGGTTTTGAATTATGCGGACAGACGGACACGGAGCTAGATCATAAGGCTTCTTCCTATACGTTGTATAGAAGCCTAAAACCACATATGAAATTTTAAATATCAACATCGCCCAAAATGTACGGTCAGTGACGTCATTGACCGGGCGTTGACGTCAATGCCCAGTTAAGCAGGGCATTGACGTCATTGTCCGGCCATTGACGTCAATGGCCGAGTTGTCATCATTGACCGTAACATATGGAATTAGTGGCCCTCCTTTCTGGTCAGAGGGCTGTTTACATTTTATGGTCAAGTTTGGAGGGCAATTTACAATTCGCCGAAAAAAGCATTTTAAAATTTCAGAGTTAGGAAATGCTTCTCTGAATGAGTTGTAACAATTAATTCCTATCGCAAAAGAATAATAACAATATGATAACTAGAGATGAGATTTTTACGTTTTTACATTTTTTTTATTTTAGCTCCTATTTTTATGATTTAGTACTAAAACGTGTTTCATGGAAAACTACGTTATATAAGCCCTATTTGTTTTGACCTTTTTTTTGCCTTTTTTGTCTGTTTTTCATTTTTACAACCTATTTTAACATTTTGGTAACTTTTTTTAATTTGCAGTTGAAATTGAAAAACAAATTTAATTTAGTTCAAACTCATATAAATTTTTCTCATTTTTTACCCGACTGCGGCGAAGCCAAAAAAGGAGGGTTATGTGTTTAACCTGTATGTATGTATGTTTGTATGTATGTATGTATGTATGTACACTGAGAAAAAAGATTTGTCGCTCTAACTAAGCTATTAGTAGCTATAGCCTCAACTGAGTTTTGTTTTGCTGCTATAACAAATTTTTTGTTGCTGCAACAAATTTTCTGCTGCCATAACTAAGTTGTTTTCTATTCGGTAAAAAAAATTAGTTGATTTAATAAATTTTCTTATTCTGCATAAAAAATATCGTCACTCTCTGCCGCAATACCTCCAATCACCAGCACACCAAATTTTGTCCGGAGATACGATGACATAATGTTCATTTTTGTTTTCTATTGTGGTAGCCTTAACAAAGATATCGGTAGCCCTGGCAAAGATATCTATACATATGTATCACCCCTACCCTAAATCTATCTATAAAAGTTTTTTTAACAAAATCTAAAATGAAAAAAATTTTTTATTTTTGTACGCCACTGAATTTTTTCCAAAATTTTTATATACGTCACATAATACCGTAAGAAGTCACAAATAAAATTTCTCCAAGATTGGTACAACAAATTTTTTCGGTCATCTAGCGGATTTTTCGAAAATAAATTTTTGTAAATTACTGACTGCCGATTTACTGATTGTGAAAACATTTGGGAAAAAATTTAACAAACAGCCTAAACTTGGTCGCTACCTAGTGGCAGAACCTTTAACTTATAAAGTAACGTTCCGTCAGTCCGTACGACGATATTATAAAATATTTCCCACCGAACCACCTATTTTTGTATTCTAAAATTAATTGTTACAAGCCCTAAACTCAATTCTTATGCTGCACTCGGTATACAAATCAACATTAACCTAATTTTGACACATATGTCACAAAATTATGACGTTTATTAAAATTTTGAATATATTGTTTTATTTTTGCCAGCCATCTGACAAATTCTCACAAAAAATATATAAATTAAGATTTTAGTTAATATTTTCTATAATTTTTCTGACCTGCCCCGCCCTGTTACAATTGGCTCGGTTTGTTTTCTCACCAATACTTATACTTTAAAAGCTCCATCGACACACCAAATTTTAGCTGAATCGGTTAAACATTTCCGGAGATACGACGACATTTTTATTTTTTTTTATTTATTTTATTGTGGTGGCCCTGGTGAAGATTTCTCTGGCAAAACCTTATTTTCACCATTCCAGCCCACGAGGCATACGTCCAATAAGTTTGATTGCAATCGACGCAGAAATGCCGGAGAAAATCGATCGACAAAAACTTTTTTCATGTTTTTGCCAAAAAAGTTAATTTTATTTTTTTCATGTTGCATTAGTGATTTCTATCGAAGGATTACATATGCTCTCATATCCATTAGGATCAATGTACCTACGTACCAAATTTGGGTAAGATCCCTTCAGCATTTCTTGAGTTATTCACTCTTAAAGTTTCAACTTTGACAACTTGTGATTTTTGACAGACGACAGATAGAAGATTAATTTTACCTATTCTGGATAAAGCCTTTTAAGGCCTTTAAAATAACATATCGCAAGACAAAATATTTTTTAAAATCCCGTATTATTTTCTTGTGGTGGCACTCCTGATTGATAGATCGCGACGAAAACCTTATTTTCACCTTTCCACCGTGAACCCTACCACCATACCAAATTTGGTCGTAATTGGTTGGATGGTTCGGAAGCAAATAGATCGACAAAATCCAACGACAGACAGACCGACAGACAGACCGACACAGAAATTTTTATTTTACTTTTTGCAGATCTTTACGTTTCTGAACACGGTGATCTCGAAAATGCAAAAAAAAAAAGTTGAAATTTTTTTTCGATTACCATACCTCCAATTTTTTTTTTAAATTGATTGGAGGTAAAAAAACTTTGTTATGGCAGCAGAAAACTTGTTACAGCAACGAAAAACTTTGTTGCTACTAATAACTCTGTTAGGGCGACAAATCTTTTTTTTCTCAGTGTATGTACCTATGTTTGTATGTCCGAGGTCCGACCCTATGTTCCCTCGTAACTACTAAACGGCTGAACCGATTTTGATGAATTAAACGGCGTTTACTTCGACTTGATAACGCGAGTGTCACTGGGTATATTAAAATTACCACAAATCAAAATGGCGGATTATTAACGCCAAATTGTGCGCATCGAAAAAAATTTTTTCTTCCAAACCTATCGAGTGGAGTATCAAAATAAAGGGTTCTAAGAGGAGATCACAAAAATATATACAACTTATATGTTTAAAAGTAATTTGGGAAAACAAATTGTTAAATAAATAAATTATGTACGCGCGTTTGAAGTTCATATAATTTTAATTCAATCAAATAATTTATGCCAAATAAAAATATATTCTGTTTACTAAAAAAGCTAAAAATAAAAAAAAATTAATAAAAAAAAACCCGACTGCATAAAAAATTGTTTATAATAAAAAACAAACGCGTACTAAAAAGTTAAAAACAAGGTAAAACATATGTACATTATAAAACTATAACTTTAATGTTATAAAAATTGCAGGCGGGGACAAACAAATATTATACATATTACTTGTACAAATTATAATAGATTTTCACTTACAAACCACCACCAAACATAATTGTGGGTGTTAGTTTGTCCCCGACTGCAATTTTTATAACATTCAAGTTATAGTTTTATAATGTACATATGTTTTACCTTGTTTTTAACTTTTTAGTACGCGTTTGTTTTTTATTATAAACAATTTTTTATGCAGTCGGGTTTTTTTTTATTAACATTTTTTTTTTTAAATTTAAATTTGGTGTCCGGTGTACCTACCTAACCAGCAGTGTGGCGTAAAGACTACACCGGCCGACTGGGAAGCGGGTGACCGCGGTTCAAATCCTGGTCGAGTCGAATACGCTGCTGTGATCTGGGGCCCTAGGTAGATCTGTGGGCTGTGCAGAAGGGAGGGGGACCCCCACTGCATCCATACTTTGTCCCAAGAGAGCAATATGATATGATATAACAATTGTTTATCATGAATGTTGCCACGATGCCCGGATTCGGGCGTACCGAACAAGAAGAAGAAGTACCTACCTAAGAATGGTTGGTTTGACGGTTTGCTTTGTAAAATTTGTGGTATAATTTTAAATTGTGAAAAACAATCTCATTTTGTTCAACACGAAGCATCTAAAACTTGACAATACCAATCTAAAATAGTATTTTTAGTACCTTTTTAGGTACCTTTTTTTGAATTTTTACGATCTAAAAATCTCATCTCTAATGATAACTAAGAAAGAAGTAAGGCAATAGTTAAAAAATTTGGAGCTTAAATGGCTCGACGCCTAAATGACTGGCTCCTAAATGGCTAGGCCTATATGACTCGGCGCCTATTGGTCCGGTTCCGTACATGTTCCGTAAATGTTCTCAGTAAAACATTTACAACTGTCATAGTGGTGTAAGTCAACTTACACCACTTTTATTGTAAATGAAACGGCTGATGTATTTTTCTTGCTTATATTGTAGTGCATTTTGGTGGTCGAGGTTATGAGTTACAACTTCTCCACTTTGCCTTTTAATAAATTGACCTTTAAAGATATGCTTACAATACATAACTCAATTTTTTCAAAAATGTGACTTACACCACTATGGCTTTAAGCCCCTCAATTATCAAAATATAATTTTGTATTTTATTGTTTATTTAGCTTTATTGTAAGATTTATATTACTTATACTTTTAAAAGCTAATAATTTAACATTTCAGAATTTAGACAATTTTATAATGTCTTATTATAATTATATTCATTTAATAAATTATATTCTTGATAAAGAGAATATATTATATTAAATTCTCGAAAGCTCGAAAAATAATTTTGCATTTTATTGTTTACTTAGCTTTATTATAAGATTTATATTATTTATATATTTTTAAAAGCTAATAATTTAATTATTATCTATATTTTGAAGTTTTCAGAAAAAATAAAAAATATTTTATTCGGGGCTAATGTACTTTTTATCTCGTCTGTCAGTCCTACAAACTCACCGCAAAAAGTCAACAAAATAATATATTTGTTTAGTGAATGTTTTTGCCGTGTGCAGTAGCTTTTTTAATGTATACTTTTTGCTCGATTTAGATGTTGTGGAGCAGGTATTTATCTGAGCGCAAGTTTTTTCTACTGTTACTGTAACATGTTACTGCAATATACTGCGACTATGTACTGGTTTTTGAATAACTTTCGCGTTAGTGTTAGCTTGCTTCCATAGAAAAAAAGTTCTGTCTTATATGTTAAAAGTGTTTTCAACATCCTAATTATAATGCAGCAAATTAACAAAGCAATAAACAATTAATAAGAAAAGTAGATAGCATTACTAACATTTGAAAACCTAACAATGTTCAGTTACTGCACTTTATGTTTTATTCCACCAATAACTTTCGCTGAAGCAACGGATTGCACAAGTTTTTGCCTCCAATATCTCGTCTCCTTAATGCAGAACTAGCTTAAGTCCAAAAATGACGATTTCCAGGTTTTGATGGTATCCTAATTTTTAAAGTGCGACGAATTTAATGCAGAATCAATCTAGCTGTTGTGTCTCTAATCTAAACTCTTTGGAAAAAAAATTATAACGCTATTTATGAGTATACTACCAGATTATTCAAATAACAAGTACTAAACAAAATAAAGAAAAAAAACGGCTTTTGTAAAATTTAGTTTTTGCACTTAAGCTAGTTCTGCATTAGGGAGATGAATCTATTATACAATGTAAATTATTAATATTATTAACTCTTGAAATATATATAAAAATAATTATAATATAGGAGTTAAAAGAATTCAATAAAATAACAATATTCCGAGCTTTCGGGAATTTGATGTTCCCTTTTTCAAAAAATTTTGAAATATTGTTATTTCTATTATTCTATTTTATTTTAGCTCGGAATATTGTTATTTTATTGAATTCTTTTAACTCCTATATTTTAATATTATATACAATGTAATTCATTAGGTATTAATATTGGACCAATATGGAGTAATTCTTTGTAGTGATGATTTTATTTGTTATATACTACATCTTTTGCAGTGGTTATCGATTACACTCTTCATAACTTGTAACGTTTCAGTCCAACTGTTTCAATCTCATTTACCAACAAATCTGCCGGAATTGTTTTATCATATTATCAAAATACTTTGATCAAGAAAACAAAGCAAAGAAATTAAATGTTTGAATAAAATAAATAAATAAAATGTATCTGAGAAAACGTCGAAATATACATAAATTATAATAGCTAAAAGAGTCGCAAAGTTAAACTGGGTTATTTTTCGGTGCCTTGTGATTTAAATAAATTCATCGATATGTTATAATTCATTTTAAGCTCCCACTTTAAAAGTTAAAGGATATGCTTTTGATTCTAAATTTATTTGAAAACGAATCAAGCCAAGTTTTACTAATTAAGTCATACATAGTAAAAGTTTTTATGTCAAAAAATTATGCGCGTTTTTTTTTTTTTTTTTTAAAAGTTATCTATATAGTTTTATGTTTAATTGTAGAACTTAGAAATGGACCAGTGGAGAAGTTTGAGTGAGGATACTGTAAATCAAGAATCCAACATTGGTGTTCCAAAAAATACAGTGAAAACCAAAAGATACATTTGGAAACAATTCATGGCATTTTGTTTGCAAAGAAATTACAAAATATGTGAAAATACGACACCAAATAAGTTATCGTCAATTCTAAAAGATTGGGCGTTCAACATGAGAAAGTCGAACGGAGAAGAGTATAAAGAAAGCGTCGTAAAAACTTTTTTTAATGTAATTTCAAAAATTTTGCAAGAAAAATTTTTGGCAGAATATAACATCACAATTAATCCTTTTTTGGATTTAGTTTTTAAAGAAGCGCGAGATGCAAGAGATGCTAAGCGTAAACAATTAAAAACAAATTCTGATAAATGTAAAGAAAGTGCTACAGCGTTCACACCACAAGAACTGCAGGCTTTACAAAAGTGTTGGGATGAAAATACCCCCGAGGGGTTACAAAAAAAGTTTTTTATAATAGCTGCTACTGAATTAGCATGGAGAGGCAGTGCAGGCGCTTATGCACAACTAACGTATTTTAAGAGAGAAAATAATCTGGATCTTTCGACAGAACGCATTGAATATAATCCTAATTTTGTGAAGACCACTGAAAATGACTCGAAGCGCATCACCGAATCTAAATGGCTAGAGCAAAATTTGATAGATCCCGACGTTTGTCCAGTGCGTCTATTTAATAAATTAATAGAAAAACGTCCCAAACATATAACAACCCAAAGATTATTTCTTACATGTAATCGTAATTGGGGACCAGGACAACCGTGGTACAAAAATATGCCAATCGGCATTAATCAAATTACCAAGTGGACTAAGCAGACTGCCAAAAAAATTAATTTAGATATAACATCAAGAAAAATTACCAGTCATAGCCATAGAGCAACAGCTAATACAAATTTTGCATCTTTAGGAATTTCTAAACAGTTTGTAAAAATTGCAAGTTGTTCCAGTTTGAGAACCATCGAAAGCCAACTAAACAATACTCCCGATCATCTCCAACAAACCAATTTCTACCAAGTGCAAAATAACGGCAGTAGTACTACTACTCCCAACTTAAATATTACCGTAGAAAACGCTACAATAATTATCAATAAAACTGTCAGCCCGTTAGATTAATAAGAAAATCGAGCGAGAACTGCAAGAGAAATATTTCCATTGGAGAAATATATACATATATGATCCAATGTTTGTTTCAGGTTTTTTAACCAGAAAAGTATTCTTTGACGTCGTAAATGTTTTACATAACACGTAAAAATATCATCAGAGCTTTTCTGATTCTCAACAAACCTTTAATTCATTCAAGTTTGAAGTTTTTCATTAATAATTTATTTAGATGTTACGTTAGATTTGATGTTTCTTCCTTCCCACAAGTATCCAGTCACTTGATGTAATTTTGTTTTGGGTCACTAAAATCTGGATATAGTCTTAAATGCGAATTATTAAAAAGATGTATCAAAATGGTACAGCAGAAGGCCAGAACCACTAAAAAAATTTCAAAACAGACGTAATTTTAGAACTACTTCCTTAAAATTGTGATGTTTTTTATTAGTGAAGAATAATTGGAATATCCAGTAGCTGTCCATTTTGATAATCGATCTGTGATCATAAGGTTAGTTATAGTTTTTTTAAAAAACCTCTTTAAACTTCAATTATTGTTTGATCGAGTTAATGGATCTAGGCAAAGAGTATGTACCTTGGGCCTACTCTTTGGTCTAGGGAAAAGACGGTATGTCACAACAGACATGTTTTTGATTAAATTTTTTAATTCGCCAGCGTTGGATTTATTAAAAATATCGTGTTGTATAGTAATGTTATTAACAAGTTAATATATTAAACAAAATAAGTAATCAACAAAATCTTAAAAGAATTTTAAGAAATAAATAAAATACCGGCTGTAATGTACGATAAGCATAGAAACATTCTTTACAGACTTCAACAACCGGGTCAAAATGGAACCATGTCGTTGGCCAATGAATGTTATTTAATATGAAAGTAATGAAAAAGAGGCTTTCGCCCTAAAAATTTAGTTACTTTTAGTCTTAACCTGTAGCCTTGGGGCTCCAACCCCTATAATAATCCCCTCCTGGCAAAGGAAAGATGAAGTTAAACCTGCTTTTGAGATCAGTGTCATTATTTGACAAAGTATTGGCAATAAGACAAGATATTATGTACATTTTCAAATAAAAATATACAACATGATAATAAAAACTAAAAATGTATTACAAAAACAGACAAGAAGGAAAACACTGTGATATTAATATTTAACTTTCATACTCAAAAACTACAATAAGAAAATAATTTCTTTTGAAAATATTCCATTAGGTGGAAAATAAATTGTCAAATAAAAAAGTGCTAGCAAGTAACTGCGAGTCGGAGCTAGTTTTCAGCCCATCACTTATTTTCGTGTGGCTTGGGTGAGTAAGTCTAAAAGAATGTTTTTCTTGCTTTGAGTTTTTGGATTTTAGTCATAATGACGAAATTAAGTGAAAATTTCTGTGTTTGGTATCAAAATCGCAATTCTTATGAAAATTTGACATAACTTGTTGTTTTCCCTAGACTCTTCAGTTATTCTTTTTACAATAAAACTACAAATTTACCATTATTATAAGTGTGGCACTAATAATTTAAATAAATGTTAACTCGGTCTTTTGCCAGTTTGCTTTTGTTTAAAAATTAGGTTTTAGATTTCAAATATAAACAATAATAGCATATTTTTATTACAGTTATTCATACAAATGCCGTTGCAGTTGTACAGTACAGACAGAAGTTGTTGGGTATATTATTCCTTAAAAGAGATTGCTTGGTTAAATACTGAGAAGAAAAAATGCAATATAGATGGGATGATGATAGCCACAAATAATTATGCATATTTTGTAACATTAAAGAACGAATATTTTTTATTTTAATCCTGATGTATTAGTATTGTATAAATTATTGATAAAAAGTAATCACGAAGAAAATGTATGTGCCTCTATTTTTAATAGTACTATGTACTTAAATAGATATATACTTGTTACATTATATGAAAATTAAAAGGTATTGTATTAAAACTGATTTTGGCATTCGGCTTTTTATTTCAAGTTTTCAAAATATTTACAAACTTATGATGTAACGACTAATGCTAATTGGTAGTAAAAATCGTAAAGAGATACACTTCAAAATAGTTATTAACTAAAAGATGTGCCCGTCAAAATGATTGTTCATGAGATGTGCCTATCAAAAATTAATACCTAATAGAATTTATTGTGACATATCTCTATGAAAGCAAATTTTGTAAAAAGGTTTTAATCCACCTAACTCAAACTAGAACTTCTTCACATTTTCTGAATTTTGGCAACAACTACAGGCCAGTTCTGATACTTTTAAGACTTTAATCACTTACTTAGCTGCTCGACAACTTCATAAACTAGCCTCCCTAGGTTGTCCTAGAACTTGAACCTATTTCAATAAACAATATCGGATGTAAAATACTATTTTCGCACTATCAGTGATTTTGGTGACTTTTAGACGATAAGACAATTTAAATTATTTGTGTATCTGTTTGCTCCTTATGGGTCTTATTGTGCTGACCCCCATTTTATTTTTCCACATTTGAATTGTTTTAGAAGTATAAAAATGTATCTTTTGTTTATAATTTGAAACAATTGCTTAACTGACAAGTTCTGGATAAATTATTAAATAATAGAGTTTATGTAGCAAATAATTAAAAGAACAGATTACTGAAAGAGTAGATATTTATCCGATTTAGATATATCCGACGAGTGCGATGAATTATTGATTAAATTATATTAAAAGTTTAAAACACCATAAACAACATAATTGTTGAAATTGGCAGACATTTCTGTACTTTTTAGTAATTTCTTGTATTACAACTGAGTTATTTGTTACAGCTTTTATTGCCAGACTCAAAATTTCATTTCGTGCAATGTACGCTACCAGAAGTTGCGGAAGCTGCTACAGCAGCCGTAGACGTGAACTATTTGTTGCCAACGAAATCAAGTATTGTTTATCAAGCTGCTTATCAAAAATTTATTCGATGGTGTGATGAGAAAAATGTGCATAATTATTCGGAAAGAGCATTATTGGAGTATTTTTTTGAGTTGGAGACTAAAATGAAAATGAAGAGTTCGACAATGTGGTCGCAGTATTCAATGATAAGATCACTATTAAATATTAAACATGGAGTAGATATTAGTAAATATCTACAACTGCGTGCATATTTGAAGAAACAAAATGAGGGTCATGTGCCCAAAAAATCCAGAGGATTTACAAAGGAGCAATTTGAACAATTTTTGTATGAAGCTTCTGATGATCGGTGTCTGGGGCATAAGGCAAGTTGCAGGTTTTATAAATGCAAACATGTTTTAATATACCATTTTTTGTTTAGATTGTTTTGATAATTGGAATATCTGGAGCATGTCGATGTGAGGAGATGGTAAAAATGAAAGTTGACGATATAGAAGACTTAGGATCGCTACTCCACATAAAAATTCCGAATGGTAAAGCAAATAAATCACGATCGTTTACAATTGTAGAAGAGAATTTTATAAACATCTACAGAAAATATGCTGCGTTACGCCCAACAGGTATGAACGACCAACGATTTTTTTTGAAATATAAGGATGGAAAATGTCATCGATCGGTAATGGGAATACATAAAATTGGTAGTGTGCCCAGAGAGGTGGCGTTTTATTTGAAATTACCGAATTGGAAAGAGTATACGGGACATTGTTTAAGACGTACTTCGGCTACACTGCTTGTTTAAAATAGCACGAAGTAAATCTCTTACTAACTAAAAAGAGATTGTAATGAAGAGTTTGTCACCAAATTCAAATCCTGAAGTCGGTAACAGCAGCAGAAGTGATGCAGAATAGTTTCTGGCAGAATCTAGAATAATAAATGCTAATGTGAATTCCACCATGACCTCGAATGGCTTTAATTTTTAAAATGGTTGTATAATTAATAAATTGTACGTTTAATTTGCATTTTGTAAATAATAAATAAAATTTTGTTTATATGGGAAATTTTTTAAGAACAAGCTTATTTTATTTGCTTATTATTATTATCTATATGATATTTTCTTTTTGTACAAATAGCAATTTTGGTATTTTTTAAGATTGTTTTTGAATGGTTATGCTTACTCGTGCCATATGTTCTATTACATTTAAAGTATCGCTAGTTTTAAATCCCAGTTATGGAATTTAGGGGCTTTTATGGGTGGTTTGAAAAGGTACTCTTGTAGTAAACGTGTATTAGTTGATAAGCGAAAACGACGAAGAAAATTTACTGACCAATACTCACACTGGATTTTAAATTATGGTTTATACCTGAAGATGTGGTCTACAGTGAGCACCATAAAAATAACGAGCTGATACAATGGGATTTAATGAAGATAGCAGCATCGATACGCGGCGTTAAAAGCTCAAAGGGGTCATTTTGAATAAATCACACAGAACAAAACTTGAGAATCTTAGCAATAAAATGGTCTTAATAAAAAATTTTTTTTTTAAATTTTTAGTACCTTAAACAATACACTAATCTTATAACAGAACTTATGGCACTATTAGGTATATTGAGATGCAATTTTCCAGCCTTTAAAATCCAAATTTCTTCCCTCGTCAGAAAAATACAAATTTTGAAGTTTTACCTGGCTGATTTAAAATAAAGCCAATCTCCCAATATACAGTAGAATCCGCTTAATGTGATCAGTTTGGGCCAAGGAAATTTTGATAACATTAACCGACTGATAACAATAAGCAAATTTTAGAAAAAAACGTATTTTAGAAACGAAAAATTAGATAATCTTAATTTACAGTGATTTTCGATAATTTCGTAGGAGAAGCAAGAATAAACTAAACTTATAAATTAAAATGCATAAAGCAAAGTCCTCTTTTAGCAAAATAAAAATAGAAACACCCCCATGAAACGGGAAGCTTCATTAGTTTTTGTATAGATATTAAAATGAGTGACGTGTTTTGTAAAAATATATAAAATTTCAAAAAGATACTTAAGAAAAAGAGATTATTGTGTTGGTAATTCTTTGAAAGTGACAATAATAAGCGGCTTTTTGATCACATTATCCGGTGGTTTTTGTATGTAAACTAATTAAAGCGGCCGGTTCCCAGTCAAAATGATCAGAATAACCGACTGATAACATTATTGCTTATTAATTTCAAAGTGGTCATCAGCAGCTACACTAAAAGTTAGCAAGATGTACTCTAGTAGAAAACACTTCAAAGCATAGATAACTGAAAAAGCATGTTTATTTGTTGTCTTGAGAAAGTTCAAATTAATTACTTGTATGAAAATAAGCTTCAAATAAAAGTAATGTTTGATTTCTTCAAGATTTTTATTGAATAACTTTTCTTATCAATTAGTAACCTCATAGTGCTGTTCCCAAAGGAATAACTTGCTAGGTTGGCCTTGTTTTATTATTAATGGTAGCAATCATCAACTCAGGCGAACTGACGGTTTAACGCACTTCCGAAGCACGGAGACAGTAATAAAAAGTTAATCTCTGGATTTTCGGGGACCTTAGCGTTAGCAGTTGATCTTGCTAACTACTAGGCCAATTACCGTCTGAAGTTATTGGATTACCTATGGAAATATAGGATTGAAATTTGGCACGAACTTCATCATATTAACAATGTGTTAATATACTAAATCTCTCTTTTCTGAGTAAATTGAATTATGGTTTAGCCCATTGTTGCTTTTAATTTTTTTAATTTAATCCAAGAAATGCAGATTCCAGTTTCGTGCCGTAATTTTATGGATCGAAAAATAATCGGTAAGTGTAATAAAAAGAGGTAAAAAATATGTAAAGAATGTAAAAAATATAGGGTGGAATAAGTACAGAGGAAAAGGAGGCTGATTGTTCAACAATAGACTCTACCACAAGAATTTTGGCGACGAGAGGGGTGCTAAAAAAAATTAAAAATTCGTAGGTGGGGGGGATAATTAAAAAAATTATCTCTACGGACGCTTTATGTTTTTCCAATTGTTCATTTATTGATTTAAAATTCTTTTTATTTTTAAATTTTCAAAACAAAATTTTTAAACAGCATCTAGAATTTCACATTTCTTTGTTCGAAAAATTAAATTTATCAATTAATCAATATAGAATTTAAAAATAGATTCGATTAGTTCGCTTAAATTGCATTTGGAAGTCCCTTGTCCATGTTAAGTAGAAATTTAAGCTCTACTTTTGTAAATATAGTTCGATACTATCAGAACATCTATATTGTTATATTTCTATGGTAGATGATTACGTCACATGTAAAGACTCGCGACGCTAGGGGCGCCCTGCATGTAATAATGCACAAGCGTTTGGTCCTACTTTGTGTAATTGATTATGGCCAATAAAATATGATTATTTTAAAATTACTCCTTTATCAGGTAAAACAATAATTGAATGTTCATGTTTCACTACTTTTTTGTTTTAGTTGTTTTTGTAGAGCCTTGCCGATTTTGTAACATCCAGATTTAGTTTTGGTTATGAAAATTTTTGTGTATTTTTGTATTATGTCTTCTTAAGTAGAGCAGTTAACATAAAATCTATTTTTTACTTTTTCTATAATTATAAAAGTTTAGAGATATTACACAATTTTGATTTGATTTGCAAAAAATTATGTTTGTAATATTAATGCAAGAATGTTAGAAAATTTGATTATTAATTGTAAATTAAATGATTATAATTGAACCTGCGTGATATACCGTTTTTCTGTATAATCCAAAATAATATGCTGATCAGCAATTGAAAATATTTTTTAAATGGCGATTAGGTATTATTGAATTAAATAGTTTTGTGATAAACAATAATAATTATTGCCCTCGTATTGACTGCAATTCATTGGTGTATTGTTTTATTAGAATGAAAGCTGATGTTATGGCCAACGGAACCAAAGAGAAATGGGATCCAGGTGAGGTGGATGGTTTTCGATGTGCAATAAATTGTTTAGATTTGTGTTTTAAGTTAGAAAATAGAAATGTCAAGATTGGCCTAGTATTTTTGGCAGCTTTACATTTCTGGTTTTTATTAATTTTAAGCAGCCGATAGTAAAAATTATTTTCAGCTTTTCTTTATTATTTGCGTTCCGTTTATTTATACTGCACGAGGGAAGCTTTTATTATTTGTATAATAATTACTTACCGTAATAAATAATTTATATTTTTATTTGTTTTTATTTTATTCTATTGTTGTGTTCTTAACCGATAAATTCCGCTTTTTTGATACAGAGCAGTTGTTCATTTTAATATTTCTATTACTTGACACTTTAATTTTCTTAGCTTTGTCTCGTCTGTTAACATCTCTTCACCAAGCACAAGAACTTCCATCTACAGAGGAGGAGTTGGGATTTTTAAGCAATTTACTTCAGTCGAAACAATTACACGCTTTAGTTAATGTACACAATAAAATTGTTAGCAATGGAGCTAGCGATAAATTCTTTCCTATGCTCTCCACTTCTATGCATGTCATGTACGATGTTTTAGAAGTCTTGGCACCTAAAACACAGTTCTCGGAAGATTGCAAAGAACTCTTTTTTTTATTACAAAAGCCTCATGTTCAGGTAAATAATTTTAATATACTTTCAGCATATTAAAATAATTTTATATTTTTAAGGGATTACTTTGTTCTCACGATGCTGTTGCACAAAAAGATTATTATCCACATTTGGCCGAGATACCATTCGAAGCTGACGAGGAAGAAGAAACCGTCAAAATTGTTCAGTTAGTTAAGAGCAATGAACCTTTGGTAAGAACGATTATATTACTTTTTATTAATTTTCATTTTTAACTACCAAATTTTATTTTATTAATTTATATAATAATATATTGCAATCAATAAAATGCCACATTGTGAATCACTTTAAAATTCAAAAACTTATGTAATTTTTTAATCCACTCGCATCTGTTATTCAAAAAGAGACTTTCTAGGCTTGTCCCACCCATCCCATATTCTAATCAATTTTTGACGCCCCTGCCAGGACACGGAACGAGTACCCTCCAGGCCCTCGTGACGTTACGCTACTGAACTTTGCTTTTTCCCACTAGGAACGGCCCTAATCGGCGCAGCAGGCGTTTTGGCGCGGGTCCAGTTCGACGCAAGTCCGGTTTGGCGCAGTCCCGATTCGGTGCGAGTACAGTTCGGTGCGAGTACAGTTCGGCGCGAGTCCAGTTCGTCGCGGGAATATTTTCTTTTCTTTTTTTTCTTTCTATCTAATACTGGTGGAGGATTTTGATAACCGTGATATCATCTACTTTTTACGCGGATTAGCGCATAATTTTGCTATGCACGATTAATTTTTTTTTTAAGTGTTTTTTTAGGATTATTGGTTTTTTATTTATTTCTTTTAAAGAATCTTTAATAAAATTAATTTTTTTAAATAATTTTTTTTAATAAAGTTAGAATTAGAAGAAGATTAAAAATATAGTAACTGTACCCGCGCCGAACTGAGCTTACGCCGAAACGGGTTTGCACCAAACTGAACTCGCGCCGAATCGGGTCTGCGCAGAACAGTACTTGCGTCGAACTGTACTTGCGCCAAACCGGTTTTGCGTCGAAACGGTTGCGCCGAATAGCACCCGACCCTTCCCACTTTCTGAAACTATTATATTCTTTTTCTAATTATGTTTCAAAAAGCGTTACTTTGTGATATTCAAAGGTGTGTGGAAAAGTACTACTTTTCCTCACTAGTAAAATTTACGCAAATGACGTAAATAAACTTATTGTTTAATTAATCCATTAATTTTTTAATTTTAATATATCACCTTGTACTGTACACTGTACAGGGTGGTTCAAATTCGAATGTTCTTATGGGGAATTCGGTATCTAGAAGAGATATGGAAAAATGGATGGCTATATCCTCGATTTCTTTTTTTGAGAAAAGCTTAATGATGAAAACCGGAATTCGATATCTTTTTTTGTTTTCGAGTTATGGTCAATGTCGATATCTCGATTGTTATTAAAGTTGTAGAAACAATATTTACACCTTCTTCAGAAAATTTTTTAAGGCGAATAAACTGGGCTAACGAGATTTTAAATATCTTCATTTATTTTCCAGTTATAACACAAAGTTATGTTTTTTTAAATGAATACCATAGTTGGCTATGCCATATTTAAATAAAGTTTTTTACCCTCTTTTTAATTACAGTAGAATCCCCTTAATGTGATCACGGATAATGTTATCAGTCGGTTATTGTGATCATTTTGACTGGGAACCGGCCGCTTTAATTAGTTTACATACAAAAACCACCGGATAATGTAATCAAAAAGCCGCTTATTATTATCACTTTCAAGGAATTACCAACACAATAATCTCTTTTTCTATGTATCTTTTTCTGATTTGTCATTGAAATTTTATATATTTTGACAAAACACTTCACTCATTTTAATTTCTATACAAAAACTAATGAAGTTTCCCGTTTCATGGGTCGTTTCTATTTTTATTTTGCTAAAAGAGGACTTTGCTTTATGCATTTTAATTTATAAGTTTAGTTTATTCTTGCTTTTCTTACGATGTTGACGAAAAGCGAAAGATCTCTTGGTAAAACAGCAGGTGGAAATTATCGAAAATCACTGTAAATTAAGATTATCTAATTTTTCGTTTCTAAAATACGTTTTTGTCTAAAATTTGCTTATTGTTATCAGTCGGTTAATGTTATCAAAATGTTCTTGGCCCAAAGTGATCACATTAAGCGGATTCTACTGTATTATATTTTCGAGTTTCACCATTTTGGAGTTCCACTTTTGGCGAGTTCTTTCGGTCTTCAGGGGTATTTTTAATTAGTTTAGTCTTTGGCAAAATGGCTCGGAGCGGAGGGGACCGGAGTACAGGGTAGCGCAGAGTCGAATTTGACAAAGACAACCATGGCAATACACGGATCCACCATAATAATATTTAAATAATATTTACTAATAAGTACACCACTCTAATGCTAGCCACTCACGCTACGGTTTACCGGAGAGGTCTGCCTGTTCAGGTCTACCTGAACAGGTAGACCGGAGATGTATGGCAATGGACCTGTGCAGTTTTCTTTACCTGTACAGGCGACCGGAGCAAATTCGAAAAACAATATTTTTGATCGACCTGTATACCTGTGTACCTGTATACCTGTGCGTGTGTGCATGTACTCCGGTCGTTTGCTCAGTTGTTTTCTAGTATTTGTCCTGGACGGTCATCGCATCGTATTGCCACGTTTTTAGCACGTTTTCAACACCCGCAAAAATGGCGCCATCAGATACAACCAAAAAAGTTTTGGAAGAAAGAGCTCCGGTACACCGGACGTCCCCATTCACGCTACCGACCTGTTCAGGCAAACCTGTACAGGTAACATCTCCGGTAGACCGTAGCGTGAGTGGCGTACATAATGTCTCGCGTTCAAACGTCCTGCGTTCAGACTTTCCTGCGTTCAAACGTCCTCGCGGTCAAACGTCTCTGCGTTATTCCTATAAATATATATCAAATAAAGATATTTAGATGAATTCTTATTCGAGTTCTGTAGCTACAGCTACTTCTCCTGCATAAAGTAGGTGGTATTAGAAGAAATTAAATTTGTTTAACTAAAATTGAAATAGACTAACAGGTGCAGGTGGATTAAGGAGCGACACAAGTTTTAAATTTATGATAAGATGGATTTTTCTTGGTTGCACGTTACTTTGAGAAAGTTACTTACTTGTTAAATATTTCGTTTAATAGTTATGTAATTTGACCGATTATAATTGTTCAATTTCTTTCTGTGCTTGCAAAGTCGGGCGCTCAGAATGCTGAACCGATTGTTGTAAGTATTCACAGAGAAATAAATACCATCTAACACAATTGCGCCATTTTAGCTTTTACATACTTATTCATTACCTATAAACTTGTGTTTTGGTTTTCGTTAGTTTTTTTATTTTATGTAGGGCGCCACGATAAAAACTGACGAAGAAACTGGAAAAATAGTAATTGCTCGTGTTATGCATGGTGGAGCTGCAGATAGATCTGGATTAATTCACGTCGGCGATGAAGTGGTCGAAGTAAATGCAATTAACGTTGAAGGAAAAACACCAACCGATGTATTGACAATACTCGTAAGTTATATTCTGATTTAGTACAATCATGTTTTCAATCTCATATTTTAGCAAAACTCCGAGGGCACTATCACGTTCAAATTGATACCAGCGGATGGAAAAGGAAATGTGAGAGAGAGCAAAGTTCGCGTTCGAGCTCATTTTGACTACAATGCAGTTACAGATCCTTACATTCCGTGTAAGGAGGCAGGACTTGATTTTGTTAAAGGGGATGTTTTACATATTGTTTGTCAAGATGATGCCTACTGGTAAGTTTTATCTTTAGTTTTTCCAAGTTGCCCATACATTTTTTAAATTTGTGTCAAGGTGGCAGGCACGCAAAGAAGGTGATCGTAATATGAGAGCGGGTTTAATACCAAGTCGAGCGTTACAAGAACGCAGAATTATTCATGACAGAACGCAAGCAGAAGCAGAAAACGGAATAGGTGAGTCAAATTTTTGTATTAACAATTTTATACCCACATTTCTGCTTTGCTTGAAAAACGTAGTTTTTGCATTACCATTAACCACTAACCACGCTATGATGGCCTTAGGGCTTTGCTCTGTTTCAGCTTTACCTGTTATTACCTGCAGTCAGTCCCCGAAATCCCCTCGTTGTGCATCCAAACCTAAAACTAAAAAAATTATGTATGACACAGCCGAAAACGACGACTTTGATCGTGAGCAGATTGCTACTTACGAAGAAGTAGCCAAATTGTATCCGCGACCTGGCTTATATCGCCCTCTGGTTTTGATTGGAGCTCCCGGCGTTGGTCGAAATGAACTTAAACGGCGTCTAATTGCCACCAATTCTAATAAGTACAAAACCCCTATTCCGTGTAAGTAATCATATATAGCTAGGTACCTATTTTAAGGGTGAATTTTAGATACTTCACGGCCAATGAAACCAGGTGAAGTTAATGGAAAAGAATATTTTTTTGTGTCGCGTGAAAAAATGGAAGAGGACGTTGAAGCAGGGAAGTTTATAGAATTTGGAGAATATAAAGGAAACTTGTATGGCACCTCGGCCGATAGTGTGAAGTCGTTGGTTACTTCCAATCACATGTGCATTTTAAATCCGCATTATCAAGCTCTAAAAATGCTACGAATACCTCAATTGAAACCTTACATAGTCTATATTAAACCACCCTCATTGGAAGTTCTTAAGGAAACCAGAAACGCACTCCATGCCAGATCCACATTTGATGTTAACAATTCGAGAGGTTTCACTGTAAGAAATTCATTTTTTTTTATTTTGACATCAGCACTAAACAAATAAATTTTAGGATGAAGAATTTAACGATATTATTAAATCCTCTGCTCGAATTGAATTTTTGTATAGCCATTATTTTGATGAAACAATTGTTAATGAAGATTTAGCTGTTGCATTTACTCACTTAGTTGACGCTGCCAATCGTTTGGAAACGGAGCCACTTTGGGTGCCAGCATCGTGGGTTCAGTGATTTTAAAAATTGTTATGTAAGCCAAATAATAAACATATTTTAACATTTATCTAAAAATTAGAAATTAACCCATTGATATTGTTCTTTTTATACCACTCAAAGGTACCTACTTAACTGTTAAATATATTTATTCCAATTTTAATTAAATTGTGCCACGATCTTACAAATGAGTAAGTATCTTTGAACATTTTTTAACAATTTGCTTAATAATAATTATTATTAATAATTAAAAAAATGTTATTTAAGATACTCACATGTCATTAGGCTAACATTAAGTTTGAAATAAAATTGTTAGCATAAAGTTTCATTTAATTATTTACCTTTATTTTTGTGCTTGAGGCTTTTTGAGTCTCAATTTTTCAAAGGCACAATAATTTAATCATCTTTTAGAAAGCAATCTTTGGAACTTTCTATTTTCTAAAATTTTTTAGTAATCATTATTATTGGATTACAAGAGAACAAGGGCGAATGCGAGAGGGATAATAGAGGGTAGCGCCCGTCCCCCCATGACCCATCAAAAATCGACTACATTTTATTAAAATTTGAACAATATATGTACCTACCTAACTTGCTATCAAAATATATTTGATGTTCTTGGCCTGGATCCGCCTTTTCAAGGGAATTGTCAAAGAATTGGAAATAAAAAGAGGAATTAGTGTACAAAATTTTGGTCCGCGGTTTTCGTTTCGAAATAACTATTTGTACAGCTAGTCACGAAAAGCGTCATTTTCCGTACTTAGATGTGAGATTTTTTATCAAAGTTTTAGCTGAGATAAAAAAAAAAGCGAAGAAAAAATTAGGCTTTTCAATGTTGCACATAATATTGTTTCTAACATTGCCTGAATAAGAAACAAAAAATTTAATAAGTAGGTATATATATAAATTATCACAGAAAATTTATTTGCAAATTGTTTTTGTTTGTAATGAGTTTGTATAATAATAAAAATACAGTAGCAAAATATATATATGTACATAGTATAAAACAGTGCAATCGGGTATTAACTACTAGTATAAAAATATAACAATAATTTTTAACAAAAAATGGGTAAGGTAAACCTAGTTTTGCTATTATTTACAAATTCAAAGTACCTATATCTACAATTTAATTTAAATTCAATTGAAGGGATTAAGCGACCCGAAGAAACTCGATAAACCAGTAGAGGTCGTCTTTTTGGGTCTTAAATTTTCCTTTGAGCGATATTTATCATCTTCCAAAAACCAATCTCTATAACTTTCAAGTTTATCTTTCCAATATTCTGAAAATTTAATAATAATAATATTTTTTTTAAAATACTTTTGCAATAATTTTTATTTCACCTGTTAGCTCATCCGTACAGCCATTTAATCCTCCATGCTGTAGGGGCAAATACTTTCTATCGATGATTTGGTCCAGTTCTTTTGATTTTTTCTTACCATAAATGAAAAACTAAAATTAGAAGATAATTTATTTAAAATATTTTTTATTATCTATTTTTGTTGTAAGAAAAGATAAAATATTCTGCTGAGATCTATTAAAGGTCAGTTTTTTTATCCGAATTATAATTTATAATAAGAGGAATTAATTTGTTTTAATTGTTATTTAATATAGTTTCTAATACCCAACTTTTCAGCCACCAGGGGACGCGTGTCTATAATTACAAAAATTGTAAGGCAGTCGAAACGACTTTCGCCTTTCAAATAAAATACTATCACACATCCCGAGAGGTTTAGTTGTCTATTTTTTTAAAATCCTGCATTTTTCTATTTATTATAGAGTACAAAATAAAATAAAAAACGATATATTTCAAAGTCCAATTTTATAAGCTTACTCGTAAAAATATGCAAAATGTTTATTTAATTTTAATTAAATTAGTGAATTTATTTTGTTACTTTATCAAGTTTTATTATTTTTAAATTACTTCTTTTCCTAATTTTATTTACTAACAAGCAAAGGATTCCCGGTGTCCCTCATGTGGTAGAGCAGCAAAAAATAAGAGACCCCTAATATTTTTAGCTGTTATGACGCGAGTTTAAGGGGTGTAATCGCCCTTTAAAATGGGGTGAAAAATGAAATTTTTAGATCTTTATATAGGAGATTTTGGTTTTGAATGAAACTAACGGTAAAATACTTCATTTTATAACCAATATAATACATAATATAATTTTTTCGAAGCAATCACTTAATATTTTCGAGGGTGGACCATCACCCAAAATTTTAAAACCTGCATAAAACATTCTTAACGTCATCAAATTTTTTCAAAAAAAATATGTGTAGGGGATAAAGGGGCTATGGGGAAGGCAATAGGAAACCCATTACTTAAATTCCCTGGTATTCCCTAATTCTTCTTTGAAAATTTTAAAATTTGAAGTTTAACTTTTCTACCGAGAAAAATCTTATATAATAATTATATCCAATATGCTATATTTAAATTAGTGAATGTCATTTATACATAATAGAACCTTTATTTTTGATCTTAAGTATACTGTTGACTTAGATATCGAAAGATTTTTCTTCAAAAGAAAATCAAAACAATTTTTGTCGCGAAAATAAACTGAAACTCACTTTATTTTTCATGTCTTTGGACATGAACGACTTCATTAAGTTAAACAGGCTTGCAAAACCCATTGGAGCGTTTATGCACTTAACTTCTTCAATTTGAATAGGATAACAGTGCTGTAAGGTATAAACAATCTTTCGTAAGAGATTTGGAGTAATTTCTAATAAATAACTTAAAGGAAAAGCTTCACAATCGGTCCATCCAATCAATCCAGCCACAGTGAAATGATCATCTTCCAATATCAGCATATCTATGAACATGCAGTATATTTTCATTACAAGTAAATAATTTATTTTCATGTGAGATATGCCATTGTAATTGGTGTAAATAATGCGACTTCCAGTTGTTTCACTAGTCATTGGTAGTGGTAGTAGCAACCTAGAATAAAAATTATGCGGTAATTAGACCAACACAAAGACTACTAAGATATATTATACTCCAAAATTCGACATAAAATTTATATAATTACCCAGCTTTTAAGAATTCTTGAATTTCGGGCTGGAAAGGATCTCTATTTAGGTAAAATTCCGGCATTAAAGTTCTCATTTTGTAAAAATCATCAATTTTAATCTTAGCTTTTTCTATGTCAAATTTGCAGCTTCTTAAAAAACTAACTAACCATTGATCATCTAAAAGTAAAAATAAAAAATTTGGGTCACCAAAATATTAATTTATGTAAAATTTAGCTTAAAAGATCTTTCCGACCAAGGCAAAACATTGAACACGGCGAAAATTTAGACCTCTTATATTTCCAATCGCAATTATCTCGACCAGGTGACAATAGTTTACAATCTATACATTTATACATAGCTGGGAGTGGTATTTGACGGACTATTCAAAGAACCAGAACTATTTTTTTTAATTATTTTTTCATAAATCAAATTACACCCAATGTAATTTCTACAGTAATACAAGAAAAACATTTGTAATTATTTATGGCAATAATTCATACTCGGAAAATGGTTATTATTTGAAAAAGCTAAGTTGTAAAATTTGGATAGTCTATTTTTGCGGTCTTGGTCGTTACAACGCAGCTGTATTGTATTATAAAAGTATATTTTGAAATATGTAATTCAAGAAAATAATGACTGTATAACCTGTGACTCTACGGTCAGAGAGGGGGTTGCATTGTCCAAAACTGGTTCGCGCCAAACCGGCCGCACCGATTCAATGTAAATAACTTGTATGTAAATAATATAATCGGTGATAATAATTATACCACTTATGTTGATATATCTATCTGATAATGCTATTTTAAGTCTAAAGTAGTAACTGACGTTTTACAATCTGTAGAACAGATAATTTTTTGCAATTTTGTCTAGATTTAAACGGAATAGGCTTTACCGGGACGAAGCAAAGAGAAACAATCCTCAATTTCTCAACATTTTGTTCTTTTAGCTCCTTACCTCGTCCAAACGAGTTTTATTGTGCTTTTTCACTTCTTTTTTAAATAAAAAATGCTGAATTAATGAAAACTGGAGGTTTTGCCAACTTTTCGGTGAATTTGCTCACTTTTGCCAACTGCTGAAAATATTTGGGGAGGGGATACTCCTCGTCCGCCTTCCTTCATGTCTTGTCCCTGGTGCCAGCATTAAAAAATACTGTGCCGAACGGGCTCGCATCGAAACGCTTGCATCGAATCTTACTCAGTTTTTCTTATTAATAAATAATCAAAATTTCAGCTTTCTACCTTCAAGGGTGGTGCAAGATCTCGCGATGAGAGAGCGTAAACTCAAAACTTTATTTTAATAATATATTGTATAATAAATAATATTTGTATAATGTTTATGTTATATTGCTGTGTGCACAAGGCGAACAAGTATAATAATTGCTTGCTAGGCAAAGCAAGGTTGTTTTAGATAGTTGGTAAAATAGAATTATATTATAATAATTATATTCAGTAAGAATAAAATTTTAAAATTGGGTATTTCACAGCAAATTTTGCCAGTAGCATTCTGTAGTATTTTAGTATTTAAAAAAGTAAAAATGAAAATAAGAAAAAAGTAAAAAATAGATTTTCAGCCGCAATATCTATCTATATCTATCTATCTATCTAATAATAGACAGATGCATATTCAAAGAGCATCATGAGTCTACCGCAGAAGTCTAAAATAGTTTTTTGGTTAATAAAAGTTAAATTAATCTGTGTAATTTCCCAGTAAATCTCATAATATGCAATTAATTAGTTAATTAAAAAAAATATATTACTGCATTTTTAAGTATTGTCAGGGCCGGATTTACCAGTAGGCACAACAGGCGATCGCCTGCGGCGTCAAAATATAAAAGGCGCAAGCCGCCAGGCATTTTCGCGTTTCTGTTCAGCAAAAATAAAATATATTACATTTAAGTATCTAATTACAGTGCTGTGCTCGAGAGTAGGTCTTTCGAAAGAATGAAATATAATATGTAATATTTGGAGCAGTCGATTACATTCACGTCACGGGGGCGTCTGCGTTTGGCCCCTGGGTTGGAACGCGGTCCAGCACGCGGGTCAAACCTGTGTGTTTAAAGGCACCTATTAGCCTGGGGCGCTAGACTAGCTAAATCCGGCCCTGAGTATTGTCACTATTATAATGGAATAAACGCAATAATAAATGTTCCAATATAAGTTTCCAGTTTTCCAGAAATTTTTATAATTAATTAATTTATTGAATATTATGAGATTTATTGGAAAATTATACATAAATTCTAATGATAAAAATTAATTTAACTTTTTATAACAAATACAACGTTTTTTAGGCCGTTTTTAAGCAACTTATTTTATTTTATTCAGATTTTAAAGATGTTACTAATTTATTACTAAACAAATAACTAAACAAATTTTGAAAATTTTATTTTGAGGTAAAAAGGTAGTAACTGGCATTAAACAATTTAAACCCCTCTTTGTGATACAATACAACCTCAATGCAAAAGTTAGTTCCGATATCAAAATTAACCATTATACGCGGAAAAAGATTTGAATTAAAACAAGTGCATTTAAGCTTACGGCGCGGCGTGTGCAGAAATTTGTAGATACCAAAGTTTATATAACTGTAAAACATGCACACATACCCGTTCTGCAATGTAAGTGAGGTTGTGTTAGTAGCCATTCTCTAATATTATCCAAGTCATCGGCAACACGAGAGGGCTCTTCACCAAGTTCGTTTTTAGCTATCTCTTGGAGTTCTAAAGTTAAAGGCCGAATACCCATTTTAGTATTATTATATGTTTAACACTTCAAAAATGTTTTTAAATTTATAATACTGCAACAATAGACAAGTATATATTATATTTGCTACATAAATGTTTATATTAATGTGAACCAATCCTCGGCCGAAAATTTAAAATACGAAGTTTCCTCCTACACTATCTATCAGGATCGATGTAATAACTAACACGTCTCGCCTAATTTGTATTTTACCTACTACTGTAGGTCAGGTACATAATATATTAGATAATTATAAGAGGACAAGAAATCAAGGCCAATAATAAATTAATAAATTTCGTGTATGGTTAATTGTATAAATCCACCTACCTATCGTTACTACGAGTAGCATGCGTTGCATAATGCACAGCAAGTTCCTAAAAATGATCAGTTTTTACTATTTGGTTTTGTTATTACAAAAGTAATTGCGTACAATTTTAACAAAGTAGCACTTACTTTGGAAAAAGTGCTCCATTCTTTGAAAAGAAGAGACTATCCTGTTTATTGCACAGCAACGCATTCAAGACAATGACGCGCGTCTTTTATCTTAAAAGAGATATCGTATCACCATGAAAAAACTCAACCTCACGTTTCTTTTTTCTTATTTTTAGTTTTTAAAGAAAAACTGCATTTTTCTTTTAAACCTGAATACATTTTTGATTTTGTTTACAATCTAATATTTCTAATTAAAATTTGTAGTATTCATAGCCAAGATCAAATATGCTCCATATCTTCCTATTTAACTACATCAGATTTTTACCGGAACTTCCTAAGCGCAAAATGCGATGACATACAGAACTGTAAACCTGAACGCAACAAAAGAATGATGTAGGAATTACGTTCAGCGAAGTATTGGTTAAAATAGATTTAAATAGGTACTTCTTCTTCGCAGTTGTAATAAAACAAAAGAATGATTTGTAACAATTTATTTTTAATAATTGTTGGAGCGCCCCGTTTGCCCTTTGCTCCGCGCCGCTAATGAAAGAATCGCTTTGAAGCGCCACTTTTATTGCGGCGGGCGCTCGGTGTCGCTAGAATTAGGCAGTCTTGAGTTAGAGTTGATAGTACGTAGGTGTAGATGTTTTGCAGTGGGGTAAGATTTTCCTTGATTTTTTTTAAGATTGATTTTGGGAAAATCGACTACTTGTCTCTAAATGTTTCTCCATTAAGGACAATATTGAGGCGAGTAGCAGCTGTCTTCTTTTCCAACTCCGCTGAGGCTGTCAATGTGTTGGCAACAACTTCTTGCAGTCATTGTTTTTTTTTAAATCCACGCTCTTGCCTCCGCATTAGGGGCTGGTTTAACATCTTGGGTTTCATCACAGAAATTGTTAATTACTGAAGAAGATCTATTCCAGATGTGGTGAAAATTGCCATTATTCACCGTAGTGGAAATTTTGGTTACAGATTTGGATGTCATATAATTTAAAAATAAGTTTGTAATTAAAAACAAATTACAAACCGTCGTATGGTCGGTCAAATCACATACAAGTATCAAATTCATAATAGTATATTGTTTACCGAGGGAGCAAAGCGAGTCATTTTTATAGGCTCACCAAAAAACATAATTTAATTTATATAACGACTTTTTACTTTTATCTTTGCCTTTCTGAAGGTTTAATTTAGAAATAGGGAATTTATTTCAATTATGATTATAAATCTACCTAAAAATCTATGACAAAAAATCATTAAAATGTAATAAAATTAAACTGAAAGCAATTTTAGTCTTGAAAATAAATTGAACTCGCTCTATTTTTAAGTTTTCTTGACATAAACGACTTTATGAAGTTAAAAATAGTTTCAAAACCCAGTGGAACGTTAAGGCAGTGAAAAGTATAAACCATCTTCCTTAAAAAATTTGGAGTAATTTGTAATAAAAAGCTCAAAGGAAAGGCTTCACAACCAATCAAGCTTATGTTATATTATACAACAACCTTGTTATTGAGGTTAACTAAGGTTAAGGTTTATAGATTATTAAGGCTTGTTAACGTCAAAAGATCGTCACAACTCAAAAATTAATTTTAGAGATTCATCAAATTTTCGCGAAGTTTATATTGTGATTGTAAAATTTACAAACCCACCCGTTCTTCAATGTAAATAATTTTGAGTTAGTAGTCATTGTCGAATATTTTCCAAATCATCGGCAATGCAAGAGGGTTCTTCACAAAGTTCAGATTTGTCTTTCCAAATCTCGAACAACCATTTTAATATTTTGATTTAATCTGTTTAACACATCGAAGTTTTTTATTGTAATCCATCATACAGCAACAGAAGACAAGTTATTATTTATATTTGGTACATAAATATTTTTATCAGAATGATATGAACCACTTTTCGGTTATATCTGAGAAAATTAGAAATAGCAGGCCCGTAGTCAGGGGGCACCTGGGGGCACGTGCCCCCACCAAAATGTTAAAAACAAAACATTTGTTTGTAATAATAGAAATTCCCAGAAGAGGAACCCCCGAAAATGTTACTTTTTACAAAAGGCTTTTTACGAGTGCCCCCTCCTCCCCCGAAATTAAATTCTGGCTACGGACCTGATCGATAGGTACAAAGTTGCCTCCTGGGCTACCATTGTTGTGTTCCCATCTGTCTGGTTTCGATTAAACATGCAAGGAGGAATCAATAAGTTCGGTGAAAACGGCATAAAATATAAATATTATATGAAAAAATTGACAAAAATTAGATTGTCGCGAAGAATATTGCAATAAGTTGAGATAGATATTAGGAGAAGGGAAAGACCAAGATAGGGATGGCTGGATGCGGTAGAAGTGTAAATTGGACAGTGTTGGCAAAATACAGAAAAAACTTGAGAGAGTTGGTCCAAACCATGAGCCTTAAAGACCTACAGAGCTCATAATTTATTATTTGTTTATTTGTTATTTAATTTACATTTCTTTGTATGGATTAAGCGGTCCTAATATACTAAATACACTAGCAAATGATGACCTTTTGGGTCTTAAATTTTCATTAGATCGGTATTTTTCATCTTCCAAGAACCAATCTCTATAACTTTCAATTTTATTTTTCCAATATTCTACAGAATTAAAAATAAAAAAAACGATTAATTGTTGCAAAAATATTCTAATAATTTTTATTTCATACCTGTAAGTTCTTCCGTAGAACCATTCGTTCCTCCAAGCAGTTGAGGTAGATAATTTTTATCAAAAATTTGTGCTAATTCTGTTGAGCTTTTCTTTCCATAAATAAAAAACTAAAATTAAAGTTATATTATTATTATTTAAAAAATTTTATTTATTATTTTTTTTTGTTGGAAAAGATTTAGCTTCGAGTTTTAATATTTTAATAAGTATTTAAAGATAAACTTTTACGCCAAGTTAATTTAATTTAAAATGAGAATATTTTAATTTACGTGATTTTGCTGAGGGTAAAAGCTTAGTGTAACTTGTTGGAAAAAATAATGAAGATTTTTAACACCTATTACTTGTACCCTTTTCTTTTTTTTATTCTGCACTTGCTGAGAAGCTAATTTAAAATTAAAAATTTTCAAATTTAATTTGATCATAAAATAATTATTAGGTATTACTTTTTTATTAAGCATTTATGTTCACCCAACAGGTTGATGTTGAAGTCGAACTCACGAGTACGAGAATAGGTATAGCTACAAATTTGAGCTTCAAAAATTTTCTTAAAAGACCGAGAAAAAAATTTATTAAAAAGCACTGAAACCAATTTTAACTTACTCTACTTCTCAATTTTTTTGTCATAAACGATTTCATCAGGTTCAAAAGAGTTTCAAAACCCACTGGAGCGTTCATGCAGCGACATTCTGTAATACGTATGGGATAGCAGTATTGAAAGCTGTAAACCATTTTTCTTAAAAAATTTGGAGTTAGTTGAAATAAAAAGCTCAAAGGAAAGGCTTCACAATCGGTCAATCCAATCAATCCAGCCACGGTATAATTATCATCTTCTAATATCAAAACATCCATGAACATGCAGTACACTTTTAGTAAATTTACACAATTTAATTTCGTATGTGAAATGTTATTGTAGTGGGTGAAAATAATACGAGGTCCAGATACTCCATTAGTTAATGGTAGTGGCAGTAAGAATCTGGAATCAAAATCAGGCAACTAAGATTTGAAAAATAATTTATAGTTATACAATTTGTAGTTACCCAGCTTTTAAAAATTCTTGAATGTCAGGATGAAATGGATCTCTGTTTTCAAATAATTCGGGCATCAGAGATCTTATTTTGTAAAAATTGTCAATTTTTATTTTAGTTTTTTCTATGTTAAATTTGCAGCCCCTTAAAAATCCAAGTAACCATTGGTCATCTAAAAATAAAAATTTTATTTAAAAAAAAATGGAAATATCAAAGTAATATGATGTATCTAACGAGGTTGGTACGATTTTGAAGTGAATGCGTTGGGGATTTTGTAATATGTTCAGATAGCGTTGTGGGTAAATTTATTCACTTGAACTATTGGAAAAATGTTTAGTTTTCTTTTACGATTTCGAAAATATTGGTTAGCTATTTATAGAACTCGCAAATTTTCTGTATTTCAATAGCCTGATGCTCTGCAGTATCTTCGCATTACGCGGATAAATGTATTGTATTGTACAAAAATTCCAATTTTTTACTTTTTGTGGCTTGATTCTTTGATTTGTCTCAAACCACAAATTCTATTTATAATATAAATTATTGTATTTATATTAAAAGCAGGAAGCCAGGAAGGAAAGGAAGAAAAGAAGAAGAAAAGCAGGAAACCGCGGTATAATGCCTGGTCGCGCCGACTACACTGCTGTGATCTAAAGTCCAAGTTCGATCTATGGGCTGTGCATCTAGTAAGATTAGCACCCTACTAAAATATTATTAAACTGCTTACAGAACTCATGAGTGCCAAGTGTAAACTTGGTACATTAATGATAATTGATAATATAGGACGAAGTCCTAAATTCAGATGAAGAAGAATATTATTAAATATATTATATTTTGATACTCGTGTTGCATTATTTAAAGTTGCTACGACTCAATCTTATTATAGCTGTCAATTCCTTAAATTCTGTGGAAAATTTATTCTTGAAACTAAATGTTAATTTCAAGGTCAAAATTGAAACCTGAACAAAACACCATTGTGGTTTACCCAATTAGAAACACATAAACATACCTCTTCTGCATTGTAAGTGGTGTTGAGTTAATAGCCATTGTCGAATATTATCCAAGTCATCAGCAATACGAGAAGGTTCTTCGCCAAGTTCATTTTTAGCTTTCTCTTGTAGTTCTGGTGTTAAAAGTCGAATAACCATTACTGGATTTTTCTTTAAGCTTTTTACAATTTAAATTACTTTTATGTGTGATTTATGACATAAGGATCGATCAGAAAGCAAATATGTAATAAGTACATACTTATATGCTAATGAAATTTTTTTATCAATATGGGGCAATTTTCGGTTATCTTCGAAAAAATTTCAAATACGAAGTTACGCGGGGTCACTGTAATAATATTAGATAATATTAGAAAATCAAGGTCGAAATCTACGTGTAGCGTATGTTGTATATATATCCTTGCAAATAATTTTAAATTAGTTGAAATCAAGTAAGAATTATGAACAATATGTATAGTTCTAATTTATTAATTAATTCGTCAATTATTTCCAGATTGCTACAAAAATGTAAATTATCGCTAGCATTTCAGAATTTTATACCTAAATTCTATTATAGTCGGAACCCTTAATATGGAAAAATATTTCATTTTAGCAATTTCTGCTTTTCTAATTTTTCTGCTTGCCTGCCTAAAATAAGTTTTATGTCAAGATCAAATAAGTTATATTTTCCAGATTTATGTAGTTTTTTTTCCTTAAGATACTATTGCTTATTGAGAATTTTTTATTTACATTCCAGTTGCCAACATTGGCAGTTCAACTTTACAATCTCAAATGTTTACAGTTTAACTATCTTGGAAAAGGTGACAGGGGATTGAATAAAACACATTAAAAAAAGAAATTTGCTTTATTGTATCACGGAAAGAAATAGCTCAGATAAAATTTGTGGCAGCTTTTAAATTAAAAAATCTAGGACAAACACAATTACTTTTTTGAAATTCTTGGGAATATCTTTACCAACTAGGCAAGTCTTGTGAAGACTAATGCTTCAAAAAACGTCACTAATTTAGATTATGGAAAAACAATTTCAATTAAAAATTAAAGTAAAATTAATTTATTGTGGATAGTTTTTCTTGTGTTTATCAACAATGAGATTCAATTTATAAAAGTAACTTATAAGATAGAACTTGATTTAATAAAATTTAAAATTCCTTAAATGGGTTCATTGATCCTAATATACTAAATATATTAGTAGATGTAGACGTCTTGGGCCTTAAATTTTCATTAGAACGATAATTTTCGTCTTCTATAAACCAATCTCGATAACTTTCAATTTTATTCTTCCAATATTCTAGAATTATTATATATTATAATAATATACTGAAGAATTAAACCTATAGAACATTTAAATAATACTGCATTAATTTTTATTTCACCTGTAAGCTCATCCATACAGCCATTCATTCCTCCTCGTTGTTGTGGCATATATTTTTGATCAAGAATATGGTCCAAATTTTTTGATTTTTTCTTGCCATAAACAAAGAACTATAGAAAAAATATTGTGTACTTCAGTTTCTATTGTAAAAATTATTAAAATAATAAAATTGTTACATAAACTATTCTTAACTTACTCTGTTTCTCAATTTAATTGACATAAATGACTTCATTAAGTTAAACAGTATTTCAAAACCGAATGGAGCGTTAAAGCAATAATTTTCTTTAATTCTTAAAGGATAGCACTGCTGAAAACAATGAACAATCTTTCTTAAAAGATTTGGTGTAATATGTAATAAATAACTAAATGGAAATTCTTCACAATCGGTCCATCCAATCAATCCACCCACATTAAAATTATCATCTTCTAATATCAAAACATCTAAGAACATAGTATATGCTTTAAGTAGATCTAAATGATTAATTTTCGTGTATGGAATGCCACTAAAGTGATTGTAAAGAATACGACATCCAGATTCTTCAATAGCTATTGGTAATGGCAGTAGTAATCTAAAATATTTAGATTAGATTAAACTGTTAAAATTTACAGAACTGATTTATGTAAGTATATAAATTTATATTTACCCAGCTTTTAAAAATTCTTGAATTTCTGGCCGAAACGGATTTCTATTTTTAAAAAATTCTGGCATTGAAGTTTTCATTTTGTAAAAACGATCAATTTTTACCTTAGTCTTTTCTATGTTAAATTTACAACTTCTTAAGAAACTAATTAACCATTGGTCATCTACAAGTAAAATGAAATCAGGTATGCCATTCAGAGAGTGATATGTTAATAAAATACCTGTTCTGCATTGTAAATGATGTTGTGTTAGTAGCCATTCTCGAATATCTTTCAAGTCCTCAGCAATACGAGATGGTTCTTCACCAAGTTCATTTTTAGCAATCTCTTGGAGTTTTGGTGTTAACGGCCGAATGGCCATTTTTATTTTTAATAAATATTTTTAAATTTAATTTATTTTATTGATGCTGTGAAGTACTCATAGCAGCAGATATTAAACTGCTTTATATTTGCTATCCGAGTGAAATTTATATAAATAAAAAGCATCAACTGGTGTCATAATAATGTTTTATTTTTTTATTTATATCAGTATTTCAATAAGGTTACTGTATTTTATATAAAAATGTTTATATGCCTGCAAATTTGCTTACATATCCATAATAATCTCTTATAGAAAGATAAGATTAATTAATTTATACATTAAAACATATTTACAAGGTCAATTTTTAAAATAGTATATTATATTTTAGGAATGTAAAGGAAATCATTATTTGCTCATGTACGAGGGTGGTCTGAAAAGTTTCCGACCTCAACATGAAGATGGCAGCACTTGTCAACAAAAGCTAGGGAATTTGTTTGCGCATCCTTTGACAGGTACTCACCAAAATTTCCGCCATTTTGTATCCGCAGTTTTTGTTTGACAATCGCTTGAGTGAGTTTATACGAGTATTTTTGTGAAAATGGATAAAGTCGAGTATCGTGCTGTTATCAAATATATGGTTTTGAAAGGCAATACGCCTACAAAAATCAAAAATGAGTTGGACACTGTGTACGGAGATTCTGCACCATCATTTACCACTGTAAAATTTTGGGCAGCTGAATTTAAACGTGGCCGTACTAACTTGGGAGACGATGAACGTTCGGGACGTCCAAAATCTGCAACCACTGGTAATAACATCGCCCAAGTTCATCAAATGGTGCTAGAAAATCGACGAATTAAAGTTAGAGAGATAGCAGAGGCTTTCAATATTTCTAAAGAACGTGTTTGTCACATTTTAAACCAAGATTTAGGTATGAGAAAGCTGTCTGCGCGTTGGGTGCCGCGTTTACTCACTTTGGACCAAAAACGTGTTCGAATGAACATTTCTACTGCTTTGTTGGCGCAGTTTAGGCGCAATAAATCAGAGTTTTGGCGCCGATTAATTACTGTGGATGAAACTTGGATACACCACTATACTCCAGAAACAAAAATGCAATCAAAACAGTGGACTGCGAAGGGTGAATCGGCTCCAAAAAAGGCTAAAACTGTTCCTTCGGCTGGGAAAGTGATGGCGACTGTTTTTTGGGATAGTCATGGGGTTATCTTCATTGATTATCTTCAAAAGGGAACATCCATTACAGGAGCATACTACGCAAAATTACTTGACAAGCTGAAAGAAGAAATATTGGAAAAACGGCCACATTTGAAGAGAAAAAAAATCTTGCTTCATCAAGACAATGCGCCGCCTCACACTTCCAAGGTTGCTATGGCTAAAATCCATGAATTAGGATTTGAACTGCTTGACCACCCTCCATACTCACCAGATCTAGCACCAAGCGACTTTTTTTTGTTCCCTAAGCTAAAAGTTGCCCTCGGAGGACAGAGATTTTCATCAAATGAAGAGTCTATTGCCTTCGTAAATAATTATTTTGCAGAGAAAGACGTCAAGTACTATTTGGACGGGTTAACGAGATGGGAGCATCGCTGGAATAAGTGTATAGACTTGCAAGGAGATTATGTAGAAAAATAAAAAAAAAGTTTGTGAAAAAATTTGTTCTTTCTATGTTAGGTCGGAAACTTTTCAGACCACCCTCGTAGATCATCTGCAAAATAATATGATAGGAATTATACAGTATACGATATCAACATTGTAAATATAAAGATTTTATATTTTAAATGTTATATAGAAAAACTAAAAATTAATGTTTAATTTTTTAGTACAATCCGTACAATGATCGAGCAAAAACTTTTTCTAATTTTTTTATTTTTTCTTATGTACAATAAAATGGAAAAAATCTTATTTACTAACAAATTTTATTTATTTTCTGTAATTATAATATAATTGGGTATGAAAAATGATAGCAAAAATAGATTGGATTAGTAAAAGTCTGAAAGCCACTTTTTACGACTAAAAAAATACAAACGAAAATTTTAAGAGCAATATGTCTAATGCTAGGCATCTACATTTTTTCAAGCCGATATAAAAAATTCTGTTTTAAAAAATCAAATTAAAATTAAAATCTTATTGAGGCACCTTTTACATAATATAGCATCAGGAGTAGTAGTTTTGCTAAAAAATTTAAAAAAAATAAAAAAAAAATTAAAGATTTGAGAATCTACGAACATTTTTTAATTATTTTCAATTTTTGTAACATTCTTGAAATAAATGATATAAAACTCGAATTACTCAATATCACACTGGACATTGTTCTTTATGATAATAAAATACAATAGAATTATTTTAAAAGTAGCAAATTATATTAATTTTATTTTTACTGAATACTTATTCTCAGATTATTTAATTGCAGAATTATTATTAATTTATTCTAATGCTCGAGTTATATAATTTAATTGACACAATAATAAAATTTTTTTAAAAAATTATAAGATCCCAAAATAGAGAAAATTACATAACAATATAATAAATGTTTATTATGCACTCAGCCTTCGGTCTCACAAATAATAAAGTACTGGAAGATAATTTTGTATTAAATTAAAAAAGTCACTAAAGTATATACTCACTTTGAAACCGGATAGAGATCAAAGCAACCTGTCAGTAAAAATAATAATTAACAATAAATTAGTGTCACAACCACAAGCTCGTCTTTTTCCTTTTGTAATTAGAGTTTGTTCATCAGTAAAATGCATTTAACTGGGCGATGATGGTGAATACATTTTATGATAGCAGAAAACGGTTTTCAAAAAACTATCTAATAGGCTAGGTAGGTCACCATTTTTCAGCAAAACTACTACTCTTGATACTATATTATGTAAAGGGTGTCTCAATAAGAGTTTTTAACAATAAAAACACCTATTTTTTGAGCGAGTTGGGATATTTTTATTGTATCGTAAAGTAGACATGTTTCGATTAAGTATCGAATAAAATATCCGGCAAATAGCCACCGCGGTTCTGATGACGGGCCATTGCTCTTTTAATGAAATTATCGATGACTTTTTTATAAAGATGTAGCTGTATCTTACCGATGACGCGTTGGATCTCGACTTTGAGCTCAGGAATTATTTCTGGTTTATTCGCATAAACCCGAGATTTTACAAAACTCCAAAGAAAGAAATCGTACGGCGCCGGCGTTAAATCGCATGATCTTGTGGTCAGTTGACATCAGAATTTCGTGAAATGATTTGGTCTGAAAATCGTTGCTGCAATAAATCGATTATTTCATGCGCGGTGTGGCAGGTGGCGCCGTCCTGCTGAAACCACTGGTCGTCCAGATTCATGCCGTCCAGTTGAGGCCACAAGAACTCTATTATCGTGTTTCTGTAACGAATGCCGTTCACAGTTTAAAACTTTCCCCATATTTATAATGGGTTTTCACAATGATAACGCGTTGTTCTTCTGTGTAACACGTTCCATTTTTAATAATCGGAACAATCATAGGTGACAGCTGTCAAATTTCAGAGTTGCCATTTGCACGAAAAAAAATGTCGTCACTCTCTGCCGCAATACCTCCAATCACCAGCACACCAAATTTTGTCCGGAGATACGATAACATAATATTCATTTTTGTTTTCTATTGTGGTAGCCTTAACAAAGATATCGGTAGCCCTGGCAAAGATATCTATATGTATCACTCCCTACGCTAAATCTATCTATAAAAGTTTTTTTAACAAAATCCAAAATGAAAAAATTTTTTTATTTTTGTACGCCACTGAATTTTTTCCAAAATTTACATAATATAAGTCACATAATACCGTAAGAAGTCACAAATAAAATTTCTCCAAGATTGGTACAACAAATTTTTTCGGTCATCTAGCGGATTTTTCGAAAATAAATTTTTGTAAATTACTGACTGTCGATTTACTGATTCTGAAAACATTTTCGAAAAAATTTAACAAACAGCCTAAACTTGGTCGCTACCTAGTGGCAGAACCTTTTACTTATAAAGTAACGTTCCGTCAGTCCGTACGACGATATTATAAAATATTTCCCACCGAACCACCTATTTTTGTATTCTAAAATAAATTGTTACAAGCCCTAAACTCAATTCTTATGCTGCACTCGGTATACAAATCAACATTAACCTAATTTTGACACATATGTCACAAAATTATGACGTTTATTAAAATTTTGAATATATTGTTTTATTTTTGCAAGCCATCTGCCAAATTCTCACAAAAAATATATAAATTAAGATTTCAGTTAATATTTTCTGTAATTTTTCTGACCTGCCCGCCCTGTTACAATTGGCTCGGTTTGTTTTCTCACCAATACTTATACTTTCAAAGCTCCATCGACACACCAAATTTTAGCTGAATCGGTTAAACATTTCCGGAGATACGACATTTTAATTTTTTTTAATTTATTTAATTGTGGTGGCCCTGGTGAAGATTTCTCTGGCAAAACCTTATTTTCACCATTCCAGCCCACGAGGCATACGTCCAATAAGTTTGATTGCAATCGACGCAGAAATGCCGAAGAAAATCGATCGACAAAAACTTTTTTCATGTTTTTGCCAAAAAAGATAATTTTATTATTTTCATGTTGCATTACTGATTTCTATCGAAGGATTACATATGCTCTCATATCCATTAGGATCAATGTACATACGTACCAAATTTGGTTAAGATCCCTTCAGCACTCTTGAGTTATTCACTCTTAAAGTTTCAACTTTGACAACTTGTGATTTTTGACAGACGACAGATAGAAGATTAATTTTACCTATTCTGGATAAAGCCTCTTAAGGCCTTTAAAATAACCTATCGCAAGACAAAATATTTTTTTAAAATCCCGTATTATTTTCTTGTGGTAGCACTCCTGATTGATAGATCGCGACGAAAACCTTATTTTCACCTTTCCACCGTGAACCCTATACCACCATACCAAATTTGGTCGTAATTGGTTGGATGGTTCGGAAGCAAATCGATCGACAAAATTTGACGACCGACAGACAGACCGACCGACAGACCGACACAGAAATTTTTATTTTACTTTTTGCAGATCTTTACGTTTCTGAACACGGTGATCTCGAAAATGCAAAAAAAAAGTTGAAATTTTTTTTCGATTACCATACCTCCAATTTTTTTTTTAAATTGATTGGAGGTAAAAATTACACAAAATTTAAATAGTGCACTCTTATTGAGACACCCTATATATATTTTTATTTATTTGTGTACAAATGTAATTCAAACTAAAAGCTGTTGAACGGATTAAATGATCCCAATATACTAAATATATTAGACGTGGTATGTTTTTCGGATCTTAAATTTTCAGTAGACCGGTAGTTTTGGTCTTCTAAAAACCAATCTCGATAACTTTCGATTTTATGCTTCCAATATTCTGAAAAGGTAAAATGAGAATTAATTAAATATATTAAATTAATTTTTATCTCACCTGTAAGCTCATCTGTATCTCCATTCATTCCTCCATACTGTTCTGGAAGATATTTTTGATCAAGAATATGGTTCAACTGTTTTGAGTTATTCTTATGATATACAAAAAACTAAAATAAAAATATTATATTATAATAAATTATACTTGAAAGCAATAGCCTATGGTAATTGAGCAATTTGTATTTTTTTATGTTATTTATTTCCAATACCGCAATACCGTAAAACAGGGTTAACTTCATTGAAGCCGGCGTGGTGAACTTGACCAAAAAGTCGAAAAATGTCTTTTTACCCATCTTTTCACATAAACAATTATAATTTTTAAATTATCGGCAATCACCTTACAGTATAACATGAAATAAGTATGATTTCTTAACCACAGCAGTGGATTGGTGTCATCGCTGGTTGAGTTACAGAGCGGAAATTCTGGGTTCGATTCTCGGACTTGACAGAATTTCTTAGCTCGGCCTTCCGGTGTGCATCAGCACGTTGTGGATTTAAGAATTGGTTCTACATTTACATAAGTCTGGCCAATTGACAGAACGTCAAGGTCAAAAATGAAAAAAAAGTATGATTTCTTAAATTATGGTTTGGTAACTAATGTAATGTAAAATTAAAAGTTGAAGAAAATAAACTGTACTAGTGGTACAGTATTGAAATCAATATAATTTACTACTTTGCTACCACACAGTCATGGTTCCAATAAAAAAGAAATAAAGTGTTGACGATAATAGTTATCATTTTGAAAACTTGTTTTTCCCGGTTATTCACCGAATATGACGATTAAAATGTGAAAAAAATTTTCTCTAGTTAATAATATTAGATAATAAAATTTATTACTACGTATAACAAAATCAATTAATCCATTTTATTTTACTTCTCGCAATTAAATTAGGTATTATTTAAAAAAATTAACTCACTCTGTCTTGTAGTTTTCTTGACATAAAGGTTTTCATTAAATTAACAATAGTTTCAAAACCTAGTGGAGCATTTAGGCAATGAGTAGCTTTAATTCGTAATGGATAGCTTTTTTGGAAACAGTAAACAATTTTTTTTAAAAGATATGGAGTGATTTGAAATAGTACATAACTTAAGGGAAGGGCTTCGCAATCGACCCATGCAAACGCTCCAGCTACAGCTAAATTATCATCTTCTAGTAATAAAACATCCAAAAACATGGAATATACTTTAAGTAAAACTAATATGTTTATGTTACTATTTGAAATTCCATTAAAACGAACAAGAAGAATACGAGGTGCGGCAGTTTCACTGCATAGTGGTAGTGGCAACAACAAACTAAAATGAACATTGAGCTGTTAAAACTTGAAAAACGTATTTTAGTACACGAGAGGCTGACAGCTTTGAAATTAGTTGGACTTTAATCAAAATTATTAGAATTATAGTAATTAATGAGGAATTAAACCCGGCGGCCTCTCGTCGTACACCTTTGTTATTATTAAACTTATTATTTCTACCCAGCTTTTAAAACCTCTTGGATTTCAGACTGAAATGGATCTCTGTTTTCAAAAAAATCCGGTAGTAAAGTTCTCATTCTGTAAAAATTATCGATCTTCATCTTAGTATTTTCTATGTTAAATTTGCAGTTCCTTAAAAAACAGATTAACCATTGGTCATCTAAAAGTAAATTGAAATATTTATAGGCCACTTACTATATACGATAATAAATTAACGAAATACCCGTTCTGCATTGTAAATGATTTTGAGTCGCTAACCATTGTCGAATATTATCCAAATCATCGCCAATACGAGAGGGTTCTTCGCCAAGTTCGTTTTTAGCTTTCTCTTGGAGTTCTTGAGTTAAAGGCCGAATAACCATTTCAGTATTTTTTATTATGTGCTGATAATGTCAATTATTTTGTTAATGTGTTTTACAACATAGCGAACGTAGATAATAATATTCTTTTTATATTTGCTATCTAAATACTTAATAGTCTAAACTGATATCGCGATCTTTTATAATATTATACCAGCGGCGGAACAGTCTTGAAGATAACCTGGGGCAAAAAGCATATCAATAATTTTGAAGTTTTCAGACACTTCAGATCTTTCTTACAAAATTTTTCTAGAATTTTTTAATTTAAATTTTATTATCTTTTGTAACATCATTACAGAACGACTGATAAAAAAGGTGTTTTTTTATTGATAAGACACTTGTTCTGTAAATAATAATTTTTGGTTAGCAAGTCAAATTATTTTTGGTTTATATTCGAAACAATTTGTAACAGAAAATGTAATCTTTATTTGTCTTAATTCAAAGTCTCAAGCAAGCTAACTCACCGGCTGAGCTAGATAAAAAAAATTGGTGTAAGTAAATTAATTTTAATAAAATTTTTCTTTTTGCAATTATTGAGCATAGAAAAATACCAGAAAAATATTGACGGTATAACCGTTAATGAGCTACGGTACAAAGCATGGAAGTGAACAAAACGTAGTAGTATACAATTAGCCCGCTTTAGTGACCTGCCTATATACTTACAAATTATATTTGTATTTCTTTTGTATGTGTTTCCAAAAAAGTTTAGATTCTACATACATGATAAATCGGTACTTCAATAAATTAATTTGTATATTTATATAAAATTGTTTATTTATGTGTTATTGTCTGTAATATACGAGTTAATATCCTGTGAAGTTATAATCTTGTAGGATGATAAGATTAACTAATTAAATGAATCTAAATAAAATCCATTTAAGTTCAAGGTTTAAAACGGCATTGCTTTTGTAGATTGACTAATAAAAAATAAAATATTAACTTTAACCAAAGAGTTTGCTTTAACTCGTGAATTTTCTAACTTATATTGTCACAATGTAGTAATACTTTTTTCGTGCGTCCACCAAAAAATGTCTGTCGGGGAATCTTGATAACAAAAGCAATATTTTAAACCTACATCTCGTTAATCCATTCATGCACGTCATTTCAAATCTGATAAATTTTGACTTTTTCGAGCGTCTGACAATCCTATGAGTACTTACTCTACTATTACATTTGCATTCATTATATTGTTCGGTGCACTCATTTAAATTTAAACAGTCATAATAATTATTAGATACGTGAGTCTTGTTTCAATGTGAAGTAAGGTTCCGAAGTATTAAAAAGCTTTATACTCTGCTAGATCATTCTGCAGGGCCGCGTTAAGGCATGTGAGTACCCTAGGCATATTCTTTTTTGCCGCCCCCTTAAAATTAAAATTGGAACTTATTCCATTTACAGCATAATATAGCATAATATTTATTAGCAAAATAACAAATTTATTTACTTAAACAGTAGACAGTTTTTTGTTCTTCGTTTATTTTTATTCTTTACTCTCTCATATTACTATGCAGCACTTAAAAATTGTTTATGTTTTCTACATAATGTAATTATGATTTTTAAATAAGGACAATTTACAGTCAAGTTTCTATTTATGTTGCATTTTTTATTAGAATTAATTAGTATTTTTGCCGCCCCTATAAGACTGCCGCCCTAGGCAGCTGCCTTTCTTGCCTAATGGATAAATCGGCCCTGTCATTCTGTATAAAAATTTTTAAATAAACGTTAAATTTATTAAATTATTATTACTAATCAATAGTGCTATATTAGTTCAGTTCAGATAATTTTTAGATAGTAAATATAAATACCATGTATGCTTTGGCTTTATATAAATCGCATTAATGCAATAATTTAAATTGTTTAAACTAAATAAAAATACAAAAATGGTTATTCGGCCTTTAACTCCAAAACTCCAAGAAACAGCCAAAATCGAACTTGGTGAAGAATCATCTCGTATTGCTGAAGATCTGGATAACATTCGAGAATGGTTACTATCACAACATCATTTACAATGCAGAACAGGTATTTTTTTAATTTATTATCCCTTAAGTTGCATACATTTTTTGTTTTTCTTTTTAGATGACCAATGGTTAATAAGTTTCTTAAGAGGATGCAAATATAATATAGAAAAAACTAAAACAAAAATCGATAACTTTTACAAAATGAGAACTTTGACACCAGAGTTTTTTACAAATAGAGATCCACTTCAACCCGAAATCCAAGAGTGTTTAAAAGCTGGGTAAATTTTTTCTAATAAGTTTAATCCCAAAAATGTAACTTACATTTTTCAAATTTTAGATTGTTACTGCCACTACCAAAAACCGTTCAAGCAGCCGGACCTCGCATTATTTTTAGCCATTTTGATGGCATTCCGCAAAAAAACATAAATATTTCAGTTTTAATTAAAGTATACTGTATGTTCTTAGATGTTTTGTTATTAGAAGATGATAATTTTACTGTAGCTGGATTGTTTGGTTGGATCGATTGTGAAGCCTATCCTCTAAGTTATTATTTAATGCAACTTACTCCAAACGTTCTAAGAAAATTTGTTTATTGCTTGCAGCAGTGCTATCCTATACGAATTAAGGAAAGTCATTGCATAAACGCTCCTCTAGGTTTTGCTACTGTCTATAAATTACTGAAATCGTTTTTGTCAAAAAAACTGAAAAATAGAGTGAGTTAAATTTTGTTTCCTAATATAAAAATTCTCCTTCCTTTGTCTTTGCTGAGATCTCTTGATGGGATAGTAATCTAAGTCATAAGTGGCTTTTTATGTGTGATAGATGTGATAATAGCGCAACTGATAATGACATGTAAAACTAAAACAAAATTATTTTATAATTAGAAATAAGAAATATAATAGAAAAATTCAAATTAAAATAATTGCAACAATATACAAAAAATTATCTTTTACGCAGTATTTCCTATACGGCTATCTTTCCAGGAACATAGATATCTCGACCATAATAATATGAGGTATTAGTGGATTATATACAACGAAAATCGCATAGTGTATAAATAATATTGACTTTTATTTATAACATAATCTAATCTCATATTTTATCTTCTTTTATAATTAGGCATAAAATATTAATATTTTTGAGTAAATTCTATTTATTCTTTCAGGTATTCATTCATGGCAAGACCAAATCAAAAGAATTAGACCATATCCTTCCTAAAAGCTATCTGACCCAAGAGTATGGAGGAACAAATGGCAATGTGAATGAACTCACAGGTGAAATAAAAATTACTAAGATTATTTTTAAATAATTATTCTTTTACTATATTTTAGAATATTGGAAGAATAAAATTGAAAGTTATCGAGATTGGTTTTTGGAAGACGAAAAATACCGCTCCAACGAAAATTTAAGATCCAAAACGTCTAAATCAATTAATATTACATCTAATATATTGGGATCGTTTAATCCATTCAAACGCAGATAAATTAAATTAATTGATATTTTCATAATAAAGAATTAAAGCAAAATAATAGTTTTAAGACACCATTTAGAATAATTTGGACTGTAATAGTATATTATAGAAAGCAATATAAAAAATTGTTTTTTGGTAAAAAACCGAGTATAAATGAGATATCTGCATTTTAAAAAATGTGTTGCGTCTTCCCGTTAATAAGTATTAACAAATTTATTTTATTATTTGATTATGTTTTTTTTGACCAGAAGTATGGCGTAAAGCCTACACCGGCCGACTAGAAAGCGGGCAACTGCGGTTCAAATCCTGATCGAGTCGAACACACTGCTGTGATCTAAAGCCCAAATAGCTCTCTAGGCTATGGGGAATGCAACGGAAACCACCCCATTAAATAAATACTCCAGTACGTCATCTTGGCTTTAGCCAAGTGATCGCCTATAGAGACGTATTTTAAAATTTGGAGCCCTGGGCCCAAAAGCTTTGCCGCCCCATAAATTAATTAAAAAGAAAGCTAAAATTATTTTTTTGCGGGCGGTTTCCGCCGCCCCTCAAAGCCTTCCGCCCTGGGCCATGGCTCTCATGACCCTTAAGTAAATACGTCTCTGCCTATATACCGCATAGTGTACTATAGCACTTGAAAAAAAAGGTTATATTTTACCTTGCGAAAGTGTTCTTGAGCATCCGCTTTAAACTATTTTTTTAAACAATTTCAAACGAATAGGTATTCTATTTCAATAATAATTAAGTTGAGATATGTAGCAGGTAAGTTTTAATAACTTTATGAACTCTTGCTTAAAAAATTACGAAAGCAACGTCGATAAAATATTTAAAACATTTTTTGCTAAAATTATTAAATCTTTAGAGTACTGATGTGATAATGGCGATTCTACATAATAATATTAATAATGATAACAAAAAATATATTGTTTCTATAGGAGATGAAGAGCAGTTAGTTCATCCTAAAATAGTAAAACAAAGTGACACTTTAAACAAAAATGTAGATAAAATAGCACTTGAACAGCAAGCAACTATTATAATTAATCTAATTATTGTATAAAATTAAAATTATTAAAAATAAATAGAAAACGCAATATATTATGTTCGAGCTTATAATATTCATTACAAATAAATTCTTGAAAAAGGGAACATCCGTTCCCGAAAGCTCAAACATATATTGCGTTTTTAATAGTTTCCTTAGCTATATTTATTTCTCACTTATTGTGGTGTTAAATTTGGGTGGGGGAACAATACCAACCACCTAACATTTTAATTGGTATACATATCTACTACATAAAATTTGATATGGAAAAAATAAAAATTTATAAAGTCTGCTAATTTTGATTAAGAAATTTTCTAACTATCCGACACGTTCCCAAAATAGTTGCTCTTTGCACGTTTTCAAATAATTTTGAAGTTAAACATAAATTTAATAAATATTTTTCTAGATTGCAAGATAACTACACCTGTAATTCTAATTATTGTATTAATTTTGTCCTGATTTCTAACAAAGAAAAGTAAAGAATGAAAATGAAAATCTTTTCGTACATAATTTATATATATAAATTAATTATTATGGTATAGCTAAATAAACATAAACAAGATTTTTAAAGATAAGTAAAAGATAAGATTAAAGATAAGTAAAAATTTTTACCTTGAAAAAGAGGACATAAATCCTCGAAAGCTTGGGATAAATAAATCTTGTTTATGTTTATTTAGCTATACCATAATAATTAATTTATATATATTTTAATAGCTAATAATTTAATTAATTCATAATTTATATACATAGTTAATTTTTAAATTTTAATTTTACAAGTAAATAAGTAATTTGCTTGTTTTATTTATTATATAAAATATAAATATGAACAGTTTGTTACATAATATGCTTAGACATTGTGTTTCAATTTATTGAATCTCATCAGACAAACCCAGAAATAAAAAAAAAAACTTGAGAAAATAGAATTGAACTTGTAATCAATTGTTAAAAACATTCGCATTTCCGAAATAATATTTTCATCAAGTTATTTTTTACTAATATCGTTCTAATATTTTAATTTTGAAAATGTGTTAGTCTATGTTAAGATCATTGAACGAATCTGCTATCCCAAATACAGTGGCAAGTGTTCTAGGCTTTTTGGTTCTAAAATTTTCAATGGAGTGATATTTATCATCTTCTATAAACCAATCTCTGTAACTTTCGATTTTATTTTTCCAATATTCTGAAATTTTAATTTTAAAAGTCGAAAAATAATTTTTCGATGTGTATACCTATAATTTCGTCTCTGGTGCTATTTTCTCCGCCTTTTTCTTTAAACAAGTACTCGGATGGAAGAACATTACTAAACTTTTTTGATTTTTTCTTACCATAAACAAAAAACTAAAAAATTTAAAATTAATTGTTTTTTTACGAGAATTGCTTTGTTGATTAGCTCACCCGTTTCTTCAATTTTTTTGACATAAACGACTTCATTAAATTAACAATACTTTCTACACCCAATGGAGCTTTCACCATATAAAACTTTTTGATTCTTACAGGATAACAATCTTGTATACAATATACAAATTTGTTTAAAATTGCAGGAGTAAGTTGTAGTAGATATCTCAGAGGGAATTCGTCACAATCAATCAACGTAAACGTTCCTGCTATTGCCGTGTTATCATCCTCCAGCAACAATATGTCTAAAAACATAAAGTAAACTTTTATCAAATGTATTATATTAACTTTTTTGTCGGGAACTTCCGGCACATTAGAATAAAAAATGCTAGGTCCATTTGGTTCATAAGGTGTTGGCAGTGGCATAAAAAAACTACAATACAAACTATTTTTCAAAAAAAGTTTTTAAAACAGCAGTAATTTATACCCAGCTTTTAAAATTTCTTGAATCTCAGGTTGAAGTGGATCTCTATTTTGAAAATACTCTGGCAATAAGCTTCTGCTACTGTAGAAGTTATCCAATTTCATTTTAGTCTTATCTAAATCATATTTACAACCCCTTAAGAAAGCAAGCAACCATTGTTCGTCTAAAAATAAGACTTCTTGGTTAAAATACATATCTAAAAGTTAATAACAATGTACATACCAGCTCTACATTTCAAATGGGATTGAGTAGTCAACCATTGTTGAATATTACTTAAATCATCAGAAATACGAGTTGGATCTTCATTAATTTCAGTCTTGGCTTTTTCGTGTAATTCTGGTTTTAAGTCTCGAATAACCATCTTGATTCAATAATAAAATATATTTGTTTTGAATCGTATAATACTTCAACAGGAATTAAATGGATTGCCTTGAGTTATTTATATATAAAACATAAACTATGTAGTGTTTCTTATCTTACTTTTATAAGTTATCTGAAATTTTTACTTTAATTAATATCATTATGTACAAAGTTTAAAGTGGTTATTACAGATTTTAACGTTTAGCTCTGGAACATCGATAATGGAAACTGAATTTCATTTCAATTTTTTTTAATATAAACTGGAAAAAAGGATTAACTTGCTCTGCTTTTAATAAAAATAATAAAAGTTATCAATAAATTTTAATTATACCTACCTATATTGATTTATTAACTAACAATAATTTTTTATTATCATCAATACTTCAATAAATAGTAAATATCACAAACAAATATTGATAAACACGGTGAAATTGTTTTGACGGGTCAATGAATAGATTCATTGTAATTTTACAGGAAAGTTGGCAAAGTTCAGGTTTTTTAAATTATAAATAATTTCTATGAGACAAAATACAAAAGAGAGGGGAATATTATATAATAAAAAAAACTATACATTTTTCACGAATCAAATTAGTTAAGAATAAGTACATAGTACCTACCCGCTTGGTAACAATATTTTATATCAAATACAAAATGTAAAAATAATAGCTCATTATGATAACTAATTGTCAATACAAAAACAAAAAAACTATTATAAGATACTTGCAAAAATGTATTTATAACAAATTCCATATTACGCTTCTTTATTCTAATTATCCAACTGTAAAAAACCTTCAATAGTACTATTATTTTTACAAATTACATGTTACAATACAATAATATCCTTCAAGATCACCGTTCTTCGCCCATCCTAAATTTCAGGCAGAATTTTATAATTGTCACAGTTATATAACTTATAAGCTTATAACTATACTGAAAAAATTTACTTCGTAATCTTTTGTTCCGCGGAAAACTATGTGGTTACACCACTAACCTTTGCAAAAAAAATGTTAATAAGTTAATATTAATTTATTAAAAAATTAATTATAAATCGAGCTGAACATGAAATTCATTTTGTAATTGTATCACTTATTTTAATAATCTATTAAATTTAACAAAAGAGTAGCAAAAGAAATTAAAAGTAATAACAATTTCTAAACAACTTAAAAATTAAACCAAATGGTAACAATATAAACTGTACAAAATTTTCAAACTTTCCTGTATGTAATATTTACATGGAATGGAATTATAAAATAGAACTAATATAAATTAACCTAATATCAATGAGATCGAATAAATAAAATAAAACTATTATGTATACACAATTTAAACTATGTTATAATACAAATTTACTTTTAGTCATCAATTCCGGCAGATGTAATAGTAAACTCCGTTTCACTTTTGGGTAAATTCGGACTGTCAAATATTTTAGCTCTTCTTTTATTATCATCGCCTGTTTTATTTAATGAAATACGCATTGTAGAAGCATGAGCTAATACGTGACCACCAACAGGTCTTTGTACTTCTACAAAATCATTATTTCGTGAAAACTCCGATGTCACTTGATTGGTTATGAAAACTGCAATATTGTATTCTTCGCTTAACTTTTTTAAGCGTGACATAAACTGGGAAATATTTCTTTGGCGAGCATTAATTTCCCCAATGCCAGAAAAATCGACCCGAAACAGAGCCATTACAGAATCGACAATTAGCAATTTAAAAAGTCCTGCATCTTCATGCAACATGTTTGCTACATTATTCAAAAGTTGACATTGATGGTCAGAAGTGTAAGCTCTACTATACATTATATTTCCCAATACACTAGTAGCATCCAAATTAAATCTATCTGCAATCGCTTGCAACTTTTCGGGACGGCTGCAAATGAAACAAAAAATTTAATTTCTTTATTTTGTCTATATTGCTAAAAACCTGATGTAATTTTATTGTGAAAATTATTCACTAATAAGAGTAAATTTACACTGTAAAAATTTCCTAGTTTATAAGAACATAATATTTGTCCTAAAAATGTTATAATATTTCATGTTTCATTCAAAAGGAAATGTAAAATAGCCCAGATAATAAGAGTTTAACTACACTTTAGGGTAAGTTTACGTGATGTTAATTTTTAAGATTGTAGATTTACAATCTGATTTTGTAAAATTCAACGTCTTTGTAAAATTACTTGATAAAAAGTATTTCTAAGTTAATAAATTAATTATTTTCACGACAACATCAATGATAGACATGTTTAGACCTTATTAGGTCTCCTCAGTATCTCACATATGTAGTTGAAGTCTATCATTGTTGTTGTCACGTGACAAACCCGAATGGGTTGTTTGATAGTTTATCCTCAACAACCCCCTGTACCGTGTAGTAATGACAGGTTTTTATGATCCATATGGAAAAGTACATCCATAGCACAATCATGTGTTTATATTTCGATATTGATAAAAGTATATTTTATTGAGCAAAATTAATATATAGGAAAATATAAACTCACAAACCGACCATTTCAGCATTATCTGCTATGTGGTCTACACAAACAAGATTAAAATGAACTTTGTGTGAAGACCAACCCTGGTGTAAACATTTCTCTGCAAAAGCAAAACAAAATCTGCAGAAATCTTAGAAACTCTGAGAAAGTCTGCAAAAGTCTAATTCAGAGTTTTCAGAGAAATATTTCCACCAGGGAAGTGCCAGAAGCAAATTCTGAGTTAAATTATATGCCCATAGAAGGATGTTACACAATTTTTTACTATTATTGCAGTAGAATCCGCTTAATGTGATCACTTTGGGCCAAGGCATTTTGATAACATTAACCGACTGATAACAATAAGCAAATTTTAGAAAAAAACTTATTTTAAAAACGAAAAATTAGAGAATCTTAATTTACAGTGATTTTCGATAATTTCCAACTTTTGTTTTACCAAGATATCTTTCGCTTTTTCGTCAACATCGTAAGAAAAGCAAGAATAAACTAAACTTATAAATTACAATGCATAAAGGAAAGTCCTCTTTTAGCAAAAAAAAATAGAAACACCTCATGAAACGGGAAACTTCATTAGTTTTTGTAAAGATATTAAAATGAGTGACGTGTTTTGTAAAAATATATAAAATTTCAATGACAAATCAGAAAAAGATACTTAGAAAAAGAGATTATTGTGTTGGTAATTCCTTGAAAGTGATAATAATAAGCTGCTTTTAGGCTTCTATACAACGTATAGGAAGAAGCCTTATGATCTAGCTCCGTGTCCGTCTGTCCGTCTGTCCGCATAATTCAAAACCAATCAGAACGCACGTTCTTAAAACAATTTTACTTCATATAGAATATTTTTAGATTGGTATTAATTATTCAGATTATTTACATATATATTTTTTAATCCGATATTCTTATTTTGTATTTTTAGAGTAGGTATTTTACGTGTTTCTAATACGGTATTCGGTACGTGTTTCGGGTATTTTAATATTTCATTATGAATTGTGTTTTATTTGTGGTTTGTAAATTGCAAATATTTACCTATAAAGGTCGAAATAAAAAAAAAATATTAAAATGTTAGCGTTTTCCTTATATAGTAAAAAAATCTACCTAATTAAAAGATTAACGCATTAAAAATTGGAATAAAATAACTTGATAAAAAATAAAATACCGAAAAAGTAGATGTATAGAAGCCTAAGAACTGTCGCAAAAGCGAGTTCCACCTTGTTTGATCACATTATCCGGTGGTTTTTGTATGTAAACTAATTAACGGACACCGTCATTACGGCGATTCCAGTTCGGCACCGTCATTTCGGCGACAGTCAATTCGGCGACCTGATATTTGGCTATGGCAGTTTCGGCGATTCCAATTCGGCATCGGCATTTCGGCGATTCCGATTCGGCGATAGTATATTCGACTACGTCGATTCGGCGACGGGAGATATACTTTTATTTATTTAATTCAGGCCCGTAGCCAGGATCTCATTTCGGAGGGGGGGGGCACTCATAAAAATCCTTTTCTAAAAAGTAACATTGTCGGGGGATCCCCTTTCGGGAATGTTTAATATTACAAGCAAATGTTTTTTTTTTAACATTACGGGGGGGGGTGCCCCCCCTTGGCTACGGGCCTGATTCAATTCGTTCTTCTAAATTTAAAATGTAAATGTACAAAAAACCTTAGTACGGACGCCTATGGCTTTCAGAACTTAAAAACCCGACGTTAAAAGTTGGTTATCTCCAGACTCCAGAGATGTTACCCTATAACCAGGTTATAGCCAGAAATGTTATAAGGTAACATCTCTGGTTATCTCCCAACCTCTCTTAAGTGGATCCCTTCTTTTGTTATTTGCTCCTTTTCAATAATACTTATTGTATTAATCTTTCCTTGGTTTCTCCCATTTCAACACAATTCAGCCTTTTCAATTAAATAATACCGTTTTCCTTAAGTACTTATCCTTTCCAAAATTTCAATTAGTCTTCCACTTTTAGTAACGGTTTTTGAGGAGTCATGGGTGGCATTTTGAGTTGAGTTTGTTAGTCAGTTGGGTTTGGGCGGTGGAAGAGTCACTTTTGTGTAAATAAATATTAAATTTTTTTTTGCTTTTTGCAAATATTGAAATCAATATTTAATTTAAAAATAAAAAATAATTTTTTTTAATATTTGTAATAAATAAATTTTTAATAAATAAAAAAGTAAATTTCCCGTCGCCGAATCGACGTAGTCGAATTATCTGTCGCCGAATGGAAATCGCCGAAATGCCATGCCGGTGCCGAATTGAAATCGCCGAATTTTGGGCGGCCGAATTGACCGTCGCCGAATATACGTGGCCGAATCGCTTTCGCCGAACTGCGGTCGCCAAAACGACGTGTACCGACTAATTAAAGCGGCCGGTTTCTAGTCAAAATGATCACAACAACCGACAAACCGACTGATTATTATTTTATTTCATTATCCGTGATCACATTAAGTGGATTCTACTGTATGTAAAAATATTAATTTCGCTAAGCAGATTCCCAAAAATATTGATTTTTTTCTAAACTAAATCCACAGTTAACTAAATTATTAAGAATTTTGGGTTAATTAACGTGGATTGAAGAATCTCATCAACAAAAATATATAATACATAATTTATATGGATATAATATTTCAATGCATCTTCTCCCTCTATTTATTGTCTATATTGTCTATAAAACTTTAAGTTTTAAACTTTTCATTAAAAAATTACAAACAAATAATAAGTGAGAATACTTGACAAAAATAGTCTCATCGGTGCAGTGGTCTACATTGCAGAGTTCTCTCTCACGAAACAATTTTATTCCGAATGAATATGTAATTATTGTAATTGAAATAAATATAATAATTCATTGAGTACATAATTATTGCACTAATAATTTACAATAAATTGTAAAATTTTGTAATATTAGTATTTGTCGATTACCTACTATAATGAATAAAAAAGAGTCTTTACATCTAAAATTGGCAGTTAATTTCCTTAACAAAATCGACTTTTATCAAGTAATTTTACAACAATGTTGAATTTTACAGAGTCAGGAGGTAATTGTTGTTAAAAGAATTTGTCGACAATTACACCACAGAGTAATTTTAAAATACTTAAAAATAAAATATACCCAAGAATTTTTTACAATGCAACCAAACCTTGCACTTTGTGATATAAGCATAAATTTTGAAATAATTGTAATTGTGATCTGAAATTATATGTGTGGCACCCCACTTTTCGCTATCCAACCAACTAATGGAAAGGTATAAATATCTCGGAAAAAATTTGGGCACAGAACTTGGTATTCCAACAGTTTCCATAGAATATTCTAGAGATTTCCAAAGATTTTACAGAAATTCTAATGATTTTTAAATAAGTTCCAATGTAAAGAATTTCAATAATTTTCCAGGAATTCCAAACAAGAGTATACACAAAATTTTTGAAATATTTACCCCTTTACAACCAACTGTTAAACTGAGTCAAATCTCCATCAGATCCTAAACATTTGTCAAGCATTTGTCTCCAAATTCACTTGTTCTAGTACATTTTTATTGTTTGATGGACGATTCATAACAAAGGTTAAACTAGGTCTAGGTCCGCAGATAGGTGACTTTACGTCTATGTGAGTTTTGTGAAGAATTTTGAAATAAAGTAAAAAAATTCATATCTTTATCAAAGAGTGCAAGATGATGTCCTCTTATTAACAACCAAACTATAAATTGTTATTATTTAAATTTTAATTCAAAGAATTATCACAAAAATACTCACAAAGTATTTTCCGTATCAATAAACAATACTTTGCCTCCCATGTAACCATTAACTCCTGGCATTTGAGCTGTTACGCACAATGTGTGAGCAAGTTGTGTTTTCCCTGTTCCAAATTCTCCAAAAATCTCCGAAATCGACATCGATTCGATACCTCCTCCCAACAATTGACTGAAAAATACAAATCGACAAATAAACAAAATTAAAATCAAAAACATTGGATACTTACTCAAAACTTTTACTTCCTGTACTCAACTTAAAAACCTGTCTTCTTTGGTCCATTATCTCTAACGCTGTTGTGAACTCACAGCAAGGAGTTTTAGAGCACGCATCCTGAATGCACTTGACTTTTTTTTCGTTGAACCCTTCGATTTCAAGTAACTTCTTTTTGGTCGTCATTCGGACGCCTTTAATTGTATTAATACTAACAGATTTAAGTTTATTTATGTCATCGATAGAAATGCCACGATCGACCAAAAGACTAATATCTTGAAAATATTGTTCTTCCTCCTCCTCGATGTCTCTAACATTTTCTTCGGAATTCAAACTCGATGTACCTTCTTAAAAACAAATAAGAATAATCATTTTAAAAAGTAATTCAAATTTTTATTTCAAGTAAGTATATAAATAAAAAGTAAAGAAAGTGTTATATTCTTTTATGAAAGTATAGCAGTGTTTTACTTTTCTCACAAAATTATTATTTTTATTTATACGAAATGGCTTACCGTCTTTTTCCATAATTTTCGACTGGATCATTGCCATCTTGAATAAAATAAATCTACTGCAAAATATTCGAAAACGGGAAAACTTATTTTGAATACTTCTGTCAAACAACTGTTTGAATTTTACGCAAGCAATACAGCGGGAAACTTTTTAACACGTAACTTTCTTTGTACTCTTGTATATCCACTTGTCATTTAATAAATTTCACTACAAAAAGTTCAATTATCAAACACTTGTTGTTTTATGCAAATGGCACCACAAGTGTCATAAAACTCATAAACAATAAAATAATATATAAATGAGAATCGAAGTATCCGTGATTCTTGACAAAACAATTTGGAAATTTTGTAGTTCGAAAACCGATCACACTCGCGAACGCACAATCGTTAGCCAATCAGAACTTAAGAAATTTTTCTAACAAATGGCACGAAAATTTAAAGATAATTAATTGAAATTGAAAATATTGAATACAGGATAATGACAGTTCGTTTTGACCAACCACTGGAATTTTTAAGAAAATTAAAGTATCACTCCCATATGGTCTAGTGGCTAGGATACCTGGCTCTCACCCAGGAGGCTCGGGTTCGATTCCCGGTATGGGAATTTTTTTTTATACTATGTTATGAATATGACGAGTTATTAATAATTTTGAATGACAGAAACGAACATGTTGACAAGATGTTCTAAATAAAAAAACAAGGAATGCAAAAAAAATGTTGAAGTTGCGAGTAAACTCGAACTTTATTATTCTGTTGGTAACTAGTGGATCATTGGTGGAGGTAAATTTAAACAGTTAAATATGTCAAGTTTTGTTGTCAGTTTTCGTTTGCACAGTACAATTTTAATTTTTGAAAAAATAAATTTATTTCGATAAACTATGAGCGGCACACAAAATGTGATAGTTTTAACCCCAAATGGAAGAAGACAAACTGTTAAAGTGAATCTTAATACCACAATTTTACAAGTAAATAATTTATACAAATCATGCAATAGCACATTAACCTAAATTTGTATTTTTAGATTTTAGAACAAGTGTGCGAAAAGCATCATTTTCAACCGGAAAAATATGAAATTAGGCATCACAATAAGTGTTTGGATACCGGCGCAACTTTTAGATTTTCCGGGCTGCCTAATAATGCACAACTTGAACTATGCGAAGCAACTACGATTCGTGTGGATGGTACAGTAACTTTAGAACTACAGTTAGAAGATGGTACTAGGAAGAGAGACACGTTTGTACCTAATACATCCATTTGGGATGTAGTAATTCAAGTTTGCCCTCAGGAAGCCCAACATGATAACGTGGTTATTATTTATATGAGACAAGAAATTTATGGTAAATCTAAGTTAGAAAGTACCACCTTAAGATCGTTAGGTTTAACCAATGGAAGAGCATTGTTTCGTCTCATACACAGGTAAAGGGAAACTAACAATTGATCGGCAAGTCTAACACAAGCAATATTGGAGCTTGAAATAAACTGAAAAAACTGCACTTTTTTTTAAATTTTAAATTTTTAAATACCTAATATCAAAAATCTTGGCAAAACAACTTTCACGGTATATCTTAAATAACTTGAATAAATTGTAGATCACCAGAAGAACTACATACGCAAGCTAATATATCAGCTCCTTTGCCAGTAAAGCCAGTAGAAGAAAAACCATATGTTAGAACTTTAAAGAAAGTAGAAAATAATGAACAGCATAAAAATGACACACCAGTTAGACAAGAACCGATAAAACTATCAGAGCAAACAAGTGGACATTATGAGGGAATCGAACCTAATCAAGGTTGCAAGAAGAAGGACACAAATTTTCTAAATTTAATTAAACAAGAAAAAAGTAAAGCAAGTGACAGTTCTCAAAGAAATCAATCTGTTACGTATAATAAGCGTTCTGAAGTTAGACCAGTTAGTACAGAAGATGATTTTTTATTTGTGAGTATATAATATCTGCCAAAATTTCCTTTTCTTAGTTATTTGTTTCAATAGTTGGATAAGCGAAAAGCAATGGTGTTTTCAAAAAAAACTGCTCAAACATTGCCATGTCAAGATTTACCCGAAGATTTCTTTGATCTCACAATAAACGATGCCAAAGTCTTATATAAGGATTTAAAGAAGCGCGCATTGGAGCTTGAAAATAGACCGCTTCAGACTTCGAAATTACGAGAGTTTGAAAAATCGAAAGAACAACTGAATCGATTAAATAGATACAAGGCAGCAGTAATACGAGTTTATTTTCCAGATCAAAATGTTTTACAAGCTACCTTTGGTGCAACTGATGCTGTTAGTGTGGTCATTGAATTTGTTAGAGAGTACTTGGAAGATAAGAAGATGGACTTTTATCTTTGTAATATTTTATTTTATTGTTGTTAGATTTGTTTAAAACAAAATTATGTTTAGATACGACCCCACCAAAAGATATTCTAAATAGTGAAAGTAAACTGTTTGAAATTGGTTGTGTGCCTAATGCAATTTTATACTTTGGTATGGATTGTTTACCGAAAGACGACAAATATTTGCGTAGCGATTTAATCAGCAAGTTTACAACTCCATCAGTTGCCAGCTTAGCGGCAAATCAAATTAGGTAAATAATTGCTGCTTTTTGTTTTACTTGTTTTTATTATTTGAATTTCTTTCCGACAGGGAAGCTGCTACAAGGTTCACATCAAGTAACGATCAGGATGAGGATATTTCTTATGATGACAGTGATGTAAATGCAGGGGCAAGTACAAGTAGCGGACCTCAATACGAAGATTATCCATCTAGGCTTCCAACAACTAAAGGATCAGAGCCTGTGCCAAAATGGTTTAAAATGGCATAAGTTTTTATACTATTTTTTATGTAATAAATTAACTATTATTTCTATTAATTCTAAGATTTGTTTGATATGTAGTAAGTTTACATTAAAATTGTTATCAGGCTTAGTAAGTTTTAACTTGTCACTGTGCACGAAAACTTGTCGGAACTTGCCATGTATCATATACATACCTAACGCATTTTAATGAATCAATTTTTAACTGCAACATTTTTATTTAATTTTATATTATTTGTATAAGTAAAATTGGCTTAAATTTTCAGGAATTTTATTGAATAAAATTTTGTTTTGTGAAACTTTTTTTAAGCAGTTTCTTTACGATATGGTTTACAGATTACGAATAATAATAATAAGAACGAGAAAAAATGAATATAAACCACGGATTTCCGAATCCGTGATATAAACATAAAAATTGCACTTCACAAGATGAAGCACCTCGTATATAAAATAAAAGTTTGGGTACTTTTCGTATTTGTTTACTAATTTAAGGTTAAGTGGAAACATAACCAAATATTTTGTTCTGTGATTTATCTGAACTTGGAATTATTCATATAAATTGAACAAAATGAGTGTTGCAACAAAATTATGCGGTTTCCACCTTTTTAACGATTGTAGAAGACCTCTAATCTCGTCTGCAATGAGGTTTTATTCAAACGAAACAGGTGATTTAATTTCATTAATAACTTGCTTGAATAAACCCTACTATTATTTTTTTTCTAGAATTTAAGGTATTAAATTTAAAAACTGTAAAGTCACAAGTCGCACCCAGAAAGAAACTTAGAAAACCGGATGTTTTACCGCCTAGGTACTATTTTATTTTTATAATTTTATAGATGTCATTAATATATATTTTAGGGCTTCGTCAATGCCTGTCGATCAAGACTGGGGCAACGTTTGGCCAGGTCCACGTAGTTTTCATCCTGCTACTGTCCCATTACCGATACGGCAGGGTTACGTAGAAAAAGGGGCAACCCCTGGAAAGTTCGGTAATGCCGAACTGATGAAAATACCTAACTTTTTACATTTAACTCCGCCTGTAATCAAACGTCAGTGCGAAGCATTGAAGCAATTTTGTACTCCCTGGCCTCGAGGATTAGAAACCGATGAAAAATGCGAAGAACATTTCCCATTAGAAGTAGCGACCAGCAATTATTGTCACTCTTCACCAACGATAAGAGATCCTTTGGCTAGAATTGTTACAATAAAAGTTAATTTGACTAAATTACCACTGGATAAACATGCCCGAGATAAATTTTTAAGACTGGTTGGTGATCGTTACGATGAAAAAACCGACATAGTTACAATAGTAACAGATCGTTGTCCTTTGCAAAATCAGAATTATGATTATGCCATGTATCTTCTCACTGCAGTCTTTCATGAATCTTGGGTATGATGACTTATTTCTAATTCTTTTTTTTAAGTAGGAAATTTTTAGAGGGTGGAACCTTGGGAACAAATGAAATCTGAGGCGGATATGGAATATTATGATTGGATGAAGAATGCATCCAAAACAAATATCGAAGCTCTGTTTGGTCGGCCACATACAGAAATTAAGTATTCTGATATTTATTCGAAAGCTGTAGACACTATAATGAATGGAGGTAAAGTAGACATTAATTTGTGGATATAAGACTGTTATTTGTCTTTTTTTTCAGGTGAAAACGAATATAATGTTACCAAATATGGAGAAAGTGTTAAACAGTTGTTACAACTTTCTCAAAATTAGGCCCCCTATTTTAACATTGTAACTTTTTGTTGTATCATCTTTTTAAATAAACTTTGTATATAGCTATCGGTATTATTCATTTTAAATGGTGAAGATATATATTATATACAGTTCATGGGCGTACCCAGGGGGGGGCCAGCTGCCCCTCCCTGTCTCCCAGACATTTACGTGTAATAAATGCACATTTCTATTTATTTTGAATCATTTAGAACAGAAAATTCCTGATTTGCCCCCCCCCTAGGCCAAAAGCTGGGTACGCCCATGATACAGTTACTTGCAAAAGAACTCAACACTCCTGTATTAGCATGGGCGTACCCAGCTTTTGGCCTAGGGGGGGGGCAAATCAGGAATTTTTTGTTGATTAATAATTCAACATAAATAGAAATGTGCATTTATTACAGGTACTACATGATCAAGGGAGGGGCAGCTGCCCCCTCCCCGGGTACGCCCATGTGTATTAGCAATGTAAATTGTAATTTTCAGATATTTTTCAAGCCCTAAATATTTGAATGACATTTTCAACAAAAAATGACTGAAAAGGTTTCCTGTAAAATCGATTTTTATATGACAAAAAAGGGCTTGAGAAGGTACAATTTACGTTGCTAACATAGGAGCGTCCGAGTTTTTTCTGCGAGTAACTGTATATTATAAATATTTAAAACTGTATATCTACTTACTTCATACAGCCAGGGCTGGGCAGTATTTCAATTACATGTATTTTAAATACAAATGTATTTCGTGACATGTATTTTTGATGAATTTCTAAATGTATTTTTGTAATTGTATTTAAAATACAATAAAAAGGTATTTTGTATTTAAAATACTTTAGTCAATTACATTTTTTAATTTTTAAAATTGTACAATAATTTTTTTTTAAATCACCGCCGAATGTGCACATTTTAAAATGTATTTGAAAACAGGGCGCAAGGTGCATCTCTGTTGTTTTAAATAATTTCCGACACACAATTCGAGAGATTGGTTTTTTTAAAAGGGAATAACAATTATTTTAAATAAATAAATAAATAAATAATTTGTGTATAATTATAATGTATTTCAATAAAGTATTTGAAATACAAATGTATTTTGATAAATTTTTCAAATGTATTTTGTATTTGTATTTAAAATACTCGACTTTTGAGTATTTTGTATTTCAAATACAAAATAAAATGTATTTTGCCCAGCCCTGCATACAGCTCTTGTTTTTTTTTATTTACAATTAATAAATATAAAGATAAACAAAGTTATTTTAAAAGTTTATTAGCTCAACTACTCGCTAAATTTATTTTTACTTAATAAAAAATTACAAAAAATTAAAAATCACAGTTTTAACAAATTATAAATCTTACTACATATTACATAATTTGCTCAATAAGTTTTTATTCATATGTTTAAAAGATAATTTAATAATATCTCCGGAATTATTAACGATTGCAAAGCCAATGCGACTGTATTATAGTTTATATGATTGGAACTGTAAAATATAAAATGTGACGTATCAGATTTAGAAATACTTCTGACTAGAAACAAATCTAGAAACCTAACTGGCAGTTAGTAAATATAGTTGTCAAAATACTAGCTAGAACCATTCCTCAGATTGTTACAATGAGCACCCCATTTTAATGTGTTACTAGTCGGTAAAATTAAAAGCAATCCGAGTCATGGTTACAACACAGCTTACGTGTTCTATACGTTTTAAGCACCAAAACCCTATGATTTTTAAAATCTAGTTACGAAGTAAGTCGTCATTTTGTGGATGTTGTCCGGAACTAGTTCCTGGCTCTAAATGAATACCCATTGGTCCCAACAAATTACTAGCGGGCCCGGCTTCACCCAATTGAGCTTGATAACTTTCTAAAACATTTTTTAAAGCATTCATGTCCATACTGACTGGTTCGAAGTCTTCAACATCATCAAATGTATCATTTTGGGATTTCTTTTCTGTCAAAAAACTCTTTCCAATATTGGTTTGTGCCAATTCGCGATCCATTTCTTGTATATATTTTTCCATTTCGTTCTTAACCTTTTTACATTCTTTCAAATCAATTTCCTCTTCGTCCCCATAAGCACTCATATCAGAATCAGATTCCAAATCCCAACTATCATCTTCGGGCACCATATCAAAAAAGCTTTCTAATGCACACATAAACTGATTTGAATCGAAATTAACCTTATACGGATTGGAATTATTTTCCTCTTCCGTTTTGTTTGTTTTCTTAGTCCTGGGGGGCCTTACGGGAGGTGCATCTTCGTTAAAATCACCATTAGATGGAAATTCTGCACCTTCCAAAGTAGAAATGTGATTAAGAAAACGATTAATTTTTTGTGTAAAACTAGGCGCATCCGTGTTGGAATTAAACGTCATGGACTTCTTTTGTCCGTACTGTTCTTCCAACATTCTGTCCAGTTCTTCCGAATCAATGTTCAACCATGAATCCTCATCATCTTTAGGCAAATCCTTTTCGAGTTTTCTAAGTTGTTCTACCTTATAATCAAGATTTTTACTTAGTTCTAAGATTTCCTGACCTATCACAGGTGTATGATACATGGTATCACGATAATTGGAGTAATATTCTTTTGCTTTAATTAATAAGTCGTTGTAAGGTTGAGATTGTTCGATTAGTCCATTGAAGTAATCCTTATCTTTCAAACTATTCAAGTAACTAAACCATCCTTTATCATTTTCCACATCTTCATTTGGTTTAGCTTGTGATGCTAAAATTTCGAAACCGCAAGCAATTTTCACCCCCAAAATTTGTGCTTTGTATTGAGGACTATCGGAAGATGGCAAATTCCAGCCGGTTCTTCTGTCTGGTAAGTACTTGCTGTGAGTTAGCATTGCATATAAAAACTTGGTAAAAGTAACGCGGGTGTACACCCGATTTTCAGGTGGAAAGTATTTCATGGCTCTGCAAGCTTTAACGTCGATACAATCACGATTACAAATTGCTTGGACGGCAGGTGCAATCAAACCAGGTTTGTGCTTCAAAATTGCAGCTATGCCGACCGGTAAGTACACAGAAGTGCAATGCAAATTTTTGTTAATGTGGCCAGGATATTGCTTAATTTTTTTTAAAATAGAATTTTGAATGTCTTCGGAAGCTAAACTATTTTTAGGAGACTTATGAATTTCGTTTATCACTTCTTGCAGCACTATTACATCTTCTTCGCCATTTTTTAAACCTTTAGGTTTCATAAGGTGTAAATTACCCTGATAAATATACATTCGCTTTTCGCATACCTCGGGATTTGCCCATTTCGGTAAGTAATTTGCAGCTTCGATGAGCAAAAACTCTCCGTCGGAATCGGCCACTCGTGCAATTAATCCATTAATTTCTCGCGTAATTTGATACAACAGAAATACAATGAACCATTCGTCTTCGATATTATCTCCGTAATGCGAAATTCCATACAAATGTGGTGGTAAACTGTTATCGGCATCTTCAACCAAAATGCTTGTATTGTTTGTTCGTAAACATAACTTGAAATTGTCTTTATGCCAAATATAATTTTTAGTGTATTTAGCAACAACGTTGTTAATTTGTTGTAAATAATTTTTTAAATTTATTTCGGTTTCATTATCTTGACTCGACACTACCGAAAAAATAAAATATTCGACAAAATCCTCTTCTCGAGCGTTTTGTAGAAAATTTAAATTGTTTGCCATATTTATTAAATTCAAGTTTACTTGAAATAACTTAAACAAGCACACAATAATTATGTTGTTAACCTATATTTTCGAAAAACTGACAGTTATCTATTTATGTAAAAAACATGATTCACGATGATTCACGATCATACCAACCAAAAACACCGAATGATTCTAGGTTACAGGAGCGGACTGAATTTTAATTTCATGTGTTTATCTACATAACTGCCCTGTCAGAATAGTGTTAATGTTAACGTAATGTTAACGAAAGCTCGCAGTTGATTGGTAGATCATCGGAAAGATGGCTTTAGATTGGAGCATTTGTTCAAGGTTAAGTCGACTACGTTACGTTAACATGATTGTGACAGCACAGTAAGGAAAAAATTCAAAAACATGGTCAAGTTGTCTAAAAACTTACTGGTTTATATACAACTATTGACAATTTAAAATTTTAATTATTTTTTTTCTTATATATTTATGTACTCAAAATAACCGAAACCTACACATAAAAAAATAAAAAGAAAAAAGATAAACTTCTCAATTTTTTCAGAAAAACTGAACAAAGGGTGGCGAATTTATTTTAAGTGATGTGCGTATAGAGACTAGAGAGGCTAAGCGGAAACAAAGACACAAATTTTTCTAAGTCCAAATTTGATCTTCCTTGTAAATAAAAGTATTGCAATCCCGATTTTTTTCGGTTTTCAGATTTTGACGGAAATATCCGCTTTGACCTTTCCTGAATCCATTTTCACTAGTTTTGTCGCTACGTCTGTACGTATATGTACGTACAAACATATGTACGGACGTCTGTATGTCGTATAACTCAAATACTGTAAGTCGTAGAAAGTTAAAACTTTGTATTTGAGACTCTTATAGCATCTAGTTGTGCACCTCCTAAATTTGGTTGCAATTCTCCGGGCAAAACGGGCACATGTAAAGCGATATATGACGCGCACGAATAAATTAACGAGATTCTAACTACAAAATAATAAATTATTCTACATTTTAGTTATTAAAAAAAGTATTAACAGTTTAACAAGGAAGTCATGTTGTGGTGTCCACATTAGATTTTTTTTATTACAAAAAAAACAAAAGTGACGTATTTAATAATTTCCTTAAAAGGTCATAAATATTGGAATGTCAACCTTATTATTATCATGGAGAGCATAAATTTTTTATATCTGTTAACTTTCAGCTGTCTTTTGTCAGGAGCTTAAAGTATCTGGCGGTCTTATAAAAAAATTAAAAATAATTATGTACATGTTAGCGCCCCCCCCCCCCCCCAGTTTCGAATTTTTGGATGAGTTTTGTGTCAAGCGTTAGAGAATCGTTTAAGCTTCAATGAGCTTCCATTATTTTCGTTTGAGCCTCAAAGGTCGCTAAGTTATTTGCAAAAAACTACTGGGGGGGGGGGGCTGTAGACATGTTTTGCAATTTTCGTTCCCATTTTGAATTTATGTGTGAAATTGATGTCAATTGATAGAGTTTCGTTTGAGCCTGAATGAGCTTCAGTGAGCGAGATTTTAAGTTAATTTTTTACCAACTAAACTTTTGTACCTTATGTACCTAATTAATTTTAATTATCTTTATTAGCTTTCAGTAAGAAAAAACCTCCCAAACAAAGCGACGTTGCCAACTCGCCAACGGTTTTAAGTTCCGAGAAATTAGTACTGTTTTAAATCACCTTTGTTTCAAATCTCCTTGATCTCCCCTAATCAAAGTGTAATCTCATCCTAACTCTTTTGCAAAAGTTTCAGGCGATGCATAGTCACTGGGAGGGGAGTTAATCTGTGTCTAATGATAAGAAATCTTTTTGGAATTTGATTGAATCTATCAGTAATATAGAGTGGTTCAAATTCGAATGTTCTTAGGGGAAATTCGGTAGCTATAAGAAATATGAAAAAATCTCTTTTTTTAAAGAAAATCTTAATGGTGAAAACCGGAATTCGATATCTTTTTTGTTTCCGAGTTATGGAAAAAAGTTTGCATTTTCGACTTTTTGTTAAATGTTGATATCTCAATTATTTGTAAAGTTATAGACAAAATATTATATCTTCTTCAAATGTAACACCCTCGCCCTGGATTGTAAAGTCCTGCGATTATTTCTCTCGATAGCTGCCACCAGTCAATTTTTTATTGTCAAGAAATTAACAAAACTTGTAAAATGGTAACGTGGAAACTTACGGATGCGTAGGAACCAAACCAATAGAAACTCAATCTTTGCACAAATAATAAGCCTTGATTTTTAATTTAATATTTATTAACAATAAAAAAAAATAAGGTTTGAATATTACAAAAGAATTGCAAGTTAATCTTTTATATGATAAAAAGTTTAAGTAAAAAAAAATAGTTACATCAATAACATAGCGCACAGTAAAAAAAAATACAATAAATTTATGTTGAGCAAAATGAAACAAAATTTACGTTGACGTTGTGTTAAGCACGACTCGTTAACCTATCTATTTCGAAGATACAAAATTATACATACAAAAAAAAAATACATTTAATTCAACAATTTTAATCTTACCTTAGAGAAGAAGAAGTTGTTTCACAAGAGAAAATGATTTTAACACTTAAAAAGAAAAGTGAATGAGATTTTTACGCAAATTATCTCGAAATTTAACACACGTCTTAGTGGTTAGCAAAATGAATAATAAAAAAAAATGACAACCGGTAAAAAAAATGAAAACCAGCGCGGTGGTTAGCAAAATGAATGGCGGAAAACTCAAGACTGGCGATTTTATCTTAGAGTCATGTATTTATGTAAAAATCTCACCCCATTTTTGGAGACGGTTTTTTGGTATGTTCGTCTCACTTTATTACATTTAAAATCTATGTTCTAGTCCTTGTATATTTTGAGTTTTAAACATTTATGATATATTTAGTAAGTACCTATGGCATTAGTCAAAACCGGACGCTCCGGTCCGGACGCTCCGGGCCGTTTTGACAAGTGCAACCACGCAAAATCTCGGATCCACCCTAAAATCTTTTTGTACAATTTACAAAATTTGAATAGTAATTTAACAATAATAATAATTAGTAATAGTAGTTTTAATAATAATTTTAAATTTAACAAAGTTGTACACTTTTAATAGATTAAAATTAATCACGTGATTGACCATTTCAAAAATAGTGACCACGGGACGCAATTTGGATGCGCCCATTATTCCAGTTTCATCAATTATACTAAAAAGTTTTTAAATAAAAATAAATGAAGATCGGAAAATTAAATGTAGGCTTTGCCAAAACAAAACACTATACACAATACTATAAAAAATTGACGTTCAAAACAATTGGAAACAATTGTTTTGATGACAACATATTTATCAAATTGTTTGTTTGTAAAACAAGATGTTTGTGTTTGATAATGAATTTATAGGCCGAATTTGCCAGGCGCTTTTACGCATGCGTATTTTTGTAAGCATGCTTAAAATATTTTGAAATTTTGATACTTGTTAATTTGACTTTGTCAAAAATCAAGTTTTAAAATATTGAAAATTTTACTAGCAAGGCAACTGTAGATTAATAAAGTAGTTGTAATATTACAACAAATAGCAGACATGGATACGGACGATGAAATTTTTGAACATTTAATAAAGAAAAGAAAACGGGCGCATAGCGCATTCACTTATATGGTAATTAGTGATGCCGTCAAGAGCAATCAAGACAAGAATTGGGAAGTCTTGATCTTGTCTTGAAATCTCAAGACAAGAATTCAGTAATTCTTGATCTTGAGGTGGAAGCTCTTGATCTTGTCTTGAAAGTCTTGAATCTTAAAATTTATGCATCAACCCATTTATTTAAGTGTTAACTAATGAAATTTTGCGTGATTTGAATTATACGTGTTACCAAGTAGTCCTCTCGCTCTTTGAACACGTGGTAATCTAATCACGAATCTCATAAAAAAAAGATTAAATCTTTAGATATTCCAGGGCAGCATCGGCCAATAATCGTAATAAACAATATAGAGAAAAGATCATAATCAAAGATTAGCGTCAAGACTCCTGATAGCGTCTCTTGATCTTGTCTTGAAAATTCAAGACAAGATGAACGTCGACTCTTGTCTTGAAATTTCAAGATTTTCAAGACAAGAAACTTGATAGTCTTGATCTCGACGAACCCTAACAGTTAAGGACGCTTATCACAGCCTTTTTTTAAATTATTTAATCCCACATTAGTGATTAGTCTTAATAAAATGTACCAATACTTCTTCGCTACCCTTGCTGAATTTATAGTTATTCTTTTTTTGACGTGGTTTCATAGTAATGACTTAAGTGACTTAAGACTTATATTACAAGAAATGTAATTAACTTATCAATTTATGTCAATGTCAACTGCTCATAACTCCGGATCGTGAAAATATGTACATCACCTGCATGTATGTTGTTACTTGTTACATTATGCCCCTGTCCCACCATCAAAATATTGATATAAGCATAATGTTGTAAATTTTGACCGTGAGACAGGGGCATTACAATAGATACAAATGTCATTTGTCGTCAAATAACCTAAAAATACAAAATTGTGACATAATATGCGTATTAATGGAAATACGTTCAATTTTTACACGATACGCATGCTTACAAAAATACGCACGCGTAAAAGCGCCTGGCAAATTCGGCCTTATAAGTTGTTTTTGTTGCATTTTTGCACTTGGAAACATAAATACGCGAACTTCACTACACTTATTTTCGATATTGGCCATCAGATATACTCGTATGCTGATACGTTTATTTTTGTATTTGCGAGCTAAAATTGTTCATCTTAATTATAACGTCCTTGCTTTTTGTAGTGATACGAACGAAATTTAAAATTACCGCCAAATGTACGATTTCAAATTACCGCATACGATGTAGTGAGTGTGGGATGAAGTAATACTGATACAAGAAAACCGGAGGGAATGAGAATGACGAAAACGGTGAACAAAAAAGAACACTCTCTTTAAGCACGTTCTCACAAATCAAGTTTAATTGACCAATTAAAGCTAATCAATAAAAGTTGAATAATTTCTATAGTGAGAACTTTTGTTTCGATAGAGTTGATCAACTTTTAGTGGATCAAGAAAAATTTCAACTTTTATTGTTCATTCGATAAAACGACTTGCCATTTGCTTTCAAGTAGAACTTGTCTTGAAACGTATGACCTTTGTTGATTGTCAATTTTACTTTCAACTGGTTACGCTACGCGTACACGTGTTTGGTTTTTATATGACCATCAAGTTAGCGAAGCACCCATCGACAATCGAATCACGATTGGGTGGATAATTAGCCGCTAATTAGTCGCTAATTAGTTGTGGTAAAATTAATTTTGTCGTTTTAATTTTTTTGCTTTTTTTGGGAGTTTCGTTAACTTGATATAAAGTTAGTGAAGTGAAAAAATTGAAATCGGATTTGGTGCAATCGTTTGTACTTCGTTTGTACCGCAAAAAGTTTCGTTTGTACCAAAAGTACAAAAAAGAAAAGCTGAAAACAAGCTAAATAGAAAAGTTAGAGATCGACGCGCATGCGCATATTGTACAGGAGTGGCTTCAGAACTCAGTAAAAACTCTCCCCCTCCCCGTATTAAAGAATATAACGAGGGATATTGTTATTATTACTGTGGCGGCTCTAAATTGGCAGATCCGATAATTATTTTATCCCGCAGATTAAAGAAAGTAAATCTCTATATAAGAGAATTACAAATGTACTTTGAATAAAACACATAATTTTATAATAAACTAGGTGGATACCCGGCTTCGCCCGGGGTCTCATTAAAAATATAATGCTTTGCTTTAGTCTGAGTACTCCAATGTTTTCTAGCTTTGCTTTCCGCTGCTGATTTATTTGTGAAGCTCAAAATACCTTTTTAGGTGCATTTCGCCAGCCCCCCCTCCCATTTCGAATTTTGAATCTAAAATAGTCTAAATCGTTTGTACCTCGTTTGTACCTTCCTTATTTTCGTTTGTACCAGTTTTGATTTTGAAATATTTCAAATTTTCTAATAATGACATTCTGCTAAATGTCTAAATGTCCCCCCCCCCGGATGTTAAATTGAAATAAAACAAAAATATTTGTCTGAAAAACAAAATAGGTACAAACGAAAATAATGAAGGTACAAAGAGGTACAAACAATTTAGACTATTTTTGATTCAAAATTTGGAATGGGGGGGGGGCTGGCAAAATGCCTATTTTAGATATTTCAAAATATATAAAAAACAAAATGGGTACCAACGAAAATAATGAAGGTACAAACAATTTAGACTATTTTGGATCCAAAATTCGAAATTTGGGAATTTGGGGGGTATGCTGGCGAAATGCACCTTTTTTGGGGGGGGGGGAATTACGGGGATCTCGTTAATCGGTCACTTTCCTTTGAAATGCTCATAACTTTGAAGAAACTGTTCTTCAACATAAATTGTACATTACTATTTATTATAAGTAATAATAACAATATCCCTCGTTATATTCTTTAATACGGGGGGGGAGAGTTTTTACTGAGTTCTGAAGCCACCCCTGTACAATATGCGCATATCGATCTCTAACTTTTCTATTTAGCTTGTTTTCAGCTTTTCTTTTTTGTACTTTTGTACTTTTTTGTACAAGCACCCACAAAAACGAAAAAAATATTAGCGACAAAATTAATTTTACCACATCTAATTAGCGACTAATTAGCGGCAAATTATCGTGCAGGTGACACTTTTCTACTAATTACCTAAAGTCATTTTTCTTCATATCAAGTTAGCGAAGCCCCCACAAAAACAAAAAAAAATAATAGCGACAAAATTAATTTTACCACATCTAATTAGCGACTAATTAGCGGCAAATTATCATGCAGGTGACACTTTTCTACTAACTACCTGAAGTCATTTTTCTTCGTATCAAGTTAGCGAAACGCCCACAAAAACAAAAAAAATAATATGCGACAAAATTAATTTTACCACATCTAATTAGCGACTAATTAGCGGCAAATTATCATAGAGGTGACACTTTTCTACTAACTACCAAAAGTAATTTTTCTTCGTATCAAGTTAGCGAAGCACCCACAAAAAAACAAAAAAAAAATAACGACACAATTAATTTTACCATATCTAATTAGCGACTAATTAGCGGCAAATTATCATGCAGGTGACACTTTTCTACTAAATCCCTAAAGTCGTTTTTCAGAGATGTGCTTCACTAACTTTATATCAAGTTAACGAAACTCCCAAAAAAAGCAAAAAAATTAAAACGACAAAATTAAATTTTCCACAACTAATTAGCGACTAATTAGCGGCTAATTATCCACCCAATCGTGATTCGATTGTCGATGGGTACTTCGCTAACTTGACGCTAACTATATATAAAATAGTAAAAGAAATGAGGTTTAAATGTTGATAGTTCTAAATTTTAGAACCATCATTTTAAAGCCAAAACTGTTGATTAGTTTTACCGTGGTGTGAATATAGTACTATATTCACACCACGAGTTTTACAAAATTTATTGGAATGTTATTTTATTTTGTTATGTGGCCGCATGTCTAAATAGAGGCAAATTATATTTGTAATATATTTGCCACTAAAGATACAAATTCTCGTCTAATCGAATTAAGTTATCATGATTGTTTTATACATATTATAAGTTTTTCAAAATTGATTATACAGTCATACAGTCAGAACAGTTCCATGAAGAATTATGCATGCCCCCAATTAAGGACTTATATTAACAAAATAACAACTCGATTTGTTAACAACTCGAGAGTGCTCATCACTTTGGAATTGGTCAAAAAAACATTCACACCCGTTTAAAACGAAAATTGCCTAGCGATATCTACTGCGAACAAACGAAACAAATAAAAAAATGAAGAGGAAAGATTATGTACTTCCACGCCAATAGATTGTATATTTTTATATATTAACACTGCTGTGAAATAACATGTAATGTTGAACCGGCAATAAACATATTATAAAAAAAAAATTGATTATGAACAAGTGCAGGGCTTCTATCTGGCTATAGTCGAATATATCACGCTTGAAAGCCCAATAAGAGTAGTGAAGCAAAAAACTGAATGTACTTGTAAGATTGGATGATATCAGTTTGGAAACTTTGTTATTTTGTCAAGCGGAAGTTAGTATATAAAAGCTAAGCACGTGATTCGATTTTTTGTGTTGCCATCTGGTAATTTTCTTCTAATTATTGTTATGATTATGACAGATGTAATAATAAGGCATTGGGCATTGCCAATACCAAAGTGCTCGCATTATATGTAATTATATTGTTATGACTAATTTAGTATCCGCAATTAAGTCATCTAAGATTCTAAGATATAATACAATAGAGTAATATCAAATATTGACCTCCACATTACTTTTTTGTTTACTGTAAATAAAACTTACTTATCGTGCAATGAGACACAATATACATTTTCTTCTAGTGCAATTTATTGTTTAAAACTTCCTAAATAGTTTATTATAACAAGTAATTTAATATCCAAAGCAAGTTAGAAATTCTTAATGTCAATAAAGTTTGGCCGATTATGCATTTCCATGCAAGTGAAATTGCTGTACAAATACATTGATTCTAAAACCTACATTTTTTTGTTCACAAAATTGAACAAAATTAGTAAACACAAATATCCTTTTTTAAGGACAATTTTTCACGAATTCACTTATAAGGCATCAAGGGTATAAAAATAGAAATACTGATGAACCATTTCCAATCAAAATGACGTACTCGGTGGTTTTAAGTGTATTGGTTAATACCATCGTACAAACTTATTTCCAAAACTCTCGTTGTATGTTTCTCTTTTACGACAATTTTAAAAATTTTGAATACCACGGAAACATTCCGATAGTTAATATTAAGGTAGTTAACCAAACTATAAATGATGAACTTATTTTTCAAAGCTATGGATGTCAGGTCTTTATTATAAACAACTCTAATGCATCCAATATTATTGTGCAATTGGAAAACCGTATGAAATTACACACAGACAGATTTAATTTTAGGAAATATTTTGTAATTCCAACTGAAAATTCAAGAAATTTAGAAGCAGATCTGTTTGGTTCACCAATTTTGCAATATATTGTCAATTTTCTTTTAATTATTCCAGACGATAATTCTGCTGTTGGCGTAGAATGCGAAAATAAATTTAAATTGTTTTGTAAATCTCAAAGCAAATATAAGTTATTAACGCATAGTTACGTTGGAAAACAAAATAATAATGCTCCAAAGATCCTGGATATTTGGTTTTCAAAAAATGAAACCTTTTTGCACCAAAACAATCTGTATCCTGATAAAATTGCAAATCAAGAAGGAAGAGTTCTCAGGTGTGCTACGTTAAATTACGAACCTTACAGCATAATAGGTAAATTAATACAAAATTGCAGTCATAATTTTATCTAAATTATTCTTTTTAAGAAACAATTCCGACCATAGCGAAAGGATCCGAAAATAATGTAGCAAACGAATATATTAAAATGCATAATATGACTTTGCAATACCTAATAAATGATGAAGAAAAGTGGGGAATAATTTATGACAACTGGACAGGAAATGGAATAATGGGAAATATTGCAATGGATGAAGCTGATATCGGATATGGCAATAATAAAACCAGAATAACCACTTTTGAATTTATAATTTTATTCCTTTCAGGATCACTTTACAGTTGGGAATATGTATATGGATTTTTGGACTTTTCAAAACCTGCAATTCGTTCCGGCATATCGTGTCTTGTACCAGCTCCAAAGTATGCTAATCAGTTAACTTGAAATAAATGTTGTGTTAATATATTTATTAAAAAAATTAGATTGGCAGATGGATGGTTAACACCTATCTTTCCATTCTCTCTGGAACTGTGGATTTGCACTATCATATCATTTTTAGTAGCATGGCTGGCAATAGCTATTTTAACTGCAGTGACTTCAAAGCAATGGCTAGAAAGGTAAAAATGTTTGTTTTTAGAATAAGAAGTTATTTTGGTTTTTAGAAAACGTTTGGAAAACGAAATAAATTATCAAACAATTTTAATTGAATCATTTCTAAGAGTATTTCAAGTTTTTCTTGTACAGTCGGTGCCGACCGAAAATGTGTTTGGCGTTGCATTTCGATATATGTCCGTAATTTTTCTATTTAGTGTTTTTATTACTTCAACATACAGCAGTGGACTTGCAAGTGTTATGACAATTCCAAGGTAAAATTTTGAAAATATTGATTGAAAAATTCCGAAAAATACATATTTGCAGATATAAGGGAGCAATAAATACGGTTCAAGATTTAGCCGATAGTGGTATGCATTGGGGTGCTCCGCAAGACGCTTGGCTTTCATCTATGCTGGCTGAAACGAGGGTATAAAATTCATATTTATCTATTATTTTGGATTACTTTGCGATAATACTGTTTTTAGCTCCAATATGTAACTTTATTGAAGATGTTTGTAACTGCACCTGAAGAAAATTTAATCGAGTTTTCGAAAACGGACAACTTTGCATTTCCACTTGAACGTTTACCATCGGGTTTGTAATTCTTCATTAATTTCTTGGTAACAAAACTTTTAACAATTCTAGGTCAATTTGCCATCGAAAGCTATATTACAGAAAATGTTGTGCAAAAACTACGTTTATTACACGAAGATCTATACTGGGAACATTGTGTTTTCATGCTTACTAAAAGTTCGCCGCTGTTAGATTCATTTGATTCATTTTTGCTGAAACTTGCTCAAAGTGGATTAATTTTATTTTGGGAAATGAAAGTAAAAAAACTTGACGTTTATTCAATGTATTGTACTTGCTACACCAAACATATCATTTTAGGCTGCCCAAATTCACATGGATTTAAGAGTGCAAAATATCGTTAGCTATTATACCAAAGCAAATAAAAAGCATCAAGACGAAGATACTACGGTAAAATTAAAATGGAGACATGTCGAAGGAACGTTTGGAATTCTAATAGTTGGTTACATAATTTCTGCTTTGGTATTTTTCAAAGAATTAATTGAACATAAATGCAAGAAGAATACTAAAAGCAAATCAAAGTAGAAAAAGCTGTTTTATTGTTTTCAACTCAATTGGAAAACGTATTTAAGTTATTAGCCGCACATTCTTCATAATAATAATATAAATAATATAATTTTCGAAAACTAGAAATTTTTTTCTTGTATTATGTTGTATTCAATTTGTATTGTTTGTGTTATTAAAAATTAAAGTCCAAAGTTTAATACGGACACGGACAACTGGGCGGATCCCACTGGGCGACGTATAACTGGGCAACGTACAACTGGGCGACAGACAACTGGACAATTGTTAACGATTGGTAAACTGGGCAAGGGACAACTGGGCGACGGACAACTAGGCAATAGGTAAACTAGGCGACGGTCTTCTGGGCGACGGGTAAACTGGGCACTTATACTTACCCGTATAAGTGGGCAAAAAAATAATAAATTATTTATAAAAATTCAAAAATAAAAATTTATATAAAAAATTTAAAATAGTGCACTGAAAAATAAAACCAACCTAATAAAGAAATGCCGAGTAAGGCATAAGAAATTTTGGATTAAAAGATTCAACAAATATATTTTTATAAATCTAGAATCCTGAATAAGGTTACAAGTTATGATTGTAACAATGTCATTGAATACACGTGGGATATTCTATAATTACAACATGGAGTAATTATTTTGATAAATTTAGTTTTTTACAATAAATAGATCAATAATAATAAATTTAGTTTTATTAATACAAAAATCATTAATATATGTAACTTGAACTTGATATGAAGAAGAAGAAATTAAAATCTTTGAAATTGTTATTGGTTTTATAGAAAATTATCAGTACCTGTTATATAAAATATATCACAGCCATTTTCTTTTTAATGCCCTGAATGACCGTTTCCAGTTTACCCGTCGCCCAGTTGTCCGTCGCCCAGTTCACTCGGGGGTTTCCGAACTGCGGCGCGGTCAAGTTGACCCTACTTAAAATGGTTCGAACTGCGGCGTGGTTACTTTAGGTGTGGATTAGTGAAAGTCCGAACTGCGGCGAGGTCACTTACAGGCATAAGAAGGGATTAATAATCCCGATTAGAAAAAGTTGAAGGGATTAATATTAAATATTTAAAGACAGTTTTTTTTTATTAATACCTACAAGTTAAATATAAATAATAATTAACTTTACGCAAGTTTATTACATCCACGATAGTGGTGCGAAACTTCTTTGATGAAAGAAAAACGATCTAATTCTCCGTTTTGATACTTTTCTACACTATTTGCAATATATTTTCTTTTTTCTTTGTACTTTCGATTTGCTGCGTAAGGTGCCATATTATTTAAACTATTCATTGCGATATATGTATCACTTTGCATGTCTTTTAGTACATTTAAAAAACTGAAAATGTTGGGGTGTGCAGTATTAAATTCTTTGTTAAATTTTGAGTGAAATGATTCACAAGCATTTGTCGTACGCTCTGTGGTTGCTGAGCACACCGCCCACATTTTCGGTGGGAAAACTGCCTGGCTTCCAACGTAATTTTTAAGTAAGTATTCAATATAATTTGAAATGCGTTCATCATTTGGCTGTATGGCAATAAAATCCACCATCAAGCAATTTTCTACTTCCTCCGGTGGCAAAAATGGCAATCCAAATGTCCAACCCAACCATTTACCTAAAATAATTAAAATTAACCTAATCAAACATTGAAATCAATTTAGTTCTACTTACAAATGTCTGATTCTTTATTTTTGTAATCAGATGTTAGTCCAAGGTTTTGCATTTTTCTGAACCACGCTTGGGCTAAATGAAATCGACATCCATAAACTGTAGAAGTTGGCCAAATCTTTTTTACTGCATTGTGTATGCTCATTTCAAAGTCTACCACTACTTCTTTAGGAGTAAACTGAAGGCCAAGTTTTTGCTCACAATTTATAATTTCGCTCATTAGAGTTCCATATGTTTCAGTATGTTTATCTTTTAGCAAAGAAAAAACTAAAGGCACATAATGCCCATTAAAAATCCCATGAATGGTAAAGAATTGCTTAAAATATTTTGCACAATAGCTGAATGTGCCGTCCATATAAATTCTTTCAGCAGTTGAAAGCAATCTCAAATTCGATTCACAAGAAAACACTATTAACCGTTTAGTGGAGTCGTTAATTAACAAAAATGGTTCGTTTCGTTCGTTGGTTAAAATTTCTATAGAATTTAATGCATCTATTACATCAGCTTCATTTTTTGGCAAATTGGGTCGGTGTGAACTTCTAGCATATTGTATATTTTTTCGAATTCTTACCATATCTGATTTTGTTAAATTAGTTGCGTTATCTTCTGTTTTTATTAATTTGTTGGGGGGGCGCATTTAAATCTTCTACCGCTTTTCTCTTCACACTGTTGTTAACCGTTTGTCTTAATAATGTTGCACTTGCTTCATGATTATGTTGTGCTTGATTTTTAATTATTACTGTTGAATTGTCATCTGTCACAAGTTTTGCGGTGCACTTTTTATGTGTGCACGACCATTTGATCCCCTCAACTGTTTCATCTCTTTTGTAAAATTTAAAATTTTCGAACAAAATTAAAGGCTTACCGCGTTGGCTTAAAATAAATTCCATTTTTGTTTTTTGATACTTTCGTACTGTTAATAATAATTATTATAAGTATATTAAGTTTGATTATTACGTATAGATTACAATTACTCATCATTACCAATTACTAATGTTTAAACTTTAAAATTGAAAAAGACAGAACTAAATTAAATTTATACAGGTATGTACTCTAGGGGGGGGGTACTCTGCATGACAAAAAAATTGAATTCAAGCAAAAGTTGTTAAATTACCTTGATAAAACATGCTGAATTTATTATATTAATCCAAGTTTTTGCAAATACTAGATTTTTTTTCTGGTGGCAATTAGCGATATGTGAAATGCAAATTTGAAATTTTGGGAAATTTAGAATTCAGAACAAAAATTGCATTCCGAAAATCGCAAGTGCATGTAACCAGCTTAAAAGGTTACATTAGACGGGGCCCCCACATTAGGTTACCCCCTCCAGTTATTAAAACATTTGGTTTTTTAAGATTGTGGTGTCACCCTGTATTATTGTTGAGCCTTTTTTAAAATCCTATTAGGGATTAACCTCGCCGCAGTTTGACCTACAGTTTTTTCTGACCTCGCCGCAGTTCGGACAGCAAGAAAAGGTTGACCCTTTTTTTTATCCGATTAGGGATTAACCGCGCCGCAGTTCGGGTCTGCCCGTTCACTCATTGCCCAGTTGTCTGTCGCCAAGTTGTCCTTCACCCACTTTACCAATCGCCCAGTTTACCAATTGCCCGGTTGACCGTCGCTCAGTTGACCGTCGCCTAGTTTACCAATCGCCCACTTTACCAATCGCCCAGTTGTCTATTGCCCAGTTGACCTCCGCCTAGTTTACCAATCGCCCAATTATACGTCGCCCAGTGGGATTCGCCCAGTTGTCGCGTACCGGTTTAATATTAACCGCGTAAATCGCAAAACAAAAATTCGCGTTAGCCCCCTTTTTTACAAATTTTGAAAACATTTTTTATATTATGTTGTATTCAATTTGTATTGTTTGTATTATTAAAAATTAAAGTTCTAAGTTTAATATTAATTTTAATATTAAAATGCGAAGCAAGATATTACAAGAGGTTGAATATTTTTTTTAGTAGGTAGTGAAACAGCGGTAGATGTTATCAAAATCAATATGCAGCTTCAAATTTTGCAAATATGTGTGAATACATTTTTTTACCACAATTGGAGCGTTATGGAGAATTTTATATAATACAATAAATGCCAGATAACAAAAATTTTTCAGAAACCCATCGCCTCTGTAAATATATAGAAATCCTTAAGAAACATGGTTTTGGAAAATTGACAGAAGCGCTGAATAACGGTGGACTTCCCACAAGGAAATGCTGTAATACAGTATTTGACGTCATCGTAACGCATGGTTTGCAACTTTTTATTGAATGTGAGTTGATGGGCAAACAAATTTCTGTAGAAGAATTTCCAGATGAAATACATCTGAACAGCAGACGATATACACTAGCTGGAATGGTTATGTATAAAAGCTGCTTAGATATTAATTCAATTTGGCACTATACAGCATGGATAAAACGTGGTATCAAGAAAAAACTCCTCGTCTATGTATTTATGTAGAAATTTAAATATTTAAATATTGTTTGCCTATTAATTAAAATAATAAAAAAACGTTTAATTTTTTTACGATAATACAATGCGAATGCAATACAAATCGAATACAACTTGATGCAAACAAATTTTAAAATATTTGAAAAAGAAGACCAGTGCAAAACTTTATTCCATGCTAGATACTGCTAATACAGGGTACGGCATCATAACTTCCTTTTTTGAAATGCGCGCCATTTAGACTGTAAAGATCGTAGTGGGCGGAGACTGCTCTTATTCGGTAGGCGTACATCTAAAGTTTTGTTCCCCATCCGGTCAGTCGCCACGTTGCGTTGGAACAGTGAGCAGCGTGCATTTGCCGTTGAGGCGTACTTTTCGAATGGACGTTCTGTGATCGCAACTCAGCTTGCCTTTCGAAATCGCTCCCCGGATTTGGCCCCTTGCGATTTTTTTTGTAGAGATTTTTAAAATTCCGTGTTTATGTCAACCATCCAAGAACATTAGAAGATCTCAAAGCCAATATTCGGGCTGAAATTGCCAACATACCAGTTGACATGTTGGACATTCGAAAAGTATGCCTCAACGGCAAATGCACGCTGCTCACTGTTCCAACGCATCGTGGCGACTGACCGGATGGGGAACAAAACTTTAGATGTACACCTACCGAATAAGAGCAGTCTCCGCCCACTACGATCTTTACAGTCTAAATGGCGCGCATTTCAAAAAAGGAAGTTATGATGCCGCACCCTGTATTACATTCGGGACTTCACTTTTGAAATTTTGAACCAAAGCAAAATTTCGCTTTGTGATTTATGCAGTTGATATTAAACTTAGGACTTTAATTTTTAATAATGCAAACAATACAAAATGAATACAACATAATACAAAAAAATTTTTTCAAAATTTGTGAAAAAAGGGGGCCAGCGCGAATTTTTGTTTTGCGATTTACGCGGCTAATATTAAACTTTTGATTTTAATTTTTATTAATACAAACAATACAAATTGAATGCAACATAATAAAAAAAAAAATTTTTTGAATTTTTGAAAAAGGGGGCCCAGCGCAAAAATGGTTTTTCTCGATTTTCAACTTTATGCTTAGCGAAATGAAAAAATTTTTACAATACAAACTAATACAAATTTTAAAAGTGGTAAACTGGACCAAAGGTAAATTTCAGGTTAAAGAAGGAGTACAGGGTGAATATTTTAAATATAATTTCTGAAAAAATATCAAAAGCTAACTGTCTTTTCGTCTACCACAAAATTTATAACCGCCCTTGCAGTGGCTCCAGTTTTCCCCCCTCCTGGTTACGTCACTAGTATTAAACCAAGAATATAATTTCCAACCGATCTGTTATTGGTTCATTCAATTAATTACCCGGAAGCTGTCAGTAAATTCTTACTACGATTAGATGTCCAGATTTTAGGGTACATCCGAGATTTGCCGTGGTTGCATTTGTCAAAACCGATCCGCTCCGGGCCGCTTTAATAAACGCTGAACTCTCTAAAATTATTCCCCTAAGCTGCTACTACTCGGTAAAATGTGCTACTAGGAAGGGGATGGATCTCCCTGGATGTGGACTCAACGCTGTGATATTCACAACTTTAAAATTAATTACACACTATAATTCCTAGGCGATTATTACCTTAATATTAAATGAATTTCCCTTTGTCTTTGGCCCAGTTTACCACTTTGAAAATTTTAGTGAAATTTGTCTTCGACCCAACTGGTAAACTTACCAGTTTCAGTTATGATTTTGAAACTGCACTTTTAGATTTTCTGATAAATTTATTTGAAGACTCCTTGAATTATTTTAATTTGTATTTGTAGTATTTTCTTATTATTTATAATGATTTTCGCAGCTTCATATGTTAACAGATGTACAATATTATCACCAACACATAAAAAAGTCCATCAATGTATCTGAATTTAAACTGTATACTATGTACCTACCTTTATAGTAATTGATAGTAATACCACGGATTTCGTGAGTGATACATGATTATGTACAGGGGTGGGCTGCCAAATTTAGAACAACCGGCTTGCTATTATTTCGAAAAAAGAAGAAAAAACGGCAAATAGGTACATTGTCTTCATTTATTTTTGTACAAGATAAAATATATAATAAGTATATACAGGGTGTCCCAGAACTCAAAGTTATTTCTTGGAGGGCTGGTAGGCCAGCTCATGACTGACCAAAATCAAAAATAACCTTAGTAAAATATCGTTTTAATTTTTTTTATAATTATAATTATTTAAATTATTTTTTATTTGTTTTTTTTTAGTTTTAAATAAATACCTGTGACCTAAATATCTTTAACAAGTGTTTTCATTTGAACACTCAATTATTAATAGTATATTACATTACTAGTGGAGAAACCGAATGATTTGCTCATGCATTTGCGAGTTTTGCACGCGAGCCGTTAGGCGAGTGTGCAGACGTAAATTATACCTATGCCTATGCGTACCTAAAATTATAATATTAAAATATGGAATTTCGTATAAATGTGGCACTCGAAAGACTGATTTAAAGCGTCGATTTTCACAAAATTCATAAAGTGTTGTTATCTCGAAAGCTAACGATGTTTTACTTCATAAAACGTTTTTACGTCATATTTTTATATTCTGGTCAGTCATGAGCTGGTCTATCGGTCCTCCAAGGAATAACGTTGAGTTCTGGGACACCCTGTATAACAAAACAAAACATTTATTGCACAAAATAACATAACACTTAAGCGAAGTGCATATTTTGCATAAACATACTATTAAAATTGTTTATTTTTTGGTTTTAGGGGTAATTTATCAAAAATTTTAACGACCGGCTCGCTAGAGCCGGATCGAGCCGGACCGAAATTACCTTCGTGTAAACAATATAAAAAATATTCAAAAATGTTCCAGTACATTAAGTTTTTGAGAAAACTGGGTTAAACACAGAACATCGAATAATATAAACACGATATAGAATCTTTCATGCGGGTTTAACGTTCAAATAATAAAAGATTATAAATAATAGGTATAATACCTTGTACGCTTGTACTTTGACATAAAAATTTAATTGTGCATTGAGTAGAAGGTTTTTTATGCAAGCAAAAACGAATTCTGATGACAATTATTTATGACACTTATTACTTATTATAATTATTTATTATTAAAAATTATTGACTATTGCATACATTTTCTTAAATATTTTTACAATTTATTAAATGGTACTGTGGGAAAACTCAACTAAGACAATAAAATCCTGTTGTTTTGTAATAAAATTTTTTAATAACAATAAAATTTCTGCTATAAGAAAAATGCAAATCGCCTGCACACCCGGTAGTTACGCCACTGTTTTCTCCATGCAACTGTTTTTGTAGTCGAGTTTTTGTTTTAAATTATTTTCTTGTTCACCACTTTTTTCAATTTCTACAATAAATTTAAATAATTTTATTGAATGAAAATAATGTTTACGTTTACAAAATCTTTTTTGCATGTTTAAATTTTTTCTACGCCTCTGACTACCGTGTAGGATCACTTGCAATTAATTTTGTATTTAAATAATAATTAGTATTTAAACCATCAGCATTGGTAATATTATTGATTTACTAATTGGTACTAACATTTAGCGTGGTTTAATTAAATATGACGCAGTTAGCAACGTTACGCCACTGTCAGATTTTGTTTTTTTGAAGTGTTAAATTCTCCCCCACCATTTCCATTAAGAAATCCTACTCTCTCCTCCCCTCCCACTCATATATGTGTGTATGTGTGGTGCATCGTGTGAATTACGCCGACGACAAATATGAAATAGTATTTATTAATCAAATTCAATTTACATTAAATAGTTGTATGATATTTATGTCATACACATATATTAGAGTTAATAAAATTTCGATCATCACAGTAATCGTTGAGTAAAGAAGATTTAATATTGTTTAAAATAATAATAAGATGTAAACAAATTCGTTAAGTATGTACAAATTATTGAACTGCAATTAAATAGTTATAAAGTTCAAACATGTTGATAAGTATAAAGAGTAAACATTTTTGGAAATGGTCGTGATAAAAAACGGAGACAACAAATGGCTTCGAAGATACAAAATTTTTTTTATTATCGGTGTTTTAATACTCACATTCCAACTGTATCTGGCAATTCGATTTTTTGGTCTCAATGTAGATAGTGCTCAAAATTCTGGCCAATGGAGTCCTCATAAGAAAATAAATTTAGACATAAACGATGTAGAAAATAGTGTTAATTCGGCTCGTAGAAGTAAGGATAATTTTGTGATAGACGACGAAGATATCGATAACAGTGCACATCAGCATAAACGACAAGGAAAATCTAGTTTAGTTCCAAACAACAAGAGCACCAAAACTCAGCCCGTCTTACGACTCAAAGAATTGGATTTCGTGCCTCCTTGCGAAATAACTGTCAAAGAAGCAATTTCGGCAATACACAGAGCCAAAACGCAAAAATGTAAGCAGCAGATATCAAATGTTACGTGCCTTATAGCGCAAGAATTATTATATCCAAAAAGATTACCGAATCATTGTCCCAACGAAGGTCTCGTCACCGGCAAATCTTTGGGATGCTTTAAAGATGAAAAAAATTATAGATTACTTAATGGCTATTATGGAAATTATAAAAATACCAATTCACCAGATTTTTGCATTCACTTGTGCCTTCAATCTGGATTTCTCTATGCCGGAGTACAATATTCGTAAGTAGTCTAAATGATATTAAATATTGACGATGCTAAATTGTAATTTTTTCTATCTACAGCACAGAATGTTTTTGTGGTAATGATGAACCAACGGCAGCTGTTAGACTTCCTGATTCTTCTTGTAATATGAAATGCCCTACCAATCCTCATTTAGCATGTGGTGGATATTATACCATTAATATTTATCAAACCGGAATAGGAAGTAGGTTTTTTTGTTTCTATATTTGCTGAATTACTTTTTTTATAATTTGTAGAATTTGTGCCACAAGTAGCCGAAACAAGTACCGCTACTTACGTTAAGCCATCGAGGATTGTATTTTTGCTAACTTTAAATGGTAGAGCACTTCGTCAAGTTCGTAGATTAATTAAAATATTATATCACAAAGACCATTACTTCTATATACATGTGGATGTGGTAAGATTTTATTTTATTCTTGTCTTTGAGATGTTAATAACTCCAATGTGACTGAACGAAAATCATTTCTGGGAGTTCAAAATTAATACATTCGTAAACGTAAAGTATATGATGTGAGCTTGCTCATTTTTTCTGTATTTTTTTATATTATAAAAAACTAAAAGAAGTCTGAGATCGATGAAAATTGGTACAGCCTCATTGAGGGTGGTTTGCTCTCCTGAACAATTTTGATTTAGTCTCATATGTGGTATTAGAATGAGGGTAGCAATATGTATTCCCCCCTCCTGGTCTCATTTACGAGATCCATAAATTTTTCTTGAATCTCTTGAAAGAAGAGTACATGAGCTTCCTAATTTTTACAACTTCCTATTTCTAACATTTCTTAATATTTTCCAGGATTTCACATTTTCCTTCACTTGTACATCAAATTTTGCCAGCTATTACCCCCTCGATTTATACTTGTATTGAAAATTTTGTCACATTGGAAATATAAACATCCAGCAACGAGATATTAATATGTGTATGCCTTACGTTGTCTATTTTTCAGAGGCAAGATTATTTATTTAGGGAACTTCTGTCATTAGAAAAGACATTTCCTAACGTACGATTAACACGTCAACGTTTTTCGACAATATGGGGTGGCGCATCTTTACTCCAAATGCTGCTTGCTTCTATGAGAGAACTTTTAAATTCGGACTGGAATTGGGATTTTGTTATAAATTTAAGTGAATCTGATTATCCAGTAAAAACTGTAAATAAATTGGTAGACTTTTTAAGTGCAAACAAAGGTAAGAATTTTGTTAAATCTCACGGCCGCGAGGTTCAGAGATTTATACAAAAGCAAGGATTAGATAAAACTTTCGTCGAATGTGATACTCACATGTGGCGAGTGGGCGATAGAAAACTGCCCTGGGGTATCCAAATTGATGGTGGGAGTGATTGGGTTGCTTTGTCGCGCAATTTTGTTGCTTACTCTGCAGGCGAGGCGCCCGATGAATTGGTGCAAGGTTTGCTCGTTTTATTTAATTATACGTTATTGCCAGCAGAGTCATTTTTTCACACGGTTTTAAAAAATTCGAAATTTTGTGATACTTACATCGATAACAACTTGCACGTAACAAATTGGAAACGTAAATTAGGTTGTAAATGTCAGTACAAGCACATAGTTGATTGGTGCGGTTGTAGTCCCAATGATTTTCGTACCGACGATTGGCTAAGAATCCAGAATACCGAAAGTAGGCAAATATTTTTTGCACGCAAGTTTGAACCGGTAATCAACCAAGCTGTTATTTTACAACTAGAGCAATGGCTATATAACATTGACGTTAATAATGTTCCAAACCTGAACTCTTATTGGCAAAGCGTCTATCATCATTTAGATTTAATTCCGCAAGTGGACGATGCACTTTTAACTGTAGCAAACAGCATAGCACGCATTAAATCTAAAACTATTTCGGCGGTTTGTACAGACTTAACGCCTAGCAAAATTTTAGAATTAACTTCGTATCATTTAAATGATAGTTATCAAGAGACTTTAATTTTATATTTAGGTAATACTTCGGATAGTAAAAAAGTACAAATAGAAACCTCAATAAAAAGTAAAAATACATTTGTTATGACGAAATCTAACTCACTTTTGGACAGACTGAAATATTTCGTAGTGAGTACAGATTATGATCAAAAAGAACAAACGTTGCGCAATTTTGCCCAAATTATAGGACCTTATTCGGAACCAACTTTAGTTTTTGAATTTAATTCTGATCCAAGTTTAAGTGCCAAAATGACAAATATTACCTTTCTTTGGATAGATCCTGTCGGTAGATTAGTTGAATTATCAGACACATCCATCGACGACAATTACGTTATTGGTCACGTAAAACCTAGCATTAGGCAACCACTACTTCCAGGTTTTTGGACCGTCAAACTTGTGTATCAAAATCAAGCTTTAGCCGAAATTAGATTTTTAATCACCCCACTCGAGTACTTTTCTGGTAATCGAATGACTCAAAAACAAGTCACATTTGTTCACTCTGGTTCCGAAATAATTAAGGACTTTGATTCGCGTTGGCAAATATTTTTACCCAACAGTTTCGATTTGGAAGTTTCCTTGAGTAAATCGGTTGCGGATTCCAAACGATTCGGTCCCGATTTGCAGGAATGGATCGACTCGCTTGTAAGTAAATTTTTTATTATTGGTAACACTTGTATTGTGAGATATCAACTCTTGGATACTTGTTTTAATCAATTTTCAAAATGTGCTTCAACGAATTGGAGTTCTTTAGCCGTCGATCCTAAAAGTTACTTGGGAAAAATAAATAAAACTACAGGCAGTTTTGATTTACAATAATAAAACATAAAATTTAGCTCTCTTTATTATTCACAAAATTTTATATTTTAAATTATTAGCCTATACTTAGCCACGTTTTTGAGTATTTATTTATTATTTTGTGTTCATACTGGTGATATTTTTGTAAATGAAGTGGTATAATTATTGAATTATACAACTTCAGATGTGTGAGAAATGGACAGCAGTTTTTAAAACTTTGTTTTTATGTGTTTTGCGTTTATTTATGAACAAATTTTATAAATTATTATGAAAGACTTCAGCTTTAAAGTTGAAAGTCCGTTATTCGCAGAACGGAAAAGCTGGCTATTTTGTTCTGAGAATAACGCGATTTGTTTACTACTTTTGCTTTTTACTAAACAAAATAGCTTTATTTATTTATGTAAAGAAGGGGGTTATTTTATTACTTTATGAAATAGGAAAGGTATCGAAATATGCTTAAAAAATGACAGTCTAATATGAAGAACAACAGAAGAATGCTTTATTGAATTATTATTTATTTGTTGCCATACATCCAACGCTTTTTAAATATTTGAAACATTTGCCATACTTTACTTAAATTTTATAATTATTTTTAGTGAGATAAGTGTAAATATTTAAACAATAATGTTATTTGTGATAAAATGGGTGCTCGTCCTAGGTAATATCATTTCGTGTCATAATGTTAAAATAGTAGATATAATAAAAATTCATCTTAATATTTAATATTTGTAAAAAAAATGACAAAATTTCGCTCATAATAATATTATATTAAAAATCTTTCAAACTATTTTTATTGTATAGTTCTTATAATGTGAATCTTAAAAAATGTTAAAAATGAAATGGGAACTGTTTTTGTGTCCTTGCAATATAAAGTGTATTGTTTTATGTAATTTTATATGTCTTGTCTAAGTATGATGTACCAATTTACGTTTCCTATACGTATTAATCAATTTATTGTCAAGTTCATAAATCCAATAAATGTATATTATTCTGTAATTTTTTACTGTATTCTTTGTCATTTACTCCTTTGTGAAGGCACGAATGCTGAAGGTCTATTTACACCTTTTAATTCATATATATTCAGAAATAGTCGATTGCAATTCAGATTTATCAATTGATTTTCAGACAGCGTCAAATGAAAATTAGAAAACGTCAATTATTGTAATTTAGAAAGCTTAATAATTTAATTCGGATTGCTTATAAATTATACAAGATGAAATTATATTAAACTGAAATTTGAAAATTATGACATTCAAGTATTTTGAAAAAAAAAGCAACTTATAAGCCACAGAATGTTCTTTTCTTTTTGAAACAGGCTTTTTGAATTACATTTTTGATTTTCGTTTGACAATTACTGAATGTCATTTGACAATTTACTGATTTTGGTTTAACGTGAACTTAGTTTTCCTTTGGGGGAATAAAGAAAACATTTTAATACAAAGTTTAATTTTTCGCACACCAACTCTCTATCTTAACATCTTAAAAGACCTAAATACTTTCCTGGTTCGGAATTTCTTAAAATTTAAAACTTTTTGTTTCTTATGTGCCTCATACACGATACACTTTTAACATGCAACGAACTTATGCAGGCCTGGAAACTGAAATAGTACAAATACGAAACTTTATAATGTGCAGGGATAAACTGGGAATGTTTTCATTATTTCTTTAGACGACTGGTCCCATTATACTGGTACTCTATTATAAGAATATTTAAAAGGTCTAGTGTGTCTGTCTGTCATTCTGCAACTAACTAACGGATGAAGGGCATAGGATAAGCATGGTGAATCTATCTCTGGGGAATATTAAATCGCCACTTTGGGGATATGTAGGTACCCAGGAAATACTAAGATCCTGAAAATTTTAAATCTCTAACTCAATGCCTTTTCGAGAAAATCAAAAAATACTGAAAAATAGAAAAAAAAAATTTTCCTTGAAAACGGCTTAATCGATTTGGATAAAATTTTAGTATGTTTTGGGGGGTATATAAAGGCTATCTTAGAACAAAATAACAGCTATATTGGATTTCATCGAGGGGGAAACCGCAGACCAAATTTTTGTACACCAGATTTCCTTTTATGAAATTTCCTTAGATTTCCTAAAATTTCCGGGGTTTCCTAAAATTTCCCGGGATTTCTTTGGATTGCCTAAGATTTCTTTGGATTTCCTTAGATTGTCTAAGATTTCCTTGGATTTCTTAAGATTTCCTAGGATTACCTAAGATTTCCTTGGATTGCCAAAGATTTCCTAAAATTTCCTTGGATTTCGCTTCACTAACCTTTAATTACGTAGGTTGAATTTTGCAAACGTAAGTAGATAGGTGGGGTGCTCACAACACCCCAACAAAAACTTACATTTACGGTAATAATTTGCACTCATTTTTTATATTGTAAGTAAATTCACATTATTTTGGATATTATTATATAGCCAAATGTAAAAATAATAAAATTTAAGCCGTTAAATAGCAGTTTTTACGAGTTTTAATATTTACTGGGTGTTGTGGCCACCCCGCATACCTAATTAAAGGTTAAAAGAATAGACTTTCCTTCACAATTTTACAAATAACACGTTTATAATTACTCAATAATTTGAAATACAAATAAGTAAAATTTTAAATATTTTAGTCATAACCTGCTCGGTTGCATTGGTTTGCAAGCAACTTTAAAAGACATGTAAAATTTTGATTTTCAAATGCCGTTTTCTCGAAAACTACTAGATAATCCGCATCGAAGTGCGGTCTCAAAATGCTCAGAAAATTGTCCTCTTTCCAATAGAAAAAAAAAAAATCAAAGCCCAACGAGTGTTGATGATTGACTGACAGTAGCCTAATAGTTTTAAGAAATTAAAATTATATTTAGATAGAACCTAATAACAAATCAAATATTTGTTTTGTATGTAATGTTCTGAACACTCTGTAGTATATTACTCACAATACAGACTAGACACAATAGAAAAACTGCTTTAAGCAATAACTATTTTCAAACTAAAAGTCACATAAGCGCAATAAGAAATGTACAAGTAGGAATCTGTAATTCAAAACCATCAAGAACTTTAAAACAAAGGTAAAAAAAAGACATTCATGTTTTCTAAGTGTTAATTTAACATTACAAGGAAATTTTTGACATTAAGTTATCGGATTCATCTAGATTTCCTCGGATTTCCTAAGATTGCCTGGGATTTCCTGAGATTTCCTTAGATTGCCTGAAATTAAAATAATAATTTTTAATTTTTTTTATTTGCAGAAAAGACTTGCAGTAATAACTTTCTTCACGAAATTTAAATTAATTAAAATTAAATTGAAAAATCCAGGGGGGCAGCTACCCTCTTTGCCCCCCCCCCCCCCCAATGGACGCCCATGAAAACAAATTGTTTTTCCAAAAATATTTTTTTTAAATAAGATATGACATTATTCTTTTTCTAATTATGTTTCAAAAAGTCTTACTTTGTGATATTCAAAAGTGTGTGGAAAAGTACTACTTTTCCGCACAGTGTGCGGAAAAGTAGTTTTTTTTCGCACACTTCCAAAAGTATGCGGGAAAGAAAGAAATAGTCAGAAACACAAATCTGCTTTATTTTTTAATAAACATTAACCGTTACATTTGAACAATTTCCATCCCCCATGTCGCTTAAGGGCTGTGCACCACGTGTCGAATTGCAATTGCTTCGGTTTACGATCTCGGCCTTCGGCCTCGATCGTAAAACTTCGCCTTGAATGGAAATATGTTAGTTTTCCTAACTTGTATCGAAAATATCTATTTATATAATGTATATTTTTTTCAATTATTCCAAGTGGTACGCCATACTAAAAAAACTAAAAACTGATTTTACAATAAGTTTTCAGTTTTATTGGTAAAAATTGAAGAGTGGAAATTAGAAAGGGCCTAAGTGACATTTTCGAAAATTTTAAGATTTTGACATAGATAGGTTCTAAGTACCATGCTTTATGTCCTATGAAAGGTTTTAAGCCTCAAAGTTATATTATTTTTGTATTAAAAGCATGTAATATAAAAGTGTGATCAAAAACATTGTTTGACTTTTATTCAGTTTTTCTCGATTATCTCAAAACTTTGTTTTTGTTACTTAGGCCCTTTCTAATTTCCACTCTTGAATTCATCATTATTTCATAATTACATTCAATATTTTTAAAATTTGTAGTTAACAAAAATTGAAATTTTATTTTTTTTATAGTATGGCGCACCACTTGGAATCCATTGAAAAAAATATAGTAGTATATTATATAAAAGAGTATGGAGATTCTAAAGAAAATTATTTCATAATTTTGCCAAAATCATATCTTATTTAAAAAAATATTTTTGGAAAAAAACAATTTTTTTCATTAGATGATGAAATCCTATACAGCTGTTATTTTGTTCGAAGATCGCCTTTATATACCCCTATAATATACTAAAATGTTATCCAAATCGATTAAGAGAGATTAAGCCGTTCCCAAGGAAAAATTTTTTTTTCTATTCTTCAGTATTTTTTGATTCGATCTGTAACGCACCTCTGATTGTTCCCATTTTCACGGTTGCATATCAATCGAATTCTAATATATTCACTTATTAGTTATTAATTATTATAATAATGATATTGAGGCTTCACGATATTAAAATTCAAATATTATATTGTTGACCAAAATATTTCTGACGCGCACCACACAAAGGTTTGAGAGTCACTGCAATGCATGTTTAAGCGTCAGATATAATTTGACAGTTATCTAAATTCCACATTGACTAAATAATCCGGTAAATAATCGAAAACGAATTAAAATCTTGACAGAAACTGCAATTCCACGATGTCCTCGGCTACTGTAAGTTCTCTTTACAGTTTAAAAATAAAATTACCCCCTTTTTTTGTATTTAGGTGCCGTTATTGGACGATACAATTCCATTCGGTGATGAAGAACTTCATTCCTCAAGCAAGGGCAGCTTAGCGTAATTTAGAAAAAGCTTTTTTTTATTCCTATTTCAATTAACATTTATTTATTAATTTAGGCATCCATATGTAACATTTTTTCATCTAATTTTTCGTGGAGTTGCCATTGTAATTTATATGCTATGTGGCTGGTTCAGTGATAGTTTTATCACCAGTTTTGTGATTGTAACATTATTTTTGTCGATGGATTTTTGGACTTGTAAAAATATTTCTGGCCGATTAATGGTAGGACTTAGATGGTGGAATTATGTCGATGATGATGGAAAATCTCATTGGGTTTATGAATCACGAAAGGTTTCTTTTTAATTTATATTTTATCTAAATATTATTTTTGCTTTGTTTATTATTACTTACGTTTCATTGGGCCCTCTTTTAGGGTCCATCACAGAATAGAATCAACGACAGAGAGGCAAGCATCTTTTGGACCGCCTTGGTGTTGACTCCATTGCTGTGGGTGGTATTTTTTATTATCGCTTTATTTGGTTTGAAGTTAAAATGGCTGGTAAGTTGATTCAGGAATTTTTTTATTTGTCGTCTAATAATATCAATATTTTTTAGTTGCTGGTTTTGATTGCTCTTATTTTAAACGGAGCTAATCTTTTCGGTTACATTAAGTGTAAAGTGGGAGGTACGGAAAGTATTGGTAAAGCAACATCGAATTTCTTCCGACAGCAAGTATTACAAAATGCAGTTTCTCTCGTTACGAAGCAAACCACAGCTCCATCATCAAATCCAATGACATTTCCATCTAATACAGTATAGATTTATTATATAGTATATTTTTTATTAAGTGTATAAATGTAATTATTATTATCGTCTAAGTTGAATGTTTAATATATTTTTTATTTTAATTCAAAAGTGGACTTGGGTGTTTTGTACTAAAATGATCCAATCAAACTCCAAACATAATCTACCTTTGTTTCGTTTTATATAAATTTAGAATATTTTATGTCTTTTTTGGCTAATTTTGATTCTCAAAACAAATTATTGACCATCTAGCTTTTCATTTTGTTGAAAACTTTTCTCAAGTTCTAGTACTTCAAAAGTAGGTACTAAGTTCAATTATTAATGATTAGCAATTTCCGAAGTGTATAAAACTAAGTATAATATATTCCAATCAAGAATCAAATTCTCTGGTAATTTACTCGTGTGGATATGTCCTTTATTTAACCTCTCGTAACCGTTTAAGATATTCAGCTCGGTAATGTATTTTTCAGCAACGTTTGCAAGATATAAATTTTTATTTTTATCACTATTTTTACTAAAAAGTTGTAAAAACATTGTAAACTGAAGAAAAATTGCTTATTTGTTTTCTAACTACCACTGACGCGAATGAATGGATTAACGAGAAATTCTTTAATAAAAATATCAGTAGGTAATATGTAACCTAAGAACCCGACAAGACTTGAAACGGGGAATTTTTGAAGTGAGTAGGTCTCTGAGCCCACGTCTTTGGTAAAAACATCCCCGAAGTCGCCACAAGTTATTAAAAATCACAGTAGCGAAGATTTCGTTTATTTATAATAATACTAAATTGATAACATCCAAAGAGGTTCTACTATTTTTAAAGTTGAAAATGGTTTTAAAGCTGCGATTTACTTTGCGTGTTTATATTATTTTAAAATTTAACAATACAATTTGGTCAGATGTGCTTTCGTGGACTTGGATTTTTTTTATATTTTTTAATATTTTTGGGATTTGAAGACATTTAAAAATTGTTAAAAAAAAAGTTTTTTCAATAAAAATAATTATTAGCATACACGTTGCGGCCGAAGTACTACTGGGCATCACGGATTTATGAATATTACTAAATCCGTAATGCGGATTCCTAAATCCGGATTTAGTAATATTCATAAACCCGTGACTGGCATAGATAAAAAAGAGATATCATACATTAAAGAGATTATTGCCCGTATTCACAAACGTCCGTAAAAGTTTTAACAGACCGTTAAATTTAGAAAACCAATGGGAATTATCAATGTAAATCGTCCGTTAAATTTAACGGTTCATTAAAAGTATTGTAAATACGGGCATAAGAAACTATTGTTTATCAAACTTTGGTTTTCGACTAATTTATCCTTTGAAAATATTTCGTCAAAATTCTGGTTTATTTATTTACATGTACAGGGTGGCTCAATTTCGATGCCTCTTATGGAGAAATACCCAGTACAGTGGCGTAGCGTGGATTTATGGTACCCGGGACAAACCGTACATTTGCCGCCCCCCCCCCCAATTTTCGCAAAAAAGTTTTTTGTAGCTACGAAAGCCCGTAGACGCACGCACTCAAGCTTAAACTCTTCTCTATCAATATCTTGAGGAGCTTAGTCGGGATTGCATTCCACACAGGGCCGTGGCAAGGCACGGATCAAAGGAGCGACAGCTCCAGGGCGCCATTCCAAGGGCGCCAAACGCCAAAAAAATTTTCAAAAAAGATCATAAACATAACATAAAAACATACCGTTGACCTTTTTTTTTTGGCGAACCGCCCCGGGCGCCAAAACCCTTCGCCACGCCGCTGATTCCACATCATCGACGCCCAATATTATTGAAAACCTTTAGGAAGGCATATTTTTCGGCGAATTTCTGAAGCTGCTGGAATCTATCTTGAATTTCAGCAGTTATTCTATCTAATAAAGAAATTATTTTTTGCCTTAAATCGTCTTCGGGCGATAAACAGGCGTCTCCACTTCCGTCGCCAAAAATGTGTCTGTTCTTAATTTGTCTTGGAGGTTCACTAGAAATGCCAAGTTCTTCCCACAAGCTTCTGGCGTAACTTAAAGCTTCGTCTACGGATGCCTCTCCGTTCCTTATTCCATATTATTAAATTTCTTAAACAAGTTGTCATCATTGACCGTAACATATTATGTTTATTTGGCCAATGACGTCAATGGCCGGACAATGACGTCAATGGCCGGACAATGACGTCAATGGCCGGACAATGACGTCAATGCCCTGCTTATAACTGGACATTGACGTCAACGCTCGGCCAATGACGTCACTGACCGTGCATTTTGGGTGATGTTGACATTTAAAATTTCATATGTGGTTTTTACATCATTGACCGGGCAATGACGTCATTGCCCAATACAGAGCGGGCAATGATGAAACTACTCTTCTTTTTTTTTATTTGATTTATTATTGGTTCAGCTAATACATGCTATACACAATACTTATAACAAAATTACAGGTTTAACATTAACTAATACAGTAGAATCCGGTTATAGCGACGGCCAAGGGACCGGCGATATTACGTCGTACTAACCGGACGACGCACAAAACGGTTTGAAATTTTCACGGCGAATCCGGGCAGATAGTTGAATAATATGCGTGTAAAATAAAAAAAAACAAAAATTTAAACTTTAATTATAATTAAATCTAATAGGCAAAGTTACAAGCTAATAAACAATATAAAATATAAAAACATGATAGTAATGTTCATAATAATGTAGGTACATGTAGATAAGTATATAAAAAACCTACTGGTTTAGAAAATCAAAAAAAAAAAAGTTATAACACAGTGGAAGGTAACAAAATACGAAGTGATTTACTCTAGAATAATAATTATATAAAGTGCATAGAAGGCATTTGTGGGGGCGGCAATATAATGCGAAGTATGCATTTGCGCTTGAAATTACGAATTATTTTTAGACGAGCGTCGTTTTAATCGGACGATTTTTAATAAATACGTCGCTTAAAGCGGTTGGTCGCTTTAACGAGAGTCGTACTAAACGGATATACTTTCGCAGGATGTTATATGAAAACCAAACTTGAGGTTGCACTTACGTCGTTAAAAGCGGTCGGTCGTTATAAACGAAGTCGTACTATTCGGATTCTACTGTACTTAGTTTAAAATCATCATTCTTTAATTTAATAATATATTTATCTGATCTAAGAAAACTGAATCAAGAATATTTTTTTCTTACAACAAGAAAATATTTTCGTGCGGCTATTGAAAACAGAGAATTTCTTGATTCAAGTGGTACTTATTTGAACCAAGTAATTTTTTTTTCTGTGTAGTATGAAAAATAGCGAAGCATTCTAAGTAATTTCCTGATTTTTAGTTTAAGAATTACCGATTATGAGCCGATATAAAAGAAAAAGTGAGCGAAAGCTAGTGTTTACGGAAGAAAATTTTGAAAATATTAAGCGGAAAGTCGCCGAAAGCTTTAGCAAAAGAAGTCTAGCTAGGGAAATGGGAATAAATGAAGCAACGCTGAGAAAAAGATTATTAAAATGTGACACTATTCCAAAAATCCAAAGTCATTAGGGCGATTTAAAAGTGATATTCCTGAAAATACGGAAATTGAATTGTGAGTGAGGAGTGATAGTTAAAATATAATTATGTAAATAAATACGTTAGTTTGTAATAATCTACGTTGAATAAATAAAAGTTTGTATTTTTTATTTTTTATTTATTTTTTTTGTTTGTGTTTGTGTTTACCTTTTATTTATTTTCTATTATTAAAGTATTTTATTACTTATTTATAATATTTACATAATAGCCAAATAATATATGCGTACCTACTCTTAAACATCAACACGCGTACTCTTATGCATAATCTATGTATGTATATAAGAGTACGCATTTGGAAAGCTATACGAATTTAGTTAAATATTTCATATTTATGTAATCAGTAATCACTTATTGTGATATTATGTCAGGCACGGAACTAGCCCTGTTAGACTAAGTGGGCCGAAGCCGGGCCCAGTTACTTTTAAGGGGGCCAAAGACCTAGAATGTTTTTTAACAAAGCTAAAAAAAAGGTAATGTACGTGACTAATAACAAAAAATAATGCAATACAAAATTATTGGAAAAAAATTCTTTATTTGCCAGGGTGGGCACAAGGGTGGGCCACATGGGCGTACCCAGTGGGGGGCAGGGATGAGAGGCAGTTGCCCCTCCCTGGATCCTTCCTGTCTCCCATACATTTAGCTGGTTAATTATGTGCCTGTGCCAGGATAATTATTTATCAACAGAAAATTCCTGATTTGCCCTCCCCCCTAGGCCAAAAGCTGGGTACGCCCATGGTGGGCCAGCACAACTTTTAGGTGGGCCATGGCCCACCCTGGCCCCCCCCGTAGTTACGTGCCTGTATTATGTTAAAAATATATTCTGAAATATTCACTTTTACAAATGAAATGTAAAAGCAATAGATCAGCTTAAAAATTGCGAAATGATATCACTTTATTCACTAACAGCCGTATTTATAGTCAGGCGTATATCTACAGTGTAACTACACGCGTGTAACTACGCGTCATTACGCATTATATCTTTACATCAGCTATTATATATGCTGTTGCAGATTGTGTATTTATTCCAAATCATCTTAAACTAGGGGGTTTAGGCGTGTATTTTCCACGCTTGTGTAACTTTGTCTATAACTACATATTTTCGTCATGAAATTTTACACATTGTTTATACGTTTTATTATACGCGTGTAAACGTTTATAAATACGGCTGTTACGCATTTACCCTATACGTGGGATCAAAATAGGAAGTCGCATAACATCCCATGGAGTTTTGTGTTTACTGGGTAGGTAAGTATAGAAGATATCTAAAAATGGATGGCCATTTCGATCTCGTTTGCTTTTTTTGAATTTGCTATCTTTTTTTGTTTTCGAGTTTTAGCCAAAATTTCGATTATTGGACTTTCCGATAAATGCGTCGATATATCTCGGTTGTTTTTGAAATTTCCAAAAAAGTGTTAACACTTTCTTTATACACTTTTTCAAGAGCAACAAAATGGGATAGGTTTTAAATATTTTAAGTTAGTTTCCGAGTTATAATATAAAGTTGTGTTTTTTTTTAAATAGAAACCATAGTTATGATATTTTTGAATAGCGTTTATTTTTATTCCTTTTTCAATGATATGTCCATGTCAACGTGGGGTCCATTTATTTCGGTTTTATACTATTTTATTAAAAACTGTACTAACAATAAAAAAATTAATTGGAAATTTGAATAAAACGTGTCGCATATAATATAAATAATATAATACGACGGATATATATTAAAAGAAAACTCAAGAGTTTTAAGAATTTCATATTTTTTATTAAAACGCATTTCAATATTTACAGAGTTGTTTATGTATCAAGTTGTGTGATAAAATGTACACGTAATGAAAAATGTCAGAATCCTTTGAAGAGCATGTTGATGAAGGATAATAAATTAAATATATCCACAAAGGGATATTTTAAGGTTCTGCTAACTTTTAAGAAAGTTACCAACCATGATGACCATGAATACCATCAGCAACAATGGTACCAGCTGGTCCGGCAACAATGGTTCCGTGTCCAAGACCGACTCCATGTCCAAGACCGACTCCATGCCCAAGACCGATTCCATGTCCAAGACCAAGCCCATGTCCAAGACCGAGTCCGTGTCCAAGACCAAGACCATAAACAGCTGGGGCAATAACAGCAGCTCCATGTCCAGCCCAATCTTGGGAATCTACCAAACCTTCACCGTGCCATTGTCCATCATCGTGTCCGTGTCCAATAGCTAAACCATGAGCACCAACCCAACCAACGCCGGCGTGTCCAACTGCATTTGGGATTCCGTTGGGTCCAACGGCACCGTGTCCATTTACAACACCAGCTGGTCCAGCAGCTCCATTGCTAGAAACTACTCCTGAAGCTCCAACCAAGGGTAAATGACCATGTCCATGTCCATAACCCGATCCCCATAAACCGGAAGGTGTTGCACTAGCTAAAACTACCACACAGGCAAAGGCAGCTACGGTCTAAAAAACAAAAATTAATATTTGTTACCAACCCTTAATGTAATTCTTACTAAAGTATTCATTGTAGTGTAAGAGGAGATCTTGTAAAGCTGAAGAACTGTACAATGTTTAATATGATATCAACCCTCGTTTATATAGTTCAATTGCGTCCTTGATAATCATTAAAGAATAATTTTGAAGAATTTGTGATAGTATACTATAAATTTACTTCCCGTTAATGTTGACCCCGCCTTAGTTTCCTACTTTTAGTTTTCTCGATTGCAATTAGAAGGTAAATAGCATTGCCATACTAAAAATAAAATTCATTCTAATTATCAAATAGATACGTAAAGGTGATTTGAAGTCTACATAGAAGTTTCAAGTGTTTTTACAAAAATTTAGCATTTGCAGATAATTATGTAAAGAAGCATTTTGTTTGAATAATTTTTTATAATGTGTAAATAAATTTTGATCAAACAATAAAAATTTGTTTAAAATCAAAAATAAAATTACTTTGCTTTAAATATAATTATTAAAGAAAAATTATTGTGTAGGTAGTACTAACGTATAATTAATATTAATATATTTATTATATTATAAAAAATAATATTGCAAAGCAGTAGAATAAACTGGGTTAAATTCTTTATGCGCCTTTTGTAATTATTAATTTTAGATCAAAACTTTAAAATAGAATTCCCAGTTCGAATTGTCTACATTTCATATTTTGGTTCATTGCTTTGCGCTGTGTACGTTGTTTTGTCATTCGGGTTATAAAATGTGGTTTAAAAAATTTTAGAATTAAAAAAAAAATGCTCTAGGTGAGGCTCGAACTCACAACCCCGGCATTGCTCACGACTACTGTCTTATAAGTACCGTGCGCTAACCAATTGCGCCACTAGAGCTATGTGAAATACAGAACAATGTTATCCATATAAGCAAAAATTCAAAATAAAAACTAAAAAAGTAATGCTTATTATGAATTATATGTATATAAATAAAGTATTGCCTTTTTAATATTCATTAACAACGTGTATGCTATTTTATTAAATTAAACTTATACTTTTAATAATTATTGATAACGATAAGTGTGTTATCAATTCATAAAATTAGTCAAATGGGGTGAAGTATAAATCCTGACGTAATATTAGAATCACAATTAAAGGTTTTTTTAGGAAATAAAAACTGGATTATAATAAATTCAATGATATACATATTGTTGAAATTTAAAGTTCAATAATTATTGTTTTTCAATTGACTAGGTTTACGTCAGCAAAATTTGACAGATGTCAAAGTGACGGTACCCCGAAAATGTAAATAAACCGTTCGTATTTTTTACGCTAAATAGTTCTAGTTGTTTCGTCTCTTTAATTGTCAAGTAATTGTAGGTTTAGTTAATTTAATTGTTGCGTAAGATTTGTCAATGTCGTTTCTGAAATGAGTTGGTTCGATGCTTCTGGTTTGGCAAGTATCGCAAAAACGGCACTAAAGGAGGCACAACGCACGATAGATAAGGCTTTAGACATTCAAGAGGATGTAGTCAATTCGAAACTCACCGATAGCCCCGTCGACACGAATTCGGATGATTTTTTTGATTCCTGGGGCATATCGCAATCCGGAAACATCCAAGACAAAAAGAGTGAACCTCCTTCGGAGATCGTAACTAAAAGTCCAATCAAGTCGTCTAAGATGACCACAAGTATTTGGGGATCGTTTACGGGTAGTTTCTTTGATGCCACCAAAGCGGAAAAGCCAAGGGGTTCTCTGGACAGCTTAGACGATTCTTTAGATTTAGGTGACGAACGATTTAGCAGTAGCAAATTGGTGGTGCAACAAATGGACGATTTAGAAGTCAGTAACCCTTTATCAACGATAACCGAATTCAGAGACGATGGGAGCAGCACGGAAAATTTATCCTTACAAGTTAACGAACATTTAGATGAAATTAGTTTAGGTAGGTAAAATGCGAAGTTTTAAATGCTGTTTCTCAAGTAGAAATTATACTTTTAGAACCGAGTAACGATGAAAATGTTACAATTCGTACTCATATAAGTGTCAACCCAGATACAGAAAAAAAACGAATATCGGTTGGAAGTTGTAAGACAAGTTCCGATAGCGTTGAAATTGTTGGGGAAGGAACTGACTGTACCACATCTCCCGATTCTGAATCTTATACAATATCAAGTTTAAGTTCTGCACTGGATACTAAAAATTCTGAAAGTGTTGAAATTTTACCGGATAGTTTAGCAAGCCCGAGTTCGGTAGAAGTAATTTCTATAGGCGAAGAAAGTACTCCAAGTCGGTCCCTAAGTCTTACGGACGGTTTTGCGCCCCCGATAGAGAAAACAACCCCCGATAGTATTGAAGTTATTCTAGATGAATTAGACGATAGTAGTGTGGCAGAAGATTCCATTTCTTATGCTTCGGCTTCAGAAAGCACTTATACCACAGTTTTAGAAAGCCCGGCTGTACTATTAGCAAAGAACGAACCCATCACTCGTGGACCCAGTCGGAGTAACATTAATTTCTCCTTAAGCCATATTAATTCACAATTAATTGATACACAACCGTGCAGTAGTAAAGAGAATCCAGTCGATTTGGTCGAGAATCCTAACGTAATCGACATACCTCAAGATGCAACTACGGAATTGCAAATGGACGATGATGGTTCTCATTCCGATAGGACAATCATAGCAGACGATAATGTAATGGAGAGTAGTAGCGACACGAGTACCACCACCGAAGGCAACACTAGCAGCTCTTACTATTTAAAAAATTTACTGGCAGATGCAATGAGCGAACAAATGGAAGCCTCAACTCAAATGATGTTTTTTCAAGAAGTTCTAATGAACGCAGGTCAAACGAAATGCGAAGAGATGTCTGAAATTACCTCAATCACGCAGTTGGAGATGCCTCCACGTGATAATTCGCCTTTAAGTTCCGAAAGTCGGTCAGATTTAGTCAAAATTGGTTCGGATGAAACTTCGGGTCACACTTCTGGCGATGAAAATGAAACCACAACTTCTTCAGATATTGAAATCATTTCTAGTCCTAACGGAGATTCCAGTAGCACTCAAAGTAGACAAAGCCCTATCAAATGGTTGAACACTAACAACGAAAATGCAGGACGTTATCGTATTTTACTTGGCAAAAATAAGATTTCCCCACGTGATATTTCGGGATTGTCGAGTGGCAGTGAAGAATCTTATCCTCTGGAAGTTGGCAAACTCATCAAGCGATTAGCTGAACTGTCTAATATGCTTGAAATGCGCGAAACAAAATTAATTGAAAGCAGAAGGTAAGAAAAAGTTTTTCATGTTCTAAATCTCAAAGAATTTTAATAAGGGGTAAATATTTTGAAAAAAATTTTTACATAGGACTCGGAATTCCAACGATTTTCATGGAATTTTAGGGATTTCCACGGAATTCTAGTAATTTCCAATAGTGGCGTAGCGAGCTTAACTTGCGCCCAGGCACAATACCTTTTTAGCGCCCCCCCCCCCCATTCGAAAACCATAATTTAAAATATATTTCCAGAAATCAATTATAATAAAATAAAAATTATTCAGCAATTTTTTGTTTTGCGGACCATTTGGCGCCCCTTTGTGAGTAGCGCCCCTGTAATCCCCCCGCTACGCCACTGATTTCCAAAGAATGCCTGTAATTTTTAAAGATTTCCTAAGAATTCCAATGATTTGCTATGAATTCTAAAGATTTCTCAATATTTCCAAAGATTCTCGAAGAATTCCAAGGATTTCCCAAAAGTTTCAATGATTGGCATACAAGTTCCAATCTAATGAATTTCAAGGAAGTCCAGTAGTTTTCAAGGAATTTCAGGGTTTTCCAAAGATTTTTATAATAGGAATTTCAAACATTGTGCATGCAAAATTTTCAAGATAGTTACCAGTTTAAATTTTTATGTTCACTTCTTCGAGTGAGTCCTCTGGACGATAATGTCCAGATCCTAATAAAACAATATACTATTCCATGCTTTCTGTAAGGTACTTTCTTTTGCTACGATTTTGTAAACAGGATTAAAATAGAAAGACAGAAAAAATATCGTATCTTTAATGTGTAATATAAAGCATATTTTTGCTCTCCCTGTTTGAATGAGAGGCCTCATATTAAGGTGCATTTCGCCAGCCCCCCCATTTCGAATTTTTGATCCAAAATAGTCTAAATCGTTTGTACCTTCCTTATTTTCGTTTGTACCAGTTTTGTTTTTGAAATATTTCAAAATTTCTAATAATGACATTTTCATTTCCAATGACTGGAAAAATTAACTTATCATCCTCTCTACCCCCTTCCCAGTACAAAGTTTAAACATTAATTTTGAAGTCGGGGGAAACAGAGAAATGGGGGGGGGGCTGGCGAAATGCACCTCTCATATTAAGCAACTTGACCATATGCTCTTATTTGGCATAATTATGTTATAATGTTATAAGTATTGAATTCAATAAGATGTTTTTAATAGGCAAAATGCAGAGTTGCAAGAAGTAAATAATGATTTACAAAGTCAACTGGATACATGGATTTCAAAACAAGTAGAAAACTTAGAATTGTCACAAGTAACGGAAGAGTATACTCAAAGGCTGTCTGTCCTCGAAAAAAAATTTCAGCAGGCTATACGTGACAAAGACATATTAAAAAAGCAATTGGATCAAAGCAAATCTGAAGCTTCTGGACGAGTAAGTAAAGGAGAATTGGAATCCGTTATAATCGAAAAGGATGGTATAATTAAAGAGTTGAGAGAAGAAGGAGAAAAATTATCTAGACTGCAATTGCAACACTCAAATATTATAAAAAAATTGCGATCCAAAGAAAAAGAACAGGAAACAACCATAAAGCACTTAAAGTAAGTATTGTAAATATTTATATTTTTCGTACTTTTAAAAATCTCGAATTTATAATAGGGAAAACATAGAAGATTTAACATCCGAATCGGAACGTTTAAAGCGCTCGCTGTTAGCTAAAGAAGAAGTGGAACGTACGCAAATAGAAGCTGTTCATCAATTAACGTCAAAAAATAAAAAATTGGAGTACGAAATTACGCAACTAAAAAGCCAATTGGATGACGTACAGCAAAAATACGAAACTGTAAAAAAATCCTTAGATGCGGCAAAGAAAGAATTGGTCGATAAGAATAAAGCGAATTCAGAACTGCACGCCAGAGAACAAAAGTTACAAAGTTTAGAAAACGAAAAACGAATGACCGAATCACAAAACGAAGAAGTTTGTGTAACGAATTTTTTTTAATTAAAATAATTCATTGTTGAAATTTTAGATCATGCATCATTTAGAAGATTTACGATACAAATTGCAACAAAGCGACGAGGATTATCTCAAGAAAGAACAAATGTTGAGAGGTGAAAATAGCGAATTACTGAAGAGATTGGAAGAAGCCGAGAGAAGAAACGAAGAGCTAGCTCAAAGTGTTATGGAAATTAGTAAACCACTTGTGCGACAACTCGAAGCATTGCAAGCCACCCATAACATGAAACTTGCTTCGTTTGACAAAGTAGAACAGCAAATGCAAATAAAAATAAGTAAGCATTTTGATATTGTCTTGTACAAGCTGACTTAACTTTGTTTCTAGATGAATTGCAGGGTAAACTACAACTGATAGGTGATAACGAGCGAATTGCAAGGGATGAATGTTTAGACTTAAAATCGAGAGTATCTCGCTTAGAAACTCAACTGAATTCAAGTACGCATGAAAACCAAATGATGAAAATGGAAGTTGAACAGCAAAAGGCGGAGAAGGTAATGGCGGACCAAGATATTAGGAGGTAAACAAACGTTTAAAAAATAAATTGAAAATATAATGTTTGGTTTTTTTACGTTTTCAGACAGTTAACTGAAATTGAAAAACAATTAAAAGAAGAACAGGATAAGAGTATGAAATTTAAAAATGAAATCGACTCTTTGGAACAGCAGTTATCCATGGAAAAGGTTACAAATGAAACGGAAAGGAGAAGAAATGCAGCTTTGCAGGTAGCACAGTTTTATTTATTTTGTAACTTCAGTCATAATATCTTTTTTACAAAACATTTTTTTTGTAACTCAGGAACAATTTCAAGAAAGAAATGAGCTTTTAATAACTCCAGGTAGAGCATCTAGTCCAACAACTGGCAACACTTCTCCGACATTGAGTTTAGGAAGACTTTCAATTTCCGAATCTTTAGCAAGTTCTGTGTGGATTCCGGTAATATTTTTGGTTATTGAACAATGTTGTGAACACTTACAATTTCATTTATAGGATGACCAAGTGGAAATAGGTATGGCTGCACCGCGTTACACCAATATGTTGGAATTGCAAATGCTACAAACCAATTTAAAACAGCGCGAAGGCGAGGTTCAACAACTTCAGTGGGAATTAAATAGAAGGGAACAAGAAAAGAATTTACTAAGTGCAGACATATCAAAACTTTTAACTCGAGTGGAAGATTTAGAAGTTAAAGGTAATCAGTGCGATAATTTACAAGTGCAATTTGCCGAGGTACAACAAAAGTACGAAACTTTGTGTCAGTTGTACGGAGAAAAGGTTGAAGAAGCTGAAGAATTAAAGTTAGATTTGCTTGATGTAAAGGAATTATATAAATCACAATTAGACGAATTAATGAACTTACAAAAGAAGTAAAGTTCAAGTTTTAAACTAGAACTCTTATGAAATTTAAATTAAAAAACAAAAAGGAATGTGATGGTTTTGAGACTGACTCTCGTGATGATTTATTTGTTGGTTCAAAGTGTGGTTTTATTGAGTAACAGGTAATAAAAAAATAGTGATCCGTACAAGAGTAAAAGGCTGCCGAATTTCTATATTGACTAGTTTTGAGATCAATTTTTATTAATGCATTTCTAATTTTATTTTTAAGTAGTGATTCATAGTGTGCATGAATAAATTTACAAGCTACACGGCAATCAATTTATTCATCATTAAACAAAGTCTAATAGTATTATTTTTATCGCCCATTGTGGGTGAGATTGGCTATACAAGATGATAGAGAGACTTGTTAGTTGTTTACGAAACAAAACACTTCATAGAAATTTGGTATCATCATTAATAAGTTTGGAAAAAAGTATTTTGAAAATTTTAGTGGACCAATTCCATTAATTTTATCAATTACAATGTTCAACTTTTGTGTATTTTATTATACAATTAATCATTTAAAAGAATAATTAAGATCAAAATAATACGAGAGTCTTCTGCAATTATTAATTTCTTGCATCAAAGTGAAATTTAAAACTATTTTATTCTAATTTTTAAATATTTATGCTGTGATATAGTCTTAAATGCAGACAAATTGTAGATATTTGCTTAATGCTGTTGAATTTTTTTTAATTCAAATACACCAAAATAAATATGTAAATTTTCACATGTATAGGAACGGTCTAGTCCAATGTAAGTACATTTTTAAACGTGCATTATTGATACGGGAAAATCAAAAATTAGCCTTATTACATTAACGTCATCTCGAATTTTTTTTCATAGATGTGTGGTTTTCTCTTAAATGGGGTCAACTTGAGCTGGATATATTAAAAAAATTCCTTCAAAAATTATCTTCCGATTTTTATTTATTATTCTGGTACTGTGGAACACCCGAGCTGCGAGATGAATGATTTGAGTGCAAACAGAATGTCTGGCGCCTTGTGGTTAGGGTGTCTTTGTCCACAAGTTTATTTATGCTCATTTACTACCTAAATAGCTTATATGTGAAGAACTGTTTCACACGAGAACAACACTGGCGATTCACCTTCATCATTCAGCCCTGTGTGAACCTATCCATAGCTCTGAATAATTTCTTTTAAAACACTCTTCACAGCTTTAAAAATGTTTAATTAAGTCTAACTATTGGCCGCTAAAATCTGTTATAAACATTTCTCATCAATAAAATGGATTTTGGTTATTTTCTCGAGGTTTTATCCTCTTCCTTTAAATCTTACCTTCAATGTGAAAAATATATAGTGGAAAAAGCTGTCGCTATATAGTCCACATAATGTTGAGACATCAAATGAAAATTTGCTATACTTTCAAATTCAAAATATATTATGCAGATATTTAATTAAACTAATTAAATTTTAAGAATTCTATTATAAATAGCTGAACCAAATTTATGCAAAAGGAAAATCCAAAACCAAAGTTTTTAGCCTGAAAAAGTTCTCATATCTTTGACAAACAAATTTTCATGATTTTCTCTAATAAGTAATGCATAAAATGGCTGGAAGCAAAAAATTTTGTACTTAATTTCTGGTATATTATAATAATGTTGAATTATTGTAATATTTATACAGATTGATAATGGTGTATTGTAATGTAGATACAATTTTTTGCATTAAATTTTATAAATTAACGTATTTCCATATTATATTTAAATGTTAATAAATGGGTTGAAACGTTTTCAAGTTGTATTTTTATGCACGGCAATTAACTTAAGGGTTCTTGTAAATAACATACCAAGCTGGTGTATTCGAGTAATTCATGTGGTTTATTTTCAGAATATTACAAAAATTTAAATAATCATTTTGATTACCCTTAGAAACATTGTATAAAAAGAATTGCCAAATGACATTTCTACTACATTGCGATTTATGCAATATTTCTTTGAACAAGTTAACTTTTTCTAATATTAGAATTTATCCCACATTAAAAATTAAAAACCATTATATTATGTATATTATTCAAATGAGCCCTCAATGGAAAATCGTCAACTTGGGTTAAGATTTTTAATTTTAATAAACAAGAGGTGAAGTGAGGTGAGGTGATTCATTGATAACGCCATGTTGAAGCAAAATGATTATTATTATTAATTAATTCTACAACTACAAGAAGAGGAATAGAAAAAACAATTACAAAGTGTGACATTTCATAAATGAATGAAAAAAATTCCAACATATTTGTGCATCAAGTTAAAATTTGAAAGTTGATTATTTCTTTTTGCATTTGAAAATCGTGCCGATTTTTGGTACCTATTTTTTTATTTACTTTGTACAATGGAAACTAAATTCTGTTTTTTCTACCCTGAGCACAAATTTAAAAAAATGTGAGTAGTGTAATTAAACAATAATATTTGAATTAAAAATAAAAGTAAGAAATAATTCTAATCTACAAATTTGTTAGTAAGTAAATTACACATCTAGAATTTTGATTGGATTAAAAATAAAACAAATAATAGGAAAAAAATTAATCAGAGAACATGATTGAATTAATTACGCTATTAACAGTAATAGAAACACACAATAAAATTATTTAGTTTCAAGTTGCAATTTTACCATTAAGTTTTTTGTTTAAATACGACCATATCTAACGCTGCGATTGATTTAATTATCGAAGCAAAACAATAATTCATAAAGACAGCTAAAATGTAGGCGTATCCATTAAATTACTAATTAAGACCATCGACAATAATACAGTTTTGGCCTCAATTTGGTTAAGATAATTTTTTTTTCAATATTTAACTGCAAAAATGCAGAATCATGTCACATCTGACAAAATAGTCGACAATTAAAATACAGCAGCTTACTTCAACATGTACATCATGATGTATGTAGTTGGATAGTTTTACTGATTTTGCAAAAAACATAGTTCGACCCAGTCACTTCATTTATTTAAATGCTTTGAATCTTGTACACTTAACCTCTTTAATAAAAATTAAAATTTACAGGCTCAAAATAATATTGTTTTGCAAGAGCAATAAAACTAAGCGACTGGGGCTCCGTAGCCTTTTATTAAAGTTAGAGATGGCACCGATGCTGCTTACAGACGTTCGTCCTAGCGTGCAGTAGGTTCTCTACTGTTATTGAAGGTATATCCAGGCAGGGTGACTGCCTTGCATCATTTCTCAAACCCATGGTGTCCAACCCTCGTACATAAGGGCCAGATTATCCAGACTGCTCGCTTCACGGATGATATAGTCAACCTAAAACAAGTCGTTTCGTTAGTTCAACAAGTTCACGTTCCTTCTTGTAATAAAACATAATTAAAAAATTAATTGTGCTTACCTGTTCTTGAGTTGTTATCTTTTTAGCCGGATCAGGATCTCTACCTTCCAATTTTAACCTAACTCTTCTCCATACTCCCATCGCGTAAGCATTACGTTGTTGTACTTTTGTTGTGCCATCTTGTTTAAGAGAGGAAGCCGCTGCAGCAATAGAAGAAACCTCTTGCTGTTTTAAAAGTGGTGGTCTAAACTCTTGATTCTTTTCACTTTTCGTATTCAAATTTACTAAAGAATCGTACACACATTTCGTATTTTCGTTTAAATAAGCCAAATTATTTATTATGTCTTGTACTTCCTCTTGAAGAATTTCTTTCTTGAAACAATTTAATATGGGCATAAAATTTTCAGTATATTGCCGATAAATTATCATGAAATCTTGTACAACAGGTGAACAGTCTTCTATTTTGATCATCGACTTGATTAAAGTTTTAACTTCCGACATCAACTTGTTATGTTTGTGAATTAAATTTCTAAACTTTTCCACCCACATGGTAATAGAATCGTTGAGAATAAACAAATTTTCTTTTTGCTCGCCTAAATCCTTTTGGGTGGCTGCAATAACTTGCGATAACTTTTCAGAGATCATTGTCACCCACTTGGGATTGTTACTTAAATCTTGCGTATACAGTCGCATAATATTTTCTTCGACCGGTGTCACTTCTTCCAATGGCAAAGAATTGAAATTAAAAATTCCCTGCCATTTGTGCAAAACATTTAAAAATCTCTTATCCATGTTGTCGGATTCGATCGATTGTGTTCGTAAGAGTTCGTGTTGCAAAATACTGTTGCAGGTATTGAAAACAAGTTTTGCTATATGCTGTTCGACTTTTAATCTATTTTCTTGTACACCAACCGCAGAATCGAAAGCCAACATAACTTGATTTACATCAGGGTTAGCACCCACGGCCCAATTTAATCGCGAATTCACGTCGACCACCAAAGCTTTATGCTGTTCACGTACGTCGGTCATTTTATTTATCAAAGTGTTAAGATTGTTGCATTCTGTTTGTAAATTACGTATGAAAGCGCTTCTGCTGCAAGCTTCATTGACCCCCATAATGTTGGCAGAATACAAAATATTTTCGTGTAACCAACTGTAAGCAGTCATTTGATTTTGCAGTCTCATTAGCGATGATTCGATTAAAACCAAACGTTGTTCTTGCTGTTTTCTATTTTGAATTACAGACCAAGACGACTTCAGATTTGTCTGAAAGGTCGAAGCCTGAGCCAAAGCATTTTGTGAAAATACATTTTGCTTCAAAAACATAGTACCACCTTTTTTGGTGAGATCATTAAGAGAAACTTTGTGTTCAGCACCAATATCTTTCTGTTCTATTTCGCTAGTCACATTTAACCCTAAACTTTGCAATAACGTACACACCGTGTATGCAACAGCTTCACTCGATATTCCCAAAAATTGCCTAGTAATAAAATCGGTAATGAAAGTCTTGACCGGCTTATCAAGTTGTTCGTCATTAAATATTTTGACTACTGCTGGATTTTTAAAGGAATTGGTCATTTCACAACAAATGGTAAAGAAGTCGATCATTGTTTGTATACGTTTTATCAAAAATATGTCGTTTAAAATTTCCTTTATTTGAACGTTAAATATTGAAGCGGATAAATTTCGTGCTTGCTTCACTTGATCTACTTTACGCCAACACAGTGGAATTTCCATTTCCACAAAAGAATTAATTAAGTTTTGGAATTCTACGTTCAACTTGTCAAATAAACCATTAAAACCCATCAGCAACATTTTGCCTTGACTTAAATTTTCAGTTTGATTGTGAATCATTAATTGATATCTCATTTTTAATTCGCTCAATAATTCGTTGACGTATAAATGGGAAGCCTGAAAAAAAAGATAATTTTTAACCATTTGTATACAATAGCGAGTATTAGATTTGCTGTTGCATTTTTGCATTGGTTCTATATTTTTTATATTAGAATATTTTTTTTTAGAAGAGTTCAAATAAGTTTGTTTTTATAAGTGATAGGGAACTAGTATGAAGTCCTATTCTCAAGTTAACCAGTCAGAGTTAGAATACTTCATTTGTATGTGAACGTGAAATATTTGCTTATGTGAATCAAGTTGTGCGAGCTAGAGAATAAGACCCGTGACAAATGTAATAACAAAATGTTCGTAATGTGGCTACTCATCTAAGTGGAAACCCGAGTTAGAACTACATAACTTGTTGAATGCGTTGTACTATGTTACTGCTGTTTGTTGATGAGAATAAAATCTTATCTACGTATTTATCAACATAAGTGAGATCCGCCACTTTTAAAAGTGATTTTAAAATGAAATCATTTTGATAAAATAATTAAAAAGATACTTACATCAACTTCCATTTGCATAACCACACAAGTTAGTTGCTTCTCAAGTTGAATAATCAGCTCCGGTAAAGAAATTCCAACACTACGAACCAAATTATTAAGTTCTCCTATCATTTGAACAACGGTAGGTTCTTCATAAAACACTTTTTTCATACTTTCGGGTAATATTATGGTATGAAAGCTGCTGTAAAGTTCTTGCAAACTCTTATAAACGTTGTTAACTGCTTGGGTGGCATTAATACATTTGACAAACATTGGATCTTCCACTTGCGATGTTTGATTTAAAAGTAAATAACTCAAATATTCTAAAGTATTGTTGCTGTAGATAGTTAAATGGTCCAAAAACCATTCGCCTCCCTTTGGAGCAGGAACCTTTAATGTGTAACTTTTATTTCTCGATAGGTTAACTTCAGCAGCAAATTGTTCCTTGTTCTGTTTACATAGTTCATTTAAAATGATAAATTTGAGAGCCTTAAACCCACCCTTTTCGCATCTCAAGAACGAAGTCATTGCAAGTTTGGCGTTGTTATAAACTGTATCTACGTGATCATTAGCTTCTTTGGATTGATTCATTTCGTCAATTATTTGAGATGCCAATACAGAGGTTTCACTCAATAGTAAGTTCAAACGATAAGCTAATTCTATGGTAGTAGCTTGTGGAGCGTTGTTGACTTTTAACAAATCACTAAAATTACATAACTGAGTATAGATTGTCTCCCACGTAGAATTATTTCCATTTTCCAATAACAATTTGCTCCAGTTAGTGAAATGAATTGTACGATGATTCTCTCGATAATTAGGTGGGAATTGTATGTAAATATTGCTGTAGTCTTGTAATAAATGCAAACATTTAGTCGTAACAATCGCTTGTTGTTTTCTGTAATGTTCCACATCGTTTTCTGATTGTTGACACAAAGCTATCAAAGTTGATTTTGCCTTTTGCAAAAATTCGTCCACCAAATCAAACACGTGATTATTTTCTTGGTCGATGCTTGTTTTAAGATCCATAATCCACTGCGAATACTGATGAGTATCAATAACTTTTAGCGCTTCCGCATAAGCTTTTGTGTGCACATCTACGTCAGTAACAAACAGTTCCAAGTCTTTTATTGCTACGTTAATCATATCTCTTTTTTTAGTGTACGCATCGAAACGCATAGGTAAAGAATGAACTAAATGTTTATCATTGGCTTCTGCTTCTTTAATAATTGTCATTTGTCGATGAAGATCCTGTAATATGTCTTCAGTTTCTGACACTTTTTCGTACTTATTTAACCAATTGCGAAGTTTATCTAATCCATTAGGTATTTCTCCTAAAATATCGTCCCTAAAAATATTAAAATTATAAAGATAATACAAATAATTAGAAATTTCAATTAACCTGTTTGTAATTAAATCGATTTTCATTTCGGTACATCTAACGTTGTACATTGAAAGGGTGACTTCTTTTTCTAAATCTTTTCTGCTTTGACGCGTAAGCGAAGTACCTGCAACTCCTCTAAATGCCGTTCCAGCTAAACCTTCACCTCCCACTGTCCAATCAACTAAAGGATCATAAACAAACGCTTCTAATAAAGTTAAAAGGGTTTCTCGGCCTCTCCTCATTGTTTTTAAAACGTTTTCACAGGCAAGTCTAAATATACCCTGTAATAAAGATTGTAAAGTTAATAATTTATTGTATTACCGATTAACAGGTATTAAATGCAAAAACTAATTGTTTTTAATACAATTAACATTGTAAAAATAAAATGGTTTATTTTAATAATAGTAATCAATAATCATTAAGTACTTGTGGATGGAAATAACTAGCAAATATTTTTTTTCCTTGTCAAAAACTTATCGACTCGTTTGAATCGCGGTCTTCCGCTTCCTGATCAACCGTATCGGTGTATCTGGGAGCAATATCCATTCATTATATTTACTCGAATCTCCTTACCGACAAGTAGCAGAAATAAATGTATTCTTTTGAAGTGGGTCTATTAAGCAGACATATTATATAATCACAAGTTCTAATTTTTTTTGCAATGTACATATAAAATAACATTTTGATTGCTTCTTCTTGTTGCGAATCCAAAATTGTCGCACGTATCGCGTAATTAAATTAATTAAATAATAACGAGTATTTTAATTATTCACAATAATTAATTAAAAATCTTTTATTCAGTTTTTAAATTCTAGGAATAAAAAAAGTATCTATTTGTACTCGACGTACTTAATACTTCAAAACAAAATTTGTTAAGGGCCTAGTTTGAAATGAAAGAAAATTTTAGTGACCAGGTTTTTGGAAAGTTTAATTGCACTATCGGTTTATTTAAATAGAGGCTATAACCTGATCCAAAAAAGCTCGCTACAGGCCTGAAATAGATCGGTCTCGGACAAAATCCCGCGGCCATAATCTCGCCAGACCACAATCCAGTAGGACCAAAATCCTGCCAAACCAAAATCCCGCCGAACCGCAATCTCGCCGAACGGAAATCCAGAAAATTTATTCTTAATTGCTGTTTGTTACCGTTACGTGGCTTTTATATTAAATTAATTCTACACAGTAAAAACGATTTGTTTAAATTTAATAAACAATTTTACTCAACGGAAACAAATTTTGTTTTGATCGTATTGTCGTGTGAAAGATTTCTTGTAAGAATAACATTCGGTGAGTATATTAAAACATTAAATTTGTTAAATTTAAAGTTTCCAAAGAGGTATTATGTAAGGGAACGTTCATAAACCACGTAGTTTGATTTTGACCTCTTTAGAGCCCCTCCCTCCCATCATGTAGCTTAACGTAGCTTTTACCATGATACCCCTACACCCCCCCTTAGATGGAGCGTAGTTTTTTTTTCCTACAAAATCCGGAAGACAGTTTGTGCTTTCTGTTAACAAAACTATTAAAAAATTATTTGGTATAAAACATTAATAAGACCGATATTTGTATTAGTTTATATTTTTTTATAGTTATAATTTTAAATGTCCATATTATGTTGTCAGTTATTCTGCAAATTGCTTTTATTGTGCCGGAATAAAATAAATGAAGAAAACTACGTAGCTTGACTCGAACTTTCCCCTACCGTCACGTAGTCCTGCGTAGCTTTCTACCTAACCCCTCCCCCCCTTGACCAAACCACGTAGTTTATGAACGCTCCCTAAAGTCCCCTAACACAGCAGGTAATAAGTTAAAAAAATGCTCAACTCCCTTAATTCTAAAGATTAATATAGTAATCATACACGTAGAGTCCCCTTATATTATTATATTATATGGATATGAATCCGAGATTTGCCGTGATTGCGTTGCGAACTCACTAAAAATATCCCTCTGAGTCTAGATCGTCCTATTCGGCAAAGTGTGTTATTATGATGGGGTGGGGGGGAGGGTGGTTCTCCCTCGCAATATGAAATATATTAATGTCAATTTAAGAAAAAAATTTTAAAATTCTATAGCTCGAATTTTTAAAGAAATATTTTTAAAAGAATAATAAAAGAATATATTTTTTATCATAATAAATAATACTCGTATGATAAATTTTATCATAGTAATAAATAAAGCTTGCGATAGAATTAATGTAATTTGAGTTCCTACGTATGGTCCGGCAAGATTTTGGCGTCGGAATTGTGACCGTAGGATTTTGGTCTGGCGGGATTGTGGAGGCGAGGTTTTGTTCCATCCCGATAAAAATTATGTTATGTGAGTAAAATGTCCTTTTTTTATGTATATAATATATTTAAAAAAAAGTCTTGTAGTCCCCATAAATAACATTCCCCAAAATCAGCTATTTTTTTCATTTCTAACTAGGCCAGACCCCTTAAAAAAGTAAAATTAGAAAAAAACAATTTTAAAACAACTCAATTAAACAAACACTAAAATTTCATTAGTGTCACAGACCTGATTCAATTTTTTGTGAAATATAACAAATAGGAAATTTTACTATAATTGTAATTCCAGATAACTAAAGTTTTTGTAAACTAATATCAAATGACATAAGTAATTTGATCAAAAGTAAATTGTTTTAAAAATTGCCAAGTCTAATGTTATTTTAAAAAGAATGGGAAAGGAGTGTTCCATACATCATAACTATTATCTTGAACCACTCAGTCACTTGCTCATCTTAAAATGTAAATATTTTTATATTTTCAATAATTTTTATAAGCATCATAAGTAACACTATAATAATAAATAGGTAAAAGCATATTATATAATATTCAGATGACCTTAAATTATAAAAATGAATTTATTTGCATTTTATAACTTAATTATGCTGAACTCGTTTTAAAATAAATATAATTCGCAAAAAAAATTTAAATAAGTAGTAATGTAAATTAATTGGAAAGAAAATTGATCACTTTGGTAAAAGTTTAATTGCCTGATTAAACAAACATTGGTTTAAATCAACACAATTCTAAATATAAGAAACATTTTAATTTTGAAAAAGTTTAATCACACCTAATAGGTAGTGCTGGTGGTGGGGAAGTTCGAATTCTAATAAAAATAAATTAAATACCACGAGTGAATTGATTAGTCATTAAAATATCAGTTGAGGTAATACAGTTAATGCATTTGTGTTTACCATTGAGCAGTTAGTGTACATTTTCATTTTGAAGCAAAAGCAATTACAAAAAACAGTTTGATTTTATTACAAATCCACTTGAACCTAAATCAATTTAAGTGTTAAATTACAAACTTGAGATAAAATTCTAATTGTGATACAAATTTTATCGTAAAATAATAAGAAATCAAATCGCATTTTTCTGTGAGTGAGACTTGTTTTAGATTAAAATAAGTTCATATCGTTTTTTCTAATAAATAAGATTCATGTGCAGATGCCGATATAATCTTATATTTTAAAAATGAGCCGGCAAATAAATTGTTTGTTTAAATCTCAGTGGTGAATGATAATGACTACATCATCGTTACAAAATTCCAAAGTGGGCTGTTTGCCAAACCATCATGATTCAAGTTATTTTTGAATGTAAGAAATGGATAAAAGAAAATTCAACTTGAAATTGCTCATTTTATTATGAGCATTAAAAACACAAAGTATGGATTTAAAAAATTTCACCACAAATTCCTTACCGAAATCTTATTCCGATCCGCCAACTTATCGGTTGATCATTTGGGGTGTAATCGATAGTATTTTAATATTAGCAATTTTGACGGGTAATATTTTAACAATATGTGCAGTAAAATGGAGTCGCAAGTTATCGGCTGTGCTTTCGAATCAATTTATATTTAGTTTGGCCATTAGCGATATAATGGTGGCTATAAGTTTTCCATATCATTTTGCGTTTTTCATAGTGGAAACCTTGAGTACGACACGCGAACTGTGCCTGTTACGTTTTGTGTTTATTCTCCTAGCGTGTTCTTCGTCCATGTCAAACTTACTAGGTATCGCTACCGACAGATATATTGCCATCGTGTATCCATTACATTATAGTCGTTATATGACCAAGAAAGTTGCAGTGATTATAATACTAACAGTTTGGATTTTGGCGTTCGCGGTATCATCCGTTCCTATATATTGGAATACGTGGAAGATAGAAAACGAATGTACTTTATTACAAGTGTTGGCACCCGAATATGTTAACTTTATTATATGTCCCATGTTCGCTTCAATTTGGATTAGTATGCTGTTAGTATATTTAAGAATATGGAGAGAAGCAACAGGGCATGCAAGAAGATTAAGAAAGTCGACGCGCTATCAATATGGGAAAAATTTTAACGATTCCAAATCTGTCCAGGTGATAATTTATCTTGTTTCTTGAAATTTGTACATTAATAATAATTGATCCTTGAGGATTATAATAACGTCAATAATCGATTCGTTGCTTTTAGAATAAAAAACATTTGCGTTAACCACGAAGATTAAAAAATAAAAAATAGATCATTAAAAGTACATCAATACTGTTATCTTGATTTGTGGTATCCACTACATGTTGTATATTATTAAAAAAACATTCGTTATTGCTAATTTTCACACAGTTTACATAATTCATTCGCTATTATGAGTAGGTACATAAAACTGATATAAAATTATTTTTACAAATAATTAAAATTATTCATTTGTTTAACGTAAGTAGGAGTAAATAATGATAAAGTAGTAAAAATGAAAACATAAACATGTAATGGAAATAACAAAAATGCAAGAAAATTTTATTGCTTTTAGAAAAATTACGAAAGTTTAACCTTTGATAAGTACTAAATGTTTTTGTTATTCCCCAGGTGGTTCTATTGATTCTGGGATGCTTTTCAATTTGTTGGCTTCCATTTTATTTACTGATAATTGTAATCAAGTTGGAGTCACCTATCGCTTACGAAATAACATTGAGAATGGCAATCACTAATTCTTGCATGAATCCCATAATCTATGCTTGGAAAAATTCCAATTTTCGAAAGATCTTTTGGTGCTTAGTGCATTGTGAAACGCCAAACGCTTTAAATTACAATTCAAGCTTCATCACCAATTACATACCCAACAAAAGAAAAACAATCAAGAATAGAGAGGAAGAATTATCGAAAAAAAATGACGTATACATTATTAAAACGTGTGATATTGAAAATGAACTTAACGAACTCCAATACAGTAGCATACAATTTACTAAAATAAACGGAAACTGCAAGAATGAAAAGGAAAGCAAAATAAATACTGCGTGCACAAGTGTAAACGGTTCGCAAAAACTTTAACTTTATGTGCGTTTTATGGTCTCTTATTTATAATTCATTCGTATTTCTTCTTATAGTACAAAAGCGAGTTAATTGATTTAACGAGCCAATTATGTTTATTTTTGATAATTATAAATGTTAATTAATTAAAATTGTCTAAATGTTAAAATAAATATGAATAATGATTGTGTTTTTATAGATCAGTTAAATATTCATAAGTATTCTTAAGATTTTAACATGTCACATAGTTAGAACTTTAAAAAAGTTTTAATTTAAATATTCGTCTTTTGTTTTGTTTAAAAAAAAGTTCCAATTTTTAATATGAGAACAGGGACGTTTTGGAAAATAAAAAACAAAAGTTACTTTACCTACATGTTTCAGGAAAGCGCTCTCATCCTCAGGTTAACGCCAGGGATGGGCAAAGTACGGCCCGCGGGCCATCTCCGGCCCCCAAAGAGTTTTAATCCGGCCTGCCAATGCTCATTCTAAAGTAGCACTGTATGGCCCTCGGAAATATAACAGCCTCGTCGGCACAAACAGGTGTAAACATATACATACAGTTACTCACAAAATAAAGCGTACACCTTGTAATAATTTAATAATTGCATCTTATTTACAAGAAACAATTTTTTTTCAATTTTCTTTTGTTATGGTTCGTTTCTAAGGACTTCTGGGCATCATAATCGCTTATTACAAATCAAAATTTTAGTTAGTATTACTGATAAAAAAAATTGTTTAACTAGACATGATGATATGCGACGTTACAAAATAAAGCGTACATCTAAGAAATAATATAGATTGAATTACATAGCGCAGATATAAAATGTAAATTATTTCGGAAAATTACGTAAGTTTTTGAGAAAATAAATTCAAAAATGGTTCATGCAAGCTATTTCTATCAGAATGATCATTATGAAATCAGTTTTTGATGGGAAATCATTACCCCAAATTGAAAAATTTGCTGACAGAATACATTTCACTATACATAAATTGTTTTAATATTAATAAATATAATAGAACCCTTCACAATAAACCTGTTTGTTGGCTTAAAATGTTACTAAAGGATTTCAAAACCCACAATACGACAAATTAACCCATTAGTGCATAGTATCCGTTTTAACGGATGACACTTTAAGTCGTGTTATTCATCTTTATTATATATAACACTGAGTATGAAAGAAATACCTTTAACGAGGAAAAAATTAACTTCATGCACTAATGGGTTAAACGAAATTCAAAGACAAATAAACAAATATTAGCATCAATTTAGTGTCACCGATAATTAACAATCCAATATCCATTCAAACAATTTGTCTGGTTTTAAAATTACAAGGCTATAATGGTTATATTGCGAGAAAGAAATCATTTATTCAAAAGTAAATAGACTAAAACGGCTAAATTTTGCAAATTCTTACCAAAATGTTAGCAAATTTTTGTCAAATAGTGTTCTGTTGAGTGATAAAAGTACATTTAATTAAGTTGGTAATGACGGAAATCAAATCGTGTAGAAAAATCCACACAAAAAAAATAAATAAAGAAAATTTATGTAGAACCGTGAAGTATGGGGATGGATCTGTTAGGATGTGGAGGTGTATGTCGCCAAATGACATTGCTAGTATATCGATACAACAATACACAATAGATAAGTACAAATATGTTTTGATTTTGAGAGTTAATTTAGGACCTTCTACCGAGAAAATGAACTTATACCCTGATTTTTATTTTTAATGAGACAACAATCCTAGGCATACGGCTTTCTTGGTACAAAAATAATTACTGTACCATGCACCAAATCAACGGACAATATCTCCACAATTACCTGACCTGATGAACTTCATCGAAAATGTATGGAATGAACTGAACAAGACGATAAAACACTACTATCTAAGCAACATAACAGCACTAATAGTAAAACCGCTTAAACAATAGAATAAAATTTCACTAGAAATGACAAAAAATTAGTATAATCAATGTCCAGACGTTTACAAACAATTATAAGTGCAAAAAGTTACCCAAAGAACTATTAATTTCATAATTATGGAATTTAATAAGACGGTGTACGCTTTATTTTGTAACATCTAATTTCTTTGTTTCTGATTAAATCAGTCTTTTGCTAGTAATACTAAACAAAATTTTGATTTTTAGTTAGCTATTGTGGTTCACAGAGGTCCTTAGAAACAAATTATAAAAAAAATTTTTTTGTTTAACCTGTATTCTTGTAATTATAATGAAACTAGCTGACCCGGCGAACTTCGTATCGCCTCAGAACTTGAACCATATAAATTATTTGTAAAATTCTAGAACATCGTACCGCCTCGTACTTTTAATTAAACATACAATTGGCATTATTTGTAAGAATTATTTTGAGTCAAAGGGTAACAACAAATTTCTGAATTATAATTAGAGATTAGATTTTTACCTTTTTTTTATTTTAGCTCCTATTTTTATGATATTAGTACCAAAATGTATTTCATGGAAAACTACGTTATATAAGCCCTATTTGTTTTGGCCTTTTTTGATCTTTTTTTTCATTTTTACGACCTATTGTAACATTTTGGTAACTTTTCTTTTTTAATTTGCAGATAAAATTGAAAAAAAAAATGTAACTTAGTTCAAATTCATTTAAATTAAAATTTATTTCATTTTTTAAATTTAAATTTTGTGTCCGGTTTACCAACCTAAGAATGGTTGGTTTGACGGTTTGTTTTGTAAAATTTGTGGTAAAATTTTAAATTGTGAAAAACAATCTCATTTTGTTCAACACGAAGCATCTAAAACCTGATAATACTAACCTGAAATAGCATTTTTAGTACCATTTTAGATACCTTTTTTGAATTTATACGACCTTAAATGATTTTTTTAGAACCTTTTTATATTTTTTACATTTTGATATTTTTTGTATTTGTATGATATTTTCTCTAATTTAACATTTCTTTACTGATTTTTTAGGTTCGACAACAAAAACTACTAAAAAAACAAAAAAAAATTTGTAATTAAGTTTTGGTTGAGGATTGGAAGTTTAATTGTCTTAAAATGACATTAAAAATTTCGTTGTAAAGTCAAAATTACTGAGATCAAAATTTTATAAAATATAGGCAGATTTGGGTGTTAAAGGAAAAAGACATCTGATCCCAATTTCACCGCACAATCATGATAGTGACATATTTTTATGACTCATTCCATAAATTTGGCATCCGGTAGCGTCCCCTTTCCCTTTACACACACATAATATCTATTTTTGTAATTTTGTGCAGAAAGCTGTCTAATTATAAAATAAATTTACTTTATGGCCTAGAAGCCTCTTGAGACTGCTTGCGATTTGCTTACAATGAAGGTATAATGTTGATGCCATACAACTTCTCATAGAAATAGAGTAGTACGCAGTCATAAACAAATTGCAAGTGCTTGAGTGAATAGAAAGATATTATCAAAAGCAATATTCTAAGCAAAATTGTAGTCTGAACTCTGAACAGGGTTTACCATGATATAGAATTTCTTGTTTCATTATAAAACTTGTTTTTTTAAATAAATTTCATTTAAAACCAATTATTTAGATAAGTTAAAAAGAATACCAAATAAATCCCATTTTTTTTATAAAATAATAAACATAAAATGTGACTTACCTCGACTCCAGTAACACCAAGAGCTTCCAAGATATTAGGCGTTAGTCTAAATGGAACTTTCTCTGGTACTCGTAAAGTTTTTCCTTTTTCAAAGCAAACGTTGTAATCAATATGAACAACTTCGCCACTAGATAGATCAACAAGCATGTTATCTAAATGTCGATCACCAAGGCCAATAATGTAACCCAATGTACTCATAACTGCAACCGAATAAGCGTAGTTTCGAATAACCTGCAACCATTCTCCTGCATTAATAGAATTACACCACAACTCTTTAGCTAAAAGATCGTTTGGAGTTTCTTTCATTAATTCACCAAGGACCTGTTTGAGAATAGCCAAAGGCCATTCTTTACGATTTTCAATATTTTTCACTCCATGTTCTTGTAATAAAGGATTTAGTTTATTATAGAACAATTCTGATGGTCTTAAAACAGCAGCAGCATTTGACGTACTTTTTGGGCCCTAAAATACAAAGAACATAAGATTTTTACTTATTATCAAAAAATGTACACTTACAGAAACGCTCCTATTGTTGATTTTAGTAATTTCACGCTGTTGCCAGCGCTTGTATAAAGCAAATACAGGTGTGGTTCCATCTACCCAACTAATTAATCCACTTCTGGGTCCTAGTGGAATAACCGAATAATGTCGGGCTCTGTACAAATTAAGAGAAGTGCTATCTGTTCCTTGTGCCATCATTGTGTTTGCGATGCTTAAAAACTGCATAATTCTTTCATCCAAATGTAAATCTTCTAAACCTTTAAACAGGTAAGGATATGACTGACCATCTGAACCGTTAAAAATAAGTTTCTTGGGTTTCGTTTTGGTTGGTAAAATTGAAACATGACTTGAGACGCTCATAATAGTAGTGGGCGTTTTAGATGAAATAGCTAAACCTGGCATCGCAATATCGGTGTCTTTCATATTTGCTAAAATTGGACTGATGTCCTCCATTTTTAATGTGTACATTGATCGTTTATGAGCCTTTTGTTGAAATAAGTTTTGTAACCTTTTCAAAGGTTGCCAACTTTCTTGTGGTTTTTCTGGATGATCAGGATTTTTTAATTTTTCCAACACTTCTTTAATGATAACAGCATAACGTTCTTGGAATAGTTTTTCGTGTGGTGTTTCAGCCTCGATGCTCGTTACAGACTGCAATTGTTCCAAAATAAAGATTATAGGCTTCATTATAATGCGATACTTTTCTGTTATAAGTGATATTTTTTCGTCACCATTCAAATGCAAATTTGTGTTAACTTTTTCTATTTCTACTTCTAATTGATGTTGTCTTTGAATAATTTCGGTGTGATATTGCATCAAAGTGCCCAACCACAGTTCATCCCAAAGTAAAGTAATTCGTCTCAATTCTTTAACTAACAATTGCACTTGTGTGATCGTTTCTGGTGCTAATTTACTTAATGTATCCACCATTGATTTAAAGCACGACTGAAGGACGGTATGGCTGGTTTCATCGGTGTCGCTTTCATATGCATCTTCAATTTCTTCAAGTTCGTTATCTTCACCATTGCTGTTACTTTGAGAAAAACAATCTTTTGACATTGATATTTCACCAAAACCAAAGTCAACACCACCTTCTACTGCACCAACAACTGCAGGGAAGGTAATTAAATGTGGGGCATCGTTTGCAACCCTGCAAAGAAATTCTGATACCCTTTGACGAACATAAGCTTCTGGGTGGTTTAAGTGAGAAAATAATTGTGGAATAATAACTTTCCAAGGTTGTGTTGGAGTACTGGCCAAACCGTTATCTAGAACAATTTTCAATTCCAATGCATACTTAACTATTAAATGCAGTAATCGCAGCGTCGCAGTGATTGTATTACATTCTGCACTATTATTTACAATTTCAGCATTTGTTGCAAGCTGTAGATATTGAAAATAAGCATCGGCACTTAACTCATAATAGGAGTACATTCGCTTTTGGGATTTCTTCCAAATTTGAAGTAAAGCTTGCAACTGTGTCTCGTGAATACCATATACAACTAAAAATTCTTTCAACTCATCTTGGATTGTTTCAACAGTACAAGACATGTTAGTATTAATATCGTCTTCGGTGTTATCAGATTTAAGCGATAAAATATTTAAAACTTTTGCAAAATCTTCTTCCGTTACATTTATTGGTAAGCACTCACGTATCTCAATTTTATCCTCTTCTGTTATACAATTTGTGATGCTGCAATTATTGTTAATAATTTTTCGACCCCATCGATAACACCAAGTCCCAAAAGCAAACCAATTTTTTGCTAAATTAATGCACTTGTGAACGCTAAACTGCAAAAGTTTTCCAGCAGCCAATTCGTTTTGTGGTATTATATTGCTGGTTAAGTTTTCAATCATTCCAATTTCGGGTAACACCATGATCATCTTCACCAATGGGCTGCTCATATCAGTCAAAGATATCTGAAATTAAAAGTTTATATTACTTTCCTTTTGTGAGTGGTGGAAAAATAAACATTCAAAAACAAATAACAAACATTAAAAACTTACCGAACTTTCATTTATTTGCAGCCATGTTGATAACTTAAGCAGTATTTTACTGCCGATTTGTTGCATATCTTGATTACAGTGAATTTCTGCATTTTTATAAATTGCCTTTGATGCAGATGCACATAAATTGAACACCAAATGTTTTTTCTCTTCGGTTGCGTACAGTAATTTAATCGACTCTTTAACAGCTTTGGCAAATTCTATACTGCAGTTGCTTAATTGCGCTGAATTTTGTAATAAAGCATTACCGATACTCGTAATCGACATATTTTGATTGTCGAATTCAATTTTAAAAGCTTCATTTTGTACCAAAAACTTGTTAATATGCAGCGTAGCCAAATTGTGATTTTTCTCTTTTCGTGCTTTTCGAATAATGTGCAACCTCAAACTATTAATAAATGGATTAAATCCTAAGCTTTGATAATCTCTTGAAAAATATTCCGACCACCATAAAATTTTGGATAAAAATGTGGAATCCATTTTTTCTATGTTGTTTTCAAAATTTTCCGATACTAAAAATACGTTACTAGGTAAGGAATGATTTAAAATTGTCTTTAAGCCATTTGCAATGTAATGATCTAAGCAAAACGTTGGTAAAAATTCGGAAGGTAAAGTGAGTAAATTATCTTGCATTCCTTTTCGTATCACTTTTAAGATTTTATCGATTTTAGATAAAGCTACATCGCTTTTATAAGAATCCTTATTTAAAGCAATATTGTATAAGTTTGATTCGGTTCTTTCTAATATGTCATAGGAACTCCATACACTGTCACAATGCTTCACTTTTATGGTAGTCCAACTACTTAATTTGTTGAGAGCAAAAACCGATTCTGTATCTGATAATGCTTTAACACAATTTTTATTTAAGGTAGTAAACGAATATTTAAGACCATTTTCGCTTTGTCCAAAGCTGAAATTATGGCTTTGCCATTCTAAAACATCCTTCCAGCTGTTCAATTCTTTATAACAATTTATAATTTGGTTTGATATAAAATATTTTACTTGAGCGTCGATGGTTTCGCCGGTATTACTTTTAGCTTCTGAAGATTTTTCTAAATGTTCATCATATGCATTTTCAAGTATGAACTTGTATTGTTTTGCAGCAATTTCATACTTTTTGTTAGCCTGATCTGAAGCACACTTGACCCATTCAAATTTTTTGTTCGCAATTTTTTTGCACCAAGCATATAAACCATAAATAGCTTCATTTTCTTTCAGATTTAAGAGAGCTAAGGTCACATACATAACAGTTCGTTCAAAATCAACCGTCTGAGTTTTATTGGTAGAAACTAAATTTTTCAAAAGAGCTTGGCCATGTCTTAAAGCAACAGTAGATTGACCGGCATGTAAGGCAACATGCACAATCACGATGCGAATTCTTGCTAACCATTCTTTGCAGGTGCTAGCATTGGTGTGGAAAAAAGTGCGCACAGGTTTTGATGGTGGTAACATAGCAATTGCACATCCTTCAGATGCGTTGTATATAGCTTTTTCTAAGTGCTCCATGAATTGAAGTAACAGTCGAACACGTCCCTGATCAATTTTCAATACGTTTTTGTAATCCTAAACAGAAAAGTTTTGTAAGAAAAAATTCAGAAATTAAATTTTGGCTAATGTAAAGTAAAAACAATAATATAAAAATAAATAATTCGTTATCTTAATGCGGTATAGAAGTTGAAAAAAATATTGAAATGTTGGTTAATTCTAATCAATTGTGTTACTTGGTATTATCCAATTGGAATGGTAAATGTTGATACTCGGATTATATGATTAGCAATTAGATAATTTAACTAATTGAATAATTCGGTACAACAATCAAAAATTCAGATATATTATCGAAAATTGGTTTCTACAAAGTATCATCACAAATCAATGAATAATCAGGACTATTCATGTCATTGTTTAGTTGACATTAATTTTGAATCCGTTCCTGTTTTTATTGGTTTTGTGATGATACTTTGTAGAAAAGATATTACTTAAGATTAAATTTTAGATATTACTGATTGTAATCTCGACAATACTATTACATTTCCCAAATTAAATTAACTTTTCAAACAGTAATTGTTTCATTTTTTCAATGCACATAATATGAAATGTTACGCAATATATTTAAAATTTTCTCCTCATTCCAAATTGTCGTTTTCTCTTTCTTTTTATTATATTTACAATTTAAAGTGATAATAAGTTAGAGGTCAATCAATACAAGTGTAAATTTGTTTAATGTAAAAACCAACAAAGAATCTTTGTAACCCACTTCTAAAATTTCCTATAAGTGATTTTATTTATTCTTGAAATTATATTTGCATGAAGTTTTAAACAAAAATATAAGATTAAAATTTATCAATAAATAATAAATGAAACTGGTTTATCTATACATTTTTTTATACAACTCTGAACTGAATATCTCATATCAATATGGAAAATATTAAGCTGTAAATTTTATTATGAAACTTCTAAAATAAAAAAAGCTTCTGATTTCTTTGCTTGTATTCAAGCATTCAAATGCAAAATTGCATGCTGTTGCAAATTTTACTCAATAAATTCAAATAACTGAAAATTTTTCTAATTAATTTTCTTTGTATTTTACTATTTTGCTTTAAAGGGATTTCAAGAAATACAAAAACGAATAACGGGAAATAATTAAATAAAATATACTTCATAATCATGATTATTAAATTACTGAATTTCGTCATTTAAATTTAAAAAATTGCCAACAACAATCGAAAATGCAAATTAGAAATTAATATGCAAAATAGTTCAAATTTTATACAATATTATGTAACAAAACATTGGTTTATTTGCTTTTGAACATTATTCAAGTCAAAATTATAGTAAATTATTTCATCAAGATTATATTTTTTGGGCTACATTTTAAAATATATCAATTATTATTAAGTTTTGTAAGTAATAAATATCAATAAATTTTAAATAAATAAATAAAAAAAAACTAATAAGGGGAAGGTAGGGTTGGGTACAACTCGCCGCGCACGATTCGCCGCCAAGCACAATTCGCCGTGGCATGATTCGCCGAGAGCTTCTAGCGCCATATATCAATAATCTAACTAATTACTTGATTTGTTTACCTTTTGCATTTACATGAGGACACAGGTCAATTAATATGGTTCAAATTTTATCTCTTATAAAAAAAATTATTTTTTATGGTGGATCCGTGTATTGTCATGGTTGTCTTTGTCAAATTCGACTCTGCGCTCCGGTCCCCACCGAGCCGTTTTGACAAAGACTTAAACTAGTTAAAAATATCTCTAAAGACCGAAATAACTCGGAAAAGGTGGAACTGGAGAAAGGTGAAACTTGTTGAAAATGTGAATATCGTTTTGTAACAGTTTAATTTATTTAATTCATTTTTATGGGTTAAAAATCTATCAATTATTATCGATAGATGGGGTCACTGAACGGATAAAAATAGATAAAATTAAAAAAATCGCGGCGAATCGTGCGCGGCGAATCGTACCGTTCCCGGTGAAGGTACTATTATAGGATTGTAGTACCCTCTAAAGGTCATCAATTATTAAAGTAAGAAAGCGCACTAGCCAATAATATTTGAATTTATAACTATTAATTTCTAATAAATAAATTTAAAAAAAAAGTTAGTCACAAGTAAAAGTAAACCCCGGCTTTTTGAACTCTAGGCAAGTTCACTACCATATCACCATGTTGATACACGACACATACATAGGCAAGTATTATAATAGTTTTCAAATTACAATTGACGATTTCTGAATATCAGTTGACAAATTTGAATTACAGTTAATGTTTCCTGAATTACTGATGAAAAAGCTTATAAATCTCTTTATGCAAAATCGAAAAAATAAATTTATTTACTAATTTCATTACCGCCTAGAGTGGAAATTAAGATTGGAGAAAGAGAAAATTAATGAAAAAGGAAAATTTTAATTTACACTTGACACAATAAATAATGGTTTAATTACAATATTTAATAGATATATTAAATAATCCATTTGATGTACTGCTTACAGAGAAACTCGCAAAAGTGTCGAAACCATTTAGCAAATAAAAAAACGTTAAAAAGGAAATAATAAATAAAAATAAAAAAATAATTCCACTATACTAGTTGACTGTATAATTTTAACTTTTTTTTCATTTTTTATTTTATACAATACAAACACTAGAGTAAGTACGGGTATTATGGCCTATATGGCTCATGACAAAAACGTCAAAAGATGTTAAGTTATGGTTTATAAAATGAATTTGCCGATACACGTCATTCAATAAATTTTAATAATAAAATAAAGTAAAACCTAAAATCAAAAATATTGAATTTTATAATAGTTGTTATCGATGCAAATTTGAAACACTCTATGTATCCCAGACACAAAAAATTTCAAGAGAATTGAATTTGAATTTTTGAATTATAATTGAATTTAGGTTTACTTTTGGATCAAAAACATTAGATACTCACCTCAGCGTTGTTTTTTGGTTTCATAACATCTTTAGCCAATTGTTTTAAAAATGCCTCAAAGCTGGTGAACGTTTCATTAGGTTTACCCAACGGAGTCCGCAGTTTCAAGTTGACACACAATTGAGCAGCCTCATAAGTAATCCAATTATTGAGAACGGCACGATTATTCAAAGCCAAATTACGAAAAGCTTCCATATTTTTCGAAAGATGTGGTACGTCCGATTCCAAAGGCCAACAGCACACAAAAATGTCTTCTAACCAATTCTGATTTTTCTCTTGACCATGTAATAAATATTCCATAAAAGTTACAAAATGTAAAGGTAAAATTTCACCATAAACCACACCGGATACATGTAAATGTTGAGCAAGTGCAACCGAGTGATTATCAAAAGATTGCAAATCGTGGCACTTGAGTTTGGCTTCTTTCACCGAATAGCAATTATTAAATTGTAAAACGGTTAAATCCCATGGAATATTTTGTGATAAACTTGTGTAACTTTGACGAATTTTTCTGTTATTTGAATTCATGTGAAAAATGCACAATTCATTAATAGATATTAAAAATGAATTTATCCAGGGCAATTCCTTTTTGCTTAGTAATTTATCGAGATTTGAACTGACCGATAATACAATTTCAGAATCATTATTGTAACCACATTTTATTAAAACGTTTGATATTTCTTGAAAGTGCGAGGAATTGTAGAGCATAGTTAAATATGGTTCTGAATAATCCAAAATGTCGTTGATCCAATGAAGCAATAATAAGGTAGTTTTGCAACTGGTAATAGTGTTTAACGATTTGTAAATTATGTTCAATATAAGAGTAAAGTTTTCAGAATTGGGCGACTTGCCTGTTATATCGCCAAGAACGACATCATCTGATAAATTCAATAATCCTATTCGGTTTCCACCTTCGGTTTTCGAATTAACTAAACTACTACTGGCAATAAAATAATTGTAACATTTGCAATGAGAATAAAGCAAATAAAAGAGTCCGTATTGAAGAAATGGTGCTTTGACTCGTAATTCTTCGCACTGTGGTTCCAACAAAACTGCAAGTAATTCCAACACGCTTGGTTTCAGAGCCCACATACCAATTATTGAACTGCTAACATTAGCAAGTTGAGATAAAGAACGTAGTAAAAATAATGCCGACAATTCCACATCGTGACAAACGTAATCTGAACTTTCGAACGGATTTGTTGGACATAAAGATGGCACATTCGGTACGATTTGTTTAATAACCATTTCAAGATCACCCAAAATACACCTGTATGCTTCTTGTAATAAAGGGATGTTTTTTAAATTCAGCAAAGCCTGATAAACATGAATTGTTGCTTCCTGCACTTTGACGAACGGCGAATATCGTAACTGAATTATTTTTGAAGTCGGACCCACTAATTTTTCTACTAAATCTGATGGTAAATTTGCTGACAACTCTTTCAACACTTTCGAAATCATCAACAGCATGGAAATAATGGTGGAATCTTCAAATTTGTCAATAGAATTAATTTCTAAAGATATAAGCAAATAAATGGAAGTATTCAACGTATTCGTTTTAGTTGGTAAAATGTTCAAAAGCAAAGCTATATTCTCGTTAATTGCAATTATTAGATTGTCATGAATACAGGACACGTTCAAAGCGTTGATTAACGTGTTCACAATTTGTGTTAAAGAACCGGTAACAAATTTTATATTCACACTTTCAGAGTTGGTCAGTTTTAGTGTATCGTCTAGACACTTTAAGATGGTATTTAACGACAAAACATAAATTGTCATATTATTCAACGAGATACTGTTAAAATTTTTCTTATCTTTCTCAAATTCTTTGGCGTTACTGTCAATATCTTCAAAAAAATGGTAAACCAGCGTTTTCGAAAATTCTAGGTTATTCTGAAAGTGGCTTTTGATTCGTTGCATATTTTCCGATATAAATTCGATATTAGATAAAGGTTGCGTTAAATCTACATGCCAACCTAGAAATAAGTCAACCGCATCTCTGAAGTGTGGATAAAATTCTTCGGGATATAATTCGACCACATTTATTAAAACATCCAAGGTGCATTTAAAAAGCATAGCGTTTTCGGCTAGTTCAATAACAGAAACCAAATCGGAAATCAAATTATCAATGTGTTCTTGCAAGACACGTTTTTTCACTTCAAATATTAACGTTTCTTTTAACGCTTTCATAAATAAATATCGAGTATCGTCGGTTTCGTTAGCCATTCTTGTAAACATCCAATCTTGAAAGCGAACAAAATCATTTTCTTGGCCCATAATGTAACCCATGCGACCTAATGCCTTTGCGGCTTCCTTTTTGGCCACCTTGCCAGGTGCGACACGCAAAATATCTAACATCGAGTCACCCAAAATATGAAATGCTTTGCGAACATAATGAGCATTTTCAGGTATCAACAGAACTTCTAGTAATTTTTTCGAAATGGTCAAAGAATTTTCTGGATCGCCTTCCATGCTAAGACGACGTAACAATTTAGAAATCCTAATATCCTCTGGCAAATTAAATTTTATAACCGTTTTTTTTTCGGGTTCATAACATTTAGAACGATAGAGCATACCACCAGATTCTGAACTGCGATTCAAAGTATCGTGATATTTTTTTGTATGCGAATAGCTGTTGTTTGCATCGGAGAAGTCACGGTCTCGTCTGTAGGTGGTTGCGTTACTTCCACCTCGTCCTCTACTATAACCACGCCGTTCGAACGGGGCCCCCATTCGTCCATGCTTAAATTCAGTTTGGCGCGATCGTGTACCCTTGAATCTTCCATCACGCGATGTGTAAATACTTTGTCTTCGATTTGTATCGTTAATCGGTCCATCGACATAACTGTCATTATCAAAATTTTCGTCGTTATGATTAAACTGAAAATTGTGCAAATCTCGCGAGCTCTTCGAAGCTTTGAGCTTATATGTTGCGCTAGTGTTTGATAGCATCACTTAACTCACATATCGAAAAACGAAAATAACTCGTTGCGCTAAGACAACGTGAATTATACACCGTTACAAAATAATTCGTTAAATAATTAGGACCAAAATGATTGCACATCGAACTACTCGTACATTAAAAAGAAACAACACAACTGTCGAGGAGCAAAATGACATTACACAGCTGCGCAATACGAAAGTTACCAACATAAGAAAATTTAAGTTTCAAATTTTTAAAAATTCAGCGGCGCTAGTTCCTTTTATCGGGGGTACAAAATAAAAATTAACAAAGAAAATAATAAATTAATAGAACAACTCAGAAAAAATATTAAAAGAATAGATTGCGGTAAGCTTATTTTTAACCTTACCTACATTCTCACTCACTCATCAAAAAATTGCGGTTGATTGATTTTATTCAATTTTATTATTTATAATATAAAAATTAATAATTTATATTTTATTTAAAATAAATTTTATTAAAAATTAAAAGCAATAAATTAAGTTATTAAAAAAAAATTTTTTTTTTGCCCTATTTTTTTTTTGCCCTGGGGGGCACGTACCCCCAGGTGCCCCTGGCTACGGGCCTGCTATTATCTATTAGATATTTACTAGTAATGTTATTGGAAAATTAATATGTTGTTTTATATTGATTTATCAAAGTGCTGACACAGAAATTACCCTTTTTTATCAAAACTGCTGAAATTGCCGTTGAGTTCATTCGAAAGTTTTGTAGAATAGTGTTATTCAAAAACTTATTACGGTTTAGATCACTTTTTTATCGTAAAATTTTTTAAGAATGGTTGAATGTAATCATATTGTACTAAGTTGATATATGTTTTATTGACATAAAATATTAATTTTTGATTTTTATTTAAATTTATCTAATAACATAATAAATTTAGCCTAATCACAGCCAAATTCGATTAATGGAAAAAAACTTATTTTTATTTGTGTGACTCGGAAAACTAAATTAAATTTTTTTAAATATTTTTTCGTAATGGACGAGTTCTCTACAGCTTGCCAACTTCGGTAAAACTTAGTATTCGGTTACGCACTTTTTTAATAAATTTTTTATGCAGAAATGATTTATTTTTAATTCTAATTATTATAAAACCGTCCCGAAAGCGTAAATTTGAATAATAAAAGAAATATTGCTGTTTTAGTTACTTTCTTTGAATCCCCTGCGATATTATCAAGTTTGTCACTATGAATATATTGAAAATAAGGTTATTTTAAATGTCATCTTCAAAATTTTACATTAAAAGGTTGGGGTTATAAAATTTGTTTAAGTTATTACTGGCATAATCATCTCAATTTTTAACAATAATTCGACAATACATTATTGAAAAAACTAATATTATATTTCAAGTTCAAACTTGAGTTAAATTTAGTAGGCACCCAAATAGTATTAGCCCAGGACCCCCAAAGCTTCCGATTCGCCTTTGTCTATAAAATCCAAACGCCCTGATGGAAATATTTCTCTGAAAGTGTAAAACAAAGTCTGCAGAAGTCTTACAAACTCTGAGAAACTCTGCAAAAGTCTAATTCAGAGTTTTCAGAGAAATATTTCCACCAAGGGGCACTTAAAAAAATATGAATATAAATAATGTACTTGATTATTTGTGGTTTGTGTTGCCAATACTTTAGTACAATATTTTTCTCAGTAATGTTACCAACATTCCTCAATTTTCTTTAATTGTAAATCCGATGAGCAAAATAATTGTAATTATAATTTTTAAATTTTTTATTTTATTATATAATATTTTATTTGCGATTAAAACACTTTGGCAACTGAATATTTTAGGTGCGTTGGGGTCTTGGGGCCCGATAGATTCCAAAGCACTAACAAAAGGTTAAATTAAAAATCTCAAATTTATTTATTTAACCCTATTTATGCAACCAACATTACAGGAGATGTCGTGTTGTCGTTCAAAAGTTAATATAACCCAATATAACCAAGAATTGTGAAGTTTGTTTAAATAAATGTAATCATAAATAAAAACTCTTTCCGAAAAGTGTATATTTGCAAAAGTTAAATATGACTAACGAAGGAAAAAACATTTGTGTAGTTGTACTTGGTGATATAGGAAGAAGCCCCCGAATGCAATATCATTCTTTATCATTTGCAGAACAAAAATTTACAGTCGATATAATAGGATATGGTGAAACACAACCCTTAAATGATATAAAAAGTAACCCACAAATTTACTTGCATTATTTAGTGCCATACCCTTCGATAAAGTACTGTCCTCGATTATTAAACTATGTATTTAAAACATTGTGGCAAATAATTACATTATTTTTTGTTTTTCTGTTAATTCGAAAACCACACTTTATAATAGTGCAGAATCCACCTGCTATTCCATCAATATTTGTGTGCTGGCTATTTTCTTTTATTGTTAGAGCAAAGCTAATCGTAGATTGGCACAATTATGCTTACACTATCATGGCCCTTAGTGTAGGTCCTAAAAATATTTTGGTTAGATTAACCGAATCAATTGAATTTTGTTTCGGACTTAAAGCAACAAATTTGTGTGTCACAAATGCTATGAAATATGACCTACAAACTAGAGGAATTAGGTGTGGATATGTCCAAGTAGGTACAGTTAGATGGTAGCTAAATATTTGGTTTCAGTGCAACCACTTTATACGACCGGGCACCCGAGATATTCCAGTCCATCACACTAAAGGAAAAACACGAATTGCTGATGCGGTTAGGCAATCATTATCAGGAACTGTTATCACCAGAAAACGATCAGAATACTATTTTTACTGCAGTTAACGATCATGGTGAGATTGTTTTGAAAAACGATAGACCGGGTTTGTTAATATCCAGTACAAGTTGGACCGAAGATGAAGACTTTTCTATTTTGTTGTCTGCGTTACAAGGTCTGTATTCCATTAAATCTTCTTTATTCGTGTAATTGGTAAATTTTTTCTCTACATACTATATCAAGTTTAATTTTTTGTGTAAGTTACTATCATAATTTCATAATCAATAGATTTGTGGTTTAATTACGCAGTGAAACTTGATATTAACCATATCTGTACTTCCCTTTTGAAAATTTAGAGAAGAAAGAAGATACATTTAAATATTATTTAATACGAAGCGGGAAGGGAGTTAGTAGTTTTGAATTTAAAAATTTTTTAGATAGAAAAATAATTATATACCGGGTGCTGAATGAGTTAGTCGAACATAGGAAATGAACATGTAAAAACTTATTTATGCAAATTCCTGCTTCCCTAATTATTTTAGAGAAAAAATGAAAGAGACAAAAATAATGCAAAAATATAAACTACGAATGATAAGAGCATTAGATTTCATCTAACTTTTACTTAAGAGGTCAAAAATTGCTTTTGAAATCGTTAAAATTTTCGTTTATCAGACTGGTCATGTCGGTTTTCAAGGTAATTTATAGAAATTAAATTGAATTTATTTTATTTCTTAAAAAAATCCTGAGAATCCTCATGGTAACATTCAACATCGTTGAATAGTGTTTCAAGTTCCAGCTTTTAGAGATCCGTCATTTACGAGTTTTGTTGCGCCTCGGGGGATTTTTTTAATAAAGTTTGTGCTTGTCAAAACGGGCCACAGCGCCCGAGCGAAGCGATGGTAGTGGATGCCGAAGTTTTGACAAGCACCCTCAGGGCAAGATACGTATCCAACCTAAAATACACGCTAACACGTTTGAGTATTACAATAATAAATACCCTAATTTTATATTTTATAATTTTAAGAAATGGGCGGAGCCAACTTTATGAAAGTAGCCAATCGAATAGTTGGTTCCAGCTTCTCGTGAATGTTGGTCGTATTTTTGAATGATCTATAAAATTTAATTTTTATATTTGTAATTTGACGCCCTAAATTACCATAATGTCATTCGGAAATTTTTAAAATTGTGGGCCCGGTTAGGTCACTATTCCCGTAGATACTTAAATATTTTTTAAGGTATTTAAAATAGGTGAACACAAAAGTGATAGTGTTAATTATCTAATTAAGGATAACTTACATAGAAAATTGTAACTCAATACAATGTAGAAGAAGATTTACCATTTCGATCTTTGAATTTGTGTTTAATTTTAATTAATAAGTTATAATCAAATTTTTCATATTGTAATGAGAAAATATTGTTTTAGAATATGAAAATCGTTGCACTAATGGTAATTCTAATAATCTACCAAAATTAGTGTGTATGATTACTGGTAAAGGTCCATTGAAAGAATATTATAGTAAAAAAATAAGAGCAATCGCGTGGAAATATGTAAGAATTATTACACCCTGGCTTGAGAGTGGCGATTATCCACTTTTATTAGCCAGTGCTGATTTGGGCGTATGCTTGCACACAAGTTCTAGTGGGTTAGATTTACCTATGAAAGTTGTCGATATGTTTGGATGTGGACTTCCCGTGTGTGCTTACAATTTTAAATGGTAAATTCAATTTTTGAATAATTAGGTAAATATTATTCATTTGTTTTTAGTTTGGATGAATTAGTTCTACACGAAGTAAATGGCTATACATTTAATGACTTGAGAGAATTATCTTCTCAATTATTTGGTTGGTTTCAAGATTTTCCAAATAACCAACATCAAAATGTTATTCAACAAAAATTTAGGTTAAAATTAAAAGAGTTTCAAGGACTAAGATGGAAAGAAAATTGGGAAAAAGTTGTTTTACCATTGGTTAAATAAACATTACCCTACATAGCAGTTTATTTACTTTTTATTAATTATATAGAAAATATTTAATAATTTTTTTGAAGTTGATGAAATAAATGATATAATATGTATGTGATTTTATTCCGATTAATGCTGTGTAAGTTAGCATAGATGGAAGTACAAAGAACAGCAGGTTATGGACTCAACGGATTAACATATTTTGGGTACTTAGTTTAATAAATTTATTAAAGAAGTAATAGTAAACTAATTTGTAAGATATCATCCAGCATTACAAGAGCTGTGTTTGGATTTCATTCAGGTGCTCATAATTAAGGAAATGTATTTACTTCATATTTGTTGTCGACATCATAACTCACACAAACCTTTTCATTTGGACAAATTTATGTTTTTATTAAATTTTAATTCAAGAAATCAAAAACACGAGAAAATATTAAATAAACATAATTTAATTTTAATTTTGTCTTCGGTGTGGTCTATTAAATGCCTAAAGGAGTATATAATTAAAACAAAGCATTTCAACCAAGTAATAAAAAAGAACATTCATTCTATTGTAATTAACTATAGGCAGATACATTATAAAATAATATTATTAAGTGTATATAATAGTAATTAAGACATTTTTCTACTAGAACGTAATTAACATTGAGTCCATCTATGTCTATATGAGTTTTCTTCAAAACTTTAAAATGATTTTACACGAATATAATAAGAAAATTAATTACTTACAGAAGAGCTTCGAGCAAATAACAAAATGCCTTTTTAATTTATTCATCAAAATATAATGAACTCAATGACTAGGTAAACATTTTCTACTTTTGCAGGAGCGAATAAATTAAGAATTTATGAGTCGCAATTTGGTCGTACGCAGCTTTTAAATTAATTTAAAATTGTCCATATAATTTCTAGTTTTCTATTTGCGTTGTTTGTGTAAGATTAACTTTTTTTTTGAAAATTGTTATTGATATTGAAAACACATTTAACAAGTTCTTCAGGGCTGCATTTACCTTAAAGGCAAATGTAAAACCTTGACATGGCATATAAAGTCGATGAACTTACCTTTTTTAATTAATATTACAAAAAATACGTATTTCTGCTTTCTTTTTCTAAAATTCTAAACTTTTGTGAGCAAACTGTCGCCGAAATTCGAATTCATTATGTTTTTTTTAAATCTGGTAGTAATATTTCTACTGAACTACAACAAGGTATACGCGTGAATTTTATTTACCCATCATTACAGAACTGATTGCAAGTTATTATATCTCACTTGCATGTTTTCAATGGTATACTACGGACTTAATAGTGTAGAAAAATTTGCATGTAATCTTAAACTAAACGTGTATTTAGATAGAAATGTAATTAAATTTAATAAATTGATACCTTCATTTTAAATTATGATTGATTTATTACTTTTTCAAGTTTTATTAATTTTTTGGTTTCCGCACATATTATTATTCGGCCATAAAGGGTTTGGCCTTTTGAGACGATTCAAAACACCACTCCTGAGAAACATAATAGTCTTGAATGGAGTCTTTACTTGCTCAAGAGATGTTGGTAGCCAAGGAAAGTTTGAACTCCGCCCAGTAAAATTTTGAAGACTGAATCTTTTTCGTTTTTTTCTTTTCCGTGATTCGCCTTCTTTTTGCTCAACAGATACTACTGATGGTATTTTTATATTAAAAGCATAAGCGGAGAACTCGGACATAATTTCGGCGTTGGAACTGCATATTTTTCCTGTGGAATTGGTTTCTTTACTATTATTTCTATCCATAATTCTGATATAATTTATTATGAGGTTCCAATTTAATTAATACTGAAATATAAAAAAAGTTAAAGCAATCGAAACTCACAAATTATCCTAGTGATGAGATTGTTAGTTTTAAATTAATTAATTTTTTAAAGATTAATAAATTAATTAATGTTTTAAAACATGGTTTTCTTATGTAAATTGTTATAGATACATCAATAAAAAACTATTCTAATTTAGTAATTCTCAATCGATTTAAATGTAATTAAATTTTCTAATTAGTTAACTTTAATAGGTACATGTATAAAAAAACTATAAATTATTTATTATGATACAGTGTAAATTAGTAGTTTACTATTATAGGGAGATGATGATTAAGAAAGTATTCATATAGTTAATAGTAATTATGTGCAATACAGCAATTTCATATTTTTATACAGTTCAACCACACTAAGAAAAGCTCTGAAGGTGCGTGGCTGGTGTTGGTGTATTTAAATATATACACTCAAAAGAAAATTAAAGTGCATTCTAACCCAAAAAAGTACATACCAAATAATGCTTAATTAAATTGATTTATTAAATACAGCTATGAAGATTTGTTCTAAAAAGAACACTTTTCTATAGACAATAATGCTCAAATATGAATTACACGAAAACGAACAAGTCAAAAAACCAGCACAATGACATTGACACACAATGATTTGTAACTTTTACAACAGAATGTATTTGAGAAATAACTCGATGTTCATTGGTTCAATCAAATTTTTATCAAATTAGTTGACATTTTTCTGGGTTTTTCTTAGCTTGGTGGTACTGTATAATATTATTTGCCAATACAGCACCGCAACGCAATTATTGTATGTTTTTGTATATCAAATTATGAATAGCTAATTGAGTAGCTCAGTTCCAAAAGTGTCTATTTATGTCTCAAACGAAACGGAGATAGAGCTCATTTTGTATATAATAATAGTATATGCTTGAAAGTTTGATGAGATAAATTTCAGATATAAGAGGGGGGGGAATAAACTCCCCTTAAAATAGCAATTTGTAAAGTTTCAAAAATTTTGTGTACTTTTACAACGAATTAGATCTTGTAATCCGGAAATACTAAACGGAAGAAACCCCAGTGGGGTTCGAGAGTAGCCCGAGAATAAACGAATTACAAAATTCTGAATGTAAGCTATACTAACAAAAATAACAAATGAACTAACTCGATTTAGGGTGGATCCGAGATTTTCCGTGGTTACATTTGTCACCGACCCTCCGGACGCTCCGGTCCGTTTTGACAAACGGCAAACTCACTAAAAATATCCCTCTAGACCGGTCCCACTCGGCAAAGTGTGCTACCAGGAAAGTGGTGGATCTCCCTCGATGTGGATTCAACGATGTGATTTTTTTCTGTTGAAGTTTTTCATTTATAAAAAAAATTAAAATAAAAAATTACAAAAACTTACCTGTAATAGCACGTAAAAAATAAACGAAAAAACGTTTAAAAACTATATGAATAACATTTAAACTACGAGTAGAACTAATTAATTTATCAAAAGTAGTTAGCAGTAATAATCAAGTTTTTCTTGTTGGTACTTAGTTAAAAATAATTGTTTAAAAAGATTAATAAATCCCGTTTAAGCTTGATAATCTTAATACCTATTAAATCTCTCGATGTCAGGGAAGTTTACAAGTGGGCTTTTAAAAAAAAGTAACCACTTTATAATCCGCTTAGAAATTAGCAGTTTACAAAACCCCGATAAAAATACACTTGCCTCGATAATTAAATTTATTTTTTATGTGCACTAGTTTCGACAGTCGTCGTCGGCACATCCTACAAGATTAAAATTGTAATTTTAGTTGTTAATACGACGACTGTCGAAACTAGTCCACATAAATAAATTCAATTCTCTAAGAAAGTGTATTTTTTATTTTATATTTATGGTATCACCCCATTTCTCCCCGTATAAAATCGCCGCCTCTCATTTTGCCGCCACTTTTTTTTCCAATTTTGCCGCCGATTTAATTTTAATTTGATTTATTTAAAATAATAAATTTACAATTTAGTTATAGTAATTAATTTAAATGTCCATAAATATGACTGACACCGTCTAAATATTCAATCCACTGAATTTCATTATTCAAAACAACTTGTTGCAAGTTCTGGATGAGTTCATTATTATGCGAACATATTCTGGTCGCTTACGTGGTTTTGATCTACCACTGGCAATTGCAGTCAACTGTCCTTCAAACTACTTGAGGCTTAATACCCGACACTAATACCAATTAAAATAAAGATTTAATTCAGATATAAGTGTTGAGTCAACATCGAGGGAGATCTACTCCCTTCCTGATAGCACACTTTGCCGAGTAGGAGTAGGTCTAGAGGGGTATTTTTAACGAGGATGGTGTTTGTCAAAACGGCCCGGAGCGGAGGGGACCGGATCGGAGAGTCAGTTTTGACAAATGCAACCACGGCAAATTTTGGATCCACCCTAAAATCTAGACATGTAACAAAATGAGAAGGAGGCGAAAAGGGGTGTATGGTTTTGGGGATCGGGTAAGATGGCAAATGAAACAGAGTTTGTTTCAAGAAATAGAAAAATACAAGAGCAAAACAAAATGTCTTTAAGTAGAAAAGGCTAACAGTAAATTTGATAAGAGAAAGGCAACTCATCTTCACAAATGTTTTGATTAAGGGAGGTTCAGGGGCCTGACGGTGGTTTCGAACTATTGAAAGCAAATACATTCAGCCAGTTTTGTAATTATGGTAATTATTCAAGCTTGTTATAATATATAGGTACATAACTTAAGATCGCAAACGGACATTTTTGATACTGTACTGTTATTACTGCATATTATAGCAAATTTTGAAATAGTTTTGTTGCAATTCTTGCATTGTCTAAATTTTTTTTAGTTCAAAGGTATAATTTTAAATATATTACATTTCGATAGTGAACAATGAAACGAATATTTCGATATTATGCTTATGCTCATCTAATTTTTTAAAAAGTTTTGCAGCTTTTGAAACTGGTCTCAAAATTCACAGATTCATTTAAATGGTGAAAATAGATTGAAAATTTTAGAAATGCCAAAAGAACATTAAAGAGATTGTGACTTTATTTTCCGTAGAGGTTTTCCATTAGCGGTAAGAAAGAAATTAATTATTTATATATCATCAAGAAATACAAAAAGAGATGTAAAATAAACGCTAGTTTATTGAGTTTGACGTTTATGATTAATTAATTCGTTAACAGTTGCCACTTTAGTACATTAAAGTAAGATTGACCCTTAGCGAATTCGCAATTTTTTATAATTAAATAATTGCATATATAGATGAAAAGTTGATGATTGACGATTTTTATCATAAGATTTTTAAAATTTTAACCAAAAAATTGATAATATTAGTAATAACCTAATAACTAATACCGTTCATGTTGGTAACTAATAGTAAATCCTAAATCTATAATAACAGCAAATCAAAATCACTTACTTGCAAATTTTTATAGTTGTATATTATAGCGTTGGTCATAATTTAGACTTGATTGTATAATCATTAGTAATAAAAATATTTAACTTATTCGTACACATATGCATTCCAATGTTACTAAAAAATTTACGTGAAATTAATCGTGAAGCCTCGAAAGAATTATTATATTTATAAATTTAAAAAAAAGTTGCCACTTTTTACACAACAATACAATAACCGTAAAGTAATAAATTGAAAAATTGGATATTAGTATTTCTATAGGAAATTAAATTTTCTATGAAAAATATAATATCTTGCAAATCACTTTTATTATGATATTATGTTTTTTTATTTAAATCTTGAATTACTTCTTTTTCTTATTAGCTTATTACTTATACGCGTATTATTTAGGTTTTCTTTTAAATTTCACAATTTACTCTAAACACCATTTACTCACTATTTTGCTTGATTTCAGTTTAATTGTAATTAACCTACAGCTGCAAGATAACAAATGAATTGGAAATTACTTTCCCAGGGACTTAAAAAAGGTTTACTTCATTTCTTTGCAAGAAACTATAGTCTATCCATAATAAATGGAATTTAAAAAAAGTCATAAATCTAATTACTTTGATATAAAAACGTGTAAACTATGCCACAATAATAATATAGAGATAAGGTATTGAATCTTGCGCCAGCCAAGATAACGCATGCATTGCTAAGGGCATGTATTGGGATCAATAATTGATATACAGTGTATGAGTTAGTAGGTATACTAAATACTAACATGTGACTAGTTCAAATTAATGTAAGTTGATTTCTTGTGTTTCATTCTTTCAATTTAAAAGTTTTAGAATTTCCTGAATACGTGCCTTTAGTAATGCATACGTTATCTTAGCTGGAGCGAGATTAAAAAAACCTTATCTCTATATTATGTTTTGCGGAATAATAATAGCACACTTTGCCGAGTAGGACCGGTCTAGAGGGATATTTTTATTAAGTATGGCGTTACTTTGATACGTGATACTATGTGATACTGACAATTATGAATTTAAGACTAATTTACACGTGTACATCAGTAGCTTCAGCAAGCTCCTAAAATATGGAACTAAATTTAGTTAATTGCATGGTTTAGACAAATCTACTAAATGTGAGTAGAAAAGCACCGACACTTAATTTAGCTACTTGCTTTAGTAGCTTGCTTAAGGTACTGTACACGTGTAAATCCTGTATTATTGTAAGTCGATTAGACCGATGGCGTTTTTTTATGTACTGCGTTTGAGGAATATAGGTACTATTGTGCCTCTGCTCTTTATTTGTAATAATATAAGTTTTAATTATAATAATTTAATTATAATATAAGTTTTAATAATTATAAGTTTTTCTATTAGTATTTGAATAAGTGTAACTTTGCAATATTCGTTTGAGTAAGGTAAAATAAGTTTTTTCACGCGCTAGTGCGAAAAGCAATTTTTCATGTACTAGTGCGTTTTACTTTTCCGCATATTCGCATTCAAGTAACACATTTTTTGATTTATTATAAATATTCCCAGTTATTATGTATGAACAATCGGAGATCACTACACGGCCCGGCCGCGCCGCCGGCAGATTTCTGCGTTGAAGCAGACGTATTAACAACATTAATAACTAGAGTACGGACTTTTAAGCATAAAAAATAGGGGATCTGTCAGTTAATCAACCCCACGAGAATCGCTTCGAGAGCTGCACTATTGGAAAGAGGACAATTTTCTGTGTATAATAAAAAAAGAATTTTTGCGGATTATCCATTAGTTTTCGAGAAAACGGCTTTTGAAAATCAAAATTTTACATGCATTTTAGATAGGGAAATCATTAACATAAAAGTTCTATTGACGGTGTGTGCGTTCTAATATAGTCTTAGTGTTGGCAGTCAGACGCGATTGTGACATTGTGGGATGTACATCGGGTGTATTACGCAACATTATGCAATAATTTAAAAAATATTTTTAGGTTAGAATCTCGAGTGCCTTGGTTGCGTTCGTCAAAACTGTCGCTCCGCTACCCTCCGCTCCGGTCCCGTCCGCTCCGGGCGCTACGCGCCGTTTTGACGAACGCTGACTCGCTAAAAACATCCCTATAGGTCGCACCACCTCGCCAAAGGTGCAACTCGAAAGGGGTGAAACTCGTAAGGTGTGAAACTCGTTAGCAACGGTCGGTGTGCTCCCAACCGGTGGTCGACAACAACTGAATACATTTGCTCCGCCCATCAGTAAGACTATATCAGAACGCACGCACCGTCACTAAAACACGGGAGCGGATCAATTCCCTATGTAAAATGCATGTAAAATTTTGATTTTCAAATGCCGTTTTCTCGAAAACTACTGGATAATCCGCATCGAAGTGCGGTCTCAAAATGCTCAGAAAATTGTCCTCTTTCTAATAGAAAAAAAATCAAAGTGAAACGGTTGGGGTTGATTAACTGACAGTAACCTATAAAGTAACACAATAATATAATTTACTCTACATCATTTCTAAAAATGCAATTATTATTAAATGTTTTTCTAAATTATCGATTAAAAATTTATTACGACGATCATTAAGACATGTTTATATCTGGAAAAACTGCGTTTTGTCCAGAGATGTTACTCTATAACCTATATAGCTAACTGTGTATATTTTATATATCAAAAAGTGAAGCCTGGTCACGTGATCGCCGCCATTTGTAGTAAGGTCAACTCTCTACCCGTGATATGGTAATATCACTGAGATTAGATAGAATATTTTCTTTCTCGCAATTCGGTTGGGTCGTTTAACCCAACTACAAATGGCGACCTGGCTTCACTTTTGAATTCATAGTTAGCTATCTAGGTTATAAGGTAACATCTCTGGTTCTATCGCACCTCGACACTGGAAATCTTAAATTTCACAATAAGATTTTGTGATATTTCAAGGTTCATTTCTTCACTAAAATTTCCATTTGAAACACCAATGTTTTCATTATACCTCCTATTATATCGTATATCACCCACAAACATGGATTGGTGTGATCGCTGATTAAGTTACAGAGCGGAAATTCTGGGTTCAAATCTCGGACTAACAGAGTTTCATAGCTCGGCCTTCCGGTGTGCATCAACACGCTGTGGCTACAATATCGGAGGTAGCATAATGGGCCCGATATTATATAAATAAAATTATCAAATATGAGCTAATCGAAAGCTTGAATACAAGTGTTTTATTGTTTTACCTTAGCTCATATATTTGATAATTTTGTTTCAGATAGATAGACTATTTACCCTGGTATAGAATGGCTTATTGCAAACGAAAATAATTTGTAAATCCGTAATCGTTTAAATAATAAATTTGTTTGTTTCTTAATCAAATAATAGTAGAAAACATATTGCGTGAAACACGTATGAAAAGCTTATTATTCCGTTCACGGCGGAATTATTTACCCTTATTATTTACGACGTTTATTGAATAAATAGGTGCATAAATTGATAACATTAAATTTTTAGGTTAAAAACTTGATTCTTGAAAATTTATATTTAACAAACGTACATTATGTGATTTGAAACAATAGAAACTATGTTAATCAGATAAATGCATAATATTATTTTACATGGTTTTGTCCAGTCAATGATTTTGCTTTGCAATAAATCCTAAAGTTTTGAAACTTAGCAGAAAGTTTCGTTTTAGGGCACTGGTTAATCAAAAAAAAGTCGCCATCCCTCCGAGGTCCGGAGTGTCCGCCATCTTGGATTTTAAGTGACTGTTTACAGTTTTTCAATAATATCTCCAAAAATATTAACTTGACGAAAAAATAGTTAGTATAAAAATTGAAACTCGTCAAATTTTCAACAAAAAAGTAACATATTCAATGTTAGCGTCAGTGTAATATATAAACGAAAAAATCCATCCGCTTGCCGTAAAATGTGATTATGCCTTATCACTAGAGTCCGGATAAAAAAGCATAAAAATTTAAAAAAAAAGTGCTTAAAAAAGCATCAAATATTACCAAAAAAAGCATCAATTTAATAAAAAAAAGCATCAATTTAATTAAAAAAAGCATCAATTTAACAAAAAAAATCAATTTAAATAAAAAAAGCACAGATTTTATTCGTCATCAAAAGCATTAATTTCATTTCTAGAACAATTTATTACTAATAATGGTTCCAAATGTTCTTGAGTAAAATTCATTCTTCTGTCAGTCAAAAGATTTTTATAAACTGAAAAACTTCGTTCTACATCGACACTGGTGATTGGTTTAAACTTGAATTTTGCATTAAGCATTAAAAGATTAAGTTTGTAAACAAAACAACGAATGAACTTTAAAAAAGCATATAAGCATATTATTATATAAAAAAAAGCGCAAAAGCATAATAATTCAAAAAAAAGCACAAAAAGCATAATAATTCAAAAAAAAGCAAAAAAAGCATATAAAACATGGTGCCAAATGGATCCTTTTTTGATAAATCGCTTAGATTATTTAAAATTTTTGAGCTGCTTCGAATTGTCAGGAAAAGCATTTTAGCTACAAATCCGGACTCTACTTATCACATTACGACTGGCGACATTATATGTACAGACGGTAAACGCGCCAAAAAATGTTGAAGCCGTATTTTTAATCATATGTGTAAAGGTGGATCCAGACACTGCGAGGCTGAAGCGCGCGGCAGCCTCGGGATACAAGCCTCGCGCTGTGTGGACCATGTTTCCTGCGAGGCTGCCGCGCGCGGCACGCTTCGCGCTGTGTGGACGGTGATTTTCTAATAGGAATTTCATTAAGTAGACATGTGTCGAGCGAAGCAAAGCTGTCTCGCTAGCCACATCGGAAAGGTCTAGACCATGTTTACAGTAACGGAGATACAAAACGGAGCTGCCTCGCTGCGAGCCAAATTTTGTCGGTCGACTCAAAGAAAAGACTACGTACAAAAGTGGTCGAGTAAATAAACAAAGTTTCCAAACAGGATAAAGTTAACATTACTGTCATACTTGGGTATTTAATTGAAGATATATTGCCATTAAGTGTTCAATTTTAGGTGTTATTTGTTACATAATTTATGACCATGTGCATTTCAAATTTAAAACTTTTAAAATTTTAGCCTAACTTGTCAACGTGTATACAAATTGTACACGTCATGTTTATACATATTGATTTAAAAACAGGAATATGTTGTTATTTTCCATCAAACGATTGTTTTCTTTTTTTTTAAATAAAAATGAAAAATTGTAAAAAAACATTGCAAACTAACTAAATTGATAATAAAATAAATACCTAATTAGTTACTTTTAGGTAATTATTATAAAATTGATTAGTACTGCAATTATTTAATTACAGAAAGGATGAATATTATGATAAAATTTTCATATATGCAAAAAAACATTATGCAAGTTGTAGGTAGTTAATTATTATTAGTTTACCGACTTCGTTTAGTAATTATTTTTTGAACTTATAAATCAGAAATAATAAACCTCAGGTAAGTGCTATGAAAAATAACTTCCTCTTAAAGAAATCTTATCTCGATTATTTATTGACTAAAATTGGACAAATTTGATTATTTCAGCAAGCTGTAGATGTATTTGAGCTAATTTTCAATTTACAATATTTTTGAAGAGGCTTTATCAAAATTTTTGTCAATATTCTTATTACTATTAAAGAATAATGACGCCAACGGACGTTTGTGATTTTGGGAGTTTTAGTATGTTGTTCAGTAATTCTTCAAGATTGTTTAAGCTAATTTTGAGATTTCTAATATTTTTTTCTAAGTAAAATTCTAAAAGTGTTGGGCTAATACCTAATCCTGTCCAAAATTAGATATTTATCTATATGTTGAAATTTTCAAATTGCGCTAATTATTATTGATCATAATTACTTTAAAGAAAATTTAATATTAAGGGCCAATTTCATAATAAAAGTTAACAAGCTGTTGAGGATAGATTTGTTGAGGGAATCTGTATTCCAAATATTGAGGAGATTAAAAATCCTAAGCGGATAATCCAATTATACTGTAAGAAAATGTTATATAAGGAAAAAGTGAACAGAAGAGTAAGCATTGACAAGAGCAGAGAAAAAGAGCTGAGAGAAAAAGAGGAGAGAAAAAGTTAAATGAAAAATATATAAAAAGAGAGAAAGTTAGAGAGAAGAGTATAGAGAGCGAAAAATAAAGAACAGAGAAATATATGATAAGAGTAAAGAAATAGAGGAAATAGATAAAGAGCTGCTATCTAAGCTTAACAGGTTATGGACCCAGTTTAAATATTAAGAGAAGAATAAGAATAAATACAGAATGGACGAGAAATTTGAAAGACTAAACAATAGCAATTATCGACAATGGTCGATTCGGATGCGAGGCTTGTTAGGCCTAAGGGGCTGTTCGGAAGCACTAGATTACAACACAACTGAATTGAACGCTGCACAATTGAAAAAAGAAGAAACCTGTAAGTCATTGATATATCTGTCAGTAGATGATGACAATTTGGATAACATCGAAGATTGTACAACGGCAAATGAAATATGGAATAAGCTTAAAGAAATACACACGAAGTTCGACAGCTACCACAGCATACTGATGCTGAAGGAATTTATTAATATGGAGAAAAATAAAAATGAAGATGTTCTTGAGTACACAAATCGAAGAAGCAGCTTGTATAAAAAGGTAGAAAACGCAGGTTTCAAATTTGATAACAAAGTTTTAATGGGATTTACGCTAATAGGATTACCAAAAGAGTATGAATATTTAACAAGAACTATAAAAATTGACGACGAAAAGTTAACACCAACCGATTTAAAAATGAAATTAGCCGAAGAAGAAAGAAGGTTAAAAGAAAGTAGAACGGAGAACGATGTAAAGGTATATAGGGCAACGACTGCAAGGACTAACACGAGAAGAAATGGAAAACAAGAAATTAGAGATGAAATAATACAGGCAAACACAAGTCGAGATGACAGATCAGAAAATGTAAAGTGTTTTAAATGCAATAGGTTTGGACACATTAGTAGAGAATGTCAAACATACAAAGAACAGGCGCAATATAGAAATAGGCAGCATTATGACAAGAGAGCATCATATGTGAAACGTATAAACCTTGGCTGTAAATATGGAGAAAGAAAAGAAAAGTTTCAAAATTTTAAAGACGCAACATACGAAATTACCTGTGCAGGAGGTACAACATTCAAGGCAGCCGGATATGGAGATATAGAAACAAGATGGAGAAAATAAAATGGTGGTCTCGTAGTAATTTTAAAAGATGTATTGTATGTTCCCGGTTTAAAAGTAAACCTGCTATCGACAGCGAAAATGTGTGAAAAAGGAATGGAATTCAAATTCCGAAACAATAGATGTGAAATAAGCGACAAGAATAGAAGCCTATTGTGCTTCGCTAGGATTAAAGAAGGTCTGTACACAATTGTCGAAGATTATATAATTAAACCAAGAACGAATCACGTTGAAAAAGAAGCAAATTTGTGGCACCAACGGTTGGGCCACGTGAACGACAAAGATTTGAAACTGATGGGAAAAAGTCAGGAAGAACGAGTGGGAAGGGGCGATATATGTGAAACGGCAAAACCAAGAGCGAAGAGCTTCCCACGGAAAAGTGAAAACAGAAGAACGGAAATTCTGGAATTAATACACACAGATATAATGGGACCAATAAGTCCGACATCACGAGGAGGTAATCGGTTAATTACGTTTACGGATGATTACTCGAGATATACCGAAGTGGTTCCGATCAAGACGAAAGACGAAGCTTTGAAAAAATTTGACATATACAGAAGAAAAGTCGAAAAAAGATTTGGGAAAAATATAAAAACTTTAAGAAGCGACAATGGAGGGGAGTACATAAATAAGAGGTTCGACGAATATTTAATGGAATCAGGTATTACGAGAGAACTAACGATACCTAGAACACCTCAGCAGAACGGAGTGGCAGAACGTGTAAACCAGACACTAATGAACATAGTGAGATGTTTAATGGAAGAGTCAGGCATGTACAGCGATATGTGGGCAGAGGCAACAATAACCGCTTGTTATTTAAAAAATAGAAGACCTACGAGTGCAAATAATGGCAAAACGCCTTACGAACTATGGCACGGAAGAAAGCCAAACATAGATCACTTAAGGATTTTCGGATGCAGAGCATGGAGTATAGACGACAGGAGGAGACACAAATGGGAATCTAAAGGAAAAAGATATATATTCATAGGATATGACACGCACGCCAAAGCATACAAATTATGGTACAACGAAGAAAATCTGATAAAGATTAGTAGAAACGTTACATTAGACGAAAACGTTTTTCCACTTAAAAATCGAAAAAATGACGAAGAAAGAAAGGAGAAAGGCTGCATATATTGGAATGAATTTGGAAGCGGAGAGGAATTTGAAGAATCAGACACATTGGAAGAATGCAACGAAATTTATATAGAGAGTGAAAATAGAGACGAAAGCGGATCAAGAAGTGAAGAAAATAATAACAAAGAAAAAAAAACGTGTGCAACAAGATGAAGCGAAAATAAACCCAGAAGAACCCAGTGCGGGTAGCTCTTCAGATGATGGAACCGTGATGCGAACAAGAAGTGGAAGACAAATCAGAAAACCGGAATGGTACAACATGTGAAAAATTTAGGAATAGAATAAAGATTCAGGAGGAGTGTTGAGGATAGAATTGTTGAGGGAATCTGTATTTCAAATATTGAGGGGATTAAAAATCCTAAGCGGATAATCCAATTATACTGTAAGAAAAAATGTACGGCACCACTTTCCACTGATCAAATGTTGTAATTTTGTTTGTTTTCTTAGTGTATCGGAATTAACCGTGTTAACAGCACCAATACTGTTTATACTGATGTACGTTTTAATTTGCATAAGTTTTAATTTCTCCAAAAAAGTGTAAATCGATCGGCGAGGGTGATAAAAATGTGAACTAAATACGTTATGAAACGACTCACAGGCATTCGTAGTCCGACACATACTTGATGTGTGTGCTGCTCAGAGCTTTGGTGGAAAAAGTGAATCCGCATCAATATAGGTTCGAAATATATAATCGGAATAAGTGTTCAACCGTGAATCGTCTGGCATGATTGCAATTAAATCTTCACTGTAAGCAGCATCTACTTCGTTTGGATGTAAATATTGCAAACCAAACGAGAAGCGCAACCATCGACCAATTTCAGAAATATCGTCTCGATATTCTGGAACCAAACCTAGTTTTTGTATTTTTCGATACCACGCTTGGCTTAAATGAAAACGGCATCCAATCAGTTCAACATTTTCCCAAACATGTTTAACACTCGCATGAATAGCAACTTCAAAATCAACAGTTGCTGTTTTTGGTATAAAAATTAAATCATTTTGAAAACAAATGCCTACTAACATTTGAAGACAGTGTTGGTAAGTTGGTTGTCTTTTGTCTTTCAAAAGACAAAACGCTAGTGGTATATAATACCCATTGCTATACCCGTGAATAGTAAATAATTGGTTGAAAAATTGAGTGCAGTAGTTGAAGTAGTCGAGAGCACAAACACCTTAAATTAGTCAGACAAGAAAATATAATTAAATTGCTTTCTTTGTCGTTCAGCATTACGAAATTTTCACCGTTCTCTGTATTAATAATTATGGAATCTAAAGATGAATGAACGTCCATTATTGAGGTTGGTAAAGGTGGCTGTTCTTTTCGCCTTACATCATATATAGCCCTAGAGATTCTTTGAGCATCACGGCGAGTAATATCAACTTGTGAAATATTTGTGTTACGGATGGCTCCCATAAGAATGTCGGAAGGTTTTTGCGTAGTATCTTCAATTGCTTTTCGTTTAGCTTCACCACTAACAATTTGCCGCTTTACCTTTTTCTCATCTACTTCATGATTATGTTCCAAATTAATTTTCTTTTATTACTACCCTATGATTCTTTTCTCCCACTGTGTACATATTAGCCGAACATTTTCGACTGCAACATCGCCATTTAACTTCTCCGCTCTTCAATGCAGAGTTTTGATAAAATTTAAAACCGTCGCGCACTAATAATGTTTTTCCGCGCTCACTTATCATTTCTCGAATCGTTTCCATTTTTAACAAGGAACCTCCTTAAATTTACTTTTCAATTGGGAATCGCACCTTATTTTAATAAGATTTTCGAAATCTGTAGCAGAAAATTCGACTGGTCGTTGGCATTCAATGAATGGATTATGCACCCAGTTATTCATTTTTTCACTTAAAGAAGGAAAATATTTATTGATAGACGCTTTTAAATTCCGAAGATGTTCTTCAATGTCGATTCGGACTTCTTCTTGTAGTGATTCTTCTGATTCTTCCAAAAAATTATTGGACTATTTTCAAAAAATCGTCGGGCGGTATTACCGTCATTAGAACTTCCATATCCAGGTTTAGGCATGTCAACAATTAAGCCTAAATCATTTTTAAAACCGTTTTGAATTTGTTTTTTTCGTTCTTCAATTCTTTTTTTTTCTTCGCTACTTCGAGCTTGCCATTTTTTCGTGTCCAATTTATAAGCTACATGTAATAAACATTCAAAACATCGAATCCATGCATGCAAAGAAGACAAACCAAAATCTAGGTATTGCGTATCAATAGGCTTACTAATCATTAATTGTATATCGTTAAATTCTTTAGATGTTGATTTGCACAAATAACAACGTTGAGCAGAAGATGTACTTGTAAGAGCATTACAAACTTTGCCGTCAATCATACAAAAAGATACTTTATATTTAATGGCAATAATGTTTCCATCAATAACAGCCTCATAAGGCACGAGTTCGTCAAACTGCTTCTTCATATCATTCGCAACTGCGTTAATAACATCTGAATTTTCCCGTATATATTCAATTTTGATTGGCCTGCAAAATCGTGGAGAAGATGGGCGAGGATTTTTCCAAACAACAGTGACTTGACCAGTTACTTCATTTGTATGCAGTAGTTGTAATGGAACAATAGACGTAAAAAAAATACTTTCGTCCGATGCACTTTTATCACTGAATTTTTGTTTATACATAGTATGTCCTGAACTACCATCGCAACCACTTTTACAAATTAAAATTAAATTTTTCAGAACTTCTTCATGTAAATTTTTAATAACATCCATCTGACTTTGCAACACTCGACGCACTGTATGATCAAGTAAAGGTTGAACTTTTATCTCGGCTTTTACTTCAGTTACTTCGATAGCACATTTTGGATAGCAGTTAATTTTTGCTCTACGTACTAGCTTGTAAGGCGGAAAAATTTTATTCTTCTTTTTCAAACAAGCATTGCGCAACTGTTGATATCTATTTTGGGATAATCGTAATTCAACTAATAAAGAGAGTGCTTCATCAGCTGTAAATATATCATCTCTTTGGGTATCCTTCGAAACTTTTCGATATACCTTTGCTTTTGTCGGACTATTACTTATATCTGTCAAGACTTTCGCAGCATCTGTTTTCCCATCTTCTCGCAATTTCATTTGAGATGCATATGTAAGTTCATCGGTACTTACTGTCGCGCGTAAACTTTCAGTTCTTCTTCGTTTGCTTCTGTCTGACAAAGTTTGAAAATCTGCACTGGGTCGACCCGTACTTGATTTTTTTTATTCTCCGTTTCAAATTCTTCGAAAACATTTAACCACTTTTCATTTCTTTCTAAAAATCTTGTCTTTTTTCTATAGCTGTTTTTCCATCTTTTTTTAATCTTGGTGAACAATGTTCTAACGATATTTTTAGAAGAATCAGATAAAGTATAACATGACTTGAGCTTAGTAGACATCAATTTTTCAATTATTACGTATAATTCTGATGCGTTTAATTTCCAGTTTCCTTCAAGTGATTCGAAAATTTCTCTCCTGGTCAATCCATTACGTGAAGTACCACTACCTTCAGAAGTAGAATCCATTTTATTCTATTGCAATTTTCTTCTATTTATAATTTATAATAATAATAATTTTTTATCACAAAATCTTCTGTGTTGTGCATTTATATAGTAATTATTAGCAATCCCACTACCAACTTAACATTCAATGGTAATCTCTGATTAGGTTTAAATCATTTGATACAAGGTTGACCAAAACACAACGATTTTTTTAGAAACAATTATAAAATAATATAATCAAGAAGCAATAATATTGCATTTTACTTGATTTAACCTAATAAACGTATTTACTTACATTTCTCATTACACTTCAAGCCGCCAAAGGTTGGAAACTTATTTTTTCATGATGTTGAACGTATTATAGTCTATAGTATTTGTATGGAACCTAATCCTTGTGCCCCCCTGGAAAAAAGCTTTGGTTCCGCCCCTGCTCATCAAGTTTCTCATATTATGCGGTTAGATTTGTACAAAGCATTGTTTTAATCGGAGAATTTAGAATTACAATCTTTCAAATTTTACTTTTGAGAAACATGTGAATTCCGAGTAAAATCGTTTTTTTTTTTTAAATACGTGAAAAAAATAGAAAGCATAACTTAGAACAATCTTTTTTTTTTTAATCGTTAGCAATACGTTTCATTGCAACCACAAATAAGTTTCACGGCGGAACAGTCCGGAACAATTTAACTTTTTCATAAAAATATGTTATATTATGAGAATTTCAATTAATCAAATTTAATAACAATTGTTGTTTTACTGCTTTACTGTACTTGTCCAAATATTACTTCCAAATTTTTTTTCTCATTCTACTTACCTTCAGAAGTTTATTCAATATTATCCGATTGCAATTTTCTTCAATCTATAATTTATATGGCACCTTAAACATATGCGTTATTGAATACTACGGTACCACTATTGATGCTAGTCGAACAAAAGTAACATTACCACTAATTTTTTAGAGCAGATAAAAATAAATAGAGGAATTTGTAAGTATTTTATTGCCCTTAGGGGTATATTAAAGCCAAACCAGCAAAAAAAACGCCCAACTAAATACTTTTTTTTTCGATTTTTGGCCAGCTTTTAAGGATTTGGCCGCACTGTGCGCTGATAGATATTAGCTGAACATGTTTTGTTGGAACATCGCCACTTAACCCGCCCATCTTGCAATTCTGCCTGCTTGTAAAATTTGAAGTCGTTACGCACTAATAATATATTTCCGCGCTTACCGTAGATTTCTCGAAGCGCTGCCATAATTTCTGTAGGTGTTGTTTATTCATATTCTTATAATTTATATATTGTATTTCTATGTTTGTTATTTTGTTTATATAGTAAATATATTGTAATTGGTACTAAAAATAATTTTGATCCACCTCAATTGCATCTACGATATTTAGAACTGGTTTGATTTAGAACGGCTTATAGACTTATAGACTTAACAATTAAAAGATTAAATTTATGACCAGTCTACCTGCCCACGGCAGCGGTGGAATATGCATATGGGATTATAGGAACCCTTGACCATCGGTGGAAACTGGAAAGTGAAATTGCCCAAGAAAATGTTATATAAGAAAAAAGTGAACAGAAGAGTAAGCATTGACAAGAGCAGAGAAAAAGAGGAGAGAAAAAGTTAAATGAGAAATATATAAGAAGAGAGAAAGTTAGAGAGAAGTGTATAGAGAGAGAAAAATAAAGAACAGAGAAATATATGATAAGAGTAAAGAAATAGAGGAAATAGGTAAAGAGGAAATGAGAAAAGATTATAAGTAAATAAAGATTTTAATATTACTACTACAATTTAAATGCCGACTTAAAACAAAACTAATATTCTTTATTGGTCTGTTTTGTCTTAAGTCGCCTTTTAAATTTTAATGTCCCATTAACTTTTATTATGAAATTGGCTCTTATTAATTAATTTAATATTGAAATTTAATTTAAAATTAAAAAACGTTCGCCAACAAATTTTTTTTAGAAAATTTACGAATTTCACGAGCGTGTGTACCTTGAAAACTATAACAGATACGAATAAATTAAATAAAAGTATTCTTGTTATAAATTTTGTCAACTTCAATTTAGTAACATAACCGCTTTTTGGCTAGAGCTAGCTATTTTCGATAAATAAGCGAAAAATCAAAAGTCCGGATCTTTTTTGCGCTCGCGCCCCCTTCACCTCTTAGGAGCGGGAACTTCTCACTATAACCTTTATATATTATAACAATCCTCTTTCAGAACAAAGTTGACATGTTTTATTTTGAATAAAAGATGACTATTTTACGATAACAAGCAAGTTTTGCATTCGCTCGGCTACACTTTGCTTTGCCTCTCATATTATAGTTATACTAATTATATTGTTTGTCAAAAAAAAGGTTCAAAAAGTACTTTTCAAAATTGATCTCATTATTTTTCCTAACTGTTTATAAAATTTTTAATTTTTTACAACCACCGATGAAAAATTTAAAATAACGCTGATATTTATTACTACTTATAATTTTATTATTTTACAGGAAGAACCTTAAATCAAAATTAAAAAAAAAATCTATGAAATACATCAAGAAATTGTGATTTATACATATTATACATACATCCCACTCATTAGTCATTAACAAAACGAGATATTTCTTACTAGTCACATAAATAGCTAATTTTGAATATTTTTATGTTGTTAACCATTATAACGATATTTCTATCGCTAGAATATAAATTACAGATTTATCATGAAATTACAACACTTCTAACCACTGTGTTGCGTTTTTGTGTTCGTTTTTCCGGGAAACAAATCAAAACCAAAGTAATATAACGTATCTTGAACACCAATAGCAGCAATAATTATCACTCTGTATTTGTTAAACCGTTAGGAGAATATAAATTCAAAATATTTATTGTCTATTATATTAATATACTACTTATAGTTATATTTATTTTAATTTAAAAAAAATTTAAACCACCAATGTAAGTAAAAAAATCCCCAGAAAATGCTGAATATTACAATACTTAGTTGTTTTCATATAAGCTTTTCCAAAAAATTGCCAAATTAAAATTTAAGCTCACTCGCGATTGGTTAATTTTATAAAAAGCAGTGGCAAACTTTGTATAAATTCACAATATGTAAAAATTTGCGTAATTGATCAAATTGAATTTATTGGAAACATAATAATTGTAAATAATTATTTTAAATTAATCTTTTAGAGCAGCAATGATGCTTCTTTATTTTTGGGTATCTTGAACTAAAAGCACCTGCAGTAGTGACCACAAAATGAGATTTATTACCATTTACCACCTATTACAGTAGCCGCGAAGATCACGCCACATTAAATTTATTACTGCAATTTCAATAAACGTTGTCTAGACTTTTGTATTCCACCAAAACAATTTGGTTTTATTTAGCTATTTGTGTAATAAACCAAACATTACTTAATAGAGCTCACAGTAAATTTCAAATTAAAATATACACATAAATAATATGTTGTAATTATATGTAATCAGATGCAGAACGACCCGAAGACGGTCTCTGCAATCAGGCAGGCGAGTAAGAAAAAACATTATTTGCACACGTGTATAACTACTATTTTTCCTATTATAAAAAAAATATTTTTAATAATAATTCTCAGTTTAGCATTTTTACCATGGAAATAATTTGTATCTTGGTCTCTCAATCTAATAATATCTAGAATATAAATTATTAATAATTATAAAATTATAGCAAAAAACATTCCATTAAAATCTATAACGTAATGTTTAAATTATTAATCTGAATAAAAAAATTTTAAATTAAAGAAATTAAAAATTTTGTTTGAAACAAAACCGCAAATTTGCACTTGAACATAATAATTTCGATTATTTAAGATATTATCGTCTGAATAGTTTAAATATAAGCGAAACACGCTTATGCAAACAAAAAAGTAAGTTTTTCATCCACTCACAGGTCTCAATCCAATGTGTTTATTCTAAAGTCACCCCCCCCCCTATTCCATAGGCCCTAGGTTTTTGGAAGATTTATGTTCTGTTCAATATAATATCTGGAAAATATTTAAAAAAACATTGCATTGATTATATTATATTGTAATTACTCTACTTCTATAATATTGTATTTTCACTTTCAAGTTAGAATAGATACTATTTTGTAATATTTTGCAAATTTGTAATCTTTATTTGGAGCATTTTAATCAAGCTACAACAATTTAAATATTTTTATTTCGAAAATGTTATATAAAAAGGGGTTTAAAAAAAACTTTCCAATATTACGGTTAAGTATTTGATTGGAATTAATAATAAAAACGTGCGATGTATAGCACTTCCCCGTAGACTTACACGTTTTTTCGGCATGGGTACATAAAGATTTGTAAGTAGCTTGTAGCCATGCATGAATGTATTATTAAAATGAACTTATTGTTTTACATATTAATTTTTTATATCGCAAATTTGAAGCAAACCTATATTTAGATTTTCGATTAAGATAGATGACTGTAACATAATTATAATATTGAACTAAATTATTTTATGGGGTCCACTATTTTACTACAAGTAAATGTGTTGAGATGTTTTATTAATTTGTTTTCAATAAAAAATTTTTAATCAGTTTCAATTACTACGTGTGCGGACTGTCTATTATCCAGGAAAGAATGAAGAAATTTTTCATCCTATATTTAAAATTTTTAATTCGCAGGTAAGTAGGCTTAATGGCATAAACATAGCTTTGTCTACTTTTAGGCTTCTATAACTTGAGCATTTTTTGAATCGGTCACGTTTTAAAATTTTTGTAATTGTTGAAAATTTGCATACTGGATATATTTCAAAGCATTTACTTAATAGTTGCTAAAATAAAAAAAAATCTTTATTGCCTCCATAAGAAAATAAAAGTTTAAACGCGTATCCATTAAGTATTTTACGAAAACCTGTTCTGGATTCACAGTTGAGATGCAAGACTTTTGATTGTTTTGTTTGTTTGTATGATCGAATTTAATAATATTTAGGAAAAAATTTTATAAGTATGGAAACTCAGAAAACTAGCTCTGGAAGGGTCGATTCAATATTATTTTTCTGAATGATTTCTTGATTTATAATATAGCGTAACTTTTATATAGTCACTTACAAATAGGTATAATCGTGATTTAGATAATCTCATTTTGTAGGAATTAATAATTATATAATTAAATTCTATCGGTAGAAATGAACAAATAAAAGCTTCAAGAAATAAATCATCATAGTGATAATTTAAGTATACACATAAAATAATATGTGCGTATCTTCACTCTCCCAGCTGGTAAACTTCATTAGTAGAAGACTAATCTTATGGTTTACAAGAACTATTATACCATCCCAGCATAGCATAGCATATAAATCAGATATCGAGATTGCATTTATTTCTTTTGCATGCGAAATAGCTACCGTAAATTGAATTTTTTATTTCGGAACTGCAAGTACTCGGAAGTTTTTATAATATCATGATGATAATCTTAATACTTAAATGCTGAAATATAAACCACTAAATACTCATTAATTTTTGCAAAGAAAAAATTGTTTTGCATTGTAGTAATATACTACTTTTGTTAGCAAAATTGGACATGCCTTGCAAGCTTCATTAAACATAACGTTACATACCCCTACTTACTACCGTGGACGAAGAAGAAGTAAACTTTGATTTTACTCTATCAGTAAAGTGCCATCTTCTTCATACAAGAACACCACAAAATTGTTTTCCAATTGTCTTTAAAAGCTTTGCTTAAACAATTTTAACATCAGTCCAAAAACAAATGTTTCTGTAGTGAAATTTATTTAATTATAATGAATTTAATTATTTTGGTGAGTGAATCAATCTGTAATTTTCATAGGTTAAAGGTGTATTTTAATTAAATCGGTTAAATATTTACAGAATATAGTGGAAATGTTGAATTATTATTTCTTTAAACAGTTTTTTTTACTGCGTTTATTTAACCGGTTAGGAGATTCCTAAGCCAATATTAATTTAAGATGATAATAATAATATGGATATTTTTCATATTCATCAAAATTACCTAGTCAAACAACAAAGATTAACGGTATGTTAGGTCACTGACTTGGAAAAAAATTGTTTTATATGTAAAAATTAAATAATTAAAAGTATATTGATTAATACAGTTTGTCAACGTTATCAAAACATTCCATCCTATTTTATAATAACAGTTAATCAAATAACGGATTAATTAGTATCTAATCGATGTTGTTTATATTTTTTACCTTGAACGATTTACGTTACAGAACTAAATAGTAATAATATTATTTGTCAGATTGATTTTACAGAAACTTGAACTTGGAGTGCACGCGACTAAAATGTTAAGCGAACAAATTGCTGTATTAAAATTCTAGCATATAATAAACATTCCAAAATATTTTAATTTTTCTAATAATTAATCTTATTTCGGTTAATTTTCGCATATCCGAATTTTGACAGCTTCGTTGCAAAAAAGTTGACTGTAATTAATATTACATAATGCAGGGTGTTGCACCGCGGTGTGACTTTGTAACTTTGATTTATAAGAATATTTATCTATTTATATTAAAAAAGTTGTTTTTTAATGCTTATAAAAAAATAATTGTTAATAATTATAAAATACAAAGTATTTTTGTTAGCGTTCAACTTTTACATTTTAAATAAAATACCCTAAACTGACTAATACATATAATATACATTGTTTTTTGTTCAAAAATGCAGGTATCATTTAAAATTAAGTGACAATCAACCAATAGAATGTAATATATAATAGGTAAATTAATATCAATAATAAAATAAAATTCTATATTAGATATAATAAACTTACTATTACTTAAAATTTTAACTTTTAATTTTCATTGTACATTATTTTAATTTATATTTTTTAGTAAATAAATTTTAGTAAATAAGCTAATAAACCTAAATTTTATTATTAAAGAAACGGTTTTCCATCAACAAAAATTAAGTTTGATGTTTGCTCTTTGAATTAAAAATATTAAAACATATCTTTTTTTACTTAGATGTAATTTTAAGGAAGAAATTTGCCCGTAAATTCAAAATTAATATTCATTTAAGAAATCATACGGGCGAAAAACCTTTTGCATGAAAAGTCATATCGGCGAGAAATGTTATTAGTATCAATTGTGAAATAGTAAAAATAAATACTAAAAGAGCTTTTTCATTAAATCCTTATTTATACAAAAGGATCAAAAAGACCGTAACATAACATATACAAATATTTGATAAAAAAAATAGCACATCATAATTATTATTCTGCGAATCGGATTATCGCATGGGTAATATTGGATAGATCTACTTATTTATAAATCTACAGCGTGTCGATATGGACTGGAAGGAAACAAAACAAATAGAATATAGCTATATTTTTCAAATCTTAAAAATTATTGTACATTTTATTTTTTCAGTTTTATTAAATAAATAAATAGTTAGATATTCTATTTTCAGAAAGTAAAAATATCAATATGTATTATCTTTTTTATCTTATTGATTTACTTTACTTTTGCTCTAAAATAATCAGAAGAGCAGGAAATTGTAAATAATATGTTATTTTATGTGTTAATTCCTGTATTATGTGGTATGTTATACAGGATAATTCAGCACAACTATATTATAATCAGAGCTGAAAGTAATTCAATTAAAAGGCTTGAAAAAAGTAATTCAATTACTCAAAAGTAATTCAATTACTTTAATTGAATTACTTTTAAAATGAACCTAAAGTATTTGGTATTTGAATTACTTTATTCAAGTCTTTTACTTGTCTGTCTGTATATAATATAACAAAAATAATAAAAAGGGCATTGAAATTTTAAATACCAAAAAATTTGGTATTAATAAAAGCTAATTCCAAAAAAGATAATTAACTTTTTTAAATTAGTTTTTTTAATAATTAAATAATTTTTTAATAAATAATATAATAAGTTTTTGATGTTTACCTTAATATAACGTGGATGTTGAAATATTTGAAGTAATTAAATTACTTTAAATTACTAATTATTTTGGGTGATTGAAGTTCTTTGAGTAATTGAATTACTTTGAGTAATTGAATTACTTTTTCTTAGTAAAGTAATTTAGTAATTGACATGTCAATTACTTTTAAGAAAATTTGGTATTTGGTAAATCAAGTACTTTCAACATCAACAAAGTACTTGGTAATTGGTAATTGAATTACTTTTGGCGAGTGCTTTGTACAGCTCTGATTATAATAAGTATTATATAATTATGACCTGATTACTTGATAAAACTGAAAACTGTATGAGTCAAAAATAAATTTTACTTCGATTATTTCTTTTTAAACAACATTAAAGAATGATGACATCAAAATAAATAATACTGGTTATTTTGATCTGTCAATGTAATTGACAAACGAGAATTTAAAAAAAAACTTATTCTTAATGTCATTAATTTCCTTATGCTCGGTATAACGGTTGTCATCCGGTATATAGATGTATTATCTGCATATATATATTTATTAACCTGTATTTACTTATAAGCTGGACATATTGGAAAAACCGGAATCCCGAAATCATGAAAATGTTCCGGGTCGGGAATTAACTACCTACTAACATTAACTTCTTGTGTAAAGCGGATTTTTTTTTAATCTGAAGCGTGTCCGACTTGTTCAGGTTTTACTATAACAATATAATCTTATTCAATTCAATAAAAAATTAATTAAAAAATATATTAAAGCCAAATCCCCCCTCTCCCCCATTATAATGGGCCTGCTAATATTATATTTTAAAATTAAAAATTATGCACTTTTCAAATTATATATTTTAAATAATTGCAAAGTTAAATAAGACGAAACACTCAATACAGTGTATTGTATAGTAAATTTCATATTTGCATTGTAAAAAAAATTTAACTATTATAAAGAAGTCGATACTGCGTTAGCGAGGCGCTCTGTATATATAATCAACCGCACTTTCAAGCGAAGCATCATTAAATAAGCTTATAATTTGTGCGTAAAAAAAGTGTGTTACGGCTAATGATTTTCGTTATTATCGGTGATGGAACATGTCATATCATAGAAACATTTTAAAAATGCTTTTGTATAACCAGTTTGTAAATGAATTCTTGAACAAAATTGCATTTGCAAAGAAGGAGCGACAATGAATTAAAAACTGTAAAATTATTAGCGGTTAAAAGCAATCTTTCCAATAAATGAAAGCCCATTATGTTTATTTCTATGCATTCCATAATACGCAGTATATCACTAATATTGTTAGTATGAAATTACTAAAGCTTCAAACATTGTTAATGCAAATTTAACTGCTACGGTCTATTCGATATAAATTCTTTGAAAGTAAATGTAAATTTAAAAAATATTTTTTTTAGGTATCCCTATTGACTCTAATCGACTGTAGACCGCAAGCGCCTGGAACCGCACCGGATAACGTCCAGTAAGTTTCTCTATGTAAAAAGTTTTTTTTTCAATGTTTCTTTTACCACTAATAAACATAATAATATATTTGTGACTTACATTAATAAAATTTTGGTCTAATGAAACTTAACGCCAGAGCTCTCAAAACATTTCGGTAAAAGTAAAAAAAATACACTTTCAAAAATTTAAATAAGTATGCAAATAAAATGTAAATTTAAATGTTGAAATGTAGCGTTCGGTAATGATCTCATTTCAACACTGATGCATAAAGTACTATTTTATACTTTTATGTAAAATATTGGAAGCTCTACTTTATGTTTATTATTTAAATAATATATTAAATTACAAATAATAATTATTTATGATGAGGTGCATTTTACATAATGTCATTTTGTTTAGTATAATAATAGTTTAAGTTAAAGCTTGGTTTAATCGTGATATACCCACTGAACTGTGTTTATTAAATAGAAGAGTAGACGGCTATCATAGAAAAATAACATAAAATATACCATATATATATATATTATATACAATTATATTACTATAATATATTATTATAGGTTTTATAAAATAGGACATAATGAGCTTACAGACGTTGTAGTAAGTTTTCTTCCTAAAGTGCTCTTTTAGATACAAATAAATCTTCAAATTTATTTTTTGGTATTTATTTTTATTTTTTTTATCCGTTAAAATATACAACCATCTCAAAATAATACTTACTTATGCTATTTGTATGTAGCTCAGCACTACAGGTGCGCAAAATTACAGAAAGTATTCCCTCTTGTCCGCCATTTAAAAATCAATTTTAAAAGGATAGCTGGTATATCTATTTCCAAAATTTTTTTAAATATTAAATTAATAAATAAATGCAATAATTAGATTTTTCAAGTTATTTGTTAAAGCATTAACTATTTTGACAAAAATTTGTTTTCATTCAACATAATATAGTTCAGTGGATATAGTTCAGTATGCTTAAACTTAACTGTAAAAATGGGTTTCTTACCACAGTTTTATGTAAAATATAACACAACTGTTTTTCTTATTCTGTATTCCATTTACTCTTAAGTGGAACATGATGCGGGATAAAAGTGTGCTTAGTGGTGTTTTAGAAGATCAATGGTAGAGGATTTTATTTCTTCGGTAAGTTTAACTATTTAAATAAATACTTCTTGATGATTTCAAACTAACATTCTTAACTTCTTTAACATTGTATCAATAAATAATTTATACAAATCGCATCTATTTTAAGTTATTTATTTGTCGGAACATTTGTTACGCTGGAATTTATCTGGTGATGGACTGAAAATGTAAAATTTTGCATCCAAAATTTTCTTGAATCATAATTTGCAATAGTCAGATAAACGGGTTCCAGAGAATAATTTATATTTCATTATTGTTAACTTAAAAACACAATCTGTAAATAATCTATAACTCTCTTTGAGGGAAAGCAATAAATGTTTTACTTTACTGCCGGTGAAGGGTGGTGCTAGCGCACACCACGTTACTTTAACAAAACAATATTCTATTTTTAGTATACTATATTTGGTATAATCATTAATTCGATATGTACAGTTAGACACTTAATAATTTTGTAAATATTAAAAGTATTTTACCAGTGTATGTACGTAGTGCCCGATTTTGCCTTCACCATAGGAATCTCGGTAATCGTAACTGATACAAAGTCCATTTACTCAGGGCAAAGTTTTTTAACTTTTCTGACAAATAATTTAAATCATTTTTAGTTTTGAAGATAACTAAAAAAAAATTCTAATTTTCGTTTTTGAGATTTGCAATTAAAAACTGATAAAAACTAAGCATTTTTAACATTATTAAAACATTTTTTCGAAAAATCCAAATACCATAGTATTTGCCAAGGTATCTAAAATGGCGGAAAAACAATGGTTTACTTATGTTTTTCTTATGGGTATCATATTGAATTGCTTAACGCAGATTTTTTATTCTGCATCAAAAATTTTTTGTAATCAATTAAGTTATTTATACAATTTTTATAAAACATTGAACACGATGAATTAATACATAAATATAATGAACAATTCATAAATAAAATGAATATTTTTCATTGTATATATGTAATTGTGATAGTATTTAGTTTCGTATGATAAACGGTGATGTATCACACGTGATAGTTTAGTTTTACATTTTGATGGAAATTTCAATTTCAATTTAAACAGTTTAAGAAGATGGAAACTTTGGGTAATATTATGAAATTTAAATGTCTGAAATTTATGCCCTTATTGGCTGTTTTTTTGAATTAATATAAAATTTTTGTTATTATTGTTAACAGTCATGTTGACTGCAGATAAGTTGCTACAAAAACTTTTTATGCGAACTTTAAGTTGCTACAAAAACTTTTTAAGTTGAGATACTAAAATTAAGTCCATACTTCACTTATAAGAAATAATATTAAAATGTTTTTTCAAAGCGTTGTACTTAAAACGAATCTTTGATATTTTGATTAAAATGCAAAACTAAATCAGTACATGATACACACCTCGAAGAAGGAATTACTGAGGAAATCTTGTGTACAAGTGAAGAGAAATCTTAGGAACTTCTAGGAAATTTAACAAATCTAGGAAATTAAAAAAAATCTTAGATACTATATAAACAACCTTTCGTTTTTTACTTCTTCAATTTTTTTGAAACGAAATCTTGACACAATCCAGGAGAAAATACGGTGAAATCTTTCAAAAATCTTGTATACATAACTTTGCCTTATGACTCATCCTTTGCTAACTCCCATGTGTTTATTATAATAGAAGCTCTGATGTAAAATCCTAAAGTAATAAATTTTCCGTGCAAACTAAAGTGTCACTAACATCAAAATTAATTTAGTAGATCTTAGGCTTTAAACTAATTTATTGTTCACATTATAAATTTCATATTTATTAAAAAACAATTTTTTAGGATAGAAAAGCAAGAAGTACATTTACTCAAAGAAACGGCACCAATAAATTCAAATCTTGTAATTGGAAGCAGTCAAAATACTACCAAGGATGTCTTGCCAGGAAGTACAAGAACTAATAACGAACAAGGATCAAAAGTGAAAACAACAGAAATAAATCCAAGAGCCGTCCAAATTACATCACACCAAGGAAACCGAAATTTTAAACAGAATTTTCAGTTTCCAGAAAATCCATTTTATAACCCAATATTTGATTTCATCAACAGAAATCCATTAAAAAATAACGAAATTTTACCTCAAAATATTCAAAGCAATAATAATAATTATGCTATTAAACACATGAATCCAAAAATCACACAGGATGATGTGATTCCCGGACAGTACATTAAAAGAAAAGTAACCCACCAACAAACCATGATAATACCAATGGAAGCATATTTCAGTAATATGAATTATTATAACCCAAATAATTTTCAACAATTGCCATATCAGTTTTCAAACCAACAGCAGTTTCATCCAGGTTCTCAGATTTTACGCAAACCAGTTCCGGAAGATGTTAAGGAAACACTTGAAAATCAAACCATCGAAAACGTTAAGAATATAGTCAATACACAATTCTATCCATCACCATCGCTTGGATTCCACAATCAATTTAATTCCTATCCTAACTATCAAAATTTTCCATCTTCTATACCATACTCTTATGGTTATCTACAACAACAACAACCATTTATTCATAGAACGTATCCAGAATTTTATCAAATAAGACCAAATCGTCAGTGGCAATGGCCTCTTGCACAATATTTTCCAATTCTTATAAAAGATCCTGTGCAACAAATTGTTAATGCCTTTACAAGTATGGTTGAATATGGCGAACAAGCAAATGCAAATTGTGCTCCACAACCTACACAGCCTTCACCAGCTTTGTCTAAGAATTCCGATGGTTTAAATACACCAAGCGAGTCTGTAAAACTATCTGATTATAACAGTGACGATGTTAATGCAGCTTTCAGAACTTCGGATGACTTAGAACTTCCCATAGAATCTCGATTAAATTCCGATAAAGCTAAAAGTATGAACGTTAATTATGAATCGGAACAATCGGATACTCTAGAATCAACCAAAACAGTACAAGAACTGCCCGAGGACGATTTGTACAAAAGCACAGGTAATGTTGAACCAGGAAGGCTTGCTCAGAAATTTAATATTCACGAAGAAAAAAATAATGACAGTTCTGAAAAAGTACTACAAAAACCTAAAGTAAGCGTTACAAAACATGTGGATAAGGACATTGCATACAAAAATTTAGATTCGCCCAACTTGCAGTCCAATCCCTTAAGGGTAAGACCTGAAACTAAATTTTTTAATCCGATTGGAACGCAAGAAAAACATTTACTCGATTCGAATAGAAAAAATGAGGATATAAAAATATTTAGTAAAGATAATACAGGAAATGGAATTTTTATTCACAGATTGAAAGTCAATCACGGGGGTGTTGCAATTGCTGGCCCCGGAGGTGTTGCAACTGCAGGTCACGGTGGAACCGCTATTGTAGGACCAAACGGAATAGCTTTTACTCAACCTGATAGTATAGCAATAGCTGGAGTAGGTGCTAAAGTTGTTGCCGTAAATCCTAATGTTAATTTGACACAATTGATTGAGAGTACTGGTTTTGATAGAAATAACTTTAGTTCAAGGATTGGGAAGGTTGTAGCAATTGGACCTGTAATATATTACAATAAGGGATAAAAAATTAAATTTTGTCAATAGCGTCGTTCGAGACGGTTTTTATAAATGGTGAGAATTTTTAGATTAATTGAAAATGAAAAGACTGTGTTAACTACTATAAGTATACGAAAAACGATTAAGGATAGGCTTAACAAATTAGTTAAAAAATTTGTATAAAATTAAATGCAAGTGTATTTTTTTTCTTTCAATGGCCTATCGCCAGAACTTGATAAAAACATTTAAAATTTTTAAAGATATTGTTTTTATAATATTGATCTTGCCTCAATTAGAATTTACGGTAGAAAGTCGTTAGACGTAAGTAAATCCGAACTGATGGATTTCAAATTAAGTTAGTAGATAAGTTAGCGACAGTTAACTCCTTCAGTTAATACGAGTAACAACAAAAGCTAGTTTTCTAGTGTTGCCTTTATGAATCACATAATCACATTAGCTTTATTAATATTTTGCTTTATAAATCTAGTACACTGAAAAATATCGTTTATCACGTATATGAAAAATTCATCATTTTTGCGTCGATGAACAAAATTCATTATATTGATTAACAAAAATCATCGATACAATAATTTTGTCGTTGTTAATATAAATTTTTCATTAATATGATGAATGTTTTTAATGTATCTTTTCTTTCAGTATAGCTTATAAATTCAAGTATGATATTTTTGTAAAGTATAATTAGCAATGTTAGGAATCAGGAAACACACGAGGTTCTTTTCCTAGTTCTGTCGCATACATATTCTGCAATTTTAAGTTAAAGAATAATGGAAAAGTAAATTTTTCTACTACTGTTTGCAAAGGTATAACTTTTCGATATTCGTTCGAGTAAGGTAAAATAAGTTCTTTCCGCACTAGTGCAGAAAACTAGTGCCGTGCGTTTTACTTTTCCACACATGCGCATTCAAGCGCAAATCCCAGAAGTGCTTACAAATATCTCGATTTTTTGTTCCTTATTCAAACAGTAGTAGAAAAAAATTGTGCGAAGCGCTTATGAAAAGCTTATTTTTCCGTACTCTAAATACGATTTATACGAGTATCTATGTACTCGGCTAATGCCTTGATAAAAAATACCTAATACGGAAAAATATCGCTTTTCATGAGTAGTTACACAAATAGTTACTTTCTATGGTAAGCCATATTTCTTTCGGCCAAGTTGATTAGCCAACGTTTGCTGAAGATTATTCGCGTGATGATTACTTATTTATATTGTAAATACGGCCCTGTTAACGATTAAGCTTAATTAATAAATAAAAGAAATAATAATTTTTTACATTTTTATTTTTCCCATATACATTATCCATCATATACCTATTTTAAACATAATAATTAAACAATTTTTTACCTCTGGCAGATAGCAATTGTATATACCTATATCCGAGATTAGCTACAAGTGGTGTAATATACTATTACACATTGGTAAATAGATAAGTACTATCTATGGAGTTAGTTGACTTTGTGTGGAGGTTATCTATGTGTAAATAATTATCTGTTTGTTTTTAACTGCCTCTTCTATTACAACTCTTTTCATAACAGTAAATATATAAGAAGTAGCTAAAAAGCTTAGTTACTAAGTAAAAGAAAAAAATTAACTGGGTGAAAAATCATTGAATATTTTCCAGTTTCTGGTAAAAAGTACTTTAATTGGATGTAATCTTTTCTATCTCTTTTATTTCATAACTAATTTTGGTTCTTTGTCGTAGATGGGCTTTGTTTCCTCTTCATCTTCAATTTCAACCACAGCCTCTGCTATATCTAATGCCACCTACTAAAACTGTGGATTATTCCCAATTACAAGTAATGCAAAACATACCAAAATATGCAGATGGGGCAGCGTTTCAAAATATTAATAATAATAATAAGCAAGCCACTACCCAAAAATCAGTTATAGCATCTTTTGTGCAAGATGTAAAAGTCGCATATTTAAACAATATGCTTGCCAAAAATGTAAATAATGATCAAGAATTAACTCAAAGTAATTTAGATTTAATTGGAAATATCGTTCCTCATAAATCAAATCCATTATTTAATTATTTGAAAAATGAGCATACTTTAAAAAACGACAACATCATTCGTTTCCGGAACGACAATAATACAAATGATGTTGCTACCATAATTTTAAAACCAGTGGCTAGAGCAGTTGCAGGAGATAATGGAAGAGCAATAGCTACACCTTTGTCAAGGGCTATCTTGAAGCCAGGCACCAATGTCGATATTTTATATGAACCAGAGGCAGTTGCAATAGCAGGACCTGGCGGTGTAGCACATGCCCAAAGCGACTTGGAAATATTTTATGAGGATTCTTAAAACAAACTGTGATTTTATATTATAAGCTAAACGTAGTCAAAATAAATATTTTTTTACCCTGTGTCTATTTTTTTTCCTGACAAATAGTTCCAGATAATATCAATATTTTTGAGTTGAAACAGTACCATTTTTGTATATCTTATTATTTTGGCATGGTAAAACAAAACTTGTTACTCTATAATTTAGGTCGGCATGCAATTTTCAAATTATTCTTCTAAGATTTTACTGTAAAATTTTGTTCACAAAAATGTACTTGAATTCATTTAACTGGCTATCTGTTAATGTGGTTGCCTATTTTGTAAATTTCGCCAAGTAATTTAAAAAAAATTAATTTTGGTATTTAATTAATAATTAACTCAAGCTTATATTATCAAGATTAAATATGTACTTCTTGGTAACGATGGTAGGTCTATTATCTAGTTAAGTATGCTTTGCAAACAAAAGATTGTAACACATCAAATTTTATTGTTAAATTAATCATCATTAGTAAGAACTCAATTTCCAACCACAACAATAACATAAATTCCAAATAACCACTTAAACAAAGATTTTAAATTTATTTCTGTATTATTGAGCAAGTTAATACAATTGTGGTCAATGAAGTATCGTATGATTCAATCGGCATATTAATATGTTAGTTACCCAAATAACGTGAAGTATTACACATTTATTTCATAACCGACATGTTATGATCGTTGTTCGTTTACAACTAAACACTTGACATGTACACTTAGAATCTATAATAAATGAATATTTTTTGAAGAATTTTATTACATTTTTAGCATCTCCGAAGAAAAATTGAAAGTCGTCTATTTACCGTATTATGGCGGAGCGAAAGGGCAAACTTTAAAAATTACAGAAATGGCTAACGGAACTATTATACAAGAAATAATTAAAACTATAGATATTAATTCAACAAGTTCAGAACTGCATCCTTCAGAACTGGAGATGCCACCGTTACCGCAAGAACCCAAAGCAGAACACAATTCCCCCTTTAAAAATATTCATCAAACTGCACTGAATATTTTAAAATTGCAAGAAATTGCTAAAACGCAGGGTCGACTTAGTCAGCAAGACGAAGTGAAGTATAGAGAAAATTTAGATGCTTTAAACTTATCGGCAGAACAATTAACCCAAATTGACGATGAAGAATATGATGATGATATTTTAAATATAAACGATCATACTGGATTATCTCCATGGTTTGAACGAAAAAGAAATATTAAGAAAGATAAAGATAAGAAAAAGGAAGAAGAGAAACGAAAAAAGGAAGCAGAAAAGAAGCGTAAAGAAGAAGAAAAAAAAGAGGAAGAAGAAGAGGATGAAGATGAAGATGATAGAAAGAAAAAAGAAGAAGCTAAACGAAAGAAAGAGCAAGAACAAAAAAAGAAAGAACAAGAAAAAATAAAACAGGAAAAAGAAAAAGAAAAGGAAGAAGAGGAATCGCCAGAGAAAGAACAAGAAAATGGCAACGATGAAGAAGTTATAATTGATTTACCACCAGATGACGCATCAGTTGCTGAGGCAAAACCAGTAGGATTAGCAATAGCAGGTAGAGTTTTGTTATATTTATTACATCTTTTTTTTAATTTAAAAATATTCTAGGAGCTGGCGGAGTTGCAGCTAGTAAACCAATTGCTACGGCGGTTGTAGGTCCTGGAGGGTTAGCAATTGCGCGTCCAATAGGTACGGCAATTGCAGGAGTGTCTCCTGATCAAGCACTTGTTCCAATATATGCTGAATCTGATGAAATGCCATCCAAGAAAGACACCGAAAAAGAAAAATATAAGGAAAAAAAGAAGAAACTTACTACCAGCGAATATTTAAACCGAATTATTAATAAATACCATCAGGTATAAAAAATTTATTATTTGTTTATTGCATATCTTTTTAAATTTTAAAGAATTATTTATTAACGGCGCGGCATTTTTATTTTTTACTGTTACATAATTTAACTAATAAAATGTTTAAGTGTAAATTATAATTTATTGCAATGGATGTAATTTATAAAAATTTTGTAGCTTAAATAAAGTTAATTATATTTTTATAACAATTTTATGAATTTTTAATGTTCATTGCACTTTTGCGTTATAGTAAATTTCGATAATGCATTATATTGTGCTATTGTCTGTAATACAATATCCGTGAAAATTCTTGTACGTTTAAACGAAAGTGTAGATTAGTCATGCACTTATAACAAAGTAATTCTTGTAGGATGGTCTTTCATACAGGTGTGGTTCACACCGCGATTAAAACAAATTTTTACATTCGATCAGTGTACTAGCATTGAACTTGACAATACAAAAGTAAAAGATTTAAATTATACTAAAACACTTAAAATAAATCATATTGAAGAACGAAATTAATGCAAGGAATTTCAGAAAATAGCTGCACGTGAATCAGCTCTGGTTCTTAAAACATTGTTAATACTTGAAATTTTTTTAGAATTAGCAAAATTGCGAATAAATATAAGTAGGAAACAGAAGTTTCACCTGCAGCGTAAATCCGGAGCTTCCTCTCATTGATAAAAAATAAATTTTGAACTTATCTAAAATGTTATAGCTTATATGTAGATAAATCGAAAATTTTTCTCTTAGTGTACTTGACAAATATTTGTCACTTGTATACTTGCCACTTTATAAAAAAGTATACTTGTACAAATGTTGGCGACTAGTCTTTCCTACTTGTCGATGCTTTCCAATAGTTTGCCTATATAGGCTAGATTTGAAATGAGTTGTCAATTAGTTTATATCCGTATCTGAAGCAAAAATAAACTGGTCATCAAAACAAATATTGGAGAAGTATATTTTAGTAGAGAATTAGATTTTTGAAACAGGTACACCAGGCAGGAGTGGAAACGGTTATATAACAATAATTTTTTATTTATTCTTTATTTCTTGGATGGTCTCAAATGGTCTTGGCGTAGCTAGTTTGCAGGACTCAAATTTTGCTATTTGTCTGCTATATTATCAAAGTAACAGCTTCAACAATCTAATAAGACCTTGAAATTTTTATCTTCAGAGATTCCATATTGAATAATATATCAATTACCAGATAATTCTTATAAATTGTAATTTTTCGAGTTATATAAACTGAACTGATGGTAATTGGTATACATACTACATAAAGCATTCATCTTACTGCATTATTAAGTAATTAACTTGTTTTAAAAGAAATAGCAAAATGAGCAATCCAAAATTACTTTTAATTTGGAAACCCAATGTATTGGCTAATGCGTAGTTATAAAATGTGTATCGTAAAAGAACAAAAGGTATGATGATGTATGGCTGGAGTCGTTATTATAATGAGTTACATTTTAATCAAAATTCTCAAAATTAATTAATATAAATATTTATAACCTGTTTTAGATTACCAAATTTATAGCGGCGTACCCTCTTAAAGTCGGTCGTTTTTTTGATTATTTTTTTGTGCTTTTAAATTCAGAAAATACCTAGCTATTTTTTAAAAAATAAATAAAAGTTGTGACTGATATGCCAAAAGAAATATTTCTACTATTAAATTAAAATTTTTTTATTTGTATTTTATAACTACAATGTTGTGCACTATTATAGTAGATGTAAAATAGTATATGCATTTTTTTGTTACTCTAAAATTCTGATGATTATTCCCTATCTATAGTTTTACTACCTGAACGATGCACAATCCAATAGAATATTCTATTTATTAATGGTAAATAAAATTGTGTAAACAAAAATTGTAAAAATATAGGTCGATTACCTCACATATAAATGGGATTTCCAGCTCCATTATTTATACAATCAATTAAATCATAATACATCAATGGTCTCAACTTTTTAATATACAGCTTATGTGACAAAAGTGGTTTAAATCTTGGTACCCATATAATTTTTTGCTTATATCTGTGGGCGTATGCTTTATGTTTATATCAATTTATACATGACAACACAATACATTGAGTAAAAAATATTGGTAACCCATAGGATAGATAATTTTTTAATTTTAGTTCAATGTTCCCTATTAAATCAATTATGAGCAAACACACGAAGATCGAGGTAAGTACATAATTGAATTTAAAATTTTTTAAATGCCGAATCAAGTTGAAGGTTTCGGCCATACAATGCGTTAGTTATTTAATTTTTTAAGCAATAACATACATAATTATTATGGATTTACAGTACCGTGCAATCGAATTAGGGCCACTCTTTAAAAATTAATTTTCTTATATTTACCTTTCAATTTTCGCAATTTCACGATTACTGTAATTTCCAGATCTTAAAAGACCTTCAATTTTAACTTTTTTGTCCCATTTAAGGTCCTTATTTTTACCCATTTCGTAAAAATAATTTTGAAAACTTAAAATTTTATATTAACACTGTAGGTATTGCTCACTAACGAAATACACAAAAACTAACTTGTTCACAACACTTGTCGGGTAGTATACACTTGTAGGAACCACAATTTAATTCAATCCCTTAAATAATGACCAACAACAGACAAAACTACCCCACTTAAAATACCCAAATTTTTGGATTTTACAAATTTTAAATTGATGTATGACTGTTAGGGTGAAATTTGATACCTACAATTTTTTGAATGCATTTTTTTGAATGCAATGTATTTTTTGAATGTTTTTGAATAATTATTACTTGATAGAAATTCAAAATTAACCAAATCTAAGCAATTGCATTAAAAAAGTAAAAAATCGTGAGTGGCTCTAATTCGCTTGCACGGTACTGTATTTATTTATTCCTAAATATTTCAAAGTTTTTTTAAAATTTTTTTCGAAGATACCCAATATTAAAAATTTAAATTCGAAGACAGCTTCTCCGATATCGACAAATTCTGACAGGTAAATTAAGTAAAAGTATAAGAGATACATTCGTTATATAAATTTTAATATACATATTAAGTATTAAAGATTACAGATTGGAAAGAAATTAATTCACAAACCTGAACTTTTAAGATGACAAAAAAATGATGACTGCATTGTAAGAATTATTAGCCCACTACCTAACTAACATATATAATAGTTTTTTTTATTCAAATTTAACTTAAACAAAGCTGCTTTGTTTAAATTTTATATAACATAATAAGCTTCACTTCGTATAAGTAGACATCGCATGACAGAACACAGGAATATTTGAGATGACACCTAAGATAATCATCTGATGATCAGCTTGGCAATAAATATACTCACCACTCGCAACCGTTTGCTTGTACGAGACGATCTGGAAGTCATTGAAAACACATTTAACATTTTATGTATACTGGTTACCTGTTCAAAATTATAATAATTTTGATACCTAGGTATGTAGCCACCAGCCAGTAGCCACCTACACAGAAGCAAAATATGTAGAAACGTTTAGGCCATTGTTTAAAATTTCAAATATATAATATTTCAAAGCAAGGTCTACAAGATTATTATAATTAATTTTTGAGTTGTACAAAACCAAACCGCTTCGTGACGAACTACTGTCCTACTTGTTGATGATATCAAGAATAGCGTTGGCACATTATCATGCACATACGCACAACGCACTATTATTAAACACCTACACCTATATCTACAGAAACACAGAGCAACATTTTGTTACAATATTAAACATAAAAATTGCACACGAAGAAAATACAGAAAGAAAAAATTCAGACAAACTTTATCATAATTAATTAAAAATTTAAATTTAAAAAATATTTAAATATTTGTTTGAGTAAGAACTCACCTCCTAGCTACAGTCCTGTGTGAAATTAGATTTTAAAGTTTTCCTATACACACTTGGCATATTTAACCTATTCCTCATGTATAAACATCGGTAGTTTCAAAACAAGGTTCATAAAATACTATTTTCTTTGATTAAGAGCAAAATATATTCTTACACCCTCATTTAAAAGAGAAAAAAAAGGTATCGGTAGAAGCAACATTTGTTCCACAATTATTTTATTTAAATTTGTTCATAAATGTGGGTGAACGGCCAAATGCTTCGAGCTTGTTGTATGTGTCAAAATTCACGAGTTTGACTTCATTGGTCATTATATTTCAATCATCAAATGTCATTAAAACCTTTAATTGATCGCACTTATTTAGCTAGCGGACAAACTACATATTTAAAAGACGAAATTAAAATATATAATATACTCCTAATATATAATTACATTTATTTGGTGTACCGTTAAAATGTGTATGCTTTTGAATTGTGCAATATACACATTTTTAAGTAATACCGATTTAATTGACCGCATCGTGCAAATTATACACTTCAACAATCACAAAACAAATAAATGCCAAAATTGCATACTTTAAGTGCTTCCGTAAGTACTAGACGACTGAAGACGACTGACTGGCCTGAAACATGTACATATTTGTATGTAACGTGTCTTCGTCATCGATTTCTTTTACCTTGACCGATTGGATATATTTACTATATAAACATAAAAGTAATTCTTAATTCCACTACGTGTCAATGTGCTCTCCGGAAGGAAATTCAAACCAAGAATTTCCGCTCTGTAACTTGACAAGCAATTACACCAAGCCATAGTCTACCGCCGCAGTGGTTACCGTTCGTCCTTAATTTATTGTGCACAATTGCAATCAGTAGACACCTGTATTCCATATAAATTAGTTCCACTTGCATTCCTTATAATAGAGAGAATTTTAATAAGTGCTAAATAACTGTTTCCATCCATCTTCCTAACGTATCTTTGTTTTTCTTCGCTATTTTAATATAGAAGAGATCGGTATCAATTATAAAATGTGTAAAAAGTAACAATGGTAATTGTAGAGTCATCTTCCATTAAAATATAAAATCATTGTAATTAAATCATAAGAAACAGTGTCTTGCTTTACAAACCCAATTTTCGTTGGCCTGACGAACTTTTTATTAAAATTATTGCCAAGTAAATGTATATTGTAGCAAAACGTAAGTATGTAGTCTCTTTTTGATCTAGACACCGCATTTATCCAAAATTCAATAAGCTATTACATATTAGTTTAACTATCTAAACTTGCATACGATTTACGATGCCATTATGTCGGAAATGTCATGTGGGTGTCGATTGTAATATAAGAAAAGGTGTCAATTGTAACACGATGTAATCGATACTTACAAATTAATTTAATGGGTTTTCAACAATCCATGTGTAAAATTTACAGAATTACTTACTATTTCTGCATAACAACGATTCTGGATAAGCTGCTTTAGAAATTGTGGACAATTTTGTTCAGCTCAGAAATGCGTTTAGTGCTTTCGTAATTTTCCCGACTTGAAAATGAACAAAATTGTTCCAAAGCAACAAATGCATGAACGAAAATCGTAAAAAAATTTCGTTTCGATCAATTCGTTAATCGAATCTTACGACAGTTTTTAATTTCATAAGTCTAATACCCAGACAACACAAACCTTTCTTCTGGATGTCCATTGAGTGAAATAGTCACAGATATGAACTTTTTACTGTCAATTGTCACTAGCAAGCCTTTAGCAAAAAAAACTAGAATAATTAAATGTGTGAGAGCAAGCACACCAAGCAAGAACAGGAAAATGTTTAATCCACCACACAATTTACAATAAATTAAAAAAGGTGTATTTGCTGTTACACCCTAAGACATAAAACCGTTCCCTCATTAGGCTACTTCTAAATTTTCATCAGCTTGTTTTTGTTCACTCCTAGACATAGGACTCTCTTAATCTTTTTCATTTTTCTTTATCTTGATCCACTTGTAACCACGCTCTCGTCTCTGGTCTCTCCAACTTTTTTTCTTCCCACGCTTTTTTTTGCTTTTAACTTGGCGTATCGCCTCATAAAGAGCCGTTTACACGAGGCAAGTTGGTAAGTGAAACATAGACTAGATTCTATTACTTGTAACTTAACAACTCAATTTTCTTAATTTAAGTTGGTAAGTTATAAGTAGAATAGAATCTAGTCTATATTGCACTTAACAACTAAATCACTTACCAACTTGCCTCGTGTAAACTGGTCTTTAGACAACGTAAAAATATATGCTAGAAGACGAATGGAAGAAAAACTATAATAACCGATACTCCTAAAAAATTGTTGCTGATGAAAGTATAGAAAGAAAGAGAATTCCTCAAAGGCTCACTTGGCTTAAAAGCTCACATAATAACTTAAAAAATAGAAGTAATTGGTTTAAAGTTTTTGATTTCAAGTTATTAATAACATTCTGTACTTCAAGTAAATAACATAAAGAATAGAAGTTTTTAGTTTAAAGTTTTTAATTTCAAGTTATTAACAAAATTCTGTTTTTCAAGTAAATAATTACAAGAATAGAAGAAGTTAGTTTAAAGTTTTTGATTTCAAGTTATTAATAAAATTCTGTTTTTCAAGTAAGTAACTTAAAGAATAGAGGTAGTTAGTTTAAAGTTTTTGATTTCAAGTTATTAATAAAATTATGTTCTTCAAATAAATAACGAAAAAAATAGAAGTAGTTAGTTTAAAGTTTTTGATTTCAAGTTATTAACATAATTCTGTACTTCAAGTAAAGTACTTGAAGAACAGATGTAGTTAGTTTAAAGTTTTATCTTTTAAATCAGAATTCCCGTGAGGCTACGGTTCCTTATCTTTAGCATATCTTTTTTTTCGGTCTCCCGTCTTATATCTATCTTTTTTTTTAATCTAAATATTGTATGCCTTGCGTAGTCTTCTTACACGTAGAAAAAGCAGTTTGAGTTATCGACATGGCTTTATGGTAGGTATTAGTTTCTTGTCCAAATCTCAACGTTTTGCGACTCTGATCATCTTGCCTGCCATACCTCTTTCAGTTCTTTCTTATGCACTATCTTTTCTTCTATGCCGCGTTTGAGATATTTGGAATTTCTTTCTTCTGCCTTATACTGACGTACCTAGAGCTTTTGCCTTTTGCCGCCCGGTGCGGTCTTAAATTTTGCAGCTCCCTACCCTTATATAAAAAAATTTATTTAAACTTATTTAAATTAATTAAAAAAAATATTTTAAAAAGAGAAAAAAAAGGTCATACATCGAATACTTAAAAAATTTAAAAATACTATAACTTTTTTCAAACTTAAAATTTTTCTTCTTCTTGTGGACCACACATTTTTTTATAAGATTTTTACATACGGCTAAATGCCGCCCATTTTAAAAATGTGCCGCCCGGGGCGGTCCGCCCTCCTAAATACGCTAGTGCTGCCATAAGATCAATAGGTGGCGGAGCCGCAAGAACCAGCACTGCATGCTTCGAGACTCTTCTATATGTACAGCAATACTGCCCTGCTAAGCGAAAGTGCTGTACGTATGTGCAAAAATTGCCAAAATAAGTTATTGGTATATATGTTCACTACGGGCATTTTACTACATCTTTAATAAACAAAAAAGGCGAAAATCCCACAATTAGTTAAAATAAACGTGTTTCACAACGCCATTGACCGTAAGCTCTTTACTTACTGCACTTTCATTTAGCAGGGCAGAATAGTTCTTCTTTGTACCCTAGAAATTATAACTGTTGGTACTTATTAAATGTCATGGCGTCAATCCATACAAGAACCTCATAAAGACTCTTAGACTTGTTTGATAGACTCCGGTTTGTTGATTTGGGGCCTTTAAACGGCTTTTAATTTTGGTGTTAATCTACCTAATGCTGTACAGCTTTCGTCTGCTTGCGTTGCTATAGATATCAGGTTCGATGTAAAGCTCCATCTGTAGTCTACCTTGATGCCCAGTACAGTTACTTCCTGTTTTAGTTTCACGGTGTGAGCTCCTATATAAAATGATACACGTCTAATTTTCTTTTGCCAGTTAATAATACAGCTTCTGGTTTTTTTTTAATAAAACTGCTACTAAATGTTGTTAACTATTTTGAAATGTTAACAATATTTATTTTAACATAATATACTCGTACATAATCACGCTGAGATATACTTAATATCGGAGCCGGACAATTGAACGAGGTCGGTTGAACGCAGGAACGTTTGAATGCAGAGACGTTTGAACGCAAGAAATTATCTGCAATAATTGTACCCACTCTTTTTATATTGCAGTTTCTATATAAATAAAAAAGTTGCACAGAAAAAATCACAGTGTTGAGTCAACATCGAAATAGATCCACCCCGTTCCTGGTAGCACACTTTGCCGAGTAGAACCGGTCTAGAGAGATATTTTTAGCGAGTATGCGTTTGTCAAAACGGCCCGGAGCGTCAAGAGCGGAAGGTGTGAAGAGTCGGTTCTGACAAATGCAACCATGGTAGATCTCGGATTAATCCTAAAATCTAGACTTCTCTAAGGTATCAGTTATCTTAGACAAGACGCGCACCGAAGTGGTAAGCATGTGGCGTGTGGCGATGAAGTGGTATAAAAGTGAGAACCACGATCGTACCCTGCCGTGCTAGAGAAAGACAGAAAGCCACTTGCTCCCCACGCCACTGCCACACTACTTGCTCACCATTTCGGTGGCGCCTTGCCTTATGGACCCCTACGTAAGAGAAGAGGGAGTTAAAAATTACAAAAATAATCCTTATGTAATTTATGGACCCCCCATTACAAAAGTAGTTCGAATTAACGCCCCCCCCCCCAATTAAAAATTTTAAGTATTAATGTTGAAGTCAGGGCAATAGAGTTACACTTATTAGTTACACTTACTAAGCTGTTTAAGCATTCCATATTAATCCATGTTAACCGTCATGCAACAACATTATTATTATATTTACATATAATAAAAGGGGGGTGCAATTGCATCTCTCACGTTCAAAGGTCCCTGCGTTCAAATGGCCGCGTTCAACCGGCCGCGTTCAAATGTCCTAGACCGACTTTATATAAATATATTGTCGTGTTTCAAAATCCATTTTTATAAATTTTGAATTATGAAGTTGTGAATTTTGATTGTTTTTTTTTTTGAGTTTTCGATTTTTGACTTGGTGAATATTTTAGTTTTTAATTTTTGGGAATTAAATTTTGATTTTGTAAATAATTTATTACTCGTATAATAGGTAGTGAATATTTTGAATTGTGTGTGTACGCGCCAACAAAATTTGAGTTGGTAAGAATTTTTGTAAAAGAAGATAGCTTTTAGGCTTTTTGCCGGGTCCGTCAAGGTGGACGGACGCGTTTTGCGGAAGTCTCCACTGATTTTGTTTAATTTTGCGTCTCTAATTTGAGATTATTTGAACAAATGGTTTTGAATTTGTGAGTACAATTTTATTTTAATTTGAATTGTTTTCGTCCTCGTTTAGACAGTTTTGGATGAGTTTTTGGAACTATTTTGAAGAGTCAATTTTTGGAAGAAACGACGTTTAATTTAAAAAAAATTTAATTATTGAAAGTTATATTGAAGGCTACGTGAACAGTAAGTTGCGATAGCAAGGCGTATAATCGGTGTATCGCCACATTTAACATTTCTATTACATTATAATTGAAAATTTTACAAACATTAAATTTAAACAATTTAATATTGGATTTACATTTTAAAATTTAAAGTTATAAAATTTCACTTCATAAATTTTTGGGAAATAGAAAATTTCACAACAATAAGATTCTGATAATATGTCTGATGATGGCAAATAAAAGCTGAAACCGGTAAGACTAATAAAATATTAGTTTTATTTATGCAAAAAAATACAACAAACTGAATTCACAAAATTCATTCAAAGAAGTTATAAATTAAGTATACTCATACCTTATAGATGCGAGAATGAATAATATGAAACAAATAATGTTGGTAATATTTAACTTTTAATATGAATAAAATTTTAAATAAAATTTCTTTAGGAGCGTCCTACAGGACTCTTTGAAATAATCTCGCGATAAACATGTACAAACACACTTTCTACCACAAAAGACCACTATGATTATATAAAAACATAATATTACATGATAATATACTAATGTAAATATAACAACGCATAACAAAAAACAACCGAATAATTTAGAATACCGTCAAAACTGGATGGAAATGTACCTGTAAAATAAATAAACAAAAATCACCCAATTAATCAAAGTTTATTTACTTTAAAAAATAGTGTAATTTAATATTTTCGTTTACTAAAAGACAAAATGGAAAATCAATCAAAAGATAGAAAGTAGCAAATATTTTAGTACCTCCTGCCTTCAATATAAATTTTCCCTATTTTGTCAAATAAAATTATATTATTATAAATTTTAATAAAATATGTACAGGACGGTTACTGCCCTGTCAGAATAGTGTTAATGTTAACGTAATGTTAACGAAAGCTCGCATTTGATTGGTAGATCATCGGAAAGATGGCTTTACATTGGAGCATTTGTTCAAGGTTAAGTCGACTACGTTACGTTAACATGATTGTGACAGCACAGTTACGGTCTGATGCTTAAGTACGTCGAGTGCTAAGCAGAGAACCATGGTTCGAGCCCGAGTGAAGTAAGAACTTTATTCTAGCCGTCCTCCTTCGGCGGGCAATGGCAACCCACCGAGGTAATCTGCCTTGAAAACCCTTCATATTGAAGTGGTTAGCCAAAACCCACCCTGGGTTGTAGCGCTCTTGTTTGTTTGTTTATGTACATCAATAAATTGTATGTAAATAATATATTATCAGAACTATTATAATAATAATTTTTTTAAATTTAAATTTAATTTTTTGTTTATTATAAAATGTTAAAAATATAACTTTAAATTTAAATTAAAAATATTTAAAAATTCGAAAAGAATATCAATGAATCTAATAAATTATCGTGGGTAAAGAAAAACCCATCATGTATTTGTTTATTCAAACTAATTATATTCTTGAAAATTAGAACATCCTTATCGCAAAAGTTCGAAATAATTTTGTATTTTATTATCGTTTACTTAGCTTTATAACTATTCCATTTTTCCATTGCAAAAACTAGAATTCCATCGCCATTTATTTGCCACAATTTTTTTATTTTTTTCAGTGGATTATTTATTAGTAGTACTTTTATTACCAATTACACATTATCGCCCGACAAGGTAATATAAAATGTTATCAGTACAATTGATAAAAATCAATTTATATATAATTTCAACTTTTTTTCAAAAAACGGCATATTATATTAATTAAGATCTTCAAGTTTTTTACTTTAAGATCAGATATCATTTAAATACTTTAAACGGTAGGTCCCTTATATTGATGTCGTAACACTTGTACGTTCTACACTCAATGCAAATATATAAATGAAGATTTCTAAAATCGGGGAGACCTAATACTCGAGAAAAAAATTTACTTTGAAATAATTAATAATACGAAAAAAATATTATTAATAAATCTCAACTTTCAAAGACACATCTAAATTTGTGTATGTAAATTATATTATTTTCAAGTCAACTAAAAAGGCAAACGCATAAGTTTACTATAGAATTATACCTAAAACATAACCGGGTATCACATTTAATATATTGTAATTTAGTTTTAACTGTTACCCAATGAGATATATAGTAGTTTGCGTTATGGAATAGGTAGGTTTTGTTGGATCATTATACCCTTTCATGTCTTATTGTTTTGCCTTATTAGGGCATAGTACTAAAAACTTCTTACTTTCATTCCATTTGATAGAATACTTTTGTGAAATTATAATAATAATTGCTTCTATTTATATTTGTCCTTGAACTTAATGCTTGATCTGCTTGTCCTTACGGCAAACATAAGAAGAGTACTTGTGATATTTACTTTCCTCATGATGATTTTTAAAAAGTTATAAATTTTTAAATCACTTGAATGCATCTTCGTTTCTATGTGCAAAAACTTCAGCAAGTTGTCCGTTTTCACATGGCAATTTAGATTCACAAAAAAGAAAAGAAGATGTAAGTTTATATTGTAAACCGGCGAAGAAACTTTTAACAGAATAGAATAGTGTTTTTCTGTAGTTTCTTTTACATTAATTTATAATTTATCTCTTAATTAATAGTGGTTGATAAATATCTAAGGCAAATGGAAAAATGAAGAGGCTTCAACCTTCCAAGTTTCTAACGACGTGACTTTTTTGCTTCAATGATATCGTCCGTACTCATCCACTTCTTAACTACCACAAGAAATTTTATAAAGAAGAAATTAGTTAAAATAAAATTTAATTTTGAATATACTACTTCCAAACCATTTTTATAAAAAAAAAAATAGAAGATACCAAATTGTGGTTAAAGAACGATCCAAATATATTGGAAAAATTCAGTTTTTGATAAATATTTGTAAACACTCTCACCACAGTCAAGAAAATCCAGATTATGTGATGCATTGCAAAAAATAGCATAAAAGTTTATTCAAAACAAATCCAAGTTTGTCTTTGACATTGGGCTCCTCCCCACCTGGTGGTAGTATAAGAGAGGTCGTTGTGCCTCTGGAGGAGCTACTTATCAAGTGTTGTGTGTACAATAATAATCTACCCGGTAAGTTTTGATTTTATATTAACGCGAAATCGTGTAACTAAAATTTTGAAAAAATTTATAATACTGCAAAATATGTTAGAATTATCCTTGTTTGAAAATCAATCAAAAAGCTTTAATTTTTTTTTATTAAAAAGATTGAATGAAAAGCGTAAAATGCTTCAAGGTAAAAAACATTTTTTTTTAATTGAAAATTATAATTTTTACAACTTTTGAATGTGTCGGTGTGAGTCGCCAAAATTTCCAAAGCGACTGGAAATTTAAAACCGCATGTTTACATTCAATTTTCGGTACCTACTTAATATTCATACATAATATAATTAACAGGGTTAGTTTCAAAAGTGAATATTAAAAAGTGTGAGTAGTTAAATCCGAAAAATACAACCGTTATACATACATATGTCATACACTTTCATATTTTAATCCCAATGTAAAATAGGCAGGTAGGTAATAACAAAAAGTAATTTCAGTGAAAGTTAAAAAATTAATTTAAGCTTTTTCGACTTTAATTTAGTATTGTAATTACAGTGCGTTAAAGGCAAATATTTTTTAAGTGGTCCGAAAGTTAAAAAAATTTATTGTATAGAGTACCAATTAAAAATATAAATCATTATAATAATTAAGAATCAAAATTATAATGGAGAAATGAATAATATAGTTTTGAATAGCTGGCAATCTTAATTACTACTATTATAATTATCATAAAAAGTAATTGTAATTGATATACTGGTACCATATTTATAATTTTCATCAACACTATTATAATATCTACAGTAACAATTAATTAATTATATCGGCGAGCTTTGTGCTCGGTTTGATATTTGGATTTTTAAAATTCAATTTCTTTTCTATATTGTATAAAGACCAACGAACTTCATTATAAATTAATTGCAACGTGGTGCACTGTATCCTTCAGAAGAATTTTAAAAAAGTGGTCTAATTTCATAATAGTGGATTAGAAAATGACGAAAATATTTAATGTATTCTAAATGCACTCAAAAAATATCAACGATACTGGTTATAATAAATTTAAATCACGAATTATATAATAAAGTGTTTTTTTCTAACTGGCACATTAATGTTAGTAACAATAGCATCAAGTACACAAACTAAATATGAAAGAAATTTTGGGCAATAAATAAAAGCTAATGTTTTTGTTTTTAATTTATTAAGAGATTAATAATAACCTTTTATGCGTCTAATGTGCAAATTTTCTTGTATTTTCACAAATATTTCCTAACTGAATAATTAATATTGTAAGAGTTTTGTCGAAAAACTACCTTCAAAAGAATTTTTCAGATGCTGCATTTAGTATTTCTATTTTTGTCAAAAGTTGTTAGATTTGGCACAGTTTGATGTGTCTCAGGGTTACTATATCGGTCCGGTGCTATTTAATAGTTTTAGTCTGCAGCAATTAATCGATCTCTTAGTTGAAATTTGATCTTAATAGTGCACAATTATAGTGCATGCCTATTTGGTATACATCTAATACTTCGAAAATAATTTCTAACATTCTTTGGTCCCTAGTAATCTAATTACCGATTAACTTAACCAGCACAGCATAATTAAGTACATATTATGTACAATTAAAAGTCAAAAGGTTCAAGTTTACCTATACTACCAAATGAAACTACGAATATTTTCTTTTCAGTTTCATTTTTGTTTGAATTCATCAGCTTTCATACCCGTAGGTGCTTCAAAACAAAAAGATAAGTGAAAGTCAGGGTCTTTTATATAACATTTTCAAGGTCAAGATCTGTTGGCCTACCTTTGACTTGCAAATTTGTGTTTATTTTATTATTTTCTATTTTTTTCATCGTTGAATATGTTACTGTTCACAAGAGATTAATTTTACAGCATTGATTAATAATTTTTGTTATTTAATTTATTACTACACAATTTTCACTGTGTAAAAACGTATCAAATTTTTAATTGACTATTAATATTATTATTATTATTTTTTATTTATAAAAATATTACGAGTTTAAAGTTAATATTAGATATATTGACGGAATGTTACTTAATCAATAAATTGAAAAAAGGATCATTTAATACGGAATGGTATAGGTATAGGTATATAGTATACGATACATATTTGGTTTTTGTTATGGTAGTAGAGAAACTGAATTAGTTGTAAATGTTATTGTTCAACGTTTTCATTAATTTACGTCGAGTTGTTAAAAACTACTATTATTATTTGATTCATATTATTAATATTAATTAACGTCGTGACCATATTGCAGCAGAAAAGTGATTAAATTTCTCTCTGATATTAATTAACCAACTTGAAAGATTAAAGAAACGAGAGCTTTATCTTCTAACGAATTATTGAAAATTAAATTAATAAAATTGATCAAACAAATTCCAATTTAAATTAAATAATAAAATTAGTTAAAATAGTATCAAATATATTTTTTAAATTTGTCTTTGTAATAAAATGTCTATCTTTAATTAAACCATTTCGTGGCTCGTTAAAAGTTGCTATAATCTCAAAATGATACAATTTTGTGTAATTTTACATTTTACACACCTACTTATTATTTCTCAAGCTTTTCGAGAAAAAATCTCGTAAATTTAAAACAAATTAACAATAAATTTCAAAAGCGAATTATTTTTATTAAAATTAACTTCACATTAACCTTCACATCTTACAAATTTGACCCATTTTAGTAAAAAAATATTTAAATGTTTTTGATAAGAAAACTAAAAAGTTGACTTAAATAATGTATTTTGTTTGAACATTAATCTTGTATGTAATTTATAGTATTTTTGCAACCTTTATTTTATACAATTTAAAGATAATATATCAGAAAATTTGTAGGTCCTCTAAATTTTACTATATAACAAAACCACTGGGTTTACCTTCAGTTAAAGGGGGTTCGAAAACACTAATAAATAATAATAATAAAATATAAAAAAATAATAATCTGGAATAAATCATAATAATTTATTACATCATCGTTTTAGAAAATGATCTATCTCTTTAAAAAAAAGTATTATTTAAAATTTTTTTTAAATGTATTATTAAGATCATTATTTTTTGTTATGCTAGCATAGTTCAAAGTATTAGTGATGTAAGTTTATGCGGTAATTCGAACAGATCGTGGTTATCGTAAATCAGTGATCATATGAGAATGGGAAATCCCTTTAGGTAACCCCGAAACTGCGGTCATGCAATAAGATTTATGCGATCCGTGTTTCTGATTGCTATATCTGCATTTATTTGATATTTAACACTTAGTTAAGTACCTGATATAATTTTAAAACTGGTTTCATTGTACAATAATTAATATTTAGCTTATGAAGTAGATTTTGATGATTTTCGTCCTAATGGTAAAAATTTAAAAAATATTCAAAAACAGATCAAAACTGTGACTAACTTTATTTTAATTCTAATAAAAACAGGAAAGAGCCATTTCAAAAATCTTAAACATTTCTCAGCTTAAACAATTGAAAAATTGGAAATAAAAATAACAGGAACCCAAGTGTACCATCGAGCGGTGACCATGATTCCGGGTAAACGACTTGTCCGAAAAAAAAAAGTTGTTAAGATACAGAATGTTGCAAAAATTAGTGCTATTATTCCAAATGCAATTTTCTTTGTTTTACTTCAATCGAAAAAATTTGTTATGCTTTTTTATGCAAAAAAAAGAGTGAAAATGAATATTTATTAATTTATTTTACGAAACTGAATTATAATTTTATTTTACAAAAAAGTTAGATAGTAATATTTTATTTTATAAAAGACGTTACAATTCTATTTTATCGGCGAACGGAAAATGTTAAAATATTTTTCGCAAATCAATTTTATAAAATCAAACATTTTATTGCCGTAATAAAATTTTAAGATTTTAAATTAAATTAAAAGTTTAAGGATTTAACATTTTATATTTTACAAAAATCGAAAATGCTTTGCAATTTTAATAGTAATCTTTAGCTAACCTTGCTGTTAAAATTCTAAAATTAAAGTTAAAGTGCGCTTGCTTTACTATTTTTAGTCAATCAAACCATACTATAAAATTAACAATATTCTTTAAATGATTTAACTCTAATAGCAATTTCGTTAATCCATTCACCACCGTTACCGCTAAAGGTTTTTTCGTCCTTGGGTTATGTCAATTCTGTCTGGGAAAATTAAAAAATTTTAAAATCAGATGTCACCAAAGACCGTAATGCTCTAATAATTTTCTTTGCTTTGGCCTACGTAAAGCCACAATTATCACTTCACCTTACTTGTACTTATAGTTTATTATAATAGATGTTTTAAAGACTAAAAAAAATTTAATTTTAAGTAAAAATTACAAATAATTATTGATACAGCTTGATACTGTCAAATACGGACATAAAATTTATTATGAGTAATATCACACAAACTAAGGTATCCGGCTGGAACCGAGAAGAGTCTAATTATTTGAGTAGTCAAAAATTTTTTTTCCTGATTATCTGTTAATCTATGACCGATTCAGGGCTTCGAAAGGCACTTAAAGCTGCCAGTTCTCTGATTTCAATATCAAACCTTTGTAGGCAATAACGGATCCGAGAGGGGGGAAGGGGTTCAAGATTTTTTGCACTAGTGCAAAAATGTACCTATTTCTTAATGATTGTATTCATTTTTTTTGTAAATCTAAGAATTTTTTCTTTTTCAGATAAAAATGATTTCAAGTTTAGTTCTGATCGGATTTGCAATTATCTCGTTAGCATGTGGTGCTGATCCTGTAATAAATTTAAAACCATCGCTTCCACAAGGACCCAACAGGCAAATTTTTTTTCAATCCGGGGCTCAATCACAATATTCTCCTGAATTGCAGCAGAATTTGAACGTGTTAGAACCTCAGTTTCAATACCCTGGCCTTAATTTTCCACAAAATCAGCCTTATCCGGGGTAAGTAAACACGTATATTAAATAATATTCTAGTATAATTAATTATTATCAAATAGTAATAACTAATAAATTTAATATTTTAAACAAACCTTGAATTGTTCGTGAGGAACAAAGTACTTCAATTAATTTACGTTTATTGACCAAATTACAGTTCATTTAAAATGGCACTGACCGTGTCCAAAAAAATATAGTATTTCCTCGTAATAAAAACCACAATTTTATAATATCTGCGTACTATTACATTCATTGAATAATTAAAGCTATAAAACTTCAATGAAAGGCTCAAAGTTTATAAACAAAAATTATGTCGTGATTTAAATTTTAGGGTGCAGCCTCAGCCACCTCAAGTTTTAATATATGCCACGCCTGGTCAGCAATTCTTGTATAATCCTGGTGCACCACCCGGAAATTTCTTAATTCCACAACCACAACCTCAACCTCAACCGGGAGTATATTTCAATGGTGGAAATCCTCAAGTGCCCGCTTTTAATCCAAATAATTATCCTAGACCAGCCTATGTTCCTCCGATCGAAAAGGATGCCGAAGAAATACCCACAAATCTGAATAGAGGACGCGAAGCAACGCCAGGCCAGCAATTTTTTAATCCACCAGGTAAACGCAATTAATTGAAATAATAAAATTTCAAATAATTTTTGTTGTTAGTCACGTCATATTATTTTTTTATACTTTGAATAAGTAAGTGAACTATTAAGTATTCCCAGACATGCGTGTACTTGAAAAGAATGTGAGTACTATATTATTTTGTTGTGTAAATCTATTCGCGTTTACAATGTCGTAATCCTAAATATGTATTACACATTAATATTGTGTGAATTATCGAACGCAGTTGCTTGCATTTGAGAGAATTAGAAAAATTATTTTGTAACCTAAATTGCTATATCATAAATTAATTGACAGTCACATTTGAGTTAATTAAATAATACAGCCTGGTATTTCAAGTTTTTTTGGTTTTTCAAATTAATGATTTTAATTTTTAATAATGATGTCTATTGGTAGTTAATACAGTGCACAGAGATGATTTATAAATTTCGGGCTGTAGGATTTTTTCCATGGCACCGTGGTTCGGATTCCACGTAAATCTGTAGGTCCTTCTTCAGGTTATCCAATTAAAATTAATCCGATTCCAAATTTTTGACCTGATATTGGATTTATACATTTTTCAACCAATATTCGCATGCGACCAATTATCGCAGTAGTTCGTTCGTACAAATCGATTACTTGCTTAGACATACCTAAAACTTTTGGTAATAATTACAAGTGATAACATTGTTATCCAAGAAATTCAATTAAGTGCTTGTTTTAGCAAATTTTCTGGTCATTGCCATAAAATACCCGAGAGAAATACAATGGAAGGTCTTTTAGTTAAACTTTGAAGTAAAGAATAAAAATTTTTGCATTAGCTTATCAGTGTAAATAATATCGATGTCTGTAGGTGAAATAAACACAGTTTATTGCTCACCATATCTGCGGCTCTGCACCATAACTTCCATTCTATTGTCAAAATACGCAATTTCAAATTCAACTTAAAACAAACCGGAAAATTTGCAGATACTGTTTTAGTGCTCATAAAATTTCATTATTATTTTTTTTAATTAAGTTATTAGTTTCTAATTGCCAACTCACGGCTATTTGCAGTAAATCCGTTTTATATATTAATTTCTCTTAACATGGCAAAAATGCAATTCAAAAGAAATTTAATGGCGGTATAAGTATATAATTAAATTAAATAAATTTATAATTATCTAGCAGCTTTTTCCTATTTATATACCTGTATGTTATGCAATTTCCTTTAAAAAAATATTCAAATGAAATTAAACTGGTAGTATTCTTGAAGTTGAAAATTCGTACTCAACAAAAAAGGGACCATAATATTTACTCCTATTACTATATTTAAAGTACATAAAAAGGTAATTACCTAGGACACTTTCTTTTAAAAAGTGTTTGTCGTTTAACTTCGTCTATTAAATACAGTGGCGTAACTAGCGGTGTTCCATGTGCTCGATCGAACAAGGACCCGGGCGTTAAAGAGCCCGGTTCCATCACAACAACAAAAATATTATTAAATGTTAAATGCGAGACTGCCATTTTAAAAACAAATTTAGAGGATCAGGACACAGGTCCATGGCTACCTGGTTACGCCACTGATTAAATAAACTATAATTTAAAATATAAAGTAATAGGCAACAAAAGTTAAGAAATAGGTAATAAAATTTATTGCCACTACAGCTTTAATTACGTTAATAACAAATTCGTTCAATTTCGAGGTACCAGTTTACCTACACCGACAATAATTTAAACGTGATATTTTCTTAATCATGCTATCCATCAATTTTTTTAATGCTAGATAGCAAAAATAGGTCACATTTGTGTCGCGTGTTTTAGCACAATGACATTTATTGTTACATAAGTATAAGTAGTGGTTAATTTAGTCTTACGAGTTATTAATTAAGTGAACCTACTCTAATAGCGATCGTTTCTACCTTCTCGCAAGCTTGCAATACTGCAGTGTCTACTAGAAAGTTAATAATATCGTAAAAATCATAATGCAAAAATGTTACAATTTTAGGAAGCAAACCACAAAAACTGGAAACTTTCGATGAACCTGCTCGACCAGCTACCGAAATCGACGATCTCGAAGGAACCCCCAAAAATTTTAATCCAAAAGTTTATAATAAGAAGCCCGTTATTCCAAACGTACCCCAACTGAAACCAGGCCAACAATTTTTCATTCTCAATGGCCAAGATCTATTTTCGGGTTTTCCCTTCCAAGGTCAACAGCCAATCTTACAGCCAGGTTTACATCAACCAAATCCTGAAGTGTTGATTTATGGTCAACAACCTCAATATTTAAATCAACCACAAGATTTGTTTCAAAGAAATACGGTTACCGGGCAAATTTCTGATATTAAACCTAACAATTTAATCTCAAATCAAAACGAAAACTTGGTTGACTTAAACTCCAACGACTTTAGACAAAGTTATTTTATAAATAACCCATTTCCATTCACACAACAACAACAACCACAACAACAACAACTGATCAGCAATGACCAAATTAATAAGCAAGAAAATGCCTTATTCAGAATGGCAAAAAATGTTGCACAACCTAGTGTGTATAATTATTATCAACAAGTTCCATATTTTAATAATTTGCCAGTAAAAACGTTAAACAACGAAGATGAAGATGATACTGTCGTTATAGATGCCAAAGTACAAAGTGACGATGTTAAAAATGAAGGTAAGCATACATTGGTCCACAAAGGAAAGTGTAGATAAATTGTTTAAATATTTTTTAGCAGTGGTTGCAAGTACCACAAAGAAACCCGAAGAACCGTCGTTATCGCAAGCTGATCCAGCAGCCATAGCAGTAGCAGGAGTCGGAGGCGTAGCAGAAGCTGCGCCAAGAGGTACAGCATTAACGGGCAATAAAGGTCTTGCAGTTTCGTCACCCAAAGCGACTGCAATAGCCGGACCAAAATCAGACGAACAAGAAAACGATAACGAAAAGTCCAAAAAGGCATAAAAATGATAATAACTTAAGTTGGTTTATTTCGTGATTTTCCGTATTGTTTTGAATAGAGAAACAAATACACAAATACAATTAGGTTTAAGTTAAAGAAAACTTGAATATCCTAAAACTGTACATTGGTTTTCGATTAACTTATTTAATTTAATTTTTCTTCCAAATGTTATTTGCTTATCATTAGTGATATTTATAATTTAATTCAAATTGTAAAAAGTTTTTGATAAAGTATAATAAGAATTAAGTATATTTAAGTGCAGTTTTATTTTGTGTAAGAAATTTTTAACAAAAAAACTTAAAAACTTTCATTTTCCATTTCACTAGCATTTACTTCTAAAATAATGTTTAAAAAACTAAGGAAAACAAGGTTCACGAAAAATTACAGAAGGACTAAAAACAACATGGAATAAGCAGGAAAAAAAATTTAAAAGAAAGTAAAAATCGAAAAAAATCCGGGGAAGTATAGAACGCATATTTCGAAGTAGGATAGTAATTTCGAGAATACAATTTTTGATCGTAGACTTTGATAAACTATAGACCTTTGATATCTATACAAGTTTCTGAAACCAAAAATAACTTTTTCTTTTCGGAATCAGACATTACTTTTGACCACGGATGAATTACCTGTGTAATTGAAAAATAATTGTATTTTTGGTTTTGAGTTTTGAATCCTACTTTCTCTTCTTCTATCTTCTATTTTCACACAAAAAAAAAACAGATTATAGATAGTTAATCAAAAATATACTCTTTTATTTATGATTATAGAAAACCATTATAAAAATTTTTAGGTAAATCTATTCATATCGCATGGGTTTCCTAATAACTTACTTCTTTCGTGTGATTACACTATACTGGTGTTCATTCGAACAAGGGCCCGAGCGTTCAAAAAGCCTAATCACGTCCAAACAAAAAATATTTAGATTTGTAACGCTAAAACAATTAAATACAGCATATTTGAGGGCCCGGTTTGACTCTGGAACACCGAAAACTCTGAACGCATTGCTATGCCACTGGCTTCATAAAAAGATTGCTGACCTGATGCATAGAATAACTACACAAGTTTATGAACGCTCGTAAAATTTATATAAATTCATAATATGTTATCTACCTGATGTGCTTAGTTATATCGTTATATTATTTCTTCCTTTTTTGTATAATTACCGGAAAACAAATACAAATTTAAAATTTAACAAAAAAAGAGTTAAATAATATAAAATTCCTTTTATTGGCAGATGTTCCACAAATGTTTTCAAAATTTTAACATCTACATGTATCTACATACAGAAAATTTTTTGGTGTTTTGAAGTAATTTTTACTTCAAATTGAAGTCCAAATGGTAGGTTATAATGTGATAATAAAAACTTTGTTCTGTGTTGTGAATATTCGCAAGATTTCTTTAATAATTAGATTAAAATTTGCATCAACATCTTTGCATAATATTTTTCCATATCTTAAACGTTTTGGATTGGACTCCCACTTTGTTTTTAAAGTCCAGCTGGTATAAAATTAGAAAAATTTTCAGATGCTCTGAGCTTTCACTCTTCCAATAATTACATGATTTCTTCAACATTACACTACCTTATGTAGAATTTTCTCCTCTTTCTTCCTATCTTCGGCCTAAACCACGACGCGGTTTAACAAAACTTGCACATTGAATCAGATTTTTCACTATTATCACTTTTAACGTTAAGTTGTATTTATAGAGAGGCGAATTACATGTAAATTGAGATAACATGCCCAACATAGAATTCGATTTAAAGATAGTTTGAATTAAAAAATTCAATTTAGAGAATACTTTTTACACACAAAACTCGCTATTCTATTCGTTGCACGTGCCAAATAAATAATTCGATTTAGAGAAAATTTCTAATTAAAGAAAGTTCGATTTATTAACAGATTGCTACAAAAAATTAGAAGAAAATCAAAAAAATTTCAAAATAAAACTACATGACATTTCATCAATTGATAAAAACCGAACTGTGCGTGCGTTTTATCTAACATTTATTTCCTGACGTAATGTCATTATTACATTTTTCGTAACACTGCACTTGACAGAACTGAAATTATCGCAACATATAACAGTATGTTATGAAAGTTTTTACAAAGCTACTATGTTGTTCAGGGCCGATTTATCCATTAGGCAAGAAGGCAGCTGCCTAGGGCGGCAGTCTTTTAGGGGCGGCAAAAATACTAATTAATTCTAATAAAAAATGTAACATAAATTAAAACTTGATTGTAAATTATACTTAGGTATTTAAAAATCATATTACATTATGTAGAAAACATAAATAATTTTTAAGTGCCGCATAGTAATGTAAGAACGTAAAGAATAAAAATAAACGAAGAACAAAAAACTGTCTACTTAAGTAAATAAAGTTCTCAGAGTTTATACTTATTTTGCTAATAAATATTATGCTGTTATAATAAGTTAGTTTAAATTTTAATTTTAAGGGGGCGGCAAAAAAAATATACCTAGGGTACTCATATGCCTTAACGCGGCCCTGATGTTGTTAACATAATGTTATCGTAACATTATGTAATATAATTTTTAGAGAATCGCACTATTATTCTGTTAAAATAACTTGTTGGTAATATTTGGTTTTCAAACAAAAACAATAGCAATGCGACAAATATATTTTTTATCGGAAAACATAATGAAAGCGAGAGTCCGCTCGGCAGCCAAAACGAAGCATTCCTAGTCAGCTCACAAATCGACTAATAATGTAAAATCGACTGGTAATGTGTTTTTATTAATGGTCAATTCTGTTACTTCTGCATGTCAACTCATTTATATTATAAAAAAAGCTGTTATAAAAATTTGACCGACGTGGGATTCGAACTGGCGATCTCCAAACGATTTAATTATCACAATCAGTGGTGTGATGTACTTTTAAAACATAACATAACGTAAGTATGTTATGTTATATATAACAAAAAAAGATATGTTTAAGTTAGAAAGAGAACAAGCTCATATAACATAACGTATTTACATTATGTTATGTTTTAAGTACATCACACCACTGATTATCACTTAATCACGATTAAAATATCACTTAATACATTTCGCCATAGAGGGTTGCTCTAATGACATTGTTTTAATTCGTTTTATTCTGTCACGATTTGTAATTTAAACAAAATATTATAAAAAAAATTTATATTTTTTTTATTCTTAAAAAATTAGTATTCTTTCTATTACTTATATAATGGAAAGCAGAAATTTAGAAAAAATCAATTTTCCATGTTATTTCCCTATGTTCAGTGTTCGGCCAGTCGTCCGGTATAGCATTGCAATGGAAACACGCCGTAGCTAAAAACAAAAACTGCAAGAGTGTAGCAATTTATTGTTTAATAATTGTTCGAGCGTCCCATTAGCCCTCTGCTCCGTGCCGCTAATGGAAAGTTCGACGCGGCAAAGGATATGCCGTGGAAATTCGCGTGAATTGGGGCAGTCTTGGGATAAGGTTTGAAGGACGCAGATGTGAATTTGCAAGTTCAAGTGGGAATGCACTGCGCAGCGTTTGTTGTTAAGTAACCGAGTTAAGTAGTTCAAATCCGGAAAGGATTATTTGTGCGAATTATTAACGTGACCCGAGACCAGCACCGAGACAGGTGCCTAATTGGGGGATATATGTTTAACCTGTTGCGACATTCGGTTAGTCAATATTCTATCAACCCAATCGAGAATTTTACCATCCGGGTCATTGTTTGCGAGTGTAAAATCGCAAGTTATTGTTTTTTGAGCCCTGCAACCGTCTTCGACGTACACCAAGTGCTAGTGTTCATCGTGTGCTGTGTTTTGTTCAGCCTCTTCTGTTCAGTCATCTGCCGAGCGGTCGTTTCCGTCAGTTTCAAGCGAAGATCATCATCTTTCAAGCAGCTGGAATCGTCACGTCGTTCTTCGGATTCCTGGAAAATCGAAGCAGGGGTAGTAAAATACCATTGTCGTTACTATTTTGTAAACTGATCAGGCGCTTGGTGAGTAATATTTTGCTTTGCTACTTCTTGTTGTCGATTATTGGAATTATTCGCGGCGTGATTGATTTTTATGTTTTTGCTGCCGAATTCAGAATTTGTGCATTGGAAGTTGTTGTTGTTGTATTGCTTAATAATAATTTTCATATTAGATTCAATACATATCTATTCATTAGCAGTTGTTTTATTTGGTGCAGAAGCAAACTCATTCTTATTTTCAGATTCACGCTCTTTGCTTCTTCTATTACTATAGAGCTAGTTGTTACATCAAGGGATCAAGGGCATCACCACTGGAAATTGTATTACTGGGAAACACCTATCCCAGTTGTGGTGAGAAATTGTCGCTTCCAGATTTTTTTGGAAAGATAGATTTCATTACAACAACACAAAATATATTGACAAAATTATATTAAACCAAGAGAAAGAAAAGAATAAAACAAAAAAGAAAGAAGAAACAATTGAAGTTTTCAACAAATTAACCTACCTTGGTCCCATCTCCCACAAAATAGCCAGAATTCTTAAAAAATACAAAATACAAACCACAGTAAAAAGCACAAACACGTTAAAAGAATTACTTATCAACAACAAAGACAAAACAAATATTATAGATAAAAGCGGAATATATGAAATCTGGTGTAACGACTGCAATAGTAACTACATAGGCCAAACCGGCAGAAAAATCAAGACCCGTTTAACAGAACACAAAAATTAAAGTAAGTTCTCTGCAGTCTCGCAATATCTTTTAGAAACAGGTCATTGAATAAATAACAATATAAAATTAATCCATAATAAAGAAAGAAAAGGATTAAAATTGATCTACTGAAATTCATGGAAATAACCCGAACCAGGAAGAAAACCAACAAAGAACGCCTAAATGAACACAATCATTTAGGATACTCCCATTTATTCGAGATACTCCTGTAACAACTTGAATATAAAACAAAATAACTGACAGAATTATTGCATAATAATATGTCATTAATTTATTCAATCACATATTTAAATATTTAACTTAATTTATGATGGTATAATATTTTTTCAACTTAATAGGTAATTTATACTTAACTTAATTTTGTAGGAAACGTTGAAAAAGACTATTAGTCGAAACTAGTACATATAAAATAAATAATTTACTTAAGGAACGTGTTTCAATATTAATATATCAATTTCTTTAATCAAGCAGCAAAAAATTAACAATTATTATTGTTGCTCACATGCGCCCGAACAAGTCTATGGTTCGAATTCTATTGTATCTTAAACCTTTTAGTCCATGTTCACATCGTTTTATGAGTCTATCTACAAACCACCTTGGATAGTCATTATCCTTCAAGAGAACCTTAACCTTCTCCATACTTGTTTTGCAGAAGTCTGGATGGCTAATAGTTTGTACTCTTTTTATAAGTCCTACGACCAATGCCGTCTTATATTTGAAATGGTGGTATGATCTATAGCTCATCAATTTCTGTGCAGCATATGGCTTTACATACCAGTTTGTAGCTAATTTGTCATCTATTCTTCCTACCTATAGAATAGATGACAATCTATAGAATAGATGACAAATTAGCTACAAACATATGCTGCACAGAAATTGATGAGCTATAGATCATACCACCATTTCAAATATAAGACGGCATTGGTCGTAGGACTTATAAAAAGAGTACAAACTATTAGCCATCCAGACTTCTGCAAAACAAGTATGGAGAAGGTTAAGGTTCTCTTGAAGGATAATGACTATCCAAGGTGGTTTGTAGATAGACTCATAAAACGATGTGAACAGCAACATAAAGATAATAAAACAGAGAAGAGAACTGTAAACAGTGAGCTAGAAGAGGGGAAATATTTTAAATTTCCTTATGTAAGTGGTCTAACGGAAAGACTGGCTGGGCTGTTAAAACCCTATTGTACTCTGGCACCATACAACTTGAGAGACCACAGGGGGTTGTTTACACAACTAAAGGACCCAATAGAAAATAATAAAAAATCGGAAGTGGTTTATAAGATTTATTGCGGAGGTTGCCAAGGTACATAATCAAAACAGTGGATGGAAAATAGAATTAAGCAACACGAATACGATTGTAACAAGAGCGACAAAAAAGCAGGGAAACAAAAAACCACTGATAAACATAAGGAAGAAAAGGAGAATGGGTGGGGTACCACGGCATTGGTGCAGCATCACACAGAAACGGGTCATTCTTTCAAGTTTGACAAATATGAAATCTTAGACAACGAAGCCAATTTACTAAAAATAAATATTAGTGAAATGTTTTTTATAAAGACTAACAAAAAGGGACACCGTCATTTAGGCGACGGTCAATTAGGCGACGACAGTTAGGCGACGTCAAATAGGCGACGGTCAATTGGGCGCCGTCTTTTTAGGCGACGGGCTTATTAGGCGACCCCAAATAGGCGACGGGAAATTCGGTAAATCGCTTTGTACTGACGCGCATGCGCAAAAGAGATTTATTTAAAAAATTTCATTCCCCCCTCCCGAATTCTATAATTGTGAATGGTAACCACAAGTTTTCAAGTAAAAGATAATTTGTTGCTTTTTTGTATTTTTCATCTTGTAAAAAATCTAAAAAAGCATTTGTCATTATGTAACCTTTTAGGAAGATACAGTACGGATGCTGACTTTGCAACGATGCAATAATCAGTTTAGAAGATTATTTGCCAGAAGAACTAGAGCCAATGTTACAATGGTTTAGCAATAATTAGGTAGAACGTATTCGACACAATGGCACCAGAGCAGCACCAACGTTTCCTTACGATCTTTGGTCTGTACACCAACGGACTTTAGATGGTACTGATCGAACAAATAATTTTGCGGAAGCTTGTCATAGAAAAATTCAATTGGGTTTTGTTCCATTTGTTCATGTTTTTAGATAAGTTGAAGCAAATTCAAAAATCGTATGACATAGATTACGAAAGATTGATTGCCGGACATGAACCTAGTCGAAAGCGAGTCAAGTATGAAGAAGCCGATGAAAGAATTTTAAATAAGGTTCTCAAATACCCTAATTCAGAAAATTTTATAGAATATCTTCCAGGTTTATCGTACAATTATAATATGGATTAGAAACTGTTTATTTTTTTATAATGTACATATTAGTAAATATCTCCTTATACTAAAGCTCGAAGCCTAAAATCGAAAAAACCGACTGAAAAAGCCAAAGGCTTTCGAAAGGGGCGGCGTAGCCGCAAGTCCGATATCTCGAAAAATCGACAAAAAAATCCCGCTCGGTGTGGACTAGGTTAAGTTACGTTAAATTACCGATCGATCCCGCAATTTTGATTTTAAAATATTGATTTTTGTGCGATTTTCGATAACCCACGTTCAACTTTTGAATCGTAGCCTATCGCATTTCTTTCTCGCACACGTAAACCGAGTTAGACGGAAAACGAGTCGCGTCCACGTCGCGTCGTAGTGGGCCTCGAAATTGCTAGCAAACTGACTTAGCCACGCCTACTTATTATTCGAAATAATTAATTTGACATTTCAGACGATTTTTAAAGTTTTTAAAATAAAATCTATTTGATATTGTATTTTCGCTTTTATAATTGAAGAAAACTGGAATTTTACGTTTTACTTTAATTTTCTTGGTTATTTTTGTGTTACTTTACTTTACAGTTACTTTAGTTTACTTATAATTATGCGTTAAATGAGGGGTACCTTCGTGATTTTTCCAAAATTCTAACGTTTTTGCATTTTCGAGACGATTACGGACCACCGATGGATTTATTTATAACTACTTTAAAAGGGTGAGCCATTTATATCCTTTCAAAATGTATTCATTCGATACAAACTTGAAGGTTAGGTCCGCCAATTATAAATTATTATTAAATTCCTTCGTTTGTATCGTTTATTTGTTTTAGGCCGCTAAGTTCTTTACAAGTTTTAAACAGATGTGGTTTTATACGAAAATATTATTTTATTGTGATGCAATTACGTAAATCAAATTTACTCGATAAGTGTAACTACAGTTCACCGCACCGATCTCAAAAGTCATCGAAAGGCAAGTTTTGTATTCAAGTTTTACACCAAAGTGCCAAAGCTGAGAATATGCACGAACACCTATTTCACGTTCCACTTCAAATAGATCTAGATAGATGCAAACCAAGCTTTTTCGAAAAACACTCATGTTATGATGTTATAAACCTGCAAAGGGTTTTTCGCCTGTTCGAACTTCTCTAAAATGTAAAACCGATGTGTGTGTTTACGAACCAAACTGTTTATAATTGTGCAAGGTATAGTGTTATTTTTACTACCAACCTTTGGAATATGCTTTAAATGATGTCAGATGGTTTGGTTCGGTGCAACGCCTCGAGGCATTTTATCCTGTTTTATCAAATTGCAGCATTTTGTGTTCGTCTCTCCGATATAACAGTTTATTGCTACTAATCGAAGCTGCAGTGTTTTTTAAATTTGTATTTAATTTTTTAAGATTTGTAATTAATTGTTTGACATCGAGATTGTTTCCAACTTAAGCGCTGGTAAGAAATTTTAGCTATTAAATAACGATGATGTGAAGTCGAGTATAATTTCAACACCAAAGAAAATTAAACCGAAGCCAACAGTTTAAAGTGCATATGAAGTGGACGTACAGGCGAAAATCCATTTACATGTCAAATTTGTAGTTTGTAATTTTGATTTGTTTTGAATAAAGATGTTTTAACAAATTTGCAAAGTTTTGATTATAAAATTTTATTAATTTAAGCAAAAGTGTTTCGAGTGTTTCCGTAAACTCCAAAGATGGTTCGAAAGTTAAGGAATCGAAAAGCAGTTTGCAGCAAAATGGACCAAGAGATATAATTATTATACAAAAAATTTTGGCATTGTAAATAATAAATAAAGGAAAGAAAAACTAAACGGTTTTTATAAGCCTTCAGTCGAGATGACCTTATCATATTAGATAAGGTACTACCTTTATTGTAAAAAGATAAAAAATTGTAAAGGTATTACCTTTATTGTAAATAATGCTTGCATCGAATGAAACACCAAGTTAAATTTTGTTACGATATTGTCATTAAATATTGTCCGTGTATTTCAAAACTCAAATAATAATTAAACTATAAAATCAATTTTTATCGAATAAAATCGAAATTTATTCCCAACTAAGATTTTATACATTTCCTACTGTTGCTCTGAGGCAACGATATGGTCGGTGGTGACCTTTTTGTGCAAAATTTATGTTAAAATTTTTTAAATAAATGGTTTCTCGCAGAAAGGAATTCCAAAATGTGTAAGAAATTAATCCTATAAGCAATAAAAACATTGAGCACTTGAAATGGTATTTTCTTTTTGAGAATGAATTATTGAATTATTGAATATTTTTGAGAATAACTATAAACTATACTTTTACGTTTGAACATGTCTCGCCGGTGCATTTGGAAATATACAGTCAATTCTAAATTTATTCCAAAATGGTTCTACTGAGCAGGCTCTTTCGTTTTCAAATTTTTACGCTAAAGAAAAGTTATTTTATAAAAATTTTTCGACTCAAAATGCTTCTATGTGACGACTGCGTTTGGTTTCGTCGTCAAATAAAAAAAATATTCATCAAAGTTTTCCGAAATATTTTCAAATGCGTATACCTTGAAATTATTTTTTCTAAATTTTATTTCCATTTTACGGCTTTCCTGATTGAGATGGGGAAAATATTTATCCCATCAATCTTGTGGAAAACCACCGGACTCAAGCGATACTGTTTAATATTTAAAAATCAGTCCATAAATAAGGCCGCTACGGCCGTATAACCATGCAACTTTTGGAAAAATTTTTGCTATTATCAGATTTTATTTTACAAGAAGCATCTTTTCGTATCTTACACATTTTGTCGAAAATCGCTTAATAGCAGAATAAATCGCGAAATGCTTAGACACGAAAATGTTCGTTTTAATTCTCCAGCCAATTTGCCGCACACAAATAATGCGTGTTTTTGGCGTATCCGAACGTTTTTTCTAAAAATTCGAAATCAAATTTTCATTTTCTTTTCGCGAATACTATCGAAATAAAAATTTTAAAAATCACATTTTAAAAATTTTACAAAAATCAGGAAATGCGGTAATGAATGATTGTTTGTGTTTATATGTCAGCCAACGGACGTTGGTTTGGAAAAATTCAAATATTTTTTTCATTTTTGAAACATTTACCATCTTTAAATTTATTTATTACAGGTATATTTTGTTTTATTATTAACCTTTTAAGGACGGGGAATTTTACGTGTTAATTGACCTTTTTCTTTTCATAAAGTTTGTAGATAAACCCAATCAAGTGCCCACATAGAATTAGAATCGGGCATCAAACGGCTGGTCGATATATCGACCAGTCCCGTCCGCAACGGAAAATCCAATGTTAAAAACATGGAATTTGTAGATTTAATTTTTTTTCCTATGTGATTTCATGCGTGAATAAAAAAAAGTTTTTGAGCTTATACTTAACCTTGAAAATTGCATTGAAGAATTTTATTTGAAAATAATTATATTTATATTTCGAAATTTATTGTAGTTGCTTTTTGGCTTCAAGCTTGGTATACCCACGAGTTTTAGATTATAAGGTTTTATTTTGCGATTATGTAGCATTGCACAAAATCTAGCAGAAATGTGGCTTTTCAAACAAATGGTAACTTCAAACATATAATTTTTGGCGCTCCTTAGTATTGCCGCCCTGGGTACATGTCGAAAGGGTCTTGCTCCCCCTAAATTTGAGGCTGTTCAGTATATCAAATTACGTAGAAAAACAACAAATATTTTGCGTTCTATCGGTGGTCGATATTTCGACCAGTCCCGTCCTTAAAGGGTAAAGAGCTAAGTCGTTTTTAACGTTTCACTTTTAAGTTTTCTCAAACCGATCCGACACTGCTGCAGAAACGCAACCAACAACACTACTGCAATTTTTAATGTATGTAAATTTATTTATTTATATTTAATAGTAAAAATTATTGTTGACATAATTTTCATCACGTTAGTTGGTAAACTGCTCTTGATCGATAAAAATTAATTATTTAATCCATTATTTTTTTGTAATTTACAGAACCATCGATATCTCACCAAAAAATTTCTATTAATTCAAATTATTTCTTAGAATTAGAATCTTTCCGAAAACGTCACAAATAAATCGTCCATTATCCAGTCAAAGTTCCGTTATTTAACTGCCAACTCGAAAAGGTCTGCAATAATCGATTTGTTTAAGAGCCGAGACCCATTTACACGACGTCGTGAGTAAGCTATCGGTTATCCAATCAAAGTTACAATACTGACTCGCGAAGGTCAGGAATAATAATTGTTTTGTTATTCGAGTGGAGATCCATTCCTATAACGTCGTGAAGAAACAGTGGGTTATCCAATCAAAGTTACAATATTGACCGCCGACTCGCAAAGGTCAGGAATAATTGTTTTGTCATTCAAGCCTTTTAAAAGTCGTTAGGAATAAGCCGTCGTTAATAGGAATAAAGTCCTCACCTAAATGCCGACTCGCAAAGGTCTACAACTGTCGTTGTTGTTATATAATATTGAAATTTATTCAAAGATCTACCTGGTTAACCACTAGTTACAGTAATAAAATTGTTCGAAACCGTTCCTTTTTTATTTGTTTATTCAATTTGTAACCGTTTCTTAATTATTTATTTATTGTTAAATAATTATTTTTCATGTTTTTAATTCGAACGTATTGCATTTTAACGCCAGAAGGTGATGTATGAACGCGCACGTTGTTTGACGCACGAGTTCACCCTACTCTGATGGCTCAAGGCGCTTGGTATTGCCAATTAACTTCAGTAATGTTTCAGCTTCACGAATAGCAGTTACTCCCTTGTTCGCAATTGTTATTGGTTCAAGGTATTTACGAAATTATGAACAAAGACTTTGTTTGTAAACACTTTGACTTTATGCTCAATCAAGAGATATTGTCTTTTACTTCCGATCTACATTTAGATCATTTGTGCGTACTTCAATGCGATTGTTGTACAAAACGTTAATAAAGCATTATTAACAATACGAGTTTTATTTCTAATACATAACTACAGTCCACTGCAACGAACTTCGGAAGGTAACATTAAGGTCTTCCGAAGAAGAAAAACTGAGCATCCTAAACAAAAATATTGAATCATAATAATAATAAAGAGAATATAATATAAGAATTTAAACACATGTTTTCAATTTAAAAATAATTATTATTAAATTAGATATTAGTTTTTTAATTACAAAAATTTACTGAATTTCCCGTCGCCTAATCGGTGCCGTCCTCTAATTTACCGTCGCCTATTTGACCGGTCGCCTAGTGGGAGTCGCCTAATAAGCCCGTCGCCTAAAAAGACGGCGCCCAATTGACCGTCGCCTATTTGACGTCGCCTAACTGTCGTCGCCTAATTGACCCTCGCCCAATTGTCGTGTGCCGAACAAAAACAGTATTAATTACAGGGAAGATACACAGAAGCTGAGTATTTTTTATGGTGATATTATCGACACCGAGTAGATTCGTGTAGATTGGGAACCTGTCATTTTAGCAAAGAGATATTTATTTATTGAAAAATAGTCTGGGTGATACTGTGCTGAGAGATTTGATATCTGCTCGATTTTATGTATGCATTGTGTTACAAATTGTTGAATTTTAATAATTTTATATTTTTGACGAATTCAAGATTTTATATTTGCATTGTATGTTTTTTTTGAAGTTTAAAGTTTTTTGGTAATTTCTATAATTTTGAGATTCATGCGAGGAAATTGGTGATGACGTTTTTATTTGTTAATATGCCTTTTACACTTCATATCATTACTAACCTCATTTACTGAAGGTAGGGTGTGGTTTTGTTTTTTGAATTGAAGCTGTGACAAATTTTCTTTTTTGTAGTCCTGAAGAAGAGTAAAATAAAACTCGAAACGTTGACTGATTGATAAAGAGGTAGTTTTACTTACCAGTAGTCCAAATCCCGATAACCTTTACTGAATTTATTAATCATGGACGATAAAGTAACAACGGATTGTAATAATACCATTACTAAGTAGTTTCAAATTACGCATTTGAAAAGTCCAACAGATTGTTTTGTGCAGTTTGTGTATAAATTATTAATATTATTTAATTAATCATTTTCAAAAAATAAATGTACATTATTTGTCGTTAATAATATTAACAAAGATTTAATAACACAAACTGAAATAGACTTCAAAAAGTTTTGCGATGAACATACAAAAAATGCCATTCATTTTTTAATTATGCTAAATTGTATAGAAACTTAAAAACTGTTTCTGAAGAAATGGAATCCATACGATTAAAGACTCCTATGTTAACAATGTTAATTGTACATTTTGAAGCCGTTTATTGGCATATGAAAATCCATTTTACAGCAAAACTAGACGCTTTTTAGTGCAAATTTCATTGCTTTCAATTTTGTTTATATAAATTTTTCTATTTATGAGTTTCTGACTGACAGCGGAAGTGCCGGATCAAACTATTTTAGCGCCGGGCGCAGATTAGCTAAATGGCGCCTTTACTAATATAACATCATAATATACAGGGTGTTAACTACCAATTAAGAAAAAAAGTTCCTATAGTGATTCTCAGGAAAAATCAAATGACCGTTTCCCAGTTTACCAATCGCCCAGTTATACGTCGCCCAGTTGTTGCGTACCGCTGTTTACTTGGGAGTTAAAAGCTGAAACTAATTTTAATCCTTCCTTAATCCCTAAATAACAAAATGCCGTTGGTAGTCATGAATTAGTCCTGTTCAGGGGGTGTAGGGAGAAAATTGCAAAAATTACCTCAAAAACAAGTTGACTTTATAAAATAACAACTAATTTGAGTAGTGAAAATATTTAGAGGAGGGCCTCAAAATTTAATTGCGCCTGGGGCCTCTCAAGTTCTAAATCCGCCACTGAGAATACAACAGCCTATTAGTAAAAATTAGAACAGAAGCGTATGAAAAACGAATTGTAACATCTGATAACAAGACTTACATCCGTATTCATAAAAATTTTAGAAAGTTAAAATACCTTTAAAATACCTTTAAAATACCTTTAAAGTGCAGGCGTCATAAAACACCAATCACAAACGTTCATTTGTCTACATTGTAAAGTTTTCATTGGTTGTTTAACTTTAATGAGCGTTTTAGTTAAAATAGATTTAAAACACTCTTTAGGTATTTTTATGAATACAGGGGTAAATGTTTGTGGTTTATCCACAATGAAATTGTAGGAAAACCCCATAAAAGTTATGAAGTTGGAATCAAAGGTGATCCTAAAATAATTGCTAATGAGTACAACGATTTTATTTATATTAAACGCGGTCCCAAAAATACACAAGGATGTGCAATGCAATATACTGGAAAATGACAGATCGATGTATATATTAAACCAACGAATGCTGATGAAATCCGGAAATTTAAAAAAAAGGCTAAAGAACAAAAATAATATAGTAATAGTGGAGAAGATGGAATACCAACCAGTGAAACTTGCGATAGAAAGCGTAGCTGAACCTTTGAGCTTCATGCTCTTTTAAATAATATGGTATTTTATTATAAATAAATTATAAAAAAAGGGATCTGTCAGTTAAGTACTACCACGAATCGAGCCTCGACTCTTGCACTATAGGAAAGAGGACAATTTTCTGAGCATTTTGAGACCGCACATTGATATGGATTATCCATTAGTTTTCGAGAAAACGGCATTTGAAAATCAAAATTTTACATGCATTTTAGATAGGGATTTCACTAAGATGAAAGTTCTATTGACGGTACGTGCGTTCTGATATAGTCTTAGTGTTAGCCGTCAGACGCGATTGTTACACGGTCGGGTACACATCGTGCACGTTTAACCCCTTGCTTGTAACCGCACGCATTATATTACACACAGAGAAAAATAGGGTTAATAATACTTGATAAAGGTTATGTTTTACTTCTTGTAGTAGTAAAATAGGCCTCAACTGATACGATGAGTATTATTTACCACTGCAAAATAGTACACACAAAATAGTAAGATTACATTATACTAGTAGTTATTTTCTATTATTTTTATTGCAGCGAATTTTACCACTACCATGAAAGTAAATTTTAGCACTGTTGTTCTAATAACGAGAACAGTGAGAACTACTTGTTAAGCGGCGTTCTCACGGTTCAACTTTAGTTGACCGATTTTAGTTGATCAACAAAAATTGAATGAAAACAAAGATTGACCGAGTCAAACTTTTGTCGTTCAAGTGATGAATCATAGCGAATTTCTTTGAAATTGAAACATAACTTGAAACGTGTGAACTATGCAATCAACTTTTGTTGAACGTGTAGTTTGCAACTAGCTGCAGTAAACGTACTTGTTTCATAAATAAGATCTTATTTAAAATTTTTAATAATAAAATAGCTTTAAAAAATGAGCCCCTGCGACTATAAGAATGGTCTTAAAGGGTTATGATGAAATTTTTGGAACTTTATCATAAACATTTCGCCTTTGGAACCACCGAATAGATAATTATAAAAACAAAGATGCACGAGAAAATGCTTTGGGTTCTATTGTAAAGGAAATGAAAATTTCTGGTCTTGCTATTCTGTAACCAATCTGTGCAAATTCACGCAAATCTGCATTAGACGCCATTTTAAAATTAAATAGGTCGATCAATTTTTATTGAAACGTGTGAACTAAAACTTGTTCAAGTCGCTTTCAACTTTTGTTGATCAACTAAAATCGGTCAACTAAAGTTGAACCGTGAGAATGCGCCTTTAGGTCGTTAGCGGTGTACTGTCGTTTAAGGCAGTAGAGATCGACATGCGCGTATAAAATTCAAGGGATGAACAAACATTTACAGGGCCATACAAAATATTCGAGATACAAATAAAAATTAGCGGCAATTTTAAATAACATAAAGAAACAAGTAAAAAACATATTGCAATTCTAAACAACTGGTATTCCCCAAAGCAGCATTCTTGGTAATATGCTTTTTATTTTGTGCAATAACGATTTAAGTGACATAGCAATGAAGGAAAACCAGTACATGACGAATTACGTGGACGACACAAATATTTTGGTGCCTGCTGAAAATTATCCGATCTTGATTGAAGAAATTGATGGGCTTTATTCCTTGGCAAATAAATGGTTTACCGAAAACGGATTTATACTTAACCATAAAAAAAAAGAGTTTTGAATTTATTGAAATCGGAGAAGTTGGCCGCAGTTGCCTTCTAGGAATGCGACTGTTAACATCATATTTTAAATTGAATTTCTTTAATTATATAGGCGAATTTAACATAAAAACAAATGGTAGCTTCGTAATTTTCAACTTAAAGCCGTTTCAGGGATGTTTTTAATGAATGTAGTGGCTCAAAGATTCCATCTTTCTTGATCCGTAATTTTAAAGATCTGGCCGATTCAAGGATGGTTGCAATCGGTGGAACGACTCGCAGATTTACTGCCTAACTAAATCAATCACTTTCGAGTGTAATTTAAGCATAAAAATGCTTGTATAACATAGAAACACGCCATGGACGGGGCTATGCTCAAAATGTTACTTGGGTAACTTTATGGAAACAGCCAATTTTTATAAAAATTTTAAAATCTAGTAAGGATATTATAATCATCCCCTTTCCCCTACTTACAAGAGTAAGAAACTAAACGTACCGGGAATATCGGGTTGGATAGGCAGCAATCAAAACTACGTATATTTGAACGTCGACGTTTCGGAAATTTAATATATTTCCATTCTTAAATTTCCGAAACGTCGACGTTCAAATATACGTAGTTTTGATTGCTGCCTATCCAACCCGATATTCCCGGTACGTTTAGTTTTAGCCTTAGGAGAGAGTTATTATTTTAAGAGTAAGAAAACTCGCAAAGGTTTGTTTCAAAGATTTTGTTTACTATCAAGAAGCAATTTCCAGAAGATGTAAGTAACTGGAGGAACGAACTTTGATTTTACGAACGCTGAACGCTTCAGCGTAAACTGTTGATGTGGAATACCATAAAGCCAAATAATTGGTCCGTATTGTTTTCCACAAAACTTACGTCTTGCAGTTGCTGGATATTTGGAATTTTTAGAAGTTGAGCTTCTATATATTATTACTAGATGATGTTCCACTAGCATCAAGATAAAGTATGTGATTTCAATAAAACCCAAAGCTCTTTGGATTTTTCCATCCTCTATCGCCTGACTTTCTTATTTCAGTCGATGCATTAACTACGAATTAAGCCCACCTCACACGACGCTTGTTTTGCTGATGGATTGCTTGATTGTTCCCGTGATGGATATCTGGTTCCCATTTTAAAACAAGCTTATCTTATTTTAAAGTATTCGTCCATGTATCCCAATGCAAATTATTCTAAGGTAAACCATTTTAACTTATTACAAAGATCCGTAATTCGCTTTCGTTCAATTCGAATAAAATCGTCTGATGAAAGTAACGAGAAACCGTTTGCGTGTCAAATAATTTTAACACAAATTTGTCACGCAAAGTGTTTCTCATTACAGAATTCTAGTTTGTTTAATACGATTAAATTTTATAACATGTACATAATATTTGCTTAGAATTTTAACAAGAAATAAACAAAAAGTTAAAATATTATCTAAATAAAAATAATTGAGTTGGAGTCTATTTAAACAATTTAAATTGTCCAACGTTTCGGTTTTTATTGGCCCATTTCAATATTATCAAATATTATAAATATAAACATATAAAAAAATTTTATGAATATAATTTAAAAAAATAATTATAAAAATTTTTATTTTTAATAAAAAAAACTATAATTTTTTTTATAAATAATTATTTTGCCCGGTCAAAGTACAAATATTAAAAAAAAGTTCTTGATTATTAATAATTTATTGTGAACTGTCAAGTGACCGGTGTGAACATACATCATACTTTGAAATTCAATCATGTGAACTAATCGCAATGCAAACGTCACTGCGTCCATGTCTAATGTAAACGTCAAAATCATATGATGATAAGATAACCTTCGCGTTTTAACGAATTTTATCTAACATGGTAGTTTTTAAGGTTTTTTAATCAACTTTAGCATTTTAAGGTTATTACCCTTTTGCTCATCAACTTGTGCTGTTGCGTTAATTTCCAGTTTAATTTTTAGTTAAGCTTGAAAACACTTCGATGAACTTCTTTGAAGAAATTTATTAAATAATTATGTACTTAAACATAATATTATTTTTATTTATACTTAACGACATAGCTTATGCAAAAGCAGATTGTGGATGTCAACTTAATCGTAATTCGGAATCAACATGTGATAGTCAATCTGGTGACTATAAATATTCACGAGAGACAAATCAAATACTTCATGACAATAATGACTTAACTTCATCCAAGAATACCTTTGATACAACCAACATGGTTTTCATTAAGGGCAATACTTTTGAAATGGGTACAAATCAACCCATTTTTGCAACCGATTTTGAAGGACCTGCTAGAAATGTAACTGTAGCTTCCTTTTATTTAGATAAATTCGAAATATCAAATGAAAACTATCAGGATTACATTGCTAAATCAGAATATAAAACTGAAGCAGAAATCTTTGGCGATAGTTTCATGTTTGATATGTTTTTAAGTAACGCAGATAAAGAAAAATACGATGAATTTAGGGCAGCTCAGGCACCATGGTGGGTCAAAGTTAAAGGAGTTTCATGGAAACATCCAGAAGGACCTGAGAGTAGTGTCGACGGTACAAGTGTTATGTCATTTCCACTTGATGAAAAAATAACAAATATTATTTTTTAGATAAATTAAATCATCCAGTCGTACATGTATCCTGGAACGATGCTAAAAAATATTGTGAATTTTATAATAAACGTCTGCCCACAGAAGCCGAATGGGAAATGGCATGCAGGGGAGGTTTAAAGCAAAAGTTGTATCCATGGGGTAACAAACTTAATCCTAAGAATGAGCACTGGTAATATTTTCTTATTTTGTACATCCAAGAAATGCCAAGTTTGATTTAAGGGCAAATATTTGGCAAGGAGAATTCCCAACCACTAATACTGTTGAAGATGGTTATGTAGCAACAGCGCCGGTCAATCATTATCCGCCTAACAAGTTTGGCTTACACAACATGGCGGGAAATGTGTGGGAATGGACGGAAGACTCCTGGTTAAGTAATTCTGTAAGTAGTATACAGCAAAATGTTCAATTGTAATTAAATGTATTTGCTCACGCAGGATATGAAAGTTAAAAAGGGTGGTTCTTATATGTGTCACGAAAGTTACTGTTGGAGATATAGATGTGCAGCAAGATCACAAAATACTCAAGACAGTTCGGCTGGAAATTTGGGTTTTCGCTGTGCGGGTGATGTGAAACCAGAAGAAAATTAAAAATCAAAAACAGTATTATACATAATACATACATTTCCATTAACCGAGAATCATTTAAGTCAATACTTCTTACAAAAAATGATTGTAAAATGTACTTAATGAATTCTGCCTTACAAGTCTTCCATTCAATTTTTTTTAATCAAATTGTTACGAATTTATAATGATTTTTAAATGTCTATATTATTAATAAATGTTTAGAAAAACTTTTATAATTACTCGAGCTTTTCCTTTATTCCGAAAAAAATAAAAGCCTTGTGCATTAAAATCCACTTTTAATATCTCAAACACTTTATAAAAATATTTCACTAGATGTAAACCCATTTATTGGAATGTCTTATAAATTTATTAACAATAACCTGAAAATTGTAGAACTTCACTAAAACATTGTTCTGAAAACAATTTTGTAGTACTATATAATTATTACCTTGAACCTATTTTTTTTTATTCTTAAAAGGAAACTTTATATATTATTATAACATAACTATTGTATGTAATTAGTGAAATTAAAACCTATGGCTTATGAATTACAAACAAAACGGTTTAGATTTAAAAATGCTTCCATATAAATTCAAAAGTTATTATTTTGAAATATTGGATCATAACAAAGTTTTAATTTTGGACACAACAGTTTCGGCAGTGTTTGCACAAGTAGTTTTAATAATGTTAGGTATAGGCACGTAACGGTAAACTAAATAGCCACCTAAAGTGATAACACTTATTCTAAAAGTAACCTTAAATATTTTGGAAGATAACGATGGTGGAGGTATATACATAGTAGCTGCAATGTATGGGCTTTGATCTACATCCCACAATTCTTTTATACCTGCTACATGTCCAATTCCAACAACTCCCACGATCTTTGAAGGTGATTCTAAAAAAAATTTCATTTCATAAATTTAGAACAAATACAAATAATAAGAAAATTTAATTTTACTTGGTTCAAGGTAGAACACTTATAAAAAATATTTAATATTTTTGTGTACGAAATTGAAAGTAATTTTTAGTCACTAAATGTGCTATATTTGTTGTTCAAAAATGAACAATCAATGCTTAAATAAGAACGTTATGGTTGAAAAATAGTTTCAAGTTTCAAAAATGTTTTAAAAAAACAGCTATGCTACAAATATAATTTTGAATAGTTTTAAATTCAGTTTATCATTTCATTTTCTATTATCATTCACTATAATAAATTTATGTGAAAACGATCAATACAAATGTGAATCAAAACGGAAAGTGGTATTTAATAATTGAAATAGGTACTCTCGATAGAATTTAATTTGAAATTTTATTATTATTGTAGAAAATTTCAATTGAAAATAAAATTTCACTGTAAATACTGTACAAGAATTGGTTGTGCAAATAATTGATCTTACACTCATATACGTATTAGTACAACCTTGGACTATTGTACAAATCAAATCTTCGAGATGTATTTGTTGGTCTGAGATCATTTTCGTTTGTCTTCAACTTTCAACAAATTTTCATAGCAAAAAAAAGCACTAGAATGTATTTTGTAGGTAAAATTGTTTAAAACTAGCCCTCGATATATTTTGTTAGTAAAAAATAATTTAAACTGTGGTAATGTTGACAGCCAATAATATAATAAATTATTATATAAAATATGTACAGCATTAAACATATTATTATCCATTTGTATTTTAGATCAATTTAGTGTATTGTTAAATATTTATTCGAACATACAATTTTAAGTTGGAACGATGTTTTGAATCAAGTCCCATCACCGGTTACCACAGAATTAAGTTGTTTTCTTCTAATTTTGATGTTATTTACTTTTTTAACAATACGTCAATTATTTGTTTAAAAATAAACAATTGCAAATAAAAAATTATGTTAAGAGATTTAATATCAAATCGAGAAACACACAAAATATATCCAGTAGAATACAACATGCATACAATAGCGGAGATAATGGCTTTGGGGGCCTCCCCGCAAATATGAAATGAGATCCGTAACACAAAATTGCATCAATACAGCAATTGATAAGAACTATTTGTGTAACATATTAATTATTATGGTTAATCCACATTGTTATAAAAAAATTAAACAATTGAAAAACTGAGCAAGTTTTCCAATATACCAAAATAAATTGAAATATCAAAGGACTTAGGGATCTAGTTATACAACCAACAACAACAAATTGAATAACACTCATCATTAACAATTATCATATATAATTTCCCATGTGCATAGAATATTATCGATCATTTCGTTCGATTACATATTTTTGATAACAATCGGCCCGACTCGCAGAGGAGGGCCGATTGTTAATGTTGTAATAAATCGTGATTGGTCGATTTCACTAGACAACTTAAATGCTCGCTAAATTGAAATCTCATTGGACTACATTTTTGAAATGAAATCTGGTGATTGGTGGACAGGTTAGTTATGACGTCAGAGGGAGATAGTCATTAAAATACAAAATCATAATTTTCACCCACTTGATCAATTTTTAACAGTACTTTAGAATAAAAAATTTTTTTTGCATTAATTAATAGTTCAATATCTTAAAATTTATGTGTCAAAATTTCATCTAGATATTCCGAATATTTTCGGAACTCAAGCATGTCATGCGCAATAAGAAGTAGGCAATATATTACTCAAGTTTATACTTATATGATACTAGAGATACTATGTAAAACTTCAAAACGCTATATCTCAAAACTACGTTTTCTAAACTGGCCGGCAGCACAATTTTAACAGATCTTAACCGATTTGCTTCAAATTTTAACTGTAGCCGTAATATTATATTATCTAGAGAAGTACGTAGGAATTTGATGTTACATTGTATACTTTTCTAGTTATAAGCAATTCTTTACGTAATTTTTCAAGAAAAAACAGAAATTTGAAATCAATCGTGTACAATTTCTACAAAAACCAATATTTTTTAATTCCGCTACGAACTTCTCTAGATAATCTTATATAGAACTGAAAAAAAAATTGTTTTTTGTTCAAGGTCAAAAATTGAAGGAGAAATCTTGCCGGCCGCGGAACGCTATTTATAAAGAGAGGTTTCCTTTGCTGCAATTTTACGCTGCCATTTTTCAAAAAAAAAATTATACAATATTCTTTAAAATATGTCCAATAAATACCTTTAAAAAGATTTTGTATTGCATTTACTACAACGCCACAAAAAATTGTTAAAATTATGCTATTTTTTTGTATCTCTAGTGGAATTACGCCTTAAGTAGTTGTAAAAGCAGTTATATTTTTATTCCTTATAATAATAAATTTAGACAGTATACAGATCAGATTGGTGTTGACCTTTTTGTCAGTGACTATAGATAGTGGCGACAAGCAATGTCCAATTTTTTGATTGTCTACGATGTTTTTGTTAATAAATAGTTTAAAAAAGATAACAAATATTGCATACATCATGCATTGTAAAAGGTTTAATTAAATAGTTTAAATTAGAATAAAAATATATTTTTACGTTATATAATTGACATGAAAAACGGAAAACGTTTTAATTCAAACAAAAAATTCTTGGTTGAACTTGTAACATCCCGAGCCGATTTATAAGCTATTGTTGTCACCGTTCCTATAGTCACTGTATTGGAAGGGAATTGGCAGTTCTTTCCAGCTATCTAGGACAATTTACATCCACCCAAAATAAATAAACAAATTTGCAGATAAAAATCTTTTTCCCAGATAGAATTGATATACAGTAGAATCCGAATAGTACGACTTCGTTTATAACGACCAACCGCTTTTAACGACGTAAGTGCAACCTCAAGTTTGGTTTTCATATAACATCCTGCGAAAGTATATCCGTTTAGTACGACTCCCGTTAAAGCGACCAACCACTTTAAGCGACGTATTTATTAAAAATAGTCCGATTAAAACGACGCTCGTCTCAAAATAATTCATAATTTCAAGCGCAAATGCATACTTCGCATTATATTGCCGCCCCCACAAATGCCTTACACAAGTAAAATGCCTTCTATGCACTTTATAATTATTATTCCAGAGTAAATCACTTCGTATTTTGTTACCTTTCATTGTGTTATAACTTTTTTTTTTATTTTCTAAACCAGTGGGTCTTTTATATACTTATCTACATGTACCTACACCTACATTATTATGTACATTACAATCATGTTTTTATATTTTAAATTGTTTATTAACTTGTAACTTTACCTATTAGATTTAAATATAATTAAAGTTTAAAATTTTTTTTTTTATTTTACACACATATTATTCAACTAGCTGCCCGGATTCGCCGTGAAAATTTCAAACCGTTTTGTGCGTCGTCCGGTTAGTACGACGTAATATCGCCGGTCCCCTGGCCGTCGCTATAACCGGATTCTACTGTAAAATCATAAGTCGTATAAATCAGCAATAATTAATTCCATTCGTAACAAATTTTTACAAGCTCCAACAAGTTACTCCTGCCCACTAATTAAATCTTTCTTTCCCACTTTATTAAAAAATGTACAAAAAATAGAGATCTGTGGGAGTGTTTTAGGTTGTATGGTAGAAAATTATTGTTTAATTAAGATATATGTAATGTATGAATAACAGGTGCGTTATAGTGTCTAGGAATACATAGGGTGAATTCGCCTGTTTGTGACTTTTGCTAATTCTTGTCAAAAATTCTACAAATATTCTGAAAAAACTTTCGCCATGTCGAGCGCTCCTAAGAACTAAAATTAGCCAAGGTAGGAAAAGTATTCGTGAAGCTAGTAATAAATTCTGAGGTTCTTGAGAACAATAATACAGAATCACTTGAAGGATAGGTTGGTGCTCCGATTTTAAAGATAAGTTATATTATAAAGCTTCTACTACACATTTGAATTTTGCACTACAGTAGAATCCGAATAGTACGACTTCGTTTATAACGACCAACCATTTTTAACGACGGAAGTGCAACCTCAAGTTTGGTTTTCATATAACGTTTTCAAATACAGTTTCAAACCGTTTTGTGCGTCATCCGGTTAGTACGACGTAAAATCGCCGGTCCCTTGACCGTCGCTATAACCAGATTCTACTGTATATGGCAATAAAAACATTATTGTTTTTTTTGTTTCAATACATCATTATTTTAAAAAAAATTGAATTGCAATCATCTGTTTATATATGAAACAATAAGTATTAGTTTTCACAAAGAGATTAATTTCGATGAAAGTGACCTCATTACAGTACAGTCTCGGTAATCCGAACTAATAAAAACCTGGCCTTATTCGGATTACTAAATAAAGTTAAAAAACAAAATTTTATCTGTGGTAGCTATAAAATCCATAATTTTACTTTTATTTTAATTTAATATCGTACACTGTCGACTTTCCTACTCAAAGAGAACTCTCAAAAAAGAGACAAAGAGACAAAATGCTCAAAGTTTAACGTACCAAACAGGTCACTACCTTAAACAAATTAATAAAATTTCTATTTGTAATTTCACTAGTGAAATATACATCGGGAAAAAACATAACATACATGTTGATAATAATATTATGTAATTGAAAATAGTTACCTCGTGTAGTTGATTCGTGGCAAGCTATGCTTTGCAGGGAATTGGTAAGAAAAATATTTCGTTCGTTCACAAATACTTCTCCAAGAGTGGGATATTCACCAGCAAGCTGTGTTAACAGTTGTTGTAATATATCTTCACTTTTACAGCGTTCGATTTCCTCTTTACTGGAAAAAACTTATTTATAAGTTCAATTTGCTTTAAATAACAGAGAATATAATTACTTAATAGGTTCTTTACAAGTTAACAAATTCCAACCCAATTTGATGGTTTGAAACCAAGACAACTTAGAAAAGGCACGTTTCATTGTAATTTCTATAGGTCTATCACCTAATTGTATCACACATTTTTCCAACTTTTCAGCCTACAACGCCAAAAACAGATAATTTTAGAAGAAGTCGCTTGAGAGATATTAAACAAAATAAAGCATACTTCTCTAACGGCGGCTCTAAATTCACCTCCTGGTGCCATGCCTATTTCTCTCGTAATATATGCGCTCATGTTGAGCAGAAGTAAATACATCAGTCCATTGTACAAGCCATTAGTTCTTATAGTAGATTTGATTTTATCAAAATCAATATTTTTAGTTTCTTCTAACAGCGTTTCCTCATCATACTTTAAAATATTAATTCTAGATCTACACAGTTCTAAAACTATCACACTTGGGTGAACGGCTTCAATTACCTAAACATTTAAAATTGTTTCGATTTTTCTTATATTTTCATTGAATCGAGTGAAAGTACCTTAACCACATCGTTAATTGACTCCATACTAAAATGTGCAGTTCCTACAAGGTAAACTTTAGTTTCGGTATCCCTATATTTGAGCACGGTAACAGTATCAGGTAAAATAACTTCTTCGCTCAAATGTTGGGAAGTAGAACCATTCGAATATTCAGTATCAACGAGTTTTTGTAACTCCTCGAATTCTTCACTTTTGTGAGAACTACTTTCAGAATCTGAACCAATGCGAACTGTACTAGCAGATAAATCTAAAACAGTTTTCCCTTAGCAATACAACAAAAATAGATTTACAATTTAAATATTTACCATCGTTAGTTATAATTTCCATTTTTATTTTCTATCTAAAAAGTTTCTACGTAACCTAAATTATGAAACGACTGTTCTTATCGATAAATATGTAAAATGTTAAGTAAAATTTATAAGGAACCCATATGACACGAACAGTTGAATCAAGATTAACGTAGATTAACGTAGTAGTAGAGTAGTAAGTGATCAGTGTTTTCGGGTTTGTCACTTTTTTTATTCGTTGACAGTGGCGGGTGCTTCGTAGCGTTAAAGAGGGGTAAAGCCTCCTTGGGTTTTCATTTTTGATGAAAATTCTTGTTGCTCAATGAAAGCTTTTCGTGAACTTCAAAATAATTAAAATTAACAACATGACACGTTCAATTGACAATTTCAAGCAAAATTTATTTTATTATTAAGTTAACAAATTGCAACGGCTGCTTTGTAGTTTCTGCAAAACTAATAATACAGCTCTTTAATTTATTGGGTAGAAATCCTATATTTCTATAGCTCTAAAATAACTGATAGATAGTTATTTTCTGTTATTTATTAACTTAATATTATAGCAAACTGAGGTCGAGGCACACCAATTTTCCGCATTAGAGACTACTTAAGCAGCTCAGGCTTAAGGAGTTTGCGCAAATAAAGTGGAAATTAAAAGTTGAAACTAAGAACTAACTAACAAAACCAGCAACCATTTAGAATTTTAAACCCCACCCTTTAATTTAAAAAATTGGAACTTTTTATAGTCTTTTCAAATGAAAAGACGTAAACATTTTTCAAGTAAGTAATTGTATTGATTTTTAAACAAATAATATTTTTTTGAAAACATTTTCGTCTTTTGTAGTTTTTTATCTTACGTAAGATTTATAATCCCCTCCGCTCTCTTCGTCAGCACATGTATGAAAAGGTAAGCCTCAAAGCCGTGTAATAATTTTGTAACTTCTTTGTTATCAATTTTTGTTTTTTTATAATTTTATAGTTTTGAGGACAATTTCTGAATTTGTGTCAATTAGCAATACAATTTTCTGCACAATTATGTGTAACACAATTTTCTGCACAATTCTGTGAAATAGCAAAACAATTTTATGCAAAATTGTATGAATGGTAACATAATTTTCTGCTCATTGGGTGAATTAGCAAAACCATTTTTTGCACAATTGTGTAAATTAGTAACAAAATTTTCTGTACAATTGTGTGAATTAGTAATACAATTTTCCGCACAATTGTATGAATGAGTAACACATAATGTTCTGCAAAATTGTGTGCACAATGTTGCATAAAAAAATGTTTTATTCCTTAAAAACCCATCGTTTTTACTCAAATTTTTGACGGTACATACCTTTACCTAGAACATCTGCTATGAATTAATATAATATAATACCGGTGTAGCCGGGAATTTTAACTCCCTTTTATTTTACCCCCGGTAAAATTCTCTAGTAAAATTTTACCCCCGGTAAATATTCCCTAGGGAAATTTGACCCCCACTAAAAAATAATTAGGGGGTAAAATTTCACTAGAGAATTTTTACCGGGGGGTAAAATTTCACTAGGGAATTTTTACCGGGGGTAAAATTTCACTGGGGTAAATATTCTTCAATACATCATGATTCTAGGCATCTAGAGCAGGGGTAGCCCAGGAACGGATGGGCAACATCTTAGCGGCCCGGGAAATAATATTTGTCGGCCCTTTTTTAATTTCCGGATATAGCTAAAATATACGAAATATATATAAAATATATATTTTATATAATATATACGAAAAATTACGCATTTTTCCTTTAAAATTAAATAGAGCATAGGTTTATTACAGATTTTTGAATCAGATTACTATCCAAAAAACATTATTTTATGTTTAGAAATTAATAACCCACAGTACAGACCCTCTCCTTATTAGAAATTAGATGTATATACTTTCAGCCACTGGCCCTGCGGACCTCTGACCCAGTTGACATGGTTACGTCAAATCACGTCAAAATCACGTGATTTGACGTCGAAAACACGTCAAAAGACGTGATTTTCACGTGATTTGACGTAACCATGTCAACTGGGGAACAACCGGCCCACCGGGAAAAATCCGCCTCTGGGGTAGCAAACTACCCAGTAAACACAAAACTCCATGGGATGTTATGCGACTTCCTATTTTGATCCCACGTATAACATCTTTTTGTGCCATCTATTAGTTGTTGCATAGCGATTAATCGCATAACGTATATCTATAAAACTTCTATGAGATGTTTATGAGATGTTAGTAGTATTAGTGGAAGCTCTATATGTGACATCTTATACTGCTCCTTAAAAGTTGGACATAAGAGTAGACAGGGACGTCCCAGAGAAGTTAACAGGCACTAGATCAGAACATCACACTTCCCGACGGGTAAACTATTATATGTTACATCTCTATAACAGGTTTGTGTTTACTGGGTACCGTTCACGGGACAATTTCGGCACACTATTTGTTTTTAGTCCGCCCCGCACAATTACATTTTTATTTTATTTAGCGTTACAGTTGACGATTTCTGAATCTTAATTCACAAAATCTGAATTACAGTTGACAATTTCTGAGAATAGCAGTTGAGATTTTCTAAATTACTGCTGGAAAAGGTATTATAGTTTCAATGTATAAAACAAACATACACGAACAAAATAAATGAAAATTTAACAAAATTATTCAATAATACTCATAAATTACTCATCAACTTGAGTTATAATTAATAATTAATTACTTAAGTTTGGTTTATTTGTTTTTATACAAGCTTTTTATTTATAAGAATAATGAGATCAGTTTCCTCCTGGGCGCCAACCACTCTTTAAAAGTTCATCAAATGATTCAAATGATCTAAACTGTAGTAAAATATAATCTTGTTGTTACAACAACCTTGTAAATACTTGAAACAACCTTGTAATTTATTATTATTTTTATTATTTTATTCATAATATAATTTTTATGACAGTTTTGAATTTAAAATTTTGTAAATAATAGATATAATTTAGGAAAGCTTTCAAAGATAATGTATTAGCGGATGTTTTCGGTAAATCACTGCGGTGCGGTAGTACTTTATTATTACCTTTCAAGATAAGACAGTTAAAATCAACTTTTTATTCCACCGGTATTTGAATTTTGGGATATAGCTAAATTTACTAGGCACTTCGCGGGCTACCTTTTTTTTTCACACTTTAGATAATAAAATGACTGCTTTTAGTTTCTGCATTAAAGGATTAAAGGGTTTTCTTTCACCCCGCAACTCAGTGGAAAAAAATATGAAAGAATTATCGAAAGGAGAGAAAAAAAGTAAGAAGAAAAGAAAAAAGAAAAGAGGGCTCATAATATGTTGTTCAGGTATGTAAATCCTTCGAATTCTTGTCTAAAAGTCGTCAAAAACACTTTGTATAAAATATTATGTTGTATATGCATGCACCTTGGGATGACTAAAGTGCACTTTGGATTTTATCTAATATTTATTGACCATTGACGCGCATGAATGAATTTAAAAGATACCCTCAACCATAATACATAATATATAATTTTCGAGTTCTCCTCGATTCAAGTCCTGTAGAGCAGCTCTTTGGTTACATATTATTGCTTAGTGATTTCTTTTTATTAAAATAACTTTCGTTAATCGCTTTTGAGCGTTTCTCAACCTTTTAGGATTTGCTAAAAAATTGCAATCAGTTGACAAATCTGAATTACAGTTGATGTTTTCTGAATTATTGATAGATACGATGTAGTGATGGATTATAGACTGTAGGTTATATTTGGAACAAAACTACAAAATAACTATAATGATACCTACACTTGGTGCTTTATTAAAAAATATATCTTTTTCTAATTCTGTTGCAAAATGGCTACATTTTGAAAGTCATTCGAGTTTTAAAAAGTCGTTCTTTTTATAACTAGTGATAAAATGGTTACTACAGTAATGTCACTGTTAATAAAACATAGTTTGACAGAAGAATTTTGGACGCGATAAATCTTAATTTTTGCATATATCGTACTTTCCTACCGATAATTCATGAATTCATTAATGAAAATAATATCACAATATAAGTTAACTGAATTTTTAATTATAAATATTTACAACACAATTTACAAATTTCATATTTCCATGATTATTTTCCAGCGCAGATATCGATAGCGAGGGTGATATTCTTCTGGAATTCGCTGGTGGCATCGAAGTGTTAGTAATATTTGTTTCATTATTTTCCATCGCAGATATCAATGGCGAGGGTGATATTCTTCTGGAATTCGCCGGTTGCATCGAAGTGTTATTGTTTGTTTTCACATTTCCGCCTAAAATTTTAGTAGAAATTCGTTTCTTGTTTTCTATGGAATCTTCAATATAACCCTCGGCAACGGTAGAAGATTTCCATCCCCCATGTCGTTTTAATGTTAATAAATCCGCTCCAGAATTAGCCAATAAGGAAGCCGAAGATCGACGAAAACAGTGACCAGTATATTGGTCAGAATTAGGCAAATTTAAAAAAATTGCAATTTTTTTAGGCATAGTACCAATTGTGTTAATCCCAATAGGTTGTCTCGTACATTTTCCGTTTCTATATCCCAAAAAAAAACGAGAATTTGCTTGGTTCGGTCGAAGAGATACATATTTTCTAACAATTTCAACTAAATTTAACCCGTCAATATTGCCTTCTGTTATTGTGAATGTTCTTGGATGTTTTGTTTTTGTATCAGGAATACAAATTTTGAAAAACGAGCCAAAATCTACAACATGATCTGTGAGCATTTTAACAAGTTCGTCCTTACGGCAGCCACCAGATAATCCAATAATCAAGACTACCTATAAACAAAAAATAAATTATGAAGATAAATTCTTAACACTTAAACTTACCTTTAAAGCTAACTATATTTGGTTATCGCCATTTAATAAAAAATTATTGAAATCTTCTTTTGTCAGTACTTTTGATTTTTTAGGACGATATCCTTCCGCTTGCCTCTTCAAAAAGGCAATTAGATTTGTAAATTTGCTAATATCAACATTATTTTTTATTGAAATTGTCGTTCTTAACATTGAATACGTACTCCACAAAGTGGAAGGTTTATAAACTTTTGCTTTGTTTGCAAAATAAGCAAGAAGTACCTTTTCCACTACTATTTTGACGTTTTTTGAATCACACCATGTTTTGAAGCGTTTATATTATGCAAATTCGTATACTTGCTTAGATTTGTCTGGCAATAAAGTTAAAATTGCGAAATTGGCATCATTTTCAATATCAGAATCTTCAGAACCACTCATTTTATTACCATTACCTCGTGCAAAACTATTTACCCGAAATAAAAAATTGCTTGTTGTTTATACATATTGTTGTAGCAACTGATGTTTTAAAACTTCTAGATTAATATAATTTATTTTTTAATATAATACCCCTTGTATTTTTCTAACAAGTGGAGTAAGCTTTTAATAAGGTCGTAAGGTGCTGTTTTCTACTAAAACTCGATATTTTGTAAATTAAATAGATGGAGCTAGGGAATTGAACAAAAATTTGCGCACGTCACTGAGAAATAGGTTAATTTTTATCTAATACTTGAACTAAACGTTTGAAACATTGAAGAATTTTAAGTATTTTATCAATTATTTTAAAGTGTAATTCTAATCCTCCATAATGCTGCGAGGACTTGTAAGTCTTGGGTCATTTTTTATTTTAAAAATTAAATGAATTTAATTTTGTAGTTAATCTTCATTGCTGGATTTTATTCTGGAATTTATGTAAACCAAAATTACGAGGTAAATTTTTTTTTGATACATTCATATTAGAATAAACTAAATAAAACTTGCAACAGGTACCAAAGGTCGACGATCCAAGTAACTTAATAGAGAAGTTGAAACAGTTTGCCGATCAACATAAAAAAGATTGAAATATGTATAAAAATTAATTAGTTAACTGTACGTGTTTATTATATTAAATAGCATAAGTAATACAAGCATTTTACAATAATTTCAGACCTCCTCCTACAAATTCTTGTCTTGTTTGGGGTTCGACAAATGCAAGCCAATCGCTTGAATGTGTCGGTAATAATCCCATACTTTGACACTTGTAAAGAGCTAGGCCAATGTTTACGACATTTCCCAATATGTATACAAGCTTTTGACCTATTGCGCTGGTGTTTTCCAACATTTTGAAAGTGCTATTTAATGAAAATAGAGCCTGAATCGGCCTCATAAAAAGCATTCCCACCATCATAATAGGAAATATTGAAATTGAATTTCCCGCCATGTACATAATGAACAAATTCATCGGAACTTGTTTGAGTGGTGCTAACGCTAATTCCCAAGATTTCTTTACGATTAAGTGTCCGGTGTCCGTTTTTTTCGATACTTCTGTAGCGTTAGAAGTACCAGATGTACTGTAAGCAGGCGGTGAAGGCAGTGCGGAATCGTTAATAGTAGCCAAACGACCATTTCTGGGAAATGGAAACGGCTTAAAAAGGAATTTAAATAAAAACAAGATCGTGTTTACCTTGAGGAATCCAAACTCCATTTTAAACGTCTATTTTGTGTTTTGCTTGATGCCATTTTACAAGATTTTCAAAGTAAGTTATTGTAGTTTTATTATTTAATGACCGCACGTTTAAAAACTTCTTGAATATCAAATTTATTTTATGTACTTATTGACCATTTACCTGTCATTAATTTGTGAAATTTTAAAACGACACCTAGCGAGCAACTTATTAACAACAAACAGGCAAATTGTCGCGAGGATCTATTTTTTGGAAAATTTTAATTAAATGTTGCTTTTTGTGTGAGCAGGCGCACGAATATAAAACAATTAATTGGAGCTAAAATCTTAAATTTTGAAAAATGTCAGTGTATTATTTTGTCGTTTCACCGACGATATGCAAGTTTTAAGCTGACACGCAGCTGTAACCCAGTTACAAATAAGATACTCGCGAAAATTGCCTCAAACCTCTAGAATATTTTGGTAATTTTTTAGATTAGGTTACCAACAGTTACAAATTACCTAACATAACCTCAAATAATTATTATATAAATGATTAATTTGACAATGATTGATAATTAAATAGAATTAATAAACACGTGTGGTTGGTACAACGGTCGGCATTTAATTGAGAGGAAAGTTGGTAGCTGATTAATTCTTCTTCGTAGTGTAATCGTGCGATTGATTAAAGGTCGTCCTTTATGAATGTACGTCGCATAGTTTGAATTATTTGATGTTGGAAATGAATTCGCCACGAAAAAAGGTGATTGAAAACAACTCTGGTCCATTTGAAATGAAAATGAATTCTGCTGGCAGAAAAAAGAGTGAAGGCGACTCGGATTTAATTGGGATGGAAATAAAGTCGTCGCGTAAAATTCTGAGCGAGATCGATTCTGATTTGAAAAGGAATTCCCCACGCAAGAAGCTGGTTGACGGTGACTCAGGAATCGAGATAGAACGAAGCCGCAGAAATCGATTGGATAGTTTTAGTAACGTTAACGAGAAGGAAGTTGAGGATATTAACTTGGAATTTCTGTATAAACCTCACACGATATCATTGCTTATATTTACAATAGGAGTTCTAATTTATTTGGCATTTGTAAGGTATGCATAATACTTAAGATTTGTTCGTTCATAAATGTTTGATTATTACTAATCTTTTTTTTAGAGATGATCAAAATGTCGAGAATAATATATGGGAAGGTGTATTATGTGGTATATTTTTCTTCTTGATAGTTTCGTGTATCACATTCCCAAATGGACCATTTATAAGGCCACATCCAATAGTCTGGCGAATCGTGTTTGGACTAAGCGTTGTTTACTTGTTGCTCATCATATTTCTACTCTTTCAAAATTACAAGACCGTACGAAATTTGTTGGTATGGTGCGATCCAAATTTAGCTAATTTTAGTATCGACATGGAAAAAGAGTACGGAGTTAATTGTTCCGTAATTACTACCGAAAAGATTTGGAACCATTTGGATATATTTGCTTTTGCACATTTCTTTGGTTGGATGTTTAAAGCCATTCTGATACGTCACAAGGGCATATTGTGGATGATCAGCATGCTGTGGGAGATTACAGAAATAGCATTTGCTCATCTTTTGCCTAACTTTAGAGAATGCTGGTGGGATTCTTTAATTTTAGATGTCATTGTGTGTAACGGACTCGGCATAGAATGTGGATTATGGTTACACAAGAAGTGGGAAATGAGAGAATACAAATGGGTTAGTATACTCGACATTCACACCACCACGGGAAAAATCAAAAGGGCCGTTCTGCAATTTACACCTGAAAGCTGGTCTTCGGTCAGATGGTTGGATCCGAAATGTTCTTACATGCGAGTAATTGCATTTGTTCAGCTGGTTTTCTTTTGGTTAGTATCTGAATTGAATACTTTCTTTTTGAAGCACGTATTTGAAATGCCACCTTCTCATCCTTTCGTGATTGGTCGTTTGGTATTAATTGGTGTTATCGTGGCTCCTTCGGTTAGACAGTATTATACTTACGTGACGGACACGCAATGTAAACGGCTCGGTACCCAATGTTGGGTATACGGATTCATCATGGTTGCGGAGTCGTTATTATGCATAAAACACGGAGGTTCGCTGTTTGAACACACTCAAGCCATAAACATATTTGCCTGGTTAATTACACAATTTTTAGTATCGATAATTTGCGTTATAGCGTGTATCGCTTGGCAGAAACATGTTGAAAAGCAATCGGAATATTCTTACGATGTCAGTCCACTCAAGCCAAAGACTTTAGTTTTAAACGAAAGCGGTGTAGTTACTACGCCAGAGAAAGAAGATTAAAAGTATTTTTGTTTTTTATGTAGGGTGAACATTCAAAAATGATGTTATATTAATTTGTTACATTGTTACCCTATAACGAAGCTTGTAATATGGCCAAAGACTGTCATCGATATTTATTTAATGTATTATAATAGAGTTAATTTGTTTTGAAGCAGGCCAAAATTCTCAATTAGTGATCCTATGACAAGACTGGCGAATAAGTTGTATCATTATAAATCTGGTCAGGTCGGAAATAGTTACTTTGTAATGTAAATGTAATATCATTTTATATTGACCAGATCCTCAAATTCGTAAGAAATATTTGTAATATAATAGTCGATATTTTCCTCGAATTCGTATTTTAAATGGTTGACCATTTAAATAGCCCACTTAATAAATTGTCTAATATTTTTGTAAGTTCACTATTTGAATGTGATAGTCGGTTAGTTTCCTTTTGTGTAATTATTAATTTGTTAAATTATCACTTGTATTTAGTTTAGTATGCAGTTACCAAAACGAATGCCATAATTTATATGTCGATGCTGCCAAAAATTGTGAGCTTGTCGAGTTTATTTTCGTGTAATTATTAAAACTTTTTGACTGTAGATTTTTCATTTCTAAATAAACAAAATTTTACGCTCGATTCGTCTTTTACTTGAAGCCGGCGAAAATCGGGAAGATTTAAAAGTTTAATGCAAGTAGGATGGGCGTAACTAATGCCACCCTTCCGGGAGTCAAATTCAAGTGTCCGCCCCTGTTTGGGACCCGTGGAAAATGCACAAACGCATCTCGTTTTCTGCACTTTTCTTCAAGGTCAAATTTTTATGCTACGAAAAACTTCAATCGATGGACGAACTAATCCCGTCACTAACGAGGCCAAAACGTAATGAGCGAAGAAAAACTGTTTAATTAATAATTGAACCGATTTTATCGAAAGATATCGTTAGAAAGAGAGCACGACGAATCTTTTAAGAAGCAATACGACAATTTGGGGAGCGAGGGGAAGGCTCAATTTTAGACGGCTGACGCCCCTTCGCCCGCGGTTTTACGAACTGCGAGAGTTTCGAATTGTCCGACGACAAACGAAGCTAGAGCATTGTTTTCACGTTATTTTAGAAAATTAAAAATTTTAGCAAATTCGGCGTAAAACTCGATATTTTCAAAAAAAGTGCGAATGCTTAAAATTTAACCGTTCGGTTTGTAAGTAACAACCTCTTGCGGAGAAAGTTCAAGTTGGCACGTGGTTCAAAAATAAGTATACATAAGCCTAGCCCAGTACGGTGCAACTGGCGTGGTTTGTGTTGTCGCCCGCCCGCGTCCATTGCGTTAACTTCGGAGGCCCATATCTTGCGTTTCACGCCCAATTGTGCAAATTTAATTATCGCTTTGAAGTTTTGATAAAGTTTTTTTTGTGATCGTGTTTTGTTTACATATAGTAAACACGTCGCAAGGTGCAAAAATATATTGTTGGCGTTTCGTTTTGCGGTGTATCGATTACAGTAGTTCGTAAAGTTCTGTTCACAACGTTAATACGTTTCGTGATAAGTGCAATGATCATGTATAAAAATTTGACTCATTTTGTTATTAATTATGACTTCTGAAGTGGAAATCAAAAAGGAGTACGTTCAAAATCCTGCTCAGGTTAGTAAAGTGTAGTTTTGTTAAAAGTCGTTGGGGTTTAGGCAGTTTAGGGCGGGCAAGGATTGAAGTAGGCTGTGGGAGTTACTTTGTCCCATTTGTAGACACGAGGAGGTCGAACTTTGGCTCCATCCAGGGGTCGGAACCCGAATATATAATATTATTTGGGGCACTATCGCTAATTCTCAAATTCAATTAAATATCAACACTTTCTCTATTATAATTTTTTTTTAAAACTGCAACAGAAAATATCGCATCGGCGCGTTTTTCTTTGTCGTCCAATTTCTGTCTATTTTTAAACCAGTGCGTTATTGTTTTGTTTGTATACAAGACATAAAAATTTAATAATGTTTTAAAACCACCAATAATTACCATTTCCCCTAATTTCATTCCGAATGCAATTCTCTTTTTTTTATTTTATAAACAAAAAATATCGAGTTGCTCGCAAATCAATTATTGTATGCACGCAGCCACAATGACAGCTCGTTTGTTTTTATATTGTTAATGGGGTTGCATATCTGCAAATATCTGGCAGTCGTAAATTATAACGACGTTCATTTATTTAAAATAAAAATTGTTGTCGTGTACATTCAAATTTACCGAATACTTTGCGATATTTACCGACAGTGTCGTTCTCGTAAACGATTGCTTTCTTTATTTTTTCTTATCTGGAAATTTCAAATTTTCCTAATGATCTTAGATTGGGGTTGATGTAGATCGCTAAAAATGTAGTTTGTAAAATATAGCCCCGCCTTTTGATTACAGCATTCGAAGCCCACCCCGTCACCGCTCGCGCTTTTAGCTGCGACCTGCAGCAAGATAGGACCTACTTCGGTCGAACCAACGCCTCCTACGATGGCCAGTACGCCCACCCCTGTAAAGAGTTTACCAGTCGGAAGTCCTCAAGTGGTCAGCGTCCCCGTGGGTATTCCTCAGCAGCTCTCCCAGCAATTGTCGCAACAGCTTCTCCAGCAACAGGGAGCTCAAATTGTTAGCGGACAAAATTTAGCTTACAATGTTATGCAGCCCATGCAGACTGTCACCGTCGACGGACAAGAAGCGTTATTTATCCCGGCGATGTCCTTGGCAGGTAAGACGTCCAAACTTTGATTTGTATTTTCCGTAAAAACGTCTGGAAACACTATTGTCTTCTGTTTCCGTCCCTCTCATTATATTAGTTTTGGTCTAGAGATAATTTTCTTGGCGAATTCCAAGCATTAAATTTATGGCGAAAAAAGGTTTGCTTAAAATTTTTTTTTCTGATTATAAATTCTCAAATTTTGAAAATAGCCAATTAGTTAGTAGGTTTAGGTACTTTAGAAAATTCTAATACTCGTTAGTCGTTGAGGTATACCTATTTAAATTATAAATTAACACATCTATTAGCTCTAGCATTTTAAGGGTAAATTGATTCTCGCACCAAATCCTTTCTTCAGATAATCCAGAGGCGGCTCAAGGTATAGTGACTTCCCGAATGCTGCGCAAGTTAAAATTAACAATTATAGCACCCCTCAATGTGGAGAGGATATTTTTAATTTTTTACCGGTTTTACATTTAACTAAAATCGCCGTGTCGGTTTACCAACATGAGGGCGCTTTTAGCAGTTTTTTTTTCAATTTTTGCACCCGCTTGCAGCCCATGCTTTGAACGCCCTGTTCGAATTATTTACATATAAATATGTAAAAATTTAAATGTTAATTCGTTTTAAAAAGCAAACTTTTATATTCCCTAAAAAATAAATTTTTAAATTAAATTGTTAAATCAATTTTACTTGACGTGAAAGACCTTACCTTTGTATTTTATATTTCTGCTTTTCTACTTATAAGAAATTGGAACATATTTTGGTCTCTCTTCATTGCATTGAAATATTTAATCTATCTTTGTATATTTTTAACGTAAAAAGTTCTACTTGGATACCGGACGTATTATAGGCATTTCAACATTTTTGGTTTCCCCCGTAGGGACGAACCATATTAGCGCCTGCCGTGAATGGATTAACGAGATTCCGATTTGAAAACATTTTAAGAACGGGCTTAACCACTAGTTTATACTAATAACAATATAGTTTCACACCCGTAAAAATTAGGTTATAATACTGAAAGGCAACAGGAACAAATGCAGAAGTAATTTACAGTCCCAATAGGTTACAGCTGATGGCCAGACGTCCTCAAATGTGTATCTGTGACGTATATTGGTTGCAAATTTATAAACACTAATAAATTCAAACCGATATTTTACGTCGTTATTTAAATTCGCTTGAAAAACTTTTGCTATAGGTAATAGATCGCTCGTACTACTGGAAGGGAGGGGGGAGCATTAATTATTTTACAATGAAATTGAAAAAATATTTTTTAGATTTGTTGCAATTGAGTGCATTTCATCACTTTTGTTTGTTTTTGAATAGTCATGGCGGGGTAGTTACTCCTTGTATCCGTCCTTGTGCGTAATCGAACTATTTGGGATTTGAAAAAATGACTTTGAAAACGATTCACCTTAAATTTCTCGTGAAGTACACCAATTATAGAAAAAATGTACAAGAAGCATAGAATGGGGCGACCAGACTGCGTGTTCTGCGTTGCGCTAGGACTTACATATATCATCTCACTATCAGCTATCCCAACTCAAAGGCGGTAAGGTAAGTACCCCCCATGATCCATGAAAACCAACAAAATCTATTATTTAAAAAGAAAATGTTTTCTTTGTCACCGTGAAAGGAGTAACGATCAAAACAAATTTTCGCATCACTTATCCCCTTCATGAATTTAGTCTGAATCACAGAATATTAGACAATGTACAAAATAATCTTTTCTCAGATTTTTTGCATAATTTCTTGAAAGCTAAAGTTGAAGTAAGATGAGGGGACCACACAGTACGGATTCTACACCTTTTCTAACAGTAACTCAGAAAACATCAACTGTAATTCAGATTTGTCAATTGATATTCAGAAATCGTCAAATGTAATTTGAATTTGTCAAATTTCATTAACACTTCTGTTTAAATTGACAAATGTGAATTTGTGTTACTACTAGGCACTGGTTTTATTAAGTAAATGTGAATTTCATTTGATGATTTCTGAATTTCATTACTCTTTCTGAATATCAGTTGCCAAATCTGAAGTACTTGTGGAAAAGGTATAGTCTTCCGTTTTTTTTATCTGAAAAAGTTTTTTAAATTTTGAGGGGTGGGAGCAAACAAAATTGTTTTTCAGATTCTCGTTAATCCATTCGTGCGCGTCCGTCGTAAAGAGCCAACTGACAAGTTCCGAAACTCAAACAATAAAAAAAATTTTTTTAAATGCAACTACTACATATTATAAGGATCTACGTACAAACAAAATTAAAATTTTAAAACCTCGGGGTAAACATCATTTTTATCAATGAGGGCTGTAGAAATAGGTACAATCGGAGTCCTGAGTCCACCTCTAAATACGCCACTGGTCAGATGTTTTTCTAAAGGGCATAAAATAACCGACAAGCTATATTCTAACCTCTTTGATTTGTTTAAAACAGATTATAATTTTGAATTAGTAAATTTTTTTGAAAAACTGATCGTATTTGCAGAAAAACAGAAAACAATTTAACAACAAAAGAAATCTAAAAACAATGGTATATTGTTTTATTATGAGCAATATTATAATATTGTAAAAAATAATGATTAAATTTATGAACATTTTAAATTGCTTTCGCATTGAAATTTCAAATTTGAAGACGAGTATATGCAAACAGTTCGAGATGGAAGACGACTATGAGCGTCCATAGAATCTTTTTCAGGGAGGGGTTAAAAAAATTTATTATAAAAAAAATAAACACTAAAAATTTTTCATTTTTTTTATTTGCAGAAAAGACATATTTCAAATTCCGTGATTCCTTCTCGAACTCGGTAATAATATTCTTGATTTCTTTTTTACTTTTTAAGTAATCACGCCAGCTAACTTTGAAATTGTAGTTTCGAGTAAATTGAAGTTTAAGTTTCAAGTACTTCTTTGGTTTTATTAGTCTACTCTTTCTGATTTATATAACAAACTCTCTGTTTTCTCTTAGCAAATATAATATAGCAAAACCATTTACAATACTTGCGACAATCTGTTTGATACATCAGGATACAAAATTTGAAGAACTTTTGTTTCTGAAAGATGGAGAGTGTAAGGATTTGGCCGAGGGTACGTTTATGTGATTTATGGGAGGAGGGGTAAAATCTACTTGAAATTGTGTGATATAATTTATAGACGCACCCTGTTGTGTACTTACTACTAAATCTCTAAATTTATTTTAGGGATTAGTGTGCATAATAATTATTATACCAATAAATTATTTAAGCCCTTTGCTTACAAAATTTTTATGAATTAAGGAAGGGCGGCAAAATTGAACCATTATTATAGAAGTACAGTTGAACCTCTCTATAACGAGTCCCGTTATAACGAAAAATCTGCTATAACACGAGTAAATCGTTTGGCCCTTGACGTTTTGTATGATTGTTTATAGCGAAAATCTGTTATAACGAGTAAGTAGGCTTGTCCCTTGGGTTCTCGTTATAGAGGGGTTCTACTGTACAAAGTTTTCGATGTTTTTAGAAAAAAATTTTTTTAGTTCAAACGTGATTTTCAAAATTGGTTATAGAAAATGTACTGCAGCTATAATAAAACTTCGTCTCTATTTGCCACAGGTAACTTTTAGTATAATATCATTGCCTGTACCAGATGAAGTACATAATAAACATATATATTAAAATTTAAAATCAAAAAAATATTTTAAGCAAATCTCGGTGACTGCCATTATAGTAAACTTAATTTTAAATTAGATGTACATAGATCAGTTCGATTAAAATTGGAAAATTTTTTCTTATTAGGTGGTCAGCAACCCCAACAAATTTTTAGTCCTGGTCAAATACTGCGAGGTCCAAATGTATTACCAGCAAATTTACAAAATATTCAAACTGTTCAGTTATCTAATGGCCAAAGTGTACAAGTACGTCCATCAATGCCTCAAGTTGTCCAATTTCCAACGATGCAACAAACCATACCTGTTCAGGTACCCATATCATCGGCAAATGGTCAAACCATATATCAAACAATTCATTTTCCCGTCCAAGTTGCTACTCTTCCAAATATTATTCAAACTCAATCCATAGTTCCACAAATGGCTAGTATCTTAACCCCCAACGGCCAGCTTCAACAAGTGCAAATTGCTACATCGTGTGCTACACAACCGGTACAAAATTCACAGGCAACAACATCTTCCACTCCTCAAACAATTACAGTTCAATCAGACACAGGTGGGCATCCCTTAACCTTCACTGGAGCAAATGGTCAGCAGTTTACAGTTATACCAGCTAATATGCAACAAATGAGAGGAACGACCACTAACATTGGAAACGTTATACAAATTCCGAATATTCAAACATTACCAACAATACAAAATATACCAGGTATGTACAATTTAGTTTTTTTCATAGCCAACTAAAAGTTACGATGATTTAATTGACATAATCATAATTATTTTTGTTCAAGTTCTGTTATCGACAATAATTAAAAATTTTGATTATTAGGAATTGGAAACGTTCAAGTGATAACGCAACAGGCTTCGCCTCAAATTACAGTAGGCCAACAACTACAACAAGATCCAACGGATCCCAACAAGTGGCAAGTTCTCCAAAGTATCACTAATCCATCTCAACAATCAAATAATATTGCTCCAGGCGTTGTTGTAACGACGACGCAGGATGCAACATCAACTATGATAGCAAACGATTCAAGTCAAGACGGGTTACAAAAGCAACGAGTGCGTCGTGTCGCTTGCACTTGTCCGAATTGTGCAGACGGCGAAAGACACACAGATAGAAAAAAGCAACATATTTGTCACATACCAGGATGTAATAAAGTTTATGGAAAAACGTCACATTTGAGAGCACATTTGCGTTGGCACACAGGAGAGAGACCTTTCGTGTGTACGTGGCTGTTTTGCGGTAAAAGATTTACAAGATCAGATGAATTACAACGACATAGGCGAACTCACACTGGTGAAAAACGGTTTCAATGTCCAGAATGTAGCAAAAAGTTTATGCGATCAGATCATTTGTCCAAACATATCAAAACACATCAAAAACAAAGGATAACCGTGAGTTCTTTTTCCAACTTGAGTCGTTTTTATTATTAAATAATTATGTTTTTTAGAGACCCAATGGAGAAACGACGGAATCGGAAGAACAGTGGGAACAAGATGAACCTCCCGAAGAACAAAAACCGCAAGTGTGGATTACGGACGATAAAAGCAACGTAAAATATGCAATCACGCAATTAAATTATTCACAAGTAATATATATTTTTTTCTTGGTATTATTGAATTCTAAAATGTTTACTTTTTATAGGAAGCTGCAACTTCGACCCAATCTGTTTCGTCCGATAGTTCGAGCAACGAAGAAAAAATGATGATAACCATCAGTACAACTGAAGGTAGCGGTGATTTAATTATAGCCGACCCTCTGGATAGTTGAGATTCTTGTATATACGTTGTTCGTACTTATGATGACGATGTAAAATAAACTTTTTTGCTGCGGGAAAGCAAAGGTGATAATATATTATTGTACATAATGTACAATCAGACAATATAATTTGTACAGATTATAAAGCCTATGGACCTGCCTCCGAGTTCATTTTTAAATTATTTACCTATTAATAGTATTAATTTTATCATCTGGATGTAAAATGGTTTTATTGTATTTATACTTTTTAATTATATCGAAGGGTATCGTTTACATTTTTAGCACTTAAAAAATTGAATTTTATAATCAATTTTTAATTTATTGTTCTCCTTAACCAATTATGTGTTTATTATTTTCACTGTTCGACAATTGTGAGGGTCTTGTTGTAAGACCTGAGTTTGTAATATAGAGAAAATATTATTTAAATAATGTAAATAATTTATATTGTTAATAAAATAAGATTTTTATTATAATTGTTTTTAATTAGTTGTATATCTTGACCAAATAGGTTCGCAAAAACAAGGTCAATTTCTATAAATTATTGGCGTGTCTAACTATATTTTTCTATTTATCACAGTATTACTTGTCATTATTAAACGTAAGCAAAAAAAACCATTTAATATTTGATTTCCTGTTTTTTAAATTCATAATTTTCTTGAATATATTTTTTGCAAACTCATTTCGACACAATAAATAAAACTCTATAAACTACAATAAAATTTAAAATGAATTTTATTATTTAAACAGAGAGAAAGAAAAAATGTACTAACATAAATATCGAACTATTATTAGTTGCAGGTCTGTGCTGTCCATAAGTGCCGCATGACGGCGCCGGGTGTACTCTTTCAAAAAAGAAAAACAAACGAAAAAAAGATCTTTTAAAAAGATATTTCCCTTCAAAAGCCATTTTCACCTAATATGGCCACTGCATAAATGGGCTCGTTGGACATTTGCATGACATTTCCAAAATTTGGACCATACTGGACTCCAAACTGCTGGATTACCTGCAAATGATGCAAATTCAATTTTTTTTCAATTTTGTTCATAAAGTGACTCGCAAAAGAACTCAGGCACTTTTATGTTAGCAAGGTAAATTATACTTTTTGAAGATTGCCTTATTTTTAATTGATTTTATAGCAAATATTTTTGTTGGCAATTTCATTCCTTTCATATTTTCTTATATACATTTTTTTATTTTAATTTTTTATTTAAAAAATTTTGTCATCTCTATCTCAGAAATAAATAGTAGAACGAAATAGAAAAATTAATAGGCATATTTTTGTTGTAAATACAAAACCCTACAGTTTTGTTTACATACATTTTTTTCGTGAGAGAGCTTTAAGTCCGTGTTACTCAGAAACGTGCGACCAAATAAAAAAAGGAATATAAACAAAAATGAAGGGAGTAAAATTTGCTGCAAAAAATGTCTAATAAGTTTTGCTGTAAAATCGATTTTTACACGATAAAAAAAAGCTTCAAAAGGTACAATTTACATTGCTAGCATAGAAGTGCTCGAATTCTTTTGTGGGTCACTGTATATTCCTATTATTCGTATTGTTTTATTTCGTCACATTAACATTACTCTTTTATGATAATATTAGTAAAATTTCTACAGTCTTTTTACGGTCACCGTATCTCGGATATGACAAAATGAATATACAATTTTTTTTTGTAAATTTCATTCTCTACAGTTTTGTTCATATACATTTTTCTAATTGGTCGCACCGTTTTTGAGATGTAGATGATAATATTTTTTGAATTTTACCGAGTCTTATTCAAGTCGCTGTCAGTCGGAACCGGTGCAACAAAATAGAAAAATGTATATAAACAAAATTTAAGGCAATGAAATTTCCAACAAAAAATGTCTACAAAATTTTGCTGTAAAAGCGATTTTTATATAAAAAACACGTCTTGCAAACGTCAAATTAACATTGTTAACATAGGAGTGTCCGAATATTTATGTGAGTAACTGTACATCTGTAAAACTCACTAGGCGTAGGCAAGAAAAATTAATCTTTTATCCCAGAGCATATAGAAGCGTCCGAATATTTTTATTGATAACTGTATATAATTATTTCTATGGAAATACTCCTTGGCATCCTCCAGTCAGTAGCGTAGCGATGGGGGGGGGGGCGGACATACCGTTACCTTTTTTTTTTAGCTTTTTTGATAACTTGCAAAATAAAAAATTGTTCCCATGGGAGGGCGCCAAATTTAGGGACCGCCCCGGGCGCCAGAACCCCTCGCTACCTCCAGTTTTAACTGGAGACCGACAAATTACTCAGTAACCTAGTAACCAATCGGGCAACAATTTAAATTTTCCCGAATAAATTTAAAAATTTGATTGACCAATTTATCCAATATATTTATTTCGATATCTGCTTATTTTAATTAATAACGTCATTGACATTGGATTGTAAATATTAAATTTAGTATGATTTTTCCAAAATAAAATAGTTACCGAACGTGACTGAATTTTAATTACTATTCAAAGCAAGTGCAGTGACGTCACAAAATACAACTGTCAACGAACTTGCTTGTGAGAGGTTATTTGTTATTTACTTTAAATTTTTTGAATTTTAGAATATTTATATTAGTAACATAATTACTAAAGGAAACTTGTCGCGTGCAACTACAAACTCTTTATAAAAGCAGATTATTGATTTACTTAAAATTATACTCGTTGAAGTTAAAATGTCTACCAAACCAGTGAATTGTGTAGATGCTCGTACAGAATTAGCAGAACTAGTAAAAAGAAAAGCCGAAATTTCGGTGAGTGGTTTCCAATTTGTATATGCTTGGAATTGTAATAGTACTTTGAAATATCTTTTTATTTGTGTTTTGATAGTTAGGTTATGTTTTAAGGAGGGAAATTTAAAAGTCTTTTGTTTATAGGAAACTCTTGCTAATTTGGAGAGGCAAATTTATGCTTTCGAAGGATCGTATTTAGAAGATACTCAATTATACGGAAATATTATACGTGGTTGGGACAGATACCTGTCGAGTAATAAGACGACCAATTCAAAGTCGGACAAAAGAAACAGGAAGTTTAAAGAAGCTGAAAGATTATTTTCCAAATCTTCGATTACGTCTATGGCGGTAAGGCTTACTTCGAGTACTGTTGTATTCTCGTTATAAAAATGTTATGCAATTAGGCTGTCAGCGGTTTGGTAGAGTCTCAAGAAAAAGTTGAAAGACAAAGCGATACCGAGTCACAAACAAACGATGATTCTAGTGATACCAATACTGCTTTACCTACAACCAATCATATAGATTCGACACTAAAAGGTACAGGAAAGCACTCGACAAACTCATCAAGTTCGTTTAGTTCTAATGGAAACCAGACTCAAAACGGACTTGATCGTTCTCAAAGCCCTGCAAGGGACATCTCAGCAAAACAAAAAAATTTCACCAATAGTGCAAAGAAAAACAATAGTAAAAAGGCAAGACACAGATAAGTGACAAGAAATTAAATTGTTGTGGACAATCTTAAAAAATGCTGCTTTTTTTAATAAGTAACGTCACACTTGAAAAAAATACATGTGTTCTATTAATAATTTATTTTAATTGTAATTGACTTTTAATTATAATTCGATGTAAATAATGTGTACAATAAAAATTTTACTTAAAAAATATTTAGTTCTTCCAAATTAAAATTCTTTTTATTAAGAATCTCTTTGGCTTTGACTGATGGATCCAACAAAACGACTTTCTAAAATAAAAACTATTTTAGTTTTACGATTAAAAAGGCTGTAAACAGATAACCACTTCAAAATTGATCCTGTAATTGCGGCATGCGCGTGCTAAGGGCTATAAGTCGATTTTTGGGCAAATTGAGTTAAGTGCATAGTTAGGTTGCTTTTATGATTCTGCACATGTGTAGTCAATATTAGTCTAATCGATTTTTTTAACGGTCAAAATTTGATTGTGAAATTCGAATTACATATTGCATTAAACGAGGATAAAACCCTTAAAACTGCGATATCTCAAAATGGCAATTTTAGACTTATACCCCTTTGCATGCGCATGTCGCAGTTGTGATTGATATGGCTAATAGATTTAACAATATAAGCAATATTAACAGTGTTATCTGGCTACAGTCTTCAAATCCTATCAACTTACGCCTTAAAATAATGGGTATTCTTTGTTTAGAACAAAATTTAGTGCAAACATAAAATAAGATGGTGATGCATATGACCATTCCTGTTGATATCAGAAAAACTTTCTCATCTTTGTACCTGTATTTCAAACATTTGAGACTCCAAAAGTTTCTTGTAGTATTCATCTTAAACATTTGATATAAGTTTGGGATAAAATAAATTTATATAACTTACCTTATCGACCAAGTCCATACACATGCAAATTTTTTCATTTTCATTAGTTATACTTTCGTAATAACTATTCATCTCCAAATAATCGTCCATGCATAACCAGCACACATTTGTGTCATTTATCCCAGTTTTATTAGTCACACACTGTGTTAAATCTTCGTATAATTTATTGAAGTGACGTGCTTCTTCCGAAGATTTATTTGTTAACTTACCGTCATTAAATTGAAAGCAATCTAAGCAAAATTATGACAAAAACATTAGTGGGGGCGATCAGTTTCATTTATGATTTTTTTCTTTAAATGAGAAAAACTGCTATACAACTTTTATACTATGCTTCCTAATAAAATCATCAGATCCATCCTAAATTAAACAGTCTGTGGTTTAATTTAAAATAACTGTTTGTTGTCCCAAAAAAATAAGCTTCTCAAACTAAGGATAATTAAATCTTACCGTAACATTTAGCTCTATTCCATAAATCATAACTGTTAGCATAAAGTGTACGAAGAATTTCTAACCTGTCCAAATTAACAAACTCGCTTATACACGGTTTCTCTTTTGGTGCATGCTAGAAACATAAATAAGTACCACCCGTTGAAAATTTAGTAAAATATACCCACGGAAGTCAAATTTTCATATTTGTCCAAAACATCTATGTATTCGTTAACACAAGCCTGACAAAATGTAATGGGATACGAATGTAACATGGAACAATTCGTAAAGGAAGACAGTGCATCTCCTAACATATTTCTATCTTGTTTACACTCGTCGGTACTCTTTCTATTATTAAACTGCAGTTGCCTAAGATTAGATGAAAATTAAAACTGCGTTTAGGAAAGTTAATGTCTACATACATATTAATTGAAGAGATCCCAATTATTATAAAAAATATTATTAAAAACATCATAATGCAGTAGTATTAATCAAAATCACATTTAAAAGTTTTAATGACTCATGTAATAAAAAATATATATTTGTACTATTTTCCTTGATCCTCATATTTACAATTTATCACAGGTTATGATAACATTAACTGCGATTCTTATATACAGAGTTAGGCAAAATTTCTGTTCCATATTTTATTATTATTAAAATAGTAGTTGTCTACACCCAAATCTGAATTACAATTGACGATTTCTGAATGACGGTTGACCTATTCTGAATTACTACTCGAAAAAGCGTAGTTAAGTATATTTTTTAAAAACACTCTGTATAAAAATAGGTTAAAAAATATCAACAGTAAAAAATAATTGATATTTAATAACTGATAACAGTATTACATAATAAAAATCAATATGTAGACAGGTATCTATTTACATTGGTGTTAAATAATATATTACACAATGTTACATTTCTAAATTAGACTTGCGGCTAGGTAAATTTGTGTAGTAACGATGTCGAATAATATTTGGTCAAGACCACAAAATGTACCTTTTCCAAATGTGTGGCATAAATTTACGAAAACATACAATGGTAACACTATAGATTTTAAAATCCAAGATGTCACAGATGATCTAGTACCTGCGTGCTTAGAGTTTATGGATAAGTATTTTTTTCCAGATGAACCTTTATATGCGATACTAGGTGAGTTGTAAATTGACAATCAGAAAAATTTACAAAACAGATGAATAAGATTTTTGCAGCGATTTTATTTCGGTGCAAGAGCAACGTGCTTGGTGGAAAACGATTCTGTATGAAAAGATGAGCATTGTATGTTTGACAAATGAAGGAACTATTACAGGCATTAACATTTTGTATTATCATCACAAGTCTCACGATAAAGAGGAAAGCAAGGTTAATAACGGATAGTTGATTAGATTTATAATTAAACTAGCTGACCCGGCGAACTTCGTATCGCCTCAGAACTTGAACCATATAAATTATTTGTAAAATTCTAGAACATCGTACCGCCTCAGAATTAATATACCAAGTGACTCGGCGAACGTTCTGCCATATAAATTATATGTAGACGATGACGATATTTTTCGTCAGTCCATCGAAAACATGCATACATGCAAGAACATGCCACGTTTAATTGTCCGTGTAAAAAACACGGTGTTGTCAAATCTATGCCGCAAACAGACATCGTTTGGCTCTGCGACTTATTTATTGTCATTGCGAATTCCAACCTAATCGGAAATTAAACGCGTTTGATTGGCACGTCTGTGCGAATCAGTGGAATTCGTGGTAGCAAAACATTTTCGGCTCGAGATTTGCCATTCAAAAATGGTGGTTTCTATAAAGTTTATCATTAATCTTTTAATTACCAATCGGGTGCCATTGCACAGCCGTGCGGGGTTCAAATTCCGAAGTAAAATAACCGGAGATCCAACTTTTAGTCGTAGAAAGTGTGGTGGCACGCCTGACAATTTCAGTGAGTTCAGAAACTCTGTTGGATAATTTACAGCTTCGTTGGCATCGCAAACTGAATCGATCGATTTGTATGATACCAAGTCGCCTGGAAACGACGCCTGTATCTTGTAGTTTAAATCGTCGACGTCCACATTTTTTCTCCACATGATTCTTGTGTTGTGTGCCTCCATCGGGAAATATGCGACCAATGAAAGCATTTTGCGAATCAATGATTGTGCAGATGTTAGTGGGTAATTTTATGCATGCAGTATTTTCATAAACAGCAACTTTACCATCGCCGATATGTAATAATTGCTTTGAGAATGTGCCAGCGGATGGTTCTTGTAGCATTTGCACTCGCATGTTAGTTTTTAAGTGGATTTTTTCTACATGACGCCACAGTGGCGATGATTTAAAGCAAGCGTTGATCTCACCAGTGTACGTTGAACGTGGAATTATGACGGGAAGTGTTTGTCTAAAATTACCGGAAAGGAGTAAAAGAGTGCCGCCGAATAATTTGTCGTTATTTTTTATATCTTTTAGTGTTCCGTTCAGTGCCTCAAGAGAATGTTTGTGTGCCATCGTACATTCATCATTGTACATTCACCATGGTACACTATCATTCAGATGATAATTTTGGATTGTTTGAGCATTGTGGCCATGGACGATTGTTTTTTATGCAGCACACTGCGTCTGGATTATTTTTAATATTCAGTGGCAGCTTAAATGCTGAATGAGCAGTTCTGCCTCCATGCAATAAGGTTGCTGCAATGCCAGATTTTATTTTTTGATTCCACGTGAAATACCTTGGTACTTCGGAATAGAGTAATTCAAAAAGCTCGGTGAGTTTTTAGTTTACTAAAAATTTCGCCTTGAATGGAAAAATCTTAGTTTTCCTAACTTTTAACGAAAATATCTATTTCGTGCTTGATGGAATTCAGATCTCACCTGGAAATCTTCATATTGTGCAACTAACGAAGCGCTTTTTAGCGCATCATCAATATAATGTTCTGAAAATCTTTCATTTTCTCTGAAATTTAATTTTTAAATTAAACTCAATTCAAAATCAAATATGATAAAAAGAAATAAGTCTCTCTATTATGTAAATCTCTACATACAATATTACCAATAACTTGTAACCTTTACGCCATTTATCGAAAAAAAATTTTCTGGATAGGGACACCTTAAACATCTGTGGGTATGCAGGGTCGTAGCCAGATGTTGGTCATGGAGGGGAAGGGTTATGTGGAGGCACAATAAAAATAATAATAGATTTTCTTAAAGAGAATAATTATTAAATTTAATTGTAATCCATGTTGCTTCTTTAATCCGAATATTCGATAATTTTGGCCAAAATTGGCCACCTTAATATTAATAACAATTCTTTAAAATCACTTGTGCCATACCGCCATATTCGGCCCTGGCGGTATGAAATAGTTGACCCGGTAAACTTTGTTCTTTTCTCTAAAATTTAATTTTTAAATTATATTCAATTCAAAATCAAATGTTATAAAATGTAAACAATATAATAAACGCCGTATGAAATAGCAATATGCTTGTAGCCTTTGCGCCATCTATCTCTCCAAATTTTAGACCCAACTCTGTGCGACTACCTGATAGCAATGGTTTGGTTCACCCTGTACGTGTACCTTTTTCATCGGATTATATGATTAAAAGTCGACCAATCAGAGCGACGTTACCGTAAATCGTTTGTGGATTCCGCATTTTCGCGAATTTTAAAATTTTTTTAGCACAAAAACCTATTCGCAGACCTACTGAATGTATATACAAAATTTCATTAAAATCGGTTCAGCCGTTTCGGAGGAGTATGGTAACTAACACTGTGACACGTGAATTTTATATATATAGATTTCATTAATTAGTTGAAGGGGAAACAAATAATATTACTAAATGAAATTGTCCAGTATCTTGAAAATCAAATTGACCGTTATGGTATGTTTCAAGTTGAAGATTACATAGACGAATTTGGATTATGTGTACATCCAAAATTTCGAGGCTTAGGAATAGCGACAGAACTATTAAAATCTAGGTAAAGACAAAAAATTGTCTTTAGATTACTCAAGTTTACACTTTTTGCATTTGACTAGGCCCTTTAGAATAAGTAACAATATTTTTAATAACTCTATGAGACCTTCATGTTGCAAAAAATTATTTTATTTCAGATTTGTACTAGGAAAATCGCTTGGAATTAAAGCAACTTTTACAGTTTTCACTGCAATAGCTTCACAAAAAGCTGCCGATAAAGCAGGATTTAAAAATCTTCTTGAAATAAGTTACGATGAACTGTCACAAGTATTTTCATCTTACAAATTTAATGTAAAAGATACAAAAACAATAAGATACATGTACTTATTGTGTGTTGATTGATTTTTAAATAAATTTAAAGAAATTAGTATTTTTTTCTATTATATTAGTTCAACTGTAGAATTTGATGAAAAGGAAGAAATCTTTAACATCGATAAGTTTGATTGATCTTTTATTCTGAGAAGTTACTGCCAAAATTTCTGCCATGAAAGCAGGCAGAGTGAAAGGCGAATTCGGCGGATCTAGAAACGGTAAATAATTGCATTTTCTAATGGCCCTACTTATAGTTGATAATTTGCTCGATCGATACTTTTAAATGTTTCGAGCATAAAATCGGTAGTTTTGTAATATACTCGATTTGTTAAATAAATTTTCACTTAGATATGCATAAATTTATTATAAAATATAAATTTTATTTAACTTAAAATGCTTACATATTAATAATTGCACGTGATTTGCAATAAAAATAAAAACAAGTTATGAAAAATTATATAAAAAAAATTTTAAATAATGAAATATAGTTTTATGTAAGTATTAATATAATTGTTTACTATATACCTACATCATAATTTTTATGTTTATAATAAGTGAATCTGCGTTTATAAAATTAACTTTCTTTATAATGTAGAAAACAAACATAAATCTCTCATAAAATTCATTTGACAACAAACATCTTAATAGAAAATAAACTTACATATTACTAAAGGCACTACGAGAATTAAGAGGCAGGTTTGATGTTAACTCAGGTGGATAACCCAATTCAGAAATATTTTCGTCCGAACATAAAGCAAAGTGACGAAAATTAACAATTTCATATTGCCCGACTGACCGACTTAGCCATTCCATTTCGACAGTTATAACTTTTAGTTTTTCCAGCCACGCTGTAAATAAAAATCATGGAAACTCAAATTTTAGCAAACTAATATTCAAATCTTACAGTTATACATCTCGAAATCCTTTGAACTTTTGGCTTCAGCAATAATGATACAAATTTTACCATTCTTCTTCAACAAGTCGTTTAAGCTCGATACTACTTCTCCACCTAGATTAACTATTACTTCCTAAAACAAAATTTATAACATAAAAACAACAAATTACATTTTAAATTTATTTACCTCCATATCCTTTTCTATTACTGCTTGAAAAGGTGACGAAATGTAAATTTTATACCCTCGAAACAAAGGATTAGAAATTCTGTTCAACCGAGATTGTTTTGGACCATCAATTCCCGAAATATCTAGTACTTCAAATTGTTCCTAAGAATGGATATTATCATAATTTTTTAAGTACAAGCACGCAATGGTAACTTACCTCAGATACGATTTGATCACCAGCTACACATTCTTGTATCCAATTGAAACTGACAATCCAAATTCCTGCTGCAACAGCAGAGACGTATTTCATAGTGTGATCACGTAGGCACTGCTGATCATCGACACTAACAATTAAATGCGTTACGGAAGAATTAAAATTTACACTGTAGGTAAACAAATTTTTCTCCGATAGTGTTCTTATTATTGCAACTTCTGGTTTACTTAATCTCGTACAAGTAACACATGGCTTTTTGTTTTTAATGAAATTTAAAATACTTTTTTGTTTAGGTGTACTCGTAGTAAAACAACGCGCGTTTTTAGGATTCAAGTTACTTTGAGATTTTATGATGTTTAAAGGTGATATCATCGAGTTGTGGGCTGCCTCTATAGGATTTTGTAACTTTAACGGTTCCCGGCATGTTGCTTTTATTGGAGATAAATTCAAAGAATGTGATATGATTTGGGAAGCTTCTGCAGGCGTGCTGGTTACCATATTATGTGCTTCCATGAATAGATCTGGTGTTACCGACGACATAATTGGTCTATTATCGTGTACAATCTGCACACTATCACTTTCGGGTTTCAAGGTAACATCTTGACTGTCATTGAAATTATTTATATCTTCAGGATTGCCCAAGTCTTGAAATTCAGGTGGAGGATCAAAAGTCATGTTGAAACAAGTTAACAAAGGCGGATCGAGTGAAGATATAACGTCGGGAGAACTTTCAATCAATGGCGGTAAAGCAAGTGGTGCAACAGGATTGCAATAAGCTTGAGATAACAATTCTTCACAAGATACAATTTTACTTTTCTGTGGTGTGGTTTCTACTACATCGGAATCTGATAAAAAGACATCATCGAGACTTTTATTTAATTCTTCAATTAAAGCGTCGTCGATTTTCTTTGAAACTACTACATTTTGTAAGACCACAACGGCATTGCTATTATTCGATTTTGTACGATTTTCTTCAACATTTTGAGGTAAATTTTCAATATTCGTGGCTTCCGAAAGATAATTTGGTAAATTTTCCATCGACATGTCAATTTCTTCAAAATTATCTCCCAAATCGCATGGAACTTGTTTTTCAACTTTTTCTAATTGCAAAACTTCTTTATGAGCTTCTGAAGTTTTAACAACTTTACTTGTATTGTCAAAATCTTTAGAAAATTCGTCTTGCAATATCAGTAAAGTACACGGGCTAGGTTTCTGTTTAACATATTTTACAGTTTTGTCTAAATTTTCAGTGTTTTCTATTGTAATTGCTTCCGAACACGCACCATTTATGATTACATTGCACTCTTGAATCGCGTTTTGTGTTTTAGATATTGTTTGCGACATTTTCTTAGGATTTTTTGAAGCATCATCGGGTCCATACTTCTTTAATACATTATTTAAACATTCCTAAATTAAAAAATAACCATCAGATTAAAAAAATTTATGCCCGGTTTCAGCAACGTTAATTTAGGCATTTAACCATAGATTAAGTCCGATTTGGGTTGCAGCAATATAATTTTTAACACAGGTTAAGTTTAATCTATGATTAGCATAACCATGGATTTAATCTATAGTTAAGACGATTTTGGGTTGCAGCAACGTTAATTTGTGTTTAACACAGGTTAAATATCCAAAATATTTAATTACTGGTTGACCAGCGATTAAAGTGACAAAACCTCCTTTTGGCCAGCCCGTGTTTACTTTTATTACACATATTTTTTGGAATTTGAATTTGAAAAGAAGTATTTATTTTTAGTATATTAAAGTCACAATATTTATTAAAATGTGTTCTTTGTATTTAAAAGTGTTTACAAAGTTAAATTTTATTTTTTAAATGTCTGATTTATCCGATTTATCTAACTTATCTTCTTTTTCTGATATATCTGATTTATCAACAAGTAGTGATGATGAGGAAATACGTGTCAGAAGAGCCCCTTTCACATTGTACGGTGACAGGGAATTTAAACTGCGTTACAGCTAAGTTATAATCTTTATATAATATTCATTATGAGTTCCATATTATTTATTTTACATGCATTTTAGATAGGGAATTCGTTAACACGAAAGTTCTATTGACGGTGCGTGCGTTCTAATATAGTCTTAGTGTTAGCAGGCAGACGCGATTGTGACCTAGTCGGGTGTATTACGCAACATTATGCAATAATTTAAAAAATAAACGCAGAACTCGTTTTTAGGTTAGAATCTCGATTGCCTTGATGGCGTTCGTCAAAACCGACGCTCCGCTACCCTCCGCTCCGTTTTGACGAACGCTGACTCGCTAAAGGTGCAACTCGAAAGGGGTGAAACTCGTAAGGGGTGAAACTCGTTAGTAACGCTCGATGTGTACCCAACGGTATCACAATCGCGTCTGACTGCCAACACTCTATATCAGAACGCACGCACCGTCAATAGAACTCAGAAGCGAATCAATTCCCTATGTAAATAAAATACATGTAAAATTTTGATTTTCAAACGCCGTTTTTTCGAAAATTACTGGATAATCCGTAGCAATGTGCGGTCTCAAAATGCTCAGAAAATTGTCCTCTTTCTAATAGTAAAAAAATCAAAGTGAAACGCTTGGGGTTGATTAACTGACAGTAACCTTCTGAGTATTTTAAAACAAAAAATTTTGCGGATCATCAATTAGTTTTCGAGAAAACAGCAAATCAAAATTTTACATGCATTTTAGATAGGTATTTTACTAACACGAGTGTTTTATTGACGGTACGCGTGGATTAATATACTCTTAGTGATAGATGTAGCATTTGTATTCAGTTGTCGACCACCGTTTTTAGGATGGATTCTCGATTGCCTTGTTGCGTTCCTCAAAACCGACGCTCCGGTCCCCTCCGCTCCGCGCTGTTTTGACAAACGCTGACTTGCTAAAAACATCCCCCTAGCTAGCTCCAACTCGCCAAAGGTGCTACTTGAAAGGGGTGAAACTCGTTTTTAATTAGTAGCTCTTTTTTTAAAATTGTTGCATAATGTTGCGTAATATAATGAGTGCGGTTACAAGCAAGGGGTTCAACAAGCACGATGTGCACCTGACAGTGTAACAATCGCGTCTGACGGCTAACACTAAGACTATATCAGAACGCACGTACCGTCAATAGAACTCTCGTGTTAGTGAAATCCCTATCTAAAATGCATGTAAAATTTTGATTTTCAAATGGATAATGGATAATCCGTATCAATGTGCGGTCTCAAAATGCTCAGAAAATTGTCCCCTTTCCAATAGTGAAAAATCCAAAGCCCAACTCGTGGGACGATTAACTGACAGTAACCTCATATTTAACACTAAAAATCGCTAAAATCGAATACTGCCCTGGCTAAACGAAAGTGAAGTATCTACAAAACAGTCATTCTGAGATATTCGACTTTATAATTTAACTTTAGCCAAGGAACTTACGGTCAATGGCGTTGTGAAACACGTTTATTTCAACTAATTGTTGGATTTTCTTCTTTTTTGTTTATTAAAGATGTAGTAAAATGCTCGCAGTTAACATATTGTCGTGTTTCAAAATCATATTTTTTGAATTTTGAAATTTAAATTTAAGTTTGATTTGGAATTTTGTTTGTTTAAAAATTTTAATTTCATGTAAATATTTAAATGTTTGTTCGCGCCAATATTTTATGTGATTGAATTTGGTAGAACTGTAAGATAGGCTTTTTGCGGGCCGCGTTGACCGGAGTGGTCGCTTTGACGGGGCGTCTCTGTATTTCGTGAATTTTGAGTTGTTAGTTAAAAATTTATTTTGATATTTTGAGAATAAAAGTTTTTGATTTGAAGTGAGTGAGAAATTTATTAATTTGAGAAAAATTGGATAGTGGATATTTGGAAGCGGAAAATAATAAATACGAAGCGCAAGGTCGTTATCGAGCACATTTGCCGAACCGATAAAGAACACGAAAATTAAATGATACATTTTTAAAAATTAAAATCGTCGATTTAAATTAAAATTATTTTTGAAAATTGAGAGGCACGGGTCATCGCAATATATAGGGTAGGTTGTCGAACAGTGAACCACATTTTTTTCTGATGGCTTTATCTAGGAAGATTAAAGTTTTTGGTTCCAGATTTTTTAGATTCTGTAGTGAATTTATTGTAGTTTAACGGAAATAAACCTCAGCTTTTTAAATTGAAACATCAAGTGCCCAGATATTATTTTTTCAAAACTGAGAATTGGTTCACTGTGTACTATGTTACACATAGTTAGATACATATGTGTATCTATGTTACACACTGAACCAGTACCTATTGTACAGTGAACCGGGTAGTTTATTTGAAGAAGACAAAGAAATAAAATAAAGATGAATATCATTTTTAGTTTTATTGTCTTGTGTAATCATAATAATATATTATAACAAAAGCTTATTGAAAATTCTATAGGAACAATATTAATATTATTGAAACTGAAAATTAAAGTCTTTCTAAAAACAAACAAGCAGTAAGCACCACTCTTAACGATTTAGCATATTATGGATAATTATGTGAATGGTCACATAAATAACAAAACATGTGCATTTCTTGACTTAAGTCACTATTTATGGCTCACTGCCATGGTTCAGTGTGTACTTGGTTCTACTGGTTCACTGTAGTTCACTGCTTGCTCAAAATTTCATTAAAAGAAATTATGCTTGAAAAGGTAGTTTTATTGCATTATTATTTCTTATTTAAATATCAAATGGATGCAAGAAAACACTAACATAGTTAATTTGTAGCTACCTAATATAGTAAAAAGTACAAAAATCGAATACTTATAAGAAAAAATTTAGGTTTTTATATCAAAAAACTAATAAAGAGTCCTCACTCCACTACCACTTGCGCCAGTGTTGGGAAAATCGAGTGAAGTGGAAGGGGTTTACACTCTAACAAATTGGCGTTTTCGCCAAAAGCGGTACCGTTGTATTATTTGAAAAAAATGGCCTGGTTCACTGTGACTAACTGGTTCACTGTTCGACAGCCTACCCTACCAATAACTCATTTTGGCAATTTTTGCACATTTCACTTTCACTTAGCAGGGCAGTATAAGTAGTGTACTCCCAAATTTGCAGCTTCGAAAGACTTATGCTAGCTTTGTAGCACTTTAAAAACCGTGAAATTTTCGCACTTTTTTGGTTTTTTCAATATTTTTTATACATTTTGAAAGTAGATTAAAATTGCTATAATTTGAGATCAAAACGAGCTCAGTATGTTTAATACTTACCGAGATACAGCTCTCCAAAAATTGCTAATTTTTTCCAAAAAAGTGAAATTTTAAGATTTGGTCAATTTGCGACCTCGATATCGGGCAAAATACTTATTTT